>OX393549.1:133332573-134532573 GCA_947650365.1 Chamaelirium japonicum
CTGCAGCACTTCCAGTGCATATGTTTCTGGTCTGGGTCACAGGGACTGGGTCGCACCACTGGTTATCACTTGAGGGTTTCTATATATATATATATATATATATATATATATATATATATATATATATATATATATATATATATATATATATATTCACTAGTAAAAACCCCGTGCCCAAGGTCACGAAAAAGATTTCGAGGACGACGAAAATATTTCGAGGGCGGTGATAATTTTTAGAGGGTGGCGGCAATATTTTGAGGGCGGCAATAATTATCTCAAGGGCGAAAATTATTTCAAAAAAGGTGACTTATTTCGAAGGTGATAATAAAATATACATTTCGAAAGTTGCAACAATTACAGTCGTCCGTTTCCTAACCCCAACTAACGAATCCCACTCACCATCGTGAAGATTTCATGGAAAAGTGGCTACTAATTTAAAATCTTCATGATCGTGATGATTTCAAACCCACCTCCGTTGCACATTAAATACAATCATGATCTCATTAAACATATTAGGTGCACGATCCTCTGAGGTTATAACCGTCTGTTACACATCCATGACGGGTGAATCACACTCATCCCCATCTACTTTCAAACCAACAGCTTGGAACATATATTTTGTGAACTTCGATGCATTCAAACATACCAATCATGATTTTGTGTACTATTTCATGGGTGTGGGGGCTAATTTTAAATCTTAGCGATCGTGAAGATGTCATGTACAGAAGGTGAATAATATGAACATATCATCCATAATCCATTACAAACATTTTAGAGAGAGATATATGTAACAGTTGCAACTCGAGGACTTAATTAGCAATACCCAAGAATGGAAACCCATCAATCCGGATCTATACCAATACTATCAAGAATCTACATAAAAATAAACCAACTTCTTTCAATTTAATCCAATGTCATAGAGAATTATAACTTCTTTCATCACAGTAGTTCTATGTGATGAAATATGACGCATTACATATCAGAGAGAGAGAGAGAGAGAGAGATATCCACATATCTAATAATAAAATTTATCCAATATAATCTACTAACATGGACAAAGATACCAAAGCAGAGCCCCCTTTTCTTCAGCTTTGTAAACTGTCCCCTTAATGAAACCTAATTCATCTTTCTCAGCACTCCTCGACTCTTCCCAATTTTCACAATAAACATCCTTTTGTTGCAAAATGCACAATAAAAAATAGCTTGTTATGCAAAAATAAAGTACCTAAATCCCAACCAACAATTAATAGAGTTAGAGAGAAAGAAACATCAACATACTCTAGTCACCTAAGAAGTGTCTATTGTATTCTTCCTTCCTTGGGTTAATACTCATTTGATTCAAATCACTAACCTATTCAAAAGAACAAAAATAAATATCTAAATACCATAACAAAACCAATTAAGGAAATATCCATACATAAGAGATTCGAGATAGAACATGGCCGGGTTTGATCATCCAACCTTAGGGCTATTAAGAGGAGAACTGGCCTTATCATCTAAAGAGTCATCATCCAGGCACCGCCTCGCTGTCCTCCTGTTGAAGCTCAAAAGAATTACATTTATATGTCCAATGAGAGAAAATAGAGTACAATATAAACTAAAATGTGCACTTTATAAAGTGCACGTTGTAGAATTGGTCTTTGTTATAAAGTGCACTTTTCAACTCTTAATTGTGAGACCTATGCAACAGTAGATCATTAAGCCTTTGGAGAAGATATCATAATGTGTAAATATGCAATGAACACCAATTTTCAGATGCCGAACATAAACTAATGTATCCAAACCTGTGCCTCAAGCTCACTTAGATGTGCTAGCTTTCTTCTTCTAGAGCGTCTTGCTGACTCTCGATTAGAGAGCATCCTGGGTATCAGATGAAATACCAAAAAGCCAAATGACTATAAAGTGAGATTTGAATATGCTTCATAGGGATGCTTACATAAGTACTAATGATAAAATTTTAGGACAATACTCCTATCTTTCATATGTCATTTCAAGAAATAACTTGGTAGTCATGAACAATTGACACTCTTATCAACTAAAAGATGTAAACTGTTGGCATGAATTTTGAGTTTTTATGGTTCAAAGTAATATCATAGCAAATTGGATATAAAATATGATTGCGAAAATATTTTTAACAGACGACTATGATCAGGACACCCATGACGGAGAGTTGAAACGAAATAAAAATTTTACAAAATAATAATCAATGGGTATTTATACGGGGCTTACCGGGTCTATCCATTTATAAATGGGTCGAGTACGGGTTTAGGGCCTAGACTGGATTAGTTAAATGGGTCGGGTCCTTGGTTTAGAGGTTTTGGACAGGACACGAAACCGGATATGACACGAACATGACCCGACCCGACCCATTGCCAACCCTAAACATAGAGAGATATGGGGAGAGAGAGATAGGGGGGAAGAGAGAGAGAGAGAGAGAGAGAGAGAGAGAGAGAGATCGTGTGGAAGAGAGAGATAGAGACGGAGAGAGAGATTGTAGGGAAGAGAGAGGGCGCGATAAAGAGATGCCTCTCTCTCTCTCTCTCCTCTCCTCTCTCTCTCTCTCTCTCTCTCTCTCTCTCTCTCTCTCTCACACACACACACACACACACACACACACATCATTGCATATAAAATGTCAATTTTGGTGCCAAACAATCATTATGACCAAGCAGGCCAACTATGGTGATCATTACCGAACTTTAACGGTAAATAAAGTTCATAATGATTGTTGATTTTAAAGAAACACATAGGATAATTAATGATGCATAGAAAGCAATGCTATATATTTATCAAAATCTTCTGATTTTTTTAGCAGGCACAAAAAAAAAGACTTCCATCATCAATCCAAATATTTTTATCATCGTATTTTTCTAAAATTTTAACTTATGAGCATATACAGGTTCAATCTGAAGATGATCCAATCAAGTTAGCAGAGAAAAGTCATGCAATATATTGTCCAATAGTACAAAGAAAAGAAAAGGAAAGAAAGAAAATACCGCTGGTGACGAAGACGCCATCGCTCTCTTTCTCCTCCTTCCCTTCAAACCGAAAAGGAAAAAAAAAATCCATCCTCTTCCTTCCCCCTCGAGTTGATGTGACTCCCAACACATAAAAATTCTAATAGCTACTTCCAACCTTTTGAACTCCATAAAAAGCTAAAATGGTTCAAAATGTACCCCATTCTGATCCATTGCACTTCATCAAATGCTTGTCGCCCCATATTCCCCAATCCCAATCCCAACCCCAACCCTAACGCAACCACCTCTTGCCATCCCAGCTGCTACACACCACCATTGAACACCACGACAACCACCATTAAATAGTACTTGCATAAAAAAAAAACTCATTTTACCGATTTGAATGACAAAGGATCATGTTATAGAATCAACAAATCTGCATCTCAATTTCTTCAAAAAAGAGAAACTATGTGAATCAACATAAACCTCTTGTACTTATATCTAAGCTACCAAAGAAAATATTGGAATTAGATTCATTGACAGGCTTTCAACAAAAAAATATTGGAATTAGATTCAATGGAAAACCCAACTCAAGATTTGAATTTGTGAAGAATTGGGGAGAGAAGATGAAGGATGAAGTTCGTTACATTGGGTTCAAGATTTCTTCGTTAAGAATCTGGATGTCTAATCCAATCGCCCCCTCTGCCATCAACCACACACCACTATCACTGCATGCAGGCAATAGAATTAGTCTGGAAAACTCCTCTCAAAAAATCTGTTAAAGCTTCCATCTACAACAAACAAATATAAAACCATTTTCTTCTAAAGAGATAAAGATGAAGGATTGGGGGCTCGTTACCTTAGGGTTCAGGATATCAGGATGTCCAAGGCTTGTGCCTTCCGGTCGATGTGCAAATAGAAACCCAACTCAAGGTTTTGTGATCAGATCTGGTCATGGATCATGGCAAATACTATCACAAACAAAGAAATCATTGCAAAACCCCCTCCCAGTATGGGATGCTAACTTTTACTCAAAAAAACAAAGAAAAAAATTTTCATTCTACTTTCTTTCTCCCAAATGTTTTTTTAGTAAATTGGGAAAAAAACTCAATACAGCATTTGTTAAAACAGAGAATAGCCTTTAAAACATCCGATTCAAAGGGGAAGCAAGAGAAAAATCTGTTTCATTTTAAAAAAATACCGGAAATCCGCAAGATCGGGAGAGACGATACCTAAAAGTTAGATCGGAGCCGAGAAGGAGTGGATCTGGATTTTTTGGCACTAAAATTAGAACGATTAGATGGTGGCAGACCCGTTCATTTGTGAGAGAGAGAGAGAGAGAAGTAGTGAATCCAAAAAAACAAAGAATCAGAACCAAAAAAGAGAAACAGAGAATTGAAAGAAAAAAAACAGAGAATCGAGAAAAGAGATCGAGAGGGAAAGAAGAACCCGACGTCACCTACGATTCCTCGAAAATCAGCACCTCTACCTCCATGAATCCTGAAACAGAGAGGGAAAATCAGTAAGGGTCTGTTCTTTTTTAGTTTCCTAGGAAATAAAATAAAGGAAACTAAGGAAGAAATCAAACACAGTGGAAATCTATTAGATTTCCACTGTTCTTTATAGCAGGGAAATGAAGGGAAGAAATCAAAGTCTGCAGAAAATAATGGGACAACAACAACAAATAGAAAGAATCCTTGGATATCTGAACCTCGACCTCCCTTGATCATCCTAAAACACACACAAAGAGAAAGAGAGAAAAAACATCAGTAATCCTAAAATCGAAAACAGACAGAAACTGGAAAGAAAGAAAAGGGAAAAAAATCACCTATTCTTCTGCCTCCTATGTCTATTGCTAGTGGGGAAAAGGGGGAGGGAGCACGATTTTACAGATGGAAGGGAAAAAGGGGAGGGGAGAGCGATCCTCTCTTGAAACGTAAGGGGGGAAGGGAGCACGATTTCACAGAGGGGACGGAGATCCTCCATCTCCGAGCATAAGGCCGACGCCCCGGTGATGAGCTCCAGCAGCAGCACACTGAAGCTATACACATCGCTCTTCTTCGACGCCATCCCCGTCCGGAGGTAGTGGAGAGAGAGGGAGAGAGAGAAAGAGAGAGAGAGAGGGGGGGGGGAAAGAAGAAAAAATCGATCTAAAACAGAGAGAGAGGAAAAAAAAATTGATCCGAAACAGAGAGAGAGGAAAAAGGGAAGGGGAAAGAAAAGCAAACATCGTCGCCGCCTGGTTGTGCTCCCCGCCCAACCTCAGGTCCACCGCCTCCCCGAACTGAATCCAACTCGAGATCGGCTGGGAGGGGGGAAGGGAGCGCTTAACCGCGAGGGAGGGGGGGGAGGGGAGACCGGCTTCATATCGTTAAATCTGACGATCTAGGGAGAGGAGGGAGGGGGCAAGAGACGATCTGGGGAGAGAAGAGAGAGAGAGAGAGAGAGAGAGAGAGAGAGAGAGAGAGAGAGAGAGAGAGAACCTGCGGATGCTTCAGCAGGGGCTTCATCGCGAGGGAGAGGGAGGCGGGCTTCAGATCGAGGGAGAGAAGGCAGGGGGGAGGGGAGACCGGCAGGCTTCATCACGAGGGAGTGGGCGCGGGAGTGAGGAGATCGAGGGCTCGTGGGTACTGAAGGCGGCCGGCTCGCGGGATACCGAGGGGGCTCGCGGGGTACCGAGGGCTTAGGTGAAATGGACGACTGTGATTCAAGTGAGGTGGGGGCTGTGAGGGACGGTGACTGAAGGCTCGGGAGAGGGCTTAACGGATCAGATGGGTTTGATCGCACAGGATTTGGATCGGACGGGTTTGGAAAGGCTCGAGATGAGTTATGGTGATTTAAAAGGGGGGTTTATGAGGTTGAGTGGGATTCTTGGTTGGGGCTAGAAAACGGACGACTGTGATAGAGTCTCCCTATTTATCCCCCTCCTCTGTATAAATCTGAGTCGTTGCTTTGTCTCAGTTCTTTGAGAGGTATATATATATATATATATATATATATATATATATATATATATATATATATATATATATATATATATATATATATATAGAGAGAGAGAGAGAGAACACTGCTTTGAGAGGTAGCATCCCGGTCCTCATATATATATATACATATATATATATATATATATATATATATATATATATATATATATATATATATATATATATAGAGAGAGAGAGAGAGAGAAAGAGAAGGGAATGTTACAGTGAGCTGTGAGCTACCGTTTTTTAGAAAGTGAGTTACAGGTATTTTCACCCCCCTAGATGTTTTGGAATTTGATGTGTGACGACCAAGATCCAGGTGTACAAGGCCATGAGTTAGTCCCACATCGCCTGGAGAGAAGGAGATCCTGAGCTACTTATATAATTTCCTCTCCCAAACAATATAATTTCCCCTCCCAAACATAGAAGACGGGTTTTAAACCGTGCACCGTTACGGATTTCGTAAGAACTCCGTAGTTAAGCATGCTCGGGCGAGAGTAGTACTAGGATGGGTGACCACCCTAGGAAGTCCTCGTATGGGCACGGGAAAAGCGAACAAAATCTTGTGTGTTTGGGGCGGATGTTACATGATAAAATTTGGTGAGCGTGTTGTCTAGGGTAAGATGATCATCCTCACCAATTTTCATCAAATTCCAAAAGTTCTAGGGTCATCAAATGGTAGAAGCAAAATCTGTCGTCCGTAGTCACCGTTAAATCTGTAGATTTTGCTTCTACCAATTGATGACTCTAGAAGTTTTGGAATTTGATAAAAATTGGTGAGGATGATCATCTTACCCTAGACAATATCCTCACAAAATTTTATCAAATTCCAAAACTTCTAAAGGGTTAAATCAATCACAGCTCAATTTCTCACCCAGCAGCTCACAGCTCAATAACAGCCCTCTCTCTCTCTCTCTCTCTCTCTCTCTCTCTCTCTCTATATATATATATATATATATATATATATATATATATATATATATATATATATATATATATATATATATATATATATATATATATATATATATATATATATATATATATATATATATATATATATATATATATATATATATATATATATATATATATATATATATATATATATATATAGCGATCCAGTGAGATATGAGATATATGAGATAACTTTGAGAAACCTATATAGAGGTTTTAGAATTTGATGAAAATTGGTGGGCATGCTCTCTATAGCAAGTTGATCATCCTCACAAACAATCATCAAATTCTAAAACCTCTAAGGGCATTAAATGTTAGAAGATTTATCGACCATCCATTAAAACCAATAATTTGAATAGTGTATTTGATGCCTCTAGAGGTTTTAGAATTTGATTATTTTTTGTGAGGATGATCAACTTGCCATAGAGAGAATGCTCACCAATTTTCATCAAATTCTAAAACCTCTAGATAGGTTTGTCAAAGTTATCTCATAGAAGAGTTATCTCACTAGATCGTTATCCTATATATATATATATATATATATATAATCTAGTTCTCTTGGGGAATAAATTTTTGAGGGACCTAGAGGTTTTATAATTTACTGATTTTGGTGAGGATGATCACCTTGTTATAGATAGGACCCCACAAAAAATCAGCAAATTATAGAACCTCTAGGTCCCTCAAATATGCTCTTCAATTTAATGATTAAAATGGACGGTCGATAATGAAGAGCATATTTGAGGGACCTAGAACTTCTGTAATTATTTGATTTTTGGTAGAGGTTTTATCTATAACAAGGTGATCATCCTCACCAAAAATCAGAAAATTACAGAACCTCTACATCCCTCAAATTTTTTTGTCCCCCAAGATAAGGATGGGGGACGTCTCCCAAAAGAACCGGACTGTATATATATATATATATATATATATATATATATATATATATATATATATATATATATATATATATATATATATATATATATATATATATATATATATATATATATATATATATATATATATATATATATATATATATATATATATATATATATATATATATATATATATATTGTGATACATTGCGGCCGGTAACGTGCGGCACCCCCTTCCGGGGCATTTTTGGAATTTTTTTTTTTGGGGTTTGATCACCCACCCTTGGATAGCACACATAAAAAATTTCAGCCCGAATCCAAGACTTGTAGGCCGTCCAAATGTGTTGATCAAAATGACGACAAAAATGAACGACCAATAAATGTCTATCACATTTGGACAGCCAATAAGTCTTGGATCGGGCTGAAATTTTTTGTGAGTGCTATCCAAGGGTGGGTGATCAATCCCCAAAAAAAAAATTCCAAAAATGCCACGGAAGGGGGTGGCCGCACGTTACCCGGCCGCAATGTATCACTGCTGCGGGTGTGGACCGCACGGACCACAAGACCGCATTTAAGCATTTCTCTCTCTCTCTCTCTCTCTCTCTCTCTCTCTCTCTTTCTCTCTCTCTCTCTCTCTCTCTCTCTCTCTCTCTCTCTCTCTCTCTCTCTCTCTCTCTCTCTCTCTCTCTCTCTCTCTCTCTCTCTCTCTCTCTCTCTCTCTCTCTCTCTCTCTCTCTCTCTCTCTCTCTCTCTCTATATATATATATATATATATATATATATATATATATATATATATATATATATATATATATATATATATAGAGAGAGAGAGAGAGAGAGAGAGAGAGAAACAAGATGATACCTTCGAAAACCGCATTCTTCGCTGCTTTGAGAGGTCGCCGATGGCTATCAAAGCCATAAACGACGATAAAGGTCATTCGAACTTATAATCGAGAGGTACTAGAAGTCCCCAGAGGTGGTAGCCGGGTGCGGATGTCCTCGGAGGTCACCAGATGAGATGGGGTGATGAATGGACGGCTCACAATGGAAGTAGTCACCAAAGTCCTCTATCGGTGGAAGCCGATAGGTGGTACCAGCGGAGATCACCGATGGAGGTGATCGGAGGTTGTTTATGTTGATTATGGCCGGAGATCACATGTGGCGCGGTCGTGGTGGGTTGTCAAAGCAGCAAAAACGCTGCTTTGAGAGGTAGCATCCCGGCCCTTATATATATATATATATATATATATATATATATATATATATATATATATATATATATATATATATATATATATATATATATATATATATATATATATATATATATATATATATATATATATATATATATATATATATATATATATATATATATTGTATGCGCAGAAAAAGATGTGGGTCGTCTTTATTGCGAACACATGAGATTACAGAGTACCAGGACCTTGGGGGGCTCGGGTGTGACGAGTCCGGGGTGCGGCAAATATTGATCAGGAAATTATGGGAGAGATCCTCTGGAGGGTCCCTTTGATCCGCGTCTCCACGTGGTATTCATGCGAGAGCTCTGAAGGGGTTGCCCAGGACAGAGGTCTTTACAGGGTGAGGGTTTTTTAGAGGCTAAGGAGTATCCGCTGTTTTTTTTGTCCCTTCCGTGCTTCGCACTTTCTCGGCTAGGGGGTTTTCGGCTTTGTTCCTCGGTCTTCGTGTCTTCCTTGATCCTTGCTTGACCTCGGCGTCCTTGATCGTCGGTTTGCGACGTCGATCGTGCTTTTGGCGTCGGCTTTGGCTTTGGCTTTCAGCTTTGGCTTGGCTTTGGTATGGCTCTGGCTCTTGCTTTGCTTTGGCGCTTGCACTTGAACGTAGACGGGGGAGACTTGCGATGCTTTCACTCTTCCGGACTTTGCGTCGTATCGGCTTGAGCGTGCGGTGCTTTTGCTCGTGACCGGCGTAGTTGCTTGGCTTTTGCACTTGCGTTGCTTTGGCGCGGGCTTTACCGGGGCTTTTGTTTTGGCTTCTTGCATGGGCTTTCACTTCAGCATCGACTCGATCTTCTTCTCGAACGGCGGCGGATACCTTTCCAAGTCTTCTGGCTTCCTTGACGGTTTAGGTGTCGGTTCGACTTCTCTTCTTCTCCGGGCTTCTTTGGTATGATCGAATTCGAAGGGTTCCTTTGAAGACGGCGGGTGTAGTGTCGATCTCTGTGCGACGGGTGTAGCGTCGGCTTTGCTTTGAAAACAACGGGTGTAGCGACGCTTCAAGTGTTCCTCTCCAAGATTTCTTCTTTGTGGATGGAGTGGACGTTTATCGAAGGCGATGAGGTGATGACGCTTCGGTCTTCTTCTCCAGGCTTTTGGGCTTGATCAGAGTCGAAGGCTTGTTGGAGACGACGAGGTGGTGCCGCTTCGATCTTCTTCTCCGGCCTTTACTACTAACGTCTTCGGAGTTTAAGGGTTCTTCTTCTCCGAGCTTTCTTCTTTGTGCATGGAGTCGAAGGCTTGATCTTCTTGTGCAAGGGTCTTCACGTTGATGAGGGCTTTCAATGGACTAAGCCGGTCCCGATGGGATAGGCCTGCCCGTGCCTCGTGAAGCCTTGGGTTGTAGAAGAGCGCGTCTTCTCTTCTACAGAGCTTCCTCGCCTCGTCTTCAGCTTCTAATCTTTTCGACCCCTTGAGCCTTCCCCCTCCCCCTCTATTTATAGGCGAAGGGGAGAGGGGAGAGATATAGGAAGTTTAATTTTAAATCCCTTTAATATCTCCCTCATAATTGCCCAATATTTACTCTTCAATTGAAGAGAGGAATAAACCTTTATTGCTTTCCTTTTCTGGCGAGGTAATTATGGCTCAACCATTTTTGGATTTATCTTGAATCTTGCACATGAAATCGATGGCGACCCGACTCTTCTTCTTGTCCGTCGGATCGAGGGATCGGCGTAGATCCATGTATAAGTAGACATCATACGCAACCTCCCCCCGTACATGGCGGGGCAGGGGCACGGGCGGAGGCGGTGTGGGGTTGTGCGCGGACAGAGGCGACGTGGGGTCCCGATCGGGCCGGAGGCGAAGTCGGGCCAGGGCGGAGGCGACGCGGGGCTGCGCACGAGCGGAGGCGACGCGGGGTCCCGATCGGGCCGGAGGCGGAGTCGGGCCCGGCGTCCCCGAGTTGGGCGCCCCCCCCCCCTTTTTGTTTTCCTTTGGTGTCGGGCATTGATTGCGGAGAGGGGGCTGCGAGCCCCCCCTGCTGCTGTTGTCTCTCCCCTTTTTTTTTGTCTCTGTTTTCCCTTCACTATACCCCTTTTTTTTTTTGGATGGAGAGGGGCTGCGGGCCCGGCCGGTTGCATTATTTTGGCGATACGAGGTTCGATATGGGCGAGTGGCGGTAGGCGGCCGACATAAGCGGTACCGGTGCGGGTGGCGTGTGGATGCCGCGTGGTGGGGGGTAGTTGGCCAGCGCGGGGGGTGCGTGGGCCCCGGGAGTGTGGCACAAAGGCCTAGGTGTAGCGGTGACGTTGCTCTGAGTCGGGTGGCCTTGCTGACAGGGGGCTGCGAGCGCCTTGGGTTTTAATTGTGAAACCCTTTTTTTTTTTTTGGTCCCCTGCTTGTCTTGACTTACTTCTCTTCGTGTCTCCTCAGGATCCGAGTCTTCGAGGGTTTGACTTCACCGGGGTGGATAGCTGAGGACTTCTCCGATGGGAGTAGGTGCCTTCGCTTCCCCCTTACACGGGTGTACCGTTACCGTAACTCGAGGAGAGAAGATCTTCTGTCGTTGCTCCGGATTTTTATCCACGAGCGCGTCACAGAAGATAGAGTCGCTGATGCAGCCTGCGAGACGTCGAAGCTGAGTGAGAAAGTCTATACCGACGGGGCGATCTCCATGAAGCTCCTTCGTCCAAGCTTGAGTACGCCTTTTCACCACTGCGATGAAGATTTCTTGCCCACCCCAGTAATTGCTTCGAAGATCTGCTCCCACTTGACCCGATGGGGTACCGACTCCTGGCCTCGGGGGGACGTCCAATATCTCTGCGGTTTTCGTGAATGGATGAGCGAGCTCTCCGAAGTCTTTGGGACCGAACCTGAGATGAATCCATTGGCCAAGTTCCTTGCACCGGCTCGTCGAGAATACAGCCGTCCTGAGGGGATGTATCACGCTCTTTGTGAACTCTAGTGCCCGGCCACCAACACTTTTCTCACCGAAGCGGGAGAAATAGGGATTTCCCTCCGCGACGTCCACATTATTTCCGGATGCCCTGAAGTGCAGAATTATTACCAAGAGGAGGTGCCAGCTTTGAAGGATTTACTAGATAGCAGCTTTGCTCCGAGCTCCTGCCTTCTTCTATTCAAGGCCTATGTCGTCATTACAGTGCGGGATCAGTCAGACCGAGTCCGTCCTTCTTCCTGGGTTGACTTCTGGTTCAGAGGCGAGTACAGGTCCCCGGCACCTTCAGCTCACCCAATGTGGAAGGTTGCCCAGATGAAGAGGCCCCCCCTCCGTTCTTTCATGAGGCCTATTGAGTCCTTGGCCCGAGTGAGGTACTCAATAGAAGGAAAACAGTACCCCTGGGAGATCCTTGGTCTGAGGCGTGACAGCGAGGAGTGGCAGGCGGTTTACCGAGCCGTCGGGCTAGTCGTCTTTCTTTGCCGGTTCGTGCTTCCCTGTCCCGGCGAGGTCATCCGTCCGGGGACCTTTCTTGCAGCCTCCTGGATGGCGAGGGGGGAGCTTTTTAATTTAGCCCCAGCGATCTTATACGTCATGTACCAGGGGCTCAGTGGGACTTACTGGAGCTTGTCCAGCTCGGACAATGCCAAAGGGGAGCTTGGCCGATCTAATGCCTTTGGACATCTGCACTACCTGTACGGCTGGATGGCTCTTCACTTCCCGAAAGGAATCTTTGCTAGACGCGGGCATCCAGCCAACCTGCCATTCCTGCCGGGTATAGGAGGGATCTTAAATGCTTTCATCAGCTGGGAGCGCCCGAGGGAGTGTGCTCGCACTCTTTTGCTGAGGATGGGAGGCGTTGACTTCGAGTTTTTGTCAGAGCACTCGGTGCTGCCTTTGGAGAGGTCGATGGTCCACGACAACGAGGAGCTCTCGGACAGCTTGTATTGGAATATGGTCAGCTGCCGCCCTAGCTACTTGGTTTGGTGCAGGGGGGATGTAGTAGAAGTGGAGCAGTACTTCCCTCACCGCTTCGCTCGTCAGCAAGGATTCCGGCAAGAAGTTCCCGGTATGACTCAGCGGTTGCAGGGGCGATCAGTCCGTAGGAATGTTACCGCCTCTGGGCTTCTCTTTATGCTCGACTGACTGGTGGCAGGTTCTTTCCTAGGACCAAGTCGGGGTTCCGGGATGCCGCCACTCTAGGCTATTGCAAGTGGATTGAAGAGCGAGTATCTCCCTTACTTGCGAGTCTCCCGGTTGACGTTCTGGCGAGCAGTGAGTTTAAACTTTTCCATTTTGACCCTTCGGCGGGAGTGGAGGATCGTCGCCTCCAATTGGGATTCAGAGGACCCAGAAAAGTTGCAGTCGTCTTTCCAATGCCCGTTGGGTTCCTTCTTTGGCTTCTGTATTAGACGTCGACCTTGCTAATGCCCCCGGGCCATCCTCTCTCTCGAAGATCGCTATTGAGGGTGCCCTGCCCAAAAGATGAAAGGTGTGCATTCCCTGTAGGATGACTTCGAGGGTCCCTTGTCCGGTGGAGGATGTCGAGGAGCCTGGCCTTTTAAAAGACGAGGTGATCCCTCCGTCTGGGGCGGCTTTGTCCGATCTCGCAGGTATGGAGTTCTCCTTGTTTTGCTTCCTTTTCATGTTTAGGAGGTTCCATCATGCTGAGTAGTGTATTTCTTTTGGGCAGATTCCATTATAGTGGTGGAATGCGAGGCGAACTCTTCGAAAGTATCTCACGGGCATTCGTCTATTGGGGCCGTGTAGGAAGTGCCTGGGGAGTGTGGACTAGACATTCCTCCGGATGATCTGGACCTCCTCGGGGTTCGCAAGGAGAACTTACCTAGTGGCGACATTGATCTGGACGGCATCGACGTCGATGCTTTGTCTTTTCACGAGGAGGCCGAAGTTTCGAGTGTCGACAAGCGACGTCCCCCAACTGCCGTTCTCTCAAGTTTGGTGGAGGAGACGGTTGTTGCGACAATGGCGGCAGCTTCCCCGGTTTCATCGGCCTCTTTGGCGAAGGCAGACCCCATGGCAACCATAGTGGAAGGGAAGGTTTTGCTTACGTATTCTGAGGCGCCTCGCTCGAGTCTAAGGCCGAGGAGCAGAGTTTCGGAGTTTCTCCTTGCAAGTTGTCGGCAGTACATCAAGTCAACGCTGGAGCCCTTTCAAGACACGGGCTTTGGTGTCCTCCAAGACTGGTGGTCTACCGACGGTGCAGAGTTTTGTGCGAGCCTGGAGGAGTTCAAGGTGGACAGTTCTTCTTTCGTCGCCCAGATTAACTTACTCATGACTGACAGCGAAGCTTACCGCTCTCGGCGGGCTCTACTAGAGAGAAGTACTCCTTCTGAGTTGGCGGCCGCTGAGGCGAGCTTGTGTCAGTCAGAGATTCAGCTTGCGGAGGCCGCTTCTAGTCTGTCAAAGGCTCAAAAGAAGATAGAATCGGTGTGCGCCTTGCTTCGGAAGGCAGAGTCTCGTTTGGAGCGAGCTGAGACTGCGGAGAGCGCTTTGAAGGCGAGCTTCCTGAAGCAGCAATCAGACTTGGCAGCCCATCGTGAGCTTTTGGTCACATGTCCTTTGGAACTTCAGTGAGTGGAGGCTACTAGGGAGGAGTTATTGTACCGTCTTCGAGCTCTGGATACTTTCTTTTAGATGCTTCTTGCCCGGTGATCTTGTATCGTAGTTTTCCTTCATAGCTTATGTCGTGTATCGCCTTCTCTTGAACATTTAATAATATCACCATACTTCGTCACTCCTTTGCATGAACTATTGTTAGCTTTTTCTTTTGGTGGGACTAAACCTGAAGTGACCTCTCAGGCTGCCTACGTACCCCCCTGAGGGGAATCAAGTCGCACGTAGTTCTTTTTTTTTTTCAAAGGGTGTGGCCTTGCTTTAGGCATAGTACCTTTTGAGGTACTTGTCGTTGATAGGGCCGAGTGTCGGCCCTTCTGGCGTGGTGAGGAGGTAAGCGTCGTTGGAGTAGGCTTCTTTGACGGAGTGCGGTCCATCCTACTTGGCATTAAACTTCTACCCTCCTCGATGCGAGAGAATGATGGGGCATTTGACTGCCAGTACCAGTTCTCCCATTTGGAATGATCGAGGGTGGATCTTCTTATTGAAGGCGCGAGTCAGTCTGGCTTGATAACACTCTAGACGTTGCTGAGCTTCAAGGCGTCTTTCGTCCAAGGTCTCTAATTCTGCTAGGCGGAGCTGGGCATTGTCGTCGCTTGTGAGGCCTTCCTGGATTGCTATCCTGAGCAATGGGATCTGGAGTTCGAGCGGAAGAACAGCTTTTACACTATAGACGAGGGAATACGGAGTCGCTTGCGTTGGAGTGCGAAAAGATGTTCGGTAGGCCCATAGCACTTCACCCATTCGTTCGTGCCAGTCCCTCTTTGTCTTCGAGACAGTTTTCTCCAGCAGCTTGCAAAGAGTCTTGTTGAAGGCCTCTGCCAGACCGTTGGCCGAAGCGTTGTACATCGTCGAATACTTCTGCTTAATGTTGTACCTGGCGCAGAACTGGTTGACAGCAATATTCTTTAATTGCTTCCCGTTGTCTGTTACGATGTAGCGAGGGACTCCGTATCGAAAGATGATATCATTCTAGATGAAGCTGATGACGGAGTGCCTTGTAACTTCCCGTAGAGGTGTTGCTTCAGCCCACATGGAGAAGTAGTCCGTTGCCACCAGAATATAAAGATGTTGCTTGGATGACTTGGGCAGGGGACCGACAATATCGAGTCCCCATCCGTCGAAGGGCCAAAACGTGATTGTTAGGTGCAGAGGCTCCGGTGGTTGACGGATGTAGTCTCTGTGTAGCTGACAAGCATGACATTTCTTCGCGAACTCCAAGCTGTCCTTAACCATGGTGGGCCAGTAATAGCCCATCCTCCTGACGCGAAAATGGAGCTTTGGACCAGACTGGTGCGAGCCGCAGATTCTAGCGATTACTTCTTCCAGTGCTGCTTCTGCCTCTTCCTTTGCGAGGCACCTCAGGAGTGCGCCATCATAACTTCGACAGTACAACTCGTTGTTGAAGTGGTAGAACTTCAGGGATCGTCGATGGATGTCAACTTTGCGCTTTGGATCTTCGGGGAGTTTACCATGGACGAGATAATCCACAAAAGGTTGCCTCCAGTCTTGCTCTTCAATTTCAAGGACGTGCACCGCGTTAGTTTGAACCAGAATTCTGATAGGACCTTCTTCTTTGGTGATCACGATTCTCCTGCAGACGGGGACGATGAGCTAACGTTCTTCTGGAAACGGAAGTGTAGCTGCCAAGTTTGCGAGTGCGTCAGCTTGCTGGTTGAGGTTTCTGGAGACGTACTGAATGGAAGCAGCCTTGAGTTTGCCAAGGAGTTCCAAAGCTCGTACGTGCAACGGCACTAGGTCTTCTTTGTTGACTTCGTATGCCCCCAAGACCTGCTGGATGACAAGCTGAGAGTCACCGAAAATCTCGAGTCCCTGAAGCTTCATATCATTGGCGAGTTCGAGGCCGATGAGTAGAGCTTGATACTCCGCTACGTTGTTGGAGCATGGTTCCGACAGCAAAAATAAGAAGGGGAGTATCTCGTCGTTTGGAGTGACGAAGATAATTTCGGCTCCTGCTATGTCCTGTCTCGCTGTGCCATCAAAGAACATCTTCCAGGAGGGGGCGATGTCTATGGAGAACACTTCTTCGTCTGGGAGATCTTCTGACAGTTCCCATTCTGCCGGGATGGGATATTCTGCGAGGAAGTCTGCGAGAGCTTGGCCTTTGATTGCCTTATGTGGTATGAAGGTGATGTCAAATTCGAGGAGGAGTAGTGCCCACTTTGCCAAACGTCCTGAGAGCACTGGCTTTGACATTATGTACTTGAGGGGGTCAGCCTTCGAGACGAGTCTGACGGTATGAGCCAGCATGTAGTGTCGCAGTTTTTTTATGGCGAAGATGAGTGCCAAGCAAACCTTCTCGATCGGAGAGTAATTTAGCTCTGTGCCGACGAAAGTGCGACTCAAGTAGTAGCACGCCGTCTCCTTGCCCAGCTCATTGACTTGAGCCAGGAGTGCTCCCAAGGATTGCTCTTGGGCACTAATGTAGAGGATTAGTGGCCTTCCTTGAACTGACGCCGATAGAACTAGCACCGATAGTAGATAGGCTTTGATGCTCTGGAGAGCTTCTTGGCAAGCATCATCCTATTTGAACGACGCTCCTTTCTTCATGAGGCGACTAAACGGACGGTACTTCCCAGCTAGGTTGGCGATGAATCTTCGGATATACGCCAGATGTCCTTGGAGACCTCTGAGATCTCGCACTGTCTTTGGTGCGGGCATATTGACGATAGCGTCAATTTTGAATTGATCTATCTCAATGCCTCGATATCGTACGACAAAGCCAAGGAATTTGCCTGAGGAGACTCCAAATGCACACTTGCGTGGATTCATGCGGAGTTGGTACCTTCGAAGCCATTTGAAGATTAGATCGAGATCTTGCAGATGCGCCGACTTCTTCTTAGATTTCACAACAAGGTCATCGACGTAGCACTCCATATTTTGATGAAGAATGTCGTCGAAGATTTTCTGCATAGCGCGTTGGTAGGTGGCTCCTGCGTTCTTCAAGCCGAACGGCATAACTTTGTAGCAGTAGATTCCTTTCGGAGTGCGGAATGCTATGAGCTCTTCGTCCTTTGGTGCCATCCGAATCTGATTGTAGCTTGAGGATCCGTCCATAAAAGGTAGCACCTCGTGGCCTGTCGTCGCGTCCACCATTAGCTCCATGATTGGCAAGGGGAAGTCATCCTTTGGACATGCGTTGTTCAAGTCTCTAAAGTCCACGCACACTTGGATTTGACCGTTCTTCTTTTTGACTGGGACGACGCTAGAGATCCATGTCGGGTACTTGACCTCTCGGATGAAGCCGGCTTCAATTAGCTTGTTCACTTCACCTTCTATTTGGGGTACCAGTTCTGGCCAGTAGCGTCTTTGTCCTTGCTTGATGTCGCTAGCTCCGTGTTTGACGATGAGCTGGTGTACTGCAATTTTGGGATCGAGGCCCGGCATCTCCTTGTAGGACCATGCAAAGACGTCTCTATACTCTTGGAGTAGTTTGATGTATGCAGCTTCTTCTTCAGGAGTCAAGAGTGTGCTGACGAATGTAGGCCGGGGCTCCGTTTCTGTGCCCAAATTGTTTTCCTTCAAGTCATCAACGGTGGACTGCCCCCCTTCTTCGAGGACCGGTGGGGCATCTGGCAACTCATCGTCCGAAGTAGAAGAATCACCGATGTCAGTTTCAATAACGAAAATATGATTGACGGCTGCCATGGGTGGGTGGACGGGTGTTGAAACGACGTCCTCGACTGGCATTCCCAAACAATCGAACATCGACTTCTTCTTTGATTGCTTGACTGGCCCGAGCCTTTCGACACGGATGTGTGCTTTGGATTCGACCGGCTTTGACTGCTTTTATTTTGCTTCTGGAGTAAGGCTTGGCATCGAGCCCGTCGCCATCTTCTTTTGCTATCGGGATGGCTAGCGTAGGTAGAGCGTACATCGGAGATTGTCGATCCTTCAGCTGCTTCATCTACCATCTTCGCCCCGATGTAGTTGGAGGTGAAGGTCTTCTTCATTGCGGTCTTGACGACCAACGGAGTTTGACTGGAGCCAATGCCTTGGCGATTCAGGAAAATTTGTTCACCGTTTTGAAACAGCCGAGCTTGCGCCCTCGTCATCCCATGTGGAGTTGCTGCTGGGGAAATTGTGCCCATGGCGCTTTCTTTGTCGTAGCCGGCTTTGAACAGCAACTTAGCAGCATTTTGCCCCCAACTCCCTTTTGGCTTGAATCCGAGTTGATTGAGGTCGACAGATTTGACAGGTCTGCTCAGGTTTGGAGTTTGCGTCAAACTAGGTAATGGCAATGTCATTTCTTGCAGAGTGACGATATTGGTCTACGATAATAGCGGGGCCAGCTTTCTTGCCGGAGTAGAAGGTGATTGCTCGGATTTACAAAACCACTGAGGGGCGAGGCGCAGGACTGACGTCGCTTGGACGGGCAACGGGGTATGTTGCATTGCTCTTGGCTCAGAACTGATACGCATCCTTTGTCTTGATTTTGACGCTTCTTGGATCTCGAGTCTTGCCTTGTTGGAAGGTTGGATCGGTTTTGCAGGGGGAGGAGGCTTACCCTGCTTCACTTCTTCAGCCTTCTGGGTTCGAGGGGCTTTAGCTGGAAGAACTTCCGTGACTAGGTCTTTTGCTTGATAGAACTTGGCGTCGGCCAGATGCACCTTGGCTTCATTGAACAGTTTATCATCAGCGACGATGCACTTCTCCATGCCTTCCTCGTAGTACTTGAGGCACTGGTGCCAGGTGGACACTACGACGCTGTTCTCATATAGCCATGTCCTCCCCAACAAGAGGCGATACAATGTCTGGCAGTCAATGATATGAACGAGGACCGTTGTGTCGAGCGGGCCGATGGAAAGTTTCAGACGGATGATCCCGACGGTAGACTGCCCGCCCTGGTTGAACCCTTGAATGACCAGCTGGCTGTGCGAGAGTTGGTCATTGGTGACACCGAGTTGCCGCATTGTCTGGATGGGCATGATGTTGATGGCTGTTGAGCGTCCATTTGGTGCGAATTATCCTTTTAGTATCATGCACATAGCGTCAGTTTCTTACGTAAAACTTTCATAATACACGTAAACTACATGAGTTTCTTTGCACCATGATATAGTAGACCTTCATACGAACCCAACGGCATATTGGTTCGCTCTCATACATTGCATGCATGAAAAGTACGAAGCCCGAAAGTCCAAATTATCCTTTTATCGATAATCGCGTTTGAATCTGATAAGCGTCATTTCATGTGTGTTTTTCAGGAAATTGATCCGGTTTTCGATGCAGTCACCTCAAGAGCGATATGACCAAGCTGTGGATATTCTCACGGCTCTCCGATGGAGGATGTACAGCTTGTTTGGAGGCCTGTCTGAAGAACAACGTTGGAAAACGGATAACTATGATGATTCTGATGAGAAAAGACTTCAACAAGCTGATCGATGCAATGTATGATACGAACTGGAGGAGGACTACAGACATACAAATAGGCGATGATGGATTTGATGATGGATTCGGATTACGATGACCAAAGTCTGCTCAAGTTTCCCGCATGATCCCATTGCGCTTGAACCCAGTTGTACCTATTCCAATCCTAGGCAAACAAACCCAAACCCAACTCCGCATCCAACAAATCCATGCAACTCAGACCAATACCCAGCCCAGCTCCATCTCATCAAATCAAAGCCATCTGATCACAAACTCATCATCATTTATGTCCTCCACAATAACACCCATACAACCCGACCTGAGTGCAGCCCTTACCAAATAAATCACAGTCGTCCGTTTACCCAAGTCCATGCACGTGCAGCACTCCGTGTGAGATCCCATACAGCCGTCCCTAGCTCATGCATTCCGACCCGATCACAGTCGTTCCTTCCATGCAGCATGCATGCATGCAAAACCCCAAACCCAAAGGATGCAGCCCATTACTCGAACCCCTCTAGTATGAACCGCACTATCTCTCTCTCTAACTAAATCACAGCCGTCCCTAGTTACTCCGTGATCAAACCCAACCGTCCCGTACAATTCCTAATAGCCATGCATGCATGTGCATGTGCAAAACCTGATCAGCTCCTTCCCACCTAATCACAACCATCCGATCCCACCTAACCCGCGCAGCCCCCATGTGATCCCATGCAGCAGCGGCCAGCTCTCTCTCCCGTTCCTACCTCCTCTCTCTCTCTAAAAGACCGGACCGAAACCCCCCAGTCGAACTTCCCTCTCTCTCCCTCCTTGATTCTCTCTTTCTCTCTCGAGGATCTTCTCTCCCTCTCTTTCCTTAACCGCCCAGCCCCCACATCTTTCCTTAACTGGCCGGGATTCTCTCTCCAACCGAACCAGCTGCACCAAATCACAGCCGTCCCGTGCATCAGCCATGCACGTCCGAACCCCCTCTCTCTCTAAATCTGAATCTCAACCGCCCAGCCCTAGCCTCTCTCTTCCTTACCCGATCAGAGCCCAATCTTCTCTCTTTTCCTCCTTCTTTTTCTCTCTCTAAAACCCACCGAACGGCTCTCTCTATTCTTTCCTTTCTCTCTCTAGACCTAAAACCCAGCAGCCCGAGTCCCTCTTTCAGGACCGAACATGTCTCTCTCTCTCTCTCTTTCTCTCTCCTATATATGGGGGGCTCGGGAAAACAAAGGGAGAGCTGGGGAGGTTTTTGGACGACTAAACCAAGCACCACCGGACCTTTGCCATCACACCACCGTGTTGGAAGTTAATCCGGATCAGAGGCTCGCAGCGGAAGCGATTTGGCGGTCGAAAGACCGTTCATGGTGCACGTTACACGATTTAAACTTTCATCGAAACTAATCTACATATGTGTGCATGTGGATGCACGTGAATCGAACACCCTAACGGCAATCTAGCGTAATGATTAACTAGCATGCATGCAAATCATAATACTCGCTAGATCTACATGTTAGATTACACATACCTTTCATACGGATCTTGTGGGTGCAAATTTTGGCAAGAAGTCTGCAAACAGCGGGACCCACCGGCCCTGCCTGGTGGGCCCCCCGAAGACCACAGCGGGACCCACCGGCCCTGCCTGGTGGGCCCCCCCCGAAGACCATAGCGGGACCCACCGGCCCTGCCTGGTGGGCCCCCCGAAGACCACAGCGGGACCCACCGGCCCTGCCTGGTGGGCCCCCGAAGAACTGTGGGTGCAAATTTTGGCAAGAAGTCTGCAAACAGCAGGACTCACCGGCCCTGCCTGGTGGGCCCCCCGAAGACCACAACGGGACCCACCGGCCCTGCCTGGTGGGCCCCCCCCGAAGACCACAGCGGGACCCACCGGCCCTGCCTGGTGGGCCCCCGAAGACTACTGCGGGACCCATTGGCCCTGCCCGGTGGGCCCATGAAGGCTTCCGAGGGACCCACCAGCCCTGCCTGTTGGGCTCCCGAAGACAACTGCGGGACCCACCAGCCTTACCTGGAGGATCCCCAGATACAACAGCAGAAACCGCCATTTACCACCAGAGAATCCTATAAATAGCAGAGCCTTCAGGAGGAGGAGGGATCGAAAACTCAGATCCGAAATCCGAAATTCCAGAACCAAAACCAGAGCTCTGATAATAGATCAGTGCCATCAGTTGATATCTATTTCAGAAACCAGAACCCAGAAATTTCTAACTCTTTGATCTTCTTCTTCTTGTCCTTGAAGAGGTCAAAGAGATTTCAGTGACACTCGGCCTGTCGAGGTCACTTCAAGTAAAGTGTTAGTGAATTCGGGTTGCTCCCTATAGCACGGAGACGTAGGCTTCGGCTGAACTCCGAGATCACTTCTCGTGTCAACTCTCTCTCTGATTGCATCTCTCTGTTTACATATCAAAAACTTCAACTTCGATCAACAGATCGACCAGCGATCTTCAACGTCAACTTCAACTTCAATTGACTAGTGAGGCGAGGTCTTCGGGTCGGCACGAAGATTTTCCCCCACAGTTTGGCGCCGTCTGTGGGATCCGAGCAAAAAGTCCAGCTCTCCGCTACTACTCGATCGGTTGAGCATACAACCAATCTTGATAGCCAAACTTCCTCGCCTCCTCGGTTGATCAGACAACTGATCGAACGTCGGCACTCTCGTTGCACCCTTCGCTCTCTGAATAGCGAGGACAAAACACCAGGGTCAACCAGAAGGAAGTAACACTCAACAACAACCTCGTCCCGAGACTCGTTCAATGAGTCAAAGGCTCAACTTCGGACAGCCCCTTGCTGTCCCCGAGATGGGGGTTCGTTCAGGGAGTGGGAGATCTGTCGATCGACCGATCGCTCACCCTGCACGACAGTCAATTGGGCAAACAGCCCCCTCTCCTGCTGAAGACCCTCCATCGACCTACCAAATTTCTGCAGTCGACTTTCAACTGCTCCAATTGGCGAAGCAAAATGCCACCCTCACAACTGAGAGGGATGCTCTGAAGAAAGCAGCTTCCGAGGCTGGGATCGCTCTACCTATTCCCTCTACAAGTGAGAGGGTTGATCTTTCTCGACATTCAATTCACTCTGAACAACGGAGGTCAATGGGCACTGCTGCCCTCGAGAGGATCCGACGCGACCCAACTCCCTCTGCTGCCCCATGGAAGCAGAGTGTTTGGGACCGTCTCAACGACGAATCTTCCCAATCTTCTTCCGGCCGCAACTGCGACAAGAGCGCGCCTTCAAATCTCAATATACCAAGGAAGCATCAGATGAAAGGCGCTCCTTCAAAGAGTAGAGTCTCCCCTTCCATTCCACTTCAACGTGGGCTTGGATCGGACCTCCGACATAGACTTCAACCGGCCAATACTTCAATGCCTGAGCAAGACCTTGCGATCTTGCCTCTTGACCCACCTCTAGGTCAAGGACACGGTCGTAGGGACGGGTACTCCTCTGCCGGGCCTCTACATCGAAGCCTCTTCGAGTCAACTTTTCCGAGGGGATGGAGAACTCCTATCCTCCCCAAATTCAACTGCATAAGAGGAGATCCTACTCTCCATATCCTCGCATTCAAGCAAGCTCTAACGCCACACGAAGAAGAAAACAATGTGCTCTGCCGCACTTTCGAAGGAAGTCTCGATGAACCATCGCTCGACTGGTATCACAATCTCCGAGCTGGGTCCATCATTCAGTTCGATGTTTTGGCTAAACTCTTTGTGCAGCATTATCAGCTCAATCTGAAGCCCGAGAAGAAGCTCGACTCTCTCTATCGGTTAAGGATGGGTGCTGATGAGACTCTCCGAAGTTTCACTAGGAGGTTTCGCAACGAGCATGCTGCCCTCTCTGGAAGACATCTGGATGATGAAGCCATCATGTTGGCTTTCCAGAACGCTCTCCGCTTTGATCTACACATCTACAACGACTTCATCCGCAATCCTCCTCCTTCTCTGGGGGCTATGTTCGATCGAATCCAGAGAGAGATCGAGGTCGAAGATGACCAAGTCGCTCGGAAAGGGCGAGAAACAAAACGAAGACCTGCGGAGAGAGAAGCTCCCAAGTATGTTGCCAAGGCCCACAATGCTGAGGCAGCAGCCCCTCCAGCCAACAAACGATCAAAGAATGACGAGCGTCGATCTCCAACGAAGACCACTTTCACCGAGTGGAATATGCCGGTCGAACAGATACTCGACCGCATCCAACATGAGGAGTTCCTTCGAAGGCCCAATCCACTTCAGCCAAACACTAAGTTCACGGCTGATAAAACTGTTTATTGTGATTTCCATCGAAGCCACGGCCATTCCACCGATCGGTGCTATCGGCTAAAGTTTCATCTCGAAGACTTGCTGAGAGAAGGCCATCTCCATGAATTCACCAGAGAAGGACAAGATCAACGACGATCCTCTGCAAAGGGGAAAGAGGCTTGCTGGATTCATCAGATCTCTTCCAACCCATCATCTCTCACCGTGAATACCAATATCTTTGGCATTCATGGATCATTGCATAATCAATCAGTGACTGGGAAGGAAGTTGATCGGCAGATTCGGCGCATCTTCCATGTTCGATCTACTGCAAACAAAGAAGATACTTGGATCGAGAAGCCCATCGAAGGTCTTGCTTGGTCGTCCATCGTCTTCAACGACACTGATCTTCAAGGAGTTCATACTCCACATCGAGATCCCCTGGTTTTGAAACTCATCATCGACGGAAGCACCGTCAATCGGATCCTCATCGACACCGGGAGTTCCATCGACATTATGTTCTCAGACTGCTTCAAACGTCTGGGACATAAATATCAAAGCCTTGACGTCGTTCCAACTGTGATTACTGGCTTCAACGGCGAACAAAGCATCACGGTGGGCGAATCAAGATTCACTCTAGACCTTAGCCGAGAGACTCGAGTCTCGGTAAGGTTTGCAATTGTTGAAGGAATATCCAGCTACAACGCCATTCTCGGACGACCATTCCTCCACCAGATCAATGCCATCTCCTCTTCTTATCATCAACTACTCAAGTTTGCAACTGGAGAAGGCATCGTCTGCATTCGAGGTGATCAGCAAGCTGGAAGGTCTTGTGAGGCTGCTGCGGCTAAGACAGATCGAAAGATCAATATTGTTCCTCCAAAGCGGCTACGAGATGAAGCTGGTCCCTCTTCTAAATAGCAATCAAAGGAGATTCCACTGATCGAGCCCCCACCAATCGAATGGGAAGCCTCACCTTCAATTGAAGAAATCATCCCTATCAATATCGGCAGTGGAGATCTCCCTCGACAAACTTTCATTGGTACCGGTCTTAGCGACGCAGAAGCGCAAGACATGGTAACCTTCCTCAAGTCCAATATCGACGTCTTCGCTTGGAGTTTCTAAGACATGCCTGGGATCAATCCAGATGATGCTTGTCACTGACTTGCTATCAAAGAAGAAGTGAAGCCTGTCAAGCAGAAGCCACGCACCATCCGACCAGAGCTACAAATTACTGTTCAAGAAGAAATCACCAAGCTACTCGCAGCGGGCTTCATCCGTGAAGTAGAGTATCCTACTTGGATCTCTAATATTGTTGCTGTTCCTAAGAAGAATGGGAAGGTCAGAGTCTGCATCGACTTCACCAATCTTAACAAGGCTTGCCCCAAAGATCCATTCCCCATGCCAAGGATAGATAGACTCGTCGATGCCACTGCTGGTCACGAGCTATTGTCTTTCATGGATGGGTATTCTGGATATAATCAAATTCCTCTTCACGCTGATGATCAAGAGAAGACATGTTTTGTGACTAGCCGAGGCCTCTACTGCTACAATGTCATGCCATTCGGCCTCAAGAATGCTGGTTCCACCTATCAAAGGTTAGTCACAAAGATGTTCGAAGATCAGATCGGTCGCAACGTCGAAGTCTATGTCGATGATCTCCTCACCAAGAGCTCCGTGCGAAGCAAGCATCTTTCTGACCTGGCGGAAACCTTTCAAGTTCTTCGAAAATATCGTATGAAGCTCAATCCGGCCAAGTGCGCTTTCGGAGTTCAATCTGGCAAATTCCTGGGTCATCTTGTGACCAGGAGAGGTATTGAAGCCAATCCCGATCAAATTCGAGCTATCCTCGACATGCCATCACCTACCAATCGAAAGGAAGTGCAGCGCCTCACTGGAAGACTTGCTGCCCTCAATCGGTTCATCTCATAGTCTTCCGACAAGTGTAAGCCTCTCTTCGACAAACTACGAAAGGCAGACACCTCCAGCTGGAGTCCGATCTCTGAAGAAGCATTTCAAAGCATCAAGAAATATCTGGTGCAAGCTCCAATCTTGACGGCTCCACTTCCAAAAGAAGACTTGTGGCTTTATCTCGCCGTGACCGATCAAGCAATCAGCGCAGTCCTAGTCAGTAGAAGAGAAGGCGTCGAGCATCCAGTCTACTACATCAGCTATACTCTCCTTCCAGCTGAAACTCGTTACTCAAAAACTGAGAAGGTCATCCTGGCGTTGCTCACTGCATCGCGTCGTCTTCAACCTTACTTCGTCTCCCACCAGATCACTGTCATTTCAGAACACCCACTCAAAGATATCGTTGACAAAGCTGGTAGAGCTGGTCGAATGACCAAGTGGGTGATCGAAATGAGTGCTCTGGGAATTCAGTTCGAATCTCGCACTTCTATCAAAGGTCAAGCTGTTGCTGATTTTCTAGCAGACTTTCCAGTTGAAGACCCCATCACTTGGGAAGTAGATGTTGACATGCGCTTAGAAGATGAGGATAATACTCCGATCAACCTTGCAATAAAAATTAATCCAAGTCTCGAAGCTATTGCTGCAACTCCTCCATGGAAGCTTTATACTGATAGAGCTTCAAGTTCGATCGGTTCGGGAACTGGGATAGTCTTAGTATCCCCCGAACTTGATCATTTACAGAAGGCCACTCTCCTAGGGTTCAACGCCACCAATAACGAAGCTGAATACGAAGCACTCATTTCGGGACTTGAAATGGCGAAATCCCTAGGGGTAGATCGAATCATCGTCTACAGCGACTCCCAGTTGATCATAAGGCAAATCAAGGGAGAGTACACAGCTCGTGAAGAAAGAATGCAACTCTATTTAGCCTTAGTACGACATCTTCAACAACGCTTCACAAATACTGAATTCGTTCAAATTCCAAGGGTAGAGAACCGAGAAGCAGATGCCTTAGACAATGCTGCCTCAGTTCTTGGAGACTCACTCGGAGGAAGGCAAATACATATCGATTATCAAGAAGTGCCCAAGACTATCCCCGATCAACAGATCCTTGCTACTACAAAAGGATCTGGGGGTGGAGATCAACTGGCATCGATCCTCACTACTACGAGTGAGCTTGAAGACTGGAGACGATCAATTTTCGACTTCTTCGAGCATGGCAAAATGCCGGAAGATCCAAATCGAGCCCGAAGGCTTCAAAAGAAGCTCCCATGCTACATTCTGCAAGGAGAAGATTTATATTTCAAATCCCACAATGGGATATTACTCAAGTGCCTTGGTCCCGAGCAAGCACAGGCAATCCTGATTGATATCCACTCTGGAGCTTGTGGGAATCATTCAGGAGGGAGGTCTCTTGAAGCCAAGACAAAACTACAAAGTTATTACTGGCCTACAATGGCAAAAGATGCTCGACAAGTTGTTCAAAGATGCGAGCCATGCCAACGACACGCTCGAGCTATCCATCTCCCTGCAGATGAGCTTCACCAACTATCAAGCCCCTGGCCTTTCCATCAATGGGGGTTAGATTTCTTGGGTCCTTTCCCTCCAACTCCGAGCAAGAAGAAGTATTTACTGCTGGCCACTGATTACTTTACCAAATGGGTTGAAGCTGTGCCCCTCTTCCGAGAGACTGACGACGAAGTGATCAAATTCATTCGGCACAACATCTTCTCAAGGTTCGGTACACCTCAAGTTCTTGTTGCCGATAATGGAGCTCAATTTGATTCCGACAAATTCTGAGAGTTCTGTCTGAACAGCGGTATCAAGCTATTCTATTCAACTCCAAGATATCCTCAATGCAATGGTCAAGCTGAAGCCTCAAATAGAGCTATTCTTGGTATACTCAAGAAGAAACTCAACGACAAGAAAGGATTGTGGGAACAGGTCCTACCTGAAGTTCTTTGGGGGTATCGCACAACTCCGAGAAGATCAACAGGGTTCTCACCCTTTCGTCTAATATATGGATCGGAAGCAGTACTCCCAACAGAAAACATATCAAGTACTCTGAAGACCAGGGCAGTTGAAGAAGGAATCAACGAAGAGCTTCGGATCAAGGATCTAGACTTCTCTGAAGAACTACGAGACCAAGCCTCCCTTCGTGTGGCCAAGTATCAGCAGAAGATCAAACGAGCCTACGACGAGAAAGTCTACAAAAGACAGTTCCCAGTGGGTAGTCTAGTTCTCAGAGTAGTTTTCTACAACACCAAAGAACACAGTAGTGGGAAGCTTGCTCCTAACTGGGAAGGTCCATATATCGTTGAATCAATAGGAGGCAAAGGTTCTTACAGACTGATCTCACCAGAAGGAGATAGATTGCCTCGAGCTTGGAATTCTAGACACCTCAAGTTGTTCTACCCATGATGTAAACTATGTGATGAATAAAGATCTCTTTCAAGTGTTCAAATGTGCAAGTGTTCAGCTCTTCAATTCAAGTTCTGAAGCAGTTTCAAATTATCTACATTCAAGTTGCCAAGTCTTAACAAGTTTGGGTGTTGAGTTGCGACTCAACCCCTTACTAAATGTTAAACTGACCTTCAAATTTCAAATATTCAATTTCAATCAATTTCAATATCTTCTAACAGGTTTGGGTGCTTGAGTTGCGACTCAACCCCTCACATTCAAATGTTACACGAATTCAAGTTCAATTTTCAAGTTACAATAAGTTTGGGTAATCGAATTGCGACTCGACCCCTTACATTTCAAAGATTGTATCTATTATAATGCCATCCAGAACACAGCATTCAAAGAGTTCAAACACAAGACATTCAACTCAAGAGACATTCAATTTTCAAATATCAAAAAGATATCTTCTATTATCAAAAATTTGTCAAGTACAATGTCAAGCTGCTACATATCAAAAGTTTACAAGAGTAAACAGCTAAGAAAAAGGCAGAAACACATCAGGGCTTGGCTACGCTTGGAGCGCGTGACTTCTCCCCTTCAGATTCGCCACGAGCCTTGCTCGCAACCGAAGCTTTAGAAGATCGGACACTGCTGACATGTGCCCTGAGTGCCTCTGCCACTTTCTCAGCTGTCTCCTTGTAAATCTTGCATTCAGACAGCGCATGCTCCAACGCCTTCTTGGAAGTCTCCTTTTCGGCAGTAAAAGCAGCTTGTTGAGCAGCAAGTTGTTCTTTCAGCTCCTTGATCTCGTTGGCGCGACCACAGGACACGTCCTCAACCTTGACGATCCGATTCTTCAAGGATTCGAGTTCGTGACTCTGCGCCTCGCAACGGTCCTGCAGCCCCTTGATCTCCAGCTTCCCCTTGCGAAGATCCTCAATCTTGGTCTTGAGAGAGGTTTTCTTCGAAGTCAGGAGCTCCCTCAGCCTATCTCTCTCCTCGCTCGCAGTCTTCAGTTTGGCTGTCAAACGAGATACCTCAGATGCGGCCTCCCGTTCTCCTGCCTTCCTAGAGAGAGCGCTTGTGATTCTCAAAACTGCTGAGCTCTGCAGATGGATAGGAAGTTAGAATTATTCCAAAGACAACTCAAATATTCAATCAAGAAGATACACATACCACTACATCTAGCCTATCGAAGGCTTCTTCAAAAGTAGCATCCGGAAGATTGCAAAGCTTCCGAATCACGCTAGTAGGGCGATTGATGTCAACATCACCCAAGCTCTTCATCTTTGGAGTCGAGCCAGCAGGCGTACCTGCAATCGACACAAGAATTCAAAGGGTTAGAATATTTTCGAGCTTCAACGACAAGACAATCAAAGCAAGTTAGTGCAGATACCTGAAACCTCGACCTGAGGAGCCTTTCCCTTCCCACGGTCGGAGCTCTTACCCTTGGGGGTCGACTTCTCCTTGATGGGGGTTGGCTCTGACAAGGGTTGGGGGGTAGCCTCACCCACCCGGCTTCCTCTCTCCAAATGAGCAGGAGAGGGAACATCCCGAGGAGGTAAAGCACCCCCTTCATCTTCTCGCCCGCTCGAGTTATCGAGCCCTGCCACCATGGCAGCTACCTCCTCAGCCAGAGATCGTGAGGGGGGTGGGGGTTGTTCAACCTCCACACCCCCACTTGTAGTTGCCCCTTCGAGACGGGGAACCTCGGGAGGTACCTGATTGAGGGGTGTAGGGTTGCTTCCAACCCCACCACTCCCCGATATCTTGATCTTGAAGCGTAGCGGGTTCTTTTTCAGCTCCCCGAAATCGTAGGTAGGAATCACCTTAGGGCCATTACCCGTTGCGTCCATTACCCCCTCCATCTTACGAGCCTTTGCCTCGTCTATGAGGATCGGCTGCGAATCCTCATTGGCACCACCAGTGGGGGTGGGAGGAATTTCTTCCTCGCCACCCCCATGTCCTTGACCACCATCAGTGGGGGTGGGAGGAATCTCTTCCTCACCACCCCTATCCTCATCATCATCGTCTTCTCCATCTTCTTCTCCATCGCTGCTTGTGCCCTCGCCCTCCTCATCTCCACCTTCCTCCTCCCTCTCTATCTCCTCTTCTTCATCTTCCTCCTTTTTCTTCTCATCCTCCTCCTGTTTGATGGGGATTTTTCTCATCTTCTTCGCCGGACCCCTCTGAATCACCAATTTCTCCTCTGTGGGAAGTGAGCGCCTGGCTCCGTAAGCCATCTTCTCGAATCGAAGCCTTCTAACAATTTTTCTAGACTGAGGGTCCTCCTCATAATCAGAGTAGATAACCTCGTTATCTTCGTAGCGAAGCTTCGATCGGTGGAGGAGGTTGGCTTTGCCATGTCGGACTGGGCAATTCGAGAATTGCTTCCACGATCTAGTCCCGCATGTCAGCTCCAGGAAGAGGTTGTCAAGGGCCCCTACTCGCTCTGGAGGCCAAGAGAGAGCTCCTCCTGTGCAGTACATGTCAATCTCTTCATGCACCTTGTATAGGGGAACCTCCGGAACAGACATTGGAGTCCAGGCACCAGACACTGACAGCGGCCAGTCAGTATAGAGTTTGTCGGAGCCAATGGTGTCAGCAATCGAGCGGAGGGCAGTGACACCTGTCAAGTAGTAGAACGGGCTATCCTTCCTCCAAGCCCATCGATAATGGTAGAAGAAATACCCCAGCTCGATTCGGGCTTCTTCACCTTCAGGGAGGCTGGAGTAGCATTCCCTTAGCTCCTTCTGAAAGTCCGACTCCACGCGACAGAAAGCATAGATGATCCTCCAGGAGTTCCCGGTAACCTACCCGGGACAGAGACCGGAGGTGTTCAGCAACCTCGCGGCGAAAGGCGGCAGCGGAAGGCGCAGTCCATAGTTGAGCTGGCCGATCGTGACGATGGTTCCCATCACTTGTTCCTTGCTCACCCACGAGACAAAGATCGTCCGCCTATCAACGCCAAAAGCAGTTAGAACTCCAGGGAGCGCTGGTCGAGCCTTTCCCTCTATGAAGCATGCCAGCAACTCCTGCAGCTTCGCCCTCTTTACATCTGTCAGTTTACTGCCAATGTTGTACCCAAACTCCATCTCCGCCTCTAAAGGTAGCTGCGGGCAGAGGACAAACTTTGCCTTGGGGATCTGCTCTGGCCTTGAAGGTACAGAAGCGAATCCCACTCCTTGGTGCATTTGCCCAGTTGGCCAAGCTCGATCAATTCGGCCCTGCCTTTGCCTCGGCCCTTCGGAACAGAAGAGACCTCGATAACTTCCTTGCCCTTCCTCTTGGAAGGAACACTCTTCTTCGAATTGCCCGAAGACGCCATTTGACCGATCGAAAGGAGACAAAGATCAAGAGAGAGGAAGCAAAGAGTCTGGACTTCGAAAAATTCTGAAAGCGTGAGGCGAAAATGACAGCGAGAAAGACTTATATACCCAGGGTAAAGCGGTACCCAAATCGAGAAGACACGTGTCTTCACCATATCAAATCGCGTGTTTTTACAGGTATACGTGGCATCCATCCATAGCAAGCGCAAAATCAAGCGAACCGTCGGACCAGACGAAACGTCAGACCTACCGGTCCGCGTAAACCAACGGTCCAAACAAACCACCGGTTTGAGTGAACCGGACCGCCGGTTCAAAGCCACATTCCGGCCAACCAAGGATTCAAAGCAGAAAAAATCAAACTCCATCGATATTCAAGACTGCCAAAGATCAAAGAAGAAGCACAAGCTATACCACTTCCTCAAAAGTACAGGTTCAAGACTTTAACCTTGACCGGCTGATTTTAGCCGTTCGGTCAAATTTGACCGTTCGGTCAAAATCAACCGATCGGTCGATTTTCTACTAGATCTGGCAAAAAACTGAGGTTTTTTGCCGATCACCCAAACCTTGACCGGCTGATTTTAGCCGTTCGGTCAAATTTGACCGTTCGGTCAAAATCAACCGATCGGTCGATTTTCTACTAGATCTGGCAAAAAACTGAGGTTTTTTGCCGATCACCCAAACCTTGACCGGCTAATTTTAGTCGTTCGGTCAAATTTGACCGTTCGGTCAAAATCAACCGATCGATCGATTTTCTACTAGATCTGGCAAAAAACTGAGGTTTTTTGCCGATCACCCAAACCTTGACCGGCTGATTTTAGCCGTTCAGTCAAATTTGACCGTTCGGTCAAAATCAACCGATCGGTCGATTTTCTACTAGATCTGGCAAAAAACTGAGGTTTTTTGCCGATCACCCAAACCTTGACCGGCTGATTTTAGTCGTTCGGTCAAATTTGACCGTTCGGTCGATTTTCTACTAGATCTGGCAAAAAACTGAGGTTTTTTGCCGATCACCCAAACCTTGACCGGCTGATTTTAGCCGTTCGGTCAAATTTGACCGTTCGGTCAAAATCAACCGATCGGTCGATTTTCTACTAGATCTGGCAAAAAACTGAGGTTTTTTGCCGATCACCCAAACCTTGACCGGCTGATTTTAGCCGTTCGGTCAAATTTAACCGAACGGTCAAAATCAACCGATCGGTCAATTTTCCACTGGATCGGTCAAAAAACCATGTTTTTTGACCGATCACCCAATCCTTGACCGGTTGAAATTGACCGTTCGGTCAAACTTAACCGAACGGTCAAATTTGACCGATCGGTCAAATTTGACCGAACGGTCAAAATCAACCGATCGGGCAATTTTCCACTGGATCGGTCAAAAAACCATGTTTTTTGACCGATCACCCAATCCTTGACCGGTTGAAATTGACCGTTCGGTCAAACTTAACCGAACGGTCAAATTTGACCGATCGGTCAAATTTGACCGAACGGTCAAAATCAACCGATCGGGCAATTTTCCACTGGATCGGTCAAAAAACCATGTTTTTTTTGACCGATCACCCAATCCTTGACCGGTTGAAATCGACCGTTCGGTCAAAATTAACCGATCGGTCAAAATTGACCGAACGGTCAAAATTGACCGATCGGTCAATTTTGACCGAACGGTCAAAATTTGACCGAACGGTCAAATTTGACCGAACGGTCAAGTTTGACCGATCGGTCAAAATTGACCGATCAGTCTATTTTAACGCTAACACTCGACAAAGCTCCTCTGTGAGTGTGACAGGGGGTCGTTAGCTTTGCACCACGAATCCAAGCCAGCCAGATGATCTCTAGCTAACTTGGAGGGGGTAACTGTGGGTGCAAATTTTGGCAAGAAGTCTGCAAACAGCGGGACCCACCGGCCCTGCCTTGTGGGCCCCCCGAAGACCACAGCGGGACCCACCGGCCCTGCCTGGTGGGCCCCCCCCGAAGACCATAGCGGGACCCACCGGCCCTGCCTGGTGGGCCCCCCGAAGACCACAGCGGGACCCACCGGCCCTGCCTGGTGGGCCCCCGAAGAACTGTGGGTGCAAATTTTGGCAAGAAGTCTGCAAACAGCGGGACCCACAGACCCTGCCTGGTGGGCCCCCCGAAGACCACAGCGGGACCCACCGGCCCTGCCTGGTGGGCCCCCCCCGAAGACCACAGCGGGACCCACCGGCCCTGCCTGGTGGGCCCCCGAAGACTACCGCGGGACCCACTGGCCCTGCCCGGTGGGCCCATGAAGGCTTCCGAGGGACCCACCAGCCCTGCCTGTTGGGCTCCCGAAGACAACTGCGGAACCCACCAGACTTACCTGGAGGATCCCCAGATACGACAGCAGAAACCGCCATTTACCACCAGAGAATCCTATAAATAGCAGAGCCTTCAGGAGGAGGAGGGATCGAAAACTCAGATCCGAAATCCGAAATTCCAGAACCAAAACCAGAGCTCTGATAATAGATCAGTGCCATCAGTTGATATCTATTTCAGAAACCAGAACCCAGAAATTTCTAACTCTTTGATCTTCTTCTTCTTGTCCTTGAAGAGGTCAAAGAGATTTCAGTGACACTCGGCCTGTCGAGGTCACTTCAAGTAAAGTGTTAGTGAATTCGGGTTGCTCCCTATAGCACGGAGGCGTAGGCTTCGGCTGAACTCCGAGATCACTTCTCGTGTCAACTCTCTCTCTGATTGCATCTCTCTGTTTACATATCAAAAACTTCAACTTCGATCAACAGATCGACCAGCGATCTTCAACGTCAACTTCAACTTCAATTGACTGGTGAGGCGAGGTCTTCGGGTCGGCACGAAGATTTTCCCCCACAGATCTTTTAACTGCAGAGAATTGTCTTCTTTGTCGATGGAGACGGAAGATCGATCGTTCGCGAAGATGCCGATGGTACGATTGGAGACGTTGCCTTCTTGTTCACCCGATCTCACACGATACACAGAATGTCGCTCTCGGATCTCTGAGTGCCTCCGAAGAACGACCATTCTCCTTCTTCAGAACTCCACGCGAGGAAGACGAAGTAGCAAGCGGGAAACGGGAGAATGAATAGGGAGAGAACTAGAGAGATTAGAGAGAGAGGGGGTTCGGTTTTGCATCTATGGGGCCGGCGCCCCATAGGTCCTTTTATAGGGCCGGCCTACCCCCCTTGGATAAGGATCCAAGGGGATAAAGACCTCCCACGATTATCTCTCCATTATCTCCTTTTAATCTCTCCGCGTATTTATCCGTTTTCCCACTTTTTAGGGCTCGACTTTATCCGTTTTTATCGCCCTATCCCTATCTATATGGCCGACCCTATAGATGAGGGATCCCTGTCCCTACATCATAGGGCCGGCCCTAGCAAGGTGTCCCACCACTAGGGTCGGCCAACAGTGAGGTCCGGTAGAGTGAGGTTTTTACCAAAACGCCCTGACACCTCATTTTGACCATTTCTAGCGTGCGATACCTAGCGGCCATTACTTAAGTGATCTTTACTAGTTACTTACTATTAACTGAGGCCACCGGAGGGTGCCTCTAGCAAACTCAACTAGTCAACTCGCAACATACCCCGGTGCATCGCACCTATGCAGCGAAGTTCACTTATGGCTAGGGATTACTACATGCGACTCTGTACTAGTCTCGGGCTTAACCCGAAGTACTCGTATGTAGTTACGCATCTACCGTGCTCTAGTGCCAAGCACGCACGGAGCGTTTACTTCTTTCTTCCTCCTAGTGCTTATGGTGTTCCGAGGAGATGGTTCGAGAACCGTACATAATGTTGATAAGGTGGAACCATCAGGGACCGGGGTTCATGGCTTCCAACTCAAGCTCGATCGACACACTACCCGAGTGTACCATCGATCCTTTGAGCTCGAGTTAACCTGTATAGCCACCCAGAGTGCGACGCAGGCTGCACTCCAATTCACCCAGACTTACTATGTTCTCCATCATACCCCTGCTCTCCGCTTAGTAGTGGTAAACCCGCTGTCCCTCCACTTGATGCCATGATTCACTTCGAGCGGTGAAGACTACCGTCAGACTCGAATGATCATATGACTTGGTTCCTTCCAGGTTGACCTATACATCGTACCTCTGATTACCCCGTCGAGTAATCGAACCCGGTCAATAGTCAAACTGGTGACCACCAGGCCTGGGTTTGGTACAGTGTAAGTCACACCAAGGAACGCACCACCCTTCAGGGGTATGGATAGCCTGCAGGAGTGACACACTAATACAACGCCAGCCGGGTAACCCAGTACACCGTGGTTTTGGATCACTGCATATGGATCCTCACACATTGGTGCGCCAAAGCACCACGCAACTGGTTAGTCCATCAGACGTGGTTCCTCAGGGTTTAGGACCGTTTTACCCTAAGCAGAAACACGGCTTAGTGTACCAGTGTCTGCTCACTGATCTGTACACCGTGTTAATTAGTTCCGTTCAGCCACAGACACTGTGCCTGGTGATGACCATGGTGAAGACCTCCCATGAACTGTCATCGCCAATAGCTTATCATGATGAGGCGACCAACCTGATCATAGCTGCGAACTTATTTAGGTTATACGGGACCAATCCACTCAGTCTTCAACTCAGTGGACTACCATATAACCATGGCTCTCTTTTCCTAAAGAACACGTAACTATGTTACGCACCTATATGCATCTCATATATTAATAACTATCAATCTTTATTAGACCAAAACATAAAGTTTTACAAGCTTAGAATACATCAATCCTAACAATCTCCCACTTGGTCTAGCTAAGCAAAATGGTTTTGACTCCCATCGCGTCCACATGTCGCTCGAATGCCTTGGTAGGTATTGCCTTTGTGAAAGGATCAGCAACATTATCTGTAGATGCAATCTGAGTCACCGCTACTCGCCCTTGCTTTTGAAACTGCCGAATCAAGTGGAACTTGCGCTCGATGTGCTTCCCCTTTTGGTGATGTCTTGGCTCCTTTGCTTGTGCTACCGCCCCACTATTGTCGCAGTAAAGCACAATAGGTAACTGGCCTCTGGTACGCACCCCAAATCCGTAAGGAATTTCTTGAGCCATACCGCCTCTTTGGCTGCCTCACACACTGCAATGTACTCAGCCTCTGTGGTAGAGTCTGTGATGCATTTCTGCTTCATACTCTGCCAACTAACTACTGCTCCTCCTAGCATAAACACAAAACCTGATGTCGACTTCCTGGATTCCAAATCTGATATAAAGTCAGAATCTGTGTATCCAATCGGCGTCAGTTCTTGTGCAGTGTAAACCAACTCATAGTCCCTTGTTCTACGAAGGTACTTGAGTATACACTTCACTGCTGTCCAGTGATCTGGACCCGGGTTCGACTGAAACCGACCCATCATTCCTACTGCGAAATAGATATCAGGCCTTGTACAATGCATAGCATATATTAGACTACCTAATGTCGAAGCATAAGGTATCTTCTGCATTTCTGCTCTCTCCTCAGGTGTCTTAGGACGTTGATCCTTAGACAGTTTTACGCCATGTCTAAATGGCACAAAACCCTTCTTGGAGTTTTGCATGTCAAATCTAGCCATAACCTTATCTATATACGCAGCCTGTGATAGCGAGAGAATCTTGTTCTGGCGATCACGTGTTACCTTGATCCCCAAAACATAACTCGCTTCACCTAGGTCTTTCATATCGAACTGTGTTGACAACCAGACCTTTACCATTGATAATGTTCCTACATCATTTCCAATGAGTAGAATATCGTCTACGTAAAGTATCAAATATACTACTGTGGTCTTATCAGTCCTCTTGTATACATATGGTTCATCCTCGTTTTGAGTAAATCCATACGACTGGATTGCCTGATCAAAACGAATGTTCGAACTTCTAGATGCTTGCTTTAGTCCATAAATGGACTTCTGCAACTTGCAAACTAGATGTTCCTGACCCTCTGACTCAAAGCCTGGCGACTGAATCATATAATTGTCTTCTTCTAAATTTCCATTGAGGAATGTTGTCTTGACATCCATTTGCCAGATCTCCCAGTTGTAATGGGCTGCAATGGATAGGAGGATCCGAATAGACTTTATCATAGCTACCGGCGAGAAGGTTTCGTCAAAGTCGATCCCTTCTCTCTGGGTATAACCCTTGGTAACTAATCTAGCTTTATAAGTCTCTATTGTACCATCGGATCCTCTCTTTTTCTTATACGCCCACTTACACCCAATAGGTTTAATATTGGATGATGGTGTAACAAGAGTCCAGACTGCGTTATGGGACATTGATGCAATTTCTGCCTCCATAGCCTTTTGCCAGTCAGAGCTGTCCGAAGCTCCCACTGCCTCATCGTAGCTCAGTGGGTCATCCTCCTGACCCTCTGGATCAACCAATAAGGTTTTTCCATAGTATCTGTCAGGAGCTCTGATGTTTCTCCCACTGCGACGAGGTGGTGGTGGTGTTACAGGATTAATAGGTTCTACAGTATCTAGTATATTATTATCTGTAATGTCAGCTCCCACTATGTTTCGGATGCGCTCTCTGATCTAGTACCCAGTAGCTCATCCAGAACTACCTTACTAGCAGGCTTGTGGTCCATAACATAATCATGTTCTAGGAAAATGGCATTCGTTGAAACGATTACCTTCTTTTCCTCAGGATCATAAAATAGTCCACCTTTAGTCTCTTTGGGATACCCTACAAACAGACATGCTTTGGACTTTGGCTCCATCTTTTCCCTCTTGTCTATCCGCACATGTGCAGGACATCCCCATATTCTGAAATGCTGTAGTGTTGGCTTTTGCCTTGACCACAATTCTCTAGGGGTCTGAGGCACTGATTTAGATGGAACGTGGTTCAGAACATATGCTGCTGTCTGAAGGGCATATCCCCAAAAGGTCATTGGTAAACAGGCATAACTCATCATGCTTCGAACCATGTCCAACAAGGTTCGATTCCTTCTCTCAGAGACTCTATTCTGTTGTGGGGTACCTGGAGCAGTTAACTGGGATGTTATCCCATGCTCCACCAAATACCCAAGGAACTCGTCAGATAGGTATTCACCTCCTTGATCAGATCGAAGGGTTTTTTATACATTTACCTGTCTGTTTTTCTACTTCAGCCCTGAACTCTTTGAACATGTCAAAGGATTCCGACTTCCGATGCATAAGGTAAATGTAACCATATCTTGAGTAATCATCTATAAAAGTGATGAAGTACTTATGGCCTCCTATCGCCTTGACGCTCATGGGTCCACATACATCTAAATGGATTAACTCCAATACCTCAGTAGCTCTCACTCCTTGGCCTTTGAAGGCCCTCTTGGTCATCTTGCCTTCCAGGCAGGATTCACAGGTGGAAAGGATCTCCGTAGGATCTGTTTCCAGAAGCCCGGCCTTTACCAACATATGGATCCTATCTAAGGCAATATGCCCAAGCCGTAAGTACCACAATTGGGTTAAATTCTCCGAAGGTTTCTTACGCTTAGATGAATTAACATTAAATGCTGAAGTTATTATGTTATCTTTCTCAAATTTAGGACTGACAATATAGAGATGATTCTGAACCATTCCTCTTATTATAAAAGTTCCATTCAGTTTAAAAGACACACCAGAAGTATCAAAATAAACTAAATAACCTTCATTAACTAAAGAAGAAACAGAAATTAAGTTACGTCTCAAGGACGGTACATAAAAGACATCTCTAAGAGTCAAAGTCTCATTATTCGAAAAACTAAGATTAACATCTCCTATAGCTTCAGCAGCAGCCACGGCCTCAGTTCCCATGCTCAAGGTCACCTCTCCATCAAGCAACCTTCTGCTTTCCCGAAACCCCTGAAGAGAGTTACAGGCATGGTTAGTGGATCCTGAATCCACAATCCAACTAGCAAAAGAACTATTACTTGAAAGAAATGATTCAACAACTAAGAGTTGTAGATTACCTTCTCCAGCATTCTGAGGCTTCTTGCAGTCCTTCTTCCAATGACCCTTTTGGCCACACCGGAAACACTTCGTGCTCGGTTTCTTTGATTCTCCAGACCCAGAGGCCCCAGCAGAGTCCTGCACAGGTGCTGACTTAGGTTTCTTCATATGTTTCTTGCCTTGAGGTTTACCAGGCTTCTTGAAGGATCTGCGTTGCACGTGAAGTGCTTCGCCCTTCTGCTTGAAGCCATCCTCAGCTGCCTGGAGAGCTCCCAGAAGCTCTGCATTTGTCATAGCCAACTTGTTCAAATTAAAGTTGGTGACAAAGCCTTTAAAGGCTCCAGACAGTGACGAGAGGAAGATGTCTGTCATCACCTCGCCTTCTAGCACAATGTCCATGGTCGCTAGTTCGTTCTGGAACCCAAACATTTTCATCATGTGTTCCCGAACCAACGTCCCATTGGACATCTTAGTGCTGACGAGTTTCTTGATGGTAAGGTATCGCGTAACGTGATTGTGACCTTCAAAAATCTCCTTCAGATACAACATTATATCAGAAGCGTCGGGCATCTCCTCGACTTGCTTCTGCAGAGTTGTTTGCAAGGATGCTATTATATAGCATTTACATATTTCATTAGATTCCTTCCAGTCAGTGAAAGCCTTTAACTGTGCCTCTGTGGCATTGGGTCCTGGCAAATCCGGCTCAGGGTCATTCAGGGCTGACATTTGTTTACCTATCCTTAAGACTAGGTACAGGTTGCGCTTCCAGTCCTCATAGTTGGGACCGGTAAGTTTGTGGTCATTTAGGATAGCGGACAGGGGGTCTAACTTGGTCATCTGAAAATAAAAGACTGAATAATGAGAATGTATGAAAACTTATTTTTATGGATTTTTAAAAACAAGCTAATTATATCCATATGACAACGCTACCCTCAAGCGAAGCCATCTCTATGGATTAATTAACCATGTATGTAAGATCTCGGAGTAGGCTACACCTGTTCGAGGGGGCAGTGTGCAGGTCTTCCGCTTACATGGGTCTTTCCCTTGACCCTATCCAAATCTGCCAACTACGGGCTTTGATGGGCCATGGTTATCTTTTGGCCAGTACCACGTGATCACCGTTGTCTTCGCAACGAATACCTCACGCGTACTTAGGATGCTTACCCACGAGCTTAGGTAATTACGGCACGGGAATTCTAACGGCCCCCACGAGGGTGAGTAAAGCCTGAACACTTGGCACCGTAACCGCCATATCCCGAAGGAGATCACTAAGTAGCTTGGCATAGAAAAACACAGCTCTCACCCGAGGGGGTTGTTGAGTTATGCCCTTCCACCCGAGTACGAAGTGATTAGCCGTGGAGGCCAGAGGATCTCTAAAAGTCCTTTATTACATCGCTTATATATATATGAGGGTTATTTTGCGAGTATGAATTTATGCAAATGCAAAGGTAGCGACCTCCTATATTCTAGACCCTGGTCACACCATGCTCCCACTAGCGTTCAAGCCCTTCGCCTAGCATTAATCATTCTCGGAATATCATAGTCCCTGCCTCAAGCGGATTTCTCCATTCAAGGGTCACATTACATATTCCGAGAATATCGATGCTTTGCAAAATTGGTTATCACGCTAATGCTCTGGAGCTAATCCTAGAGTCAGACTCACTAGAAAGGACTCCCACTAGTCATGGCACCTCGCTTATAGATTTAACAATTGATGTTCAATGGATCTCCATCTCATCTTTGATTTCGATGCTGGCCAAATAGGCACACCCGACTAGTCGGGTGCTAACCTAATGGTGGCATAACCATATGTGATGGGATCCCACTAACATCAAAAATCAACTAAATAATAGGCGTCATCTAGCGGGATCCTATCCTCAAACAGTCGCTTGGACCGGAGGGGAAAGGCATCCCTCTGAAAACAGATAATCATATTATCTCATCGGGGTTCGATATGAAGCATAAAGAACTAATAAAGAAAGCAACCAAAAAGACTGAATTAAGTTCAGGGTCCGACCCCTGAACCTAATTTGCACAGCACAGGCTTCTAGCTTTCTTCGCAAGGTCCCTCGGTCCGGCTCCTCCGTCGCGCTCGCGAACACTTTGCCGGATCGTTTTCATCCTCCAGGGTTCCGCTCACGCTCTCGATGGTGGATTTCTTTGGCACATCTTTCTTCTCGATCTGTAACCGAAAAATTCTAGTACGCTTCGAGCAAGTGCTCGCTCGTACACAATTTCCTAGAAAGAAAAGAAAACACACCTAGAAAAAAAAAAGGCCATGGGAAACCGAGGATGGTCAACCCCCATCATTCGCCCAATCTAAGGCTCAATTACATATCCACACACAGAAAGCAAATCCAGACAATTGCTAACTCGGGGTCCGACCCCCGGTAGCAAGCACAAACATAGATCTAGATTTTTATAGCGGCGCCCTGCAAGAATGATTAATAGAACAAGCACAATCTATACATATGCATGATCTAAGCGTAAGAACCCCGATGATCTCACGCATTCATCATGCGCACACATGTTAGTTTCATGAAAAAACATGAAACACACACCACTAATGCGGCTCTGATACCAATTGTTGGAAGTTAATCCGGGTTAGAGGCTCGCAGCGGAAGCGATTTGGCGGTCGAAAGACCGTTCATGGTGCACGTTACACGATTTAAACTTTCATCGAAACTAATTTACATATGTGTGCATGTGTATGCACGTGAATCGAACACCCTAACGGCATACTAGCGTAATGATTAACTAGCATGCATGCAAATCATAATACTCGCTAGATCTATATGTTAGATTACACATACCTTTCGTACGGATCTTTTAACCGCGGAGAATTGTCTTCTTTGTCGATGGAGACGGAAGATCGTTCGCGAAGATGCCGATGGTACGATTGGAGACGTTGCCTTCTTGTTCACCCGATCTCACACGATGCACAGAACGTCGCTCTCGGATCTCTGAGTGCCTCCGAAGAACGACCCTTCTCCTTCTTCAGAACTCCACGCGAGGAAGACGAAGTAGCAAGCGGGAAACGGGAGATTGAATAGGGAGAGAACTAGAGAGATTAGAGAGAGAGGGGGTTCGGTTTTGCATCTATGGGGCCGGCGGCCCATAGGTCCTTTTATAGGGCCGGCCTACCCCCCTTGGATAAGGATCCAAGGGGATAAAGACCTCCCACGATTATCTCTCCATTATCTCCTTTTTATCTCTCCGCGTATTTATCTATTTTCCCACTTTTTAGGACTCGACTTTATCCGTTTTTATCGCCCTATCCCTATCTATATGGCCGGCCCTATAGATGAGGGATCCTTATCCCTACATCATAGGGCCGGCCCTAGCAAGGTGTCCCACCACTAGGGTCGGCCAACAGTGAGGTCCGGCAGAGTGAGGTTTTACCAAAACGCCCTGACGCCTCATTTTGACCATTTCTAGCGTGCGATACCTAGCGGCCATTACTTAAGTGATCTTTACTAGTTACTTACTATTAACTGAGGCCACCGGAGGGTGCCTCTAGCAAAGTCAACTAGTCAACTCGCAACATACCCCGGTGCATCGCACCTATGCAACAAAGTTCACTTATGGCTAGGGATTACTACATGCAACTCTGTACTAGTCTCGGGCTTAACCCGTAGTACTCGTATGTAGTTACGCATCTACCGTGCTCTAGTGCCAAGCACACACGGAGCGTTTACTTCTTTCTTCCTCCTAGTGTTTATGGTGTTCCGAGGAGATGGTTCGAGAACCGTACATAATGTTGATAAGGTGGAACCATCAGGGACCGGGGTTCATCGCTTCCAACTCAAGCTCGATCGACACACTACCCGAGTGTACCATCGATCCTTTGAGCTCGAGTTAACCTGCGTAGCCACCCAGAGTGCGACGCAGGCTGCACTCCAATTCACCCAGACTTACTATGTTCTCCATCATACCCCTGCTCTCCGCTTAGTAGTGGTAAACCCGTTGTCCCTCCACTTGATGCCATGATTCACTTCGAGCGGTGAAGACTACCGTCAGACTCGAATGATCATATGACTTGGTTCCTTCCAGGTTGACCTATACATCGTACCTCTGATTACCCCATCGAGTAATCGAACCCGGTCAACAGTCAAACTGGTGACCACCAGGCCTGGGTTTGGTACAGTGCAAGTCATACCAAGGAACGCACCACCCTTCAGGGGTGTGGATAGCCTGCAGGAGTGACACGCTAATGCAGCGCCAGTCAGGTAACCCAGTACACCGTGGTTTTGGATCACTGCATACGGATCCTCACACATTGGTGCGCCAAAGCACCACGCAACTGGTTAGTCCATCAGACATGGTTCCTCAGGGTTTAGGACCGTTTTACCCTAAGCAGAAACACAGCTTAGTGTACCAGTGTCTGCTCACTGATTTGTACACCGTGTTAGTTCCGTTCAGCCACAGACACTGTGCCTGGTGATGACCATGGTGAAGACCTCCCATGAACTGTCATCGCCAATAGCTTATCATGATGAGGCAACCAACCTGATCATAGCTGCGAACTTATTTAGGTTATACGGGACCAATCCACTCAGTCTTCAACTCAGTGGACTACCATATAACCATGGCTCTCTATTCCTAAAGAACACGTAACTATGTTACGCACCTATATGCATCTCATATATTAATAACTATCAATCTTTATTAGACCAAAACATAAAGTTTTACAAGCTTAGAACACATCAATCCTAACACACCGTATACCATCCCTCTTCCACATCCACCGGCCATCGTCACCCACGAACCTAGCCATCACCTCCGATCATCATCCACCTTAGCAAACCGAACCCTAATCCTCCACATCCTGTCACCTTCATCCATCATCCATACCATCATTGCGCCATCATCGAAGCTACGACGTGAACGAGCCGAAGCAGAGAAAGCATCGAGGAACGCGATCGAGGCAGGCAAAGTCCACGGAGCAATCTTCAGGGATGATCTGTACTTTGTTTATTTCCAGTATTTTCTTTGATGTAACAAAACTCATGTCTAGCTAAACTGCATGCTAAGGCTTAGACGAAACCCCGGTTTTAAATATTATTTAGGTTTATTTTATATGATCTATGCCAATGCACCTTAATGTTTTAAGCGATTCAATTCTTAATTAATTGATGATTCAATTTGCTCTCACAATCCATGCCATGTATGTTTTGTAGTTAGCGCTAAAATTGACCATCATGCAATTAGGCCTATTTTAATCGAAGAATTAAAACCCAGATCTTGCATGCTTAACTCAGACATCGGATGCTCTGCTTATGTGCTTTGATCCGTTGTGCTTAACCTAGATGCTTGATGCTTCGTTTTATTACCCATTGCTTGAGTTAAATCCAATATTAGATAAATTTAAAGCCCTAAAGATCACATCCTCGAGTCAAGCACGGGAATTGTATTCCCGCATACTACTCGTTCACATAGATCATTTTGAATAAACCTAGTAATATGGATAACCGAGGTGGATTCGAATGCCTTAGTACCTTCTCCACTTGGAACTCGACTTACCGTAACTAGCTTGTTTTTCTTTCTTTAATTAATTTGTTCTTAATCTCAAAACAATCAACTCCCATTAAACTATCGTTTAAAGTAATTTAGGTTAAATAGTTAATAACCCTAGATTAGACAGTTCCCTCATTAGCAATCCCTGTGGGATCGACCTCGTAATACGCACCACTCCTACAAAATGATTCGTGCACTTGCGAGTTATAATTTAGATCAAATTAAACCCTTAATTTAGGATTACTTTAGATCGCATCAAGTTTTTGGCGCCGTTGTCGGGGATTGCAATGGAGCTTTCGTATCTAAGTTATTCCTTATTTGCCTTAGTTTTATTAGTTTTGTTAGTTTAATTTTATCTTTAAAGTATAGTAGTTTTTTAATTTTTAAACAAAATGGCTAACCAAACAAGGACCACCAGATATCAGGATTGTACAAACTTTTTAACTGAACTAGAATGGAAGAAATTCACCGAGTAGGAGTTTACATGGTCAGAGACAACATAATTCACCATGCTATGACACACATGATTCTAGATGGCAAAATTTTCAAGATCCAAGTATGCAATATTATCAAAATTCTAGTTGGCAAAATCATCAAGGCTATAGTTGAAAAAATGAATCTTCTGCAACTAATTTTCAAGAGCCTTATGATTATATGCCACCAAATGAGGAGACTCTTGAAGAGACACTACAAATATCTATGCTCAATCAGCTTATGCAGAACTATCAAAGCAATATGCAAGAGCAAACAAATGCTTTTGAAAGAATTGAATCACATTTTAATGTCATTAAGGAAGCAATACTTCGAGATCAATCTCAACTTGAGTCTAACTCCGATGAAGATTACGAAGATTATGAGAACACAATTAGCATCACAATAGATAATGAAGCTTATGAGAATACCAAGATGGACATCCCCTTAGAAGATGAACTTGGCAAATCTGATTTTCTTAATCCTTTGGAAGATTGTCCGAGCAATATTGATGACATTAATACGGATATGATTTTTAAGGATACTTATGATCTCTCATCCAACATTGACATCATTAATGATGACACTATAGATATTATAATTGATGAAGAAGTCTATGCTCCCCCCTATGACGATGATGATGAGATTATTAAAGAAAGTAAGGTTCTCTCATCCAGTCAAAAAGTTACTAATGATAATAAAATCTATAAGATGCATATAATCGATAATCTTATGGAGGACAAGATTCTTCAATCATCTTTTAATAATCCATTGGAGGCATGTTTAAAAACTTTTTATGACCCGAACGAGGATCTGACCAATATTATATTTGATGACACCCATGATCTTCCTTATTACATTGATGATGATATGTTTACTAAAGAAGCCAATGCTATATCAGTGAATCTCAAAATAAATGATATCATGATTGATCATCCATCTATTATCGAAAAATCAGACATTGACCTACAAATTTTGCCATCTGAGTTTCAATATACATATTTGGCTAAAGAAAATATATTTTCTGATTTAATTTTTCCTCAATACATCCAAAATCAGAAAATTCAATTATGCAAACTTTCCAAAGATAATATAGATGATACATGGCGAAATATGGAGTATAATAATAAATTTTATATTTTTCCATTTAAAAAAAAAATTCATGAAGAACATTATAGGATGAATCCTAAAAGAATAAAGGAGAGTCACGCAGAAACATGCCCAAAGTATACTACAGAATATAATTTTTCAATTGATGACTACTCTCTTTTCTTTTTAAAAATTTCATCTGCTAAAAAAATATATTTGTATTATAGCAGTTAATTTTTTTTTATTTAATTAGCATCTGCTCGTCTTTATTAGTCTGTTTAGTCGCTTTGTTTTTTTCTTTGTAGTACTAACATTTTACAGGTAACGAGGCTACAAAGAACTTATGAGGTACTATCCACCCTTTAAACTTCGTACTTTTATTTTATATACATGTCATTAAAAAAAAAATGCTATCATCTCATTTATGAGCATGTCTAATTCATACATTGAGGACAATGTATAATTTAAGTTTGGGGGTGTGGTATATAATTTTTACAAAATAAAATCCTATTTGCATCTAGTTTTTGCAAAATTGTCAGTTTTTGTTCTTTTCTACGTTTTTTTTTAAAAAAAAAACAAATAAAATAAAATTATTATTATCATTGCATCAACTTACGCTATAGTGGGACAGCTCGGCATATACGTCTTAGCGTATGTGTGTCTAGTCTGTAGTCCCCTACCAAAACTATAGTGTTCGTATAGAAATCTATAGGAATTTACATTTGCATGTTTTTATTTTCTTTTTCATATTTTAGTTTCTTATCGTATTACTTTTGCCGTCCTTTTCAATCTTTTCGAAAAAAAAAAAAAATTTATCTATATATATTTTACCTTTATTTCAGGTTTTGTAGTATAATTTTATCGTACTCGAATAGGACCATAAGACACTTGGTAATCAAGGTATAAAGTCCAAGGATTAGCTAAAAAAAGTATGTCTAATATGGTTCTGACCCTTAGTAACCTTTTAGAGATTGTCAAAACAAACTTGACTTGACTTTTCACTTCACATCTGACTTACACCTCTAGGGTCTAGATTCAAAGCTTTCATATCACCTAATAGTCACTTGGAGTCCTGATGAACCATGCGGATCTGGTTCACTTGGTTTGAAAAGGGATATCATTAGAAAAGCGACCAATGAATTCTAAGGTATAGCGGAAAGGGCTACCTATTAGCATGGTCTAGGACCTAATTATGTAAAAGTCTTAACTTGTATGCCCTAGTATGAGTGAAGCCTGGTCGATAGGGTTATGAGAATGATCCTATGGATACAAAGTGAATCAAATATAAAGGCAACATGAGGATGGCTACCTAACTTATGAGAGCGTTGGCAGCGTGTCATGGGCATAGAGTGCAGCTGGCATGATACAAGTTAGGAAGAGATATATAATTAGATCCAGAAGAAAAAATGAGACCGAAGAAGAAAAAAAAAAGGAAAGGAAAAAGAGAATAGTGTGAAAGCCGTCGTTATAAATAATGTGGGGAAACTGGAATATCACATATAAAGCCGAAAGATATTAAGGTGAATATCCACAACTCTCACTAGCCTGTCTAGATTAGCTGGTTTTGCCTCAGGTTCTAAGGTCGACTTTGACCGTTCTAGGAGATTGTTAGAATGATATGAATGTAGAGAACCAAACCCCCAGTTGTGTTTCGCCCAGACAGCACCGTGCACTCGAGCACAGTTGACTTTGACCTTTTCTAACGGGAAACTAATAGTTAGAACCTAAAGTGCTTACTTCGAAGGCCGAAGCTTGGGCTGGATACCTTGTGAGTCTTGTGCCTTAGAAATTCTATTTTTGAGTACTTTTTAATTATTCTACAAAATTGAATTTTTATATTTCTTATTTATTTGTTCAAAAAAAAAAAGTTTGAATTTTGTGGGTAGATTCACTGCAAACCCTCACGAGACAAAACTCGTCCACTAGGGTGACCTAGGGGTTTAACGGCTTGTTGCATATGCTAAGTGCAATCGCGATTCCTGCGAAAGTGAGTTAAGTTATTTTTATTCTTCTATTATTTTCGTCGTTATTTTGTTTGCTTTCTCGAGGATGAGAAAGATTCAAGTTTGGGGGTGTGTTGAGCGTCTATTTGGTGCAAGTTATCCTTTTAGTATCATGCACATAGCGTCAGTTTCTTACGTAAAACTTTCATAATACATGTAAACTGCATGAGTTTCTTTGCACCATGATATAGTAGACCTTCATATGAACCCAACGGCATATTGGTTTACTCTCATACATTGCATGCATGAAAAGTACGAAGCCCAAAAGTCCAAATTATCCTTTTATCGATAATCGTGTTTGAATCTGATAAGCGTCATTTCATGTGTGTTTTTTAGGAAATTGATCCGGTTTTCGATGCAGTCACTTCAAGAGCGATATGACCAAGCTGTGGATATTCTCACGGCTCTCCGATGGAGGATGTACAGCTCGTTTGGAGGCCTGTCTGAAAAACAACGTTCGAAAACGGATAACTATGATGATTCTGATGAGAAAAGACTTCAACAAGCCGATCGATGCAATGCATGATACGACCTGGAGGAGGACTACAGACATACAAATAGGTGATGATGGGTTTGATGATGGATTCGGATTACGATGACCAAAGCCTGCTCAAGTTTCCCGCATGATCCCATTGCGCTTGAACCCAGTTGTACCTATTCCAATCCTAGGCAAACAAACCCAAACCCAACTCTGCATTCAACTCGTCCATGCAACTCAGACCAATACCCAGCCCAGCTCCATCTAATCAAATCAAAGCCATCCGATCGCAAACTCATCATCATTTATGTCCTCCTTGAGTTTCTCCGCAATAACACCCATACAACCCGACCTGAGTGCAGCCCTTACCAAATAAATCACAGTCGTCCGTTTACTCAAGTCCACGCACGTGCAGCACTCCGTGTGAGATCCCATACAGCCGTCCCTAGCTCATGCATTCCGACCCGATCACAGCCGTTCCTTCCATGCAGCATGCATGCATGCAAAACCCCAAACCCAAAGGATGCAGCCCATTACTCGAACCCCTCTAGTATGAACCGCACTATCTCTCTCTCTAACTAAATCACAGCCGTCCCTAGTTACTCCGTGATCAAACATAGTCGTCCCGTACAATTCCTAATAGCCATGCATGCATGTGCATGTGCAAAACCTGATCAGCTCCTTCCCACCTAATCACAACCATCCGATCCCACCTAACCCGCGCAGTCCCCATGTGATCCCATGCAGCAGTGGCCAGCTCGCTCTCCCGTTCCTACCTCCTCTCTCTCTCTACAAGACCGGACTAAAACCCCCCAGCCGAACTTCCCTCTCTCTCCCTCCTTGATTCTCTCTTTCTCTCTCGATGATCTTCTCTCCCTCTCTTTCCTTAACCGCCCATCCCCCACATCTTTCCTTAACCGGCCGGGATTCTCTCTCCAACCGAACCAGCTGCACCAAATCACAGCCGTCCCGTGCATCAGCCATGCACGTCCGAACCCCCTCTCTCTCTAAATCTGAATCTCAACCACCCAGCCCGAGCCTCTCTCTTCCTTACCCGATCAAAGCCCAATCTTCTCTCTTTTCCTCCTTGTTTTTCTCTCTCTAAAACCCACTGAACGGCTCTCTCTATTCTTTCCTTTCTCTCTCTAGACCTAAAACCCAGCAGCCCGAGTCCCTCTTTCAGGACTGAACATGGCTCTCTCTCTCTTTCTCTCTCCTATATATGGGGGGCTCGGGAAAACAAAGGGAGAGCTGGGGAGGTTTTTGGACGACTAAACCAAGCACCACCGGACCTTTGCCATCACACCACCGTATACCATCCCTCTTCCACATCCACCGGCCATCGTCACCCACGAACCTAGCCATCACCTCCGATCATCATCCACCTTAGCAAACCGAACCCTAATCCTCCACATCCTGTCACCTTCATCCATCATCCATACCATCATCGCGCCATCATCGAAGCTACGACGTGAACGAGCCGAAGCGGAGAAAGCATCGAGGAACGCGATCGAGGCAGGCGAAGTCCACGGAGCAATCTTCAGGGATGATCTGTACTTCGTTTATTTCCAGTCTTTCCTTTGATGTAACAAAACTCATGTTTAGCTAAACTGCATGCTAAGGCTTAGACGAAACCCCGGTTTTAAATATTTTTTAGGTTTATTTTATGTGATCTATGCCAATGCACCTTAATGTTTTATGCGATTCAATTCTTAATTAATTGATTATTCAATTTGCTCTCACAATCCATGTCATGTATGTTTTGTAGTTAGCGCTAAAATTGACCATCATGCAATTAGGCCTATTTTAATCGAAGAATTAAAACCCAGATCTTGCATGCTTAACTCAGATATCGGATGCTCTGCTTATGTGCTTTGATCCGTTGTGCTTAACCTAGATGCTTGATGCTTCGTTTTATTACCCATTGCTTGAGTTGAATCCAATATTAGATAAATTTAAAGCCCTAAAGATCACATCCTCGAGTCAAGCACGGGAATTGTATTCCCGCATGCTACTCGTTCACATAGATCATTTTGAATAAACCTAGTAATATGGATAACCGAGGTGGATTCGAATGCCTTAGTACCTTCTCCACTTGGAACTCGACTTACCGTAACTAGCTTGTTTTTCTTTCTTTAATTAATTTGTTCTTAATCTCAAAACAATCAACTCCCATTAAACTATCGTTTAATGTAATTTAGGTTAAATAGTTAATAACCCTAGATTAGACAGTTCTCTTATTAGCAATCCCTGTGGGATCGACCTCGTAATACGCACCACTCCTACAAAATGATTCGTGCACTTGCGAGTTATAATTTAGATCAAATTAAACCCTTAATTTAGGATTAGTTTAGATCGCATCAAGTTTTTGGCGCCGTTGCCGGGGATTGCAACGGAGCTTTCGTATCTAGGTTATTCCTTATTTGCCTTAGTTTTATTAGTTTTGTTAGTTTAATTTTATCTTTAAAGTACAGTAGTTTTTTAATTTTTAAACAAAATGGCTAACCAAGCAATGACCCTAAAAGAGTATATGAACCAAACAAGGACCACCAGATATCAGGATTATACAAACTTTTCAACTGAACTAGAATATTTTGGAAAAAATTCACCGAGTAGGAGTTTACATGGTCATAGACAACATAATTCACCATGCTATGACACACATGATTCTAGATGGCAAAATTTTCAAGATCCAAGTAGGCAATATTATCAAAATTCTAGTTGGCAAAACCATCAAGGCTATAGTTGGAAAAATGACTCATCTGCAACTAATTTTCAAGAGCCTTATGATTATATGCCACCAAATGAGGAGACTTTTTAAGATACACTACAAATATCTATGCTCAATCAGCTTATGCAGAACTATCAAAGCAATATGTAAGAGCAAACAAATGCTTTTGAAAGAATTGAATCACATTTTAACGTCATTAAGGAAACAATACTTCGAGATCAATCTCAATCTGAGTCTAACTCCGATGAAGATTATGAGGATTATGAGAACACAATTAGCATCACAATAGATAATGAAGCTTATGAGAAGACCAAGATGGACATCCCCTTAGAAGATAAACTTGGCAAATCTGATTTTCTTAATCCTTTGGAAGATTGTCCGAGCAATATTGATGACATTAATACGGATATGATTTTTAAGGATACTTATGATCTCTCATCCAACATTGACATCATTAATGATGACACTATAGATATTATAATTGATGAAGAAGTCTATGCTCCCCCCTATGACGATGATGATGAGATTATTAAAGAAAGTAAGGTTCTCTCATCCAGTCAAAAAGTTACTAATGATAATAAAATCTATAAGATGCATATGATCGACAATCTTATGGAGGACAAGATTCTTCAATCATCTTTTAATAATCCATTGGAGGCATGTTTAAAAACTTTTTATGACCCGAACGACGATCTGACCAATATTTGATGACACCCATGATCTTCCTTATGACATTCATGATGATATGTTTACTAAAGAAGCCAATGCTCTATCAGTGAATCTCGAAATAAATGATATCATGATTGATCATCCATCTATTATCGAAAAATCAGACATTGACCTACAAATTTTGCCATCTGAGTTTCAACATACATATTTGGCTGAAGAAAATATATTTTCTGATTTAATTTTTCCTCAATACATCCAAAATCAGAAAATTCAATTATGCAAACTTTCCAAAGATAATATAGATGATACATGGCGAAATATGGAGTATAATAATAAATTTTATATTTTTTCATTTAAAAAGAAAATTCATGAAGAACATTATAGGATGAATCCTAAGAGAATAAAGGAGAGTCACGCAGAAACATGCCCAAAGTATACTATAGAATATAATTTTTCAATTGATGACTACTCTCTTTTCTTTTTGAAAATTCCATCTGCTAAAAAAATATATTAGTATTATAGCAGTTAATTTTTTTTTATTTAATTAGCATCTGCTCGTCTTTATTAGTCTGTTTAGTCGCTTTGTTTTTTTCTTTGTAGTACTAACATTTTACAGGTAACGAGGCTACAAAGAACGTATGAGGTACTATCCACCCTTTAAACTTCGTACTTTTATTTTATATACATGTCGTTAAAAAAAAATGCTATCATCTCATTTATGAGCATGTCTAATTCATACATTGAGGACAATGTATAATTTAAGTTTGGGGGTGTGGTATATAATTTTTACAAAATAAAATCCTGTTTACATCTAGTTTTTGCAAAATTGTCAGTTTTTGTTCTTTTCTACGTTTTTTTTTTTAAAAAAAAAACAAATAAAATAAAATAAAATAAAATAATTATTATCATTGCATCAACTTACGCTATAGTGGGACAGCTCGGCATATACGTCTTGGCGTATGTGTGTCTAGTCTGTAGTCCCCTACCAAAACTATAGTGTTCGTATAGAAATCTATAAAAATTTACATTTGCATGTTTTTATTTTCTTTTTCATATTTTAGTTTCTTATCGTATTACTTTTGCCGTCCTTTTCGATCTTTTCGAAAAAAAAAAATTATCTATATATATTTTACCTTTATTTCAGGTTTTGTAGTATAATTTTATCGTACTCGAATAGGACCATAAGGCACTTGGTAATCAAGGTATAATGTCCAAGGATTAGCTAGAAAAAGTATGTCTAATATGGTTCTAACCCTTAGTAACCTTTTAGAGATTGTCAAAACAAACTTGATTTGACTTTTCACTTCACATCTGACTTACACCTCTAGGGTCTAGATTCAAAGCTTTCATATCGCCTAATAGTCACTTGGAGTCCTGATGAACCATGCGGATCTGGTTCACTTGGTTTGAAAAGAGATATCATTAGAAAAGCGACCAGTGAATTCTAAGGTATAGCGGAAAGGGCTACCTATTAGCATGGTCTAGGACCTAATTATGTAAAAGTCTTAACTTGTATGCCCTAATATGAGTGAAGCCTGGTCGATAGGGTTATGAGAATGATCCTATGGATACAGAGTGAATCAAATATAAAGGCAACATGAGGATGGCTACATAACTCATGAGAGCGTTGGCAGCGTGTCATGGGCATAGAGTGCAGCTGGCATGATACAAGTTAGGAAAAGATATTTAATTAGATCCAGAAAAAAAAATGAGACCGAAGAAGAAAAAAAAAAAAAGGAAAGAAAAAAGAGAATAGTGTGAAAGCCGTCATTATAAACAATGTGGGGAAACTGGAATATCACATATAAAGCCAAAAGGTATTAAGGTGAATATCCACAACTCTCACTAGCCTGTCTAGATTAGCTGGTTTTGCCTCAGGTTCTAAGGTCGACTTTGACCGTTCTAGGAGATTGTTAGAATGATATGAATGTAGAGAACCAAACCCCCAGTTGTGTTTCGCCCAGACAGTACCGTGCACTCGAGCACAGTTGACTTTGACCTTTTCTAACAGGAAACTAATAGTTAGAACCTAAAGTGCTTACTTCGAAGGCCGAAGCTTGGGCTGGATACCTTGTGAGTCTTGTGCCTTAGAAATTCTATTTTTGAGTACTTTTTAATTATTCTACGAAACCGAATTTTTGTATTTCTTATTTATTTGTTCAAAAAAAAAAAGTTTGAATTTTGTGGGTAGATTCACTGCAAACCCTCACGAGACAAAACTCGTCCACTAGGGTGACCTAGGGGTTTAACGGCTTGTTGCATGTGCTAAGTGCAATCGTGATTCCTGCGAAAGTGAGTTAAGTTATTTTTATTCTTCTATTATTTTCGTCGTTATTTTGTTTGCTTTCTCGAGGACGAGAAAGATTCAAGTTTGGGGGTGTGTTGAGCGTCTATAATTGGTGCGAATTATCCTTTTAGTATCATGCACATAGCGTCTGTTTCTTACGTAAAACTTTTATAATTGGTGCGAATTATCCCTCTCTCTCCCTCCTTGATTCTCTCTCTCTCTCGAGGATCTTCTCTCCCTCTCTTTCCTTAACCGCCCAGCCCCCACATCTTTCCTTAACCGGCCGGGATTCTCTCTCCAACCGAACCAGCTGCACCAAATCACAGACGTCCCGTGCATCAGCCATGCATGTCCGAACCCCCTCTCTCTCTAAATCTGAATCTCAACCGCCCAGCCCGAGCCTCTCTCTTCCTTACCCGATCAGAGCCTAATCTTCTCTCTTTTCCTCCTTGTTTTTCTCTCTCTAAAACCCACCGAACGGCTCTCTCTCTATTCTTTCCTTTCTCTCTCTAGACCTAAAACCCAACTGCCCGAGTCCCTCTTTCAGGACCGAACATGTCTCTCTCTCTCTCTTTCTCTCTCCTATATATGGGGGGCTCGGGAAAACCAAGGGAGAGCTGGGGAGGTTTTTGGACGACTAAACCAAGCACCACCGGACCTTTGCCATCACACCACCGTATACCATCCCTCTTCCACATCCACCGGCCATCGTCACCCACGAACCTAGCCATCACCTCCGATCATCATCCACCTTAGCAAACCGAACCCTAATCCTCCACATCCTGTCACCTTCATCCATCATCCATACCATCATCGCGCCATCATCGAAGCTACGACGTGAACGAGCCGAAGCGGAGAAAGCATCGAGGAACGCGATCGAGGCAGGCGAAGTCCACGGAGCAATCTTCAGGGATGATCTGTACTTCGTTTATTTCCAGTCTTTCCTTTGATGTAACAAAACTCATGTCTAGCTAAACTGCATGTTAAGGCTTAGACGAAACCCTGGTTTTAAATATTATTTAGGTTTATTTTATATGATCTATGCCAATGCACCTTAATGTTTTATGTAATTCAATTCTTAATTAATTGATTATTCAATTTGCTCTCACAATCCATGCCATGTATGTTTTGTAGTTAGCGCTAAAATTGACCATCATGCAATTAGGCCTATTTTAATCGAAGAATTAAAACCCAGATCTTGCATGCTTAACTCAGACATCGGATGCTCTGCTTATGTGCTTTGATCCGTTGTGCTTAACCTAGATGCTTGATGTTTTGTTTTATTACCCATTGCTTGAGTTGAATCCAATATTAGATAAATTTAAAGCCCTAAAGATCACATCCTCGAGTCAAGCACGGGAATTGTATTCTCGCATGCTACTCGTTCACATAGATCATTTTGAATAAACCTAGTAATATAGATAACCGAGGTGGATTCGAATGCCTTAGTACCTTCTCCACTTGGAACTCGACTTACCGTAACTAGCTTGTTTTTCTTTCTTTAATTAATTTATTCTTAATCTCAAAACAATCAACTCCCATTAAACTATCGTTTAAAGTAATTTAGGTTAAATAGTTAATAACCCTAGATTAGACAGTTCCCTCATTAGCAATCCCTGTGGGATCGACCTCGTAATACGCACTACTCCTACAAAGCGATTCGTGCACTTGCGAGTTATAATTTAGATCAAATTAAACCCTTAATTTAGGATTAGTTTAGATCGCATCAACGGCGGAGCCATAGTCCAACAGGATTCAATTCACTGGCTTCTCCTTGATGTATCCCGAAACGTAGACAGGCCGATTGTGCAATCGTGTTCCGAGTTGCAAGTCCTCATCCGAGAAGGTTATCGCCGCATCGCTTGAGGCCACAGTTTTTCCCTTCTTATCGTATTTCCTTTTCCTCTTGTATCTGTCCGGGTCTGCCAAGGCTGCAGCCATTGCCAGGCGAGCCTTCTTCGGAAGATGCAAAGCTTCAGCGGCAAGTGCAGGATTGCCTCGTCATGAGAGGCAGTGCCTCCTTTGTCGGAATCGTCACCCTCGTCAGTGGAGTCGCCTTCTTCAGAAGTCTCGACCTCACCCTTTCCTTTCGGCATTTTACGAACTTCAACCATGCAGCACGAGACCCTGATGTGCTGATCGACTGGGAGGAAGTGATCGGGGAAGAATTCTTGCAACGTTACTGGTTTTGGAAGGCTCTGCTGGAGGAGATCGTCTTGGTTTGCCGGCAGCACTTTGAACGCCTTCCTTTCTGGAGTCTTGCTTTTCTTCTTGTAGGTCCTCCACTCGAGAAATCCCCTCATCATCCGATCTTGCTTATGTTGCCTTTCTTGCCGTGGCCTTCGTCGCCGGGGTAGCATGACCCATGCCTCTTCGTTGGTGGATTCTCCCCCGCTAAGATGATGATTGGTAGCAGCAGCCGATTCCTTATCAGTTGGAGACACTTGTTCTTCCGGGAGCTCTACTGGCTCGTCTTCTGATCCCCAGCCAGTGGGCTTGATTTCTTCAATCGAAACGGACAAAGGCTTTGAGTAGAGGACGTAATAGTCGAACTTTTCCGAAGGCTGGCCCAGGAGACCGACTTCTGGCTCTCCTTGTTCGTATCTCTTCTGGAGAGCATATTGGGATGTAGCTTGACTGGAAAGGATTTGCTCTTCCTGAAGATCCACTAGCTCGTCTTTCGATCCCCAGCCGGTGGGCTTGATTTCTTCAATCGAGATGGACAAAGGCTTTGAGTAGAGGACGTAATAGTCAAACTTTCCCGAATGTTGGCCCAGCAGGCCAACTTCTGGATCTCCTTGCTCATATCTCTTTTGGAGCGCTCATTGGGATCTAGCATTGCTTGGGAGGGGTGCTGGCGTGAGCGATGATTGCCCCCGGGGCAGCGGTGTTTCTTCCTTAGTGAGTGCAGGAGCATGTTGCCATTGCTTCGAGACCTTCAGCTGGGAAGTTGACTTCGTGGTTGGTCTTTGATGGTTGATGCGCAATTTGGGCGTACTTCGTCGTGCAGCAACGAGTACCGGCGAGAAGGAACCGAAGGTGATGGTCATCATGTTGGCCGTAGCAACCTCCCCGGAGTCGATTTCTATCTTCCCTTGCTTTGCGAGCGCCATGATTCTTTCCTTTAAGACAAAGCATCTTTCGATGGGATGACTCACCACTCAGTGGTATTTGCAGAAGAGAGGGTCATCGACGTGTTGCATCTGCTCGGGCCTCTTCGAAGGAGGGAGCTCTATCATCTTCTCTTGCAGCAGTTGGTCGAACATGGAGGAGACTTCTGAGTCCGAGAAAGGGTACTCCTTTGCTTCGAGCTCCTTGAGGGTCATCCTTTGTCTCTGTGGCAGAGGCGGCGGTATGGCGGCTCCCTTTCTCTGATCCGGCTTGCCACCGATCTTGAGCGGCTTGGTGGTTGAAGCGACGTCGGTGATGTTGAATTGTTTCGGCTTCGGCACCTGTGGCTTGTCCTTCTTCTCCACCTTTAAGAAATCCTTATTCTTCTAGTCTCCGCGGTTTGCTAGGCTGAGTTCCATATCGTGAGCCCGAGTTGCTAGTTCTTCGAAGGACCGAGGCTTAATACCTTTGAGAATGTAAAGCAGACCCTAGTGCATGCGTTGGGTGCACATCTCGATGGCCGAGTCTTCAGACAAGCGGTCTCGTGAATTCAGCGCGAGGTTCCTCCATCGATCGATGTAGTCGATCACTGGCTCGTCCTTTCTTTCTTGACTACAGTAAGCTCGGTCATGCTGACGGTGCGTTTGGTGCTGTAGAAGCGATTAAGGAACTCCCTCTCCATCTGATCCCAGCTGTCGATAGATCCTGGAGGAAGATCCATATACCAGTCGAACGTGTTACCCTTGAGGGTGCGGACGAACTGCTTTACCATCTCGTCGATATACGTGCCGGTATTGTTGCAGGTTTCGATAAAGTGAGCGACGTGTTGTCTTGGATTTCCTTTCCCGTCGAAGTGCTGGAACTTTGGTGGCTGGAACCCGATGGGGAAGCACAGCTGCTGGATCCTCACTGTGTAAGGCTTCGAGTATGCCACCGTGATTGGAAGAAGACCACTGCCGTGGGAGCGCATCATGTCAGCTACCAACACTTGTATTTGTTGGGCATTCATTGTTGCTGTTGTCAGGGGTTGTGTGTCACCAAGACTGGTACTGGAGAAACTACTTCCACCGGGACGAGAACCAAAGAGTGTGTTGGAGTAACCGCTTGAATTGCCGGAACAACCTTTGCATGAGTGGGAGTTGAAGACGGGGCTGGAGCGGTTACTGGGGAAGCTAGAGGTTGATCGACTATTGCCACCTCCTTTGCACTTAGCTTTTGAAGCAAAGTATTGATATGACGATCCTTCTCCTCCATTAGCCGAGCGATTTGTGCCATTTGCTCACCCATTTGCATGACTTGGAGTTGAAGAGCAGACGGAGGATGGTGACAGAGGACGTCTCAATGTTGCATGCCTGCATCCTCGCTGTCGTCATCGGAGACGTAGTTGCACCGACTTACTTCTGGTTGATGATGGATGTTTGCCCCCTGTAGAGGAGGTGCAACGTCCGCTGGAGAATCAAAACGGGCTCGGGGTTGAGGCTGGTCCTCCCTAACTTCTGGACATGGATTCCAAGATCGAGGCTTATTTCTTCATGTACCAAGGCCTCGTTGGCGCTTCGGCGAGCATCTTCGGTAGCAATTTCTGGCGTGAAGACATCCGTAAGAGGTCGAGTACGCCGAGTGTAGACGCGTACCATCGGGGGAACATCATCTTCCGGGTTTATTGGACCACCGTGCCGGAGTAGAGGAGACTCGGCGATTGGTGAGAGGCTTGGAGCAAACGCATCGTTTCTTGTCCTGGCCATTGCAAACTTGAAGCAACTCCTTCAGACGGACGGATGAAAGGAGAGAAGGTCCCACCGGCGTGCCAGAAATCTGTATGCACAGAAAAAGATCCGGGTCGTCTTTATTGTGAACACATAAGATTACAGAGTGCCGGGACCCGGGGGGGCTCGGGTGTGACGAGTCCGGGGTGCGGCGAATATTGATCAGGAGATTGTGGGAGAGATCCTCTGGAGGGTCCCTTTGATTCGCGTCTCCATGTGGTATTCGTGCGAGAGCTCTGAAGGGGTTGCCCAGGACAGAGGTCTTTATAGGGTGAGGATTTTTTAGAGGCTAAGGAGTATCCGCCGTTGCTTTTGTCCCTTCCGTGCTTCGCGCTTTCTCGGCTAGGAGGTTTTCGGCTTCGTTCCTCGGTCTTCGTGTCTTCCTCGATCCTTGCTTGACCTCGGCGTCCTTGATCGTCGATTCGCGACGTCAATCGTGCTTTTGGCGTCGGCTTTGGCTTTGGCTTGGCTTTGGTATGGCTCTGGCTCTTGCTTTGCTTTGGCGCTTGCACTTGAACGTAGACGGGGGAGACTTGCGATGCTTTCACTCTTCCAGACTTCACGTCGTATCGGCTAGAGTGTGCGGTGCTTTTGCTCGTGACTGGCGTAGTTGCTTGGCTTTAGCACTTGCGTTGCTTTGGCGCGGGCTTTACCGGGGCTTTTGCTTTGGCTTCTTGCGTGGGCTTTCACTTCAGCGTTGACTCGATCTTCTTCTCGAACGGCGACAGATACCTCTCCAAGGCTTCTGGCTTCCTTGACGGTTTAGGTGTCGGTTCGACTTCTCTTCTTCTTTGGGCTTCTTTGGTGTGATCGGATTCCAAGGGTTCCTTTGAAGACGGTGGGTGTAGCGCCGATCTCCGTGCGACGGGTGTAGCGTCGGCTTTGCTTTGAAAACGACGGGTGTAGCAACGCTTCAGGTGTTCCTCTCCAAGCTTTCTTCTTCGTGGATGGAGCGGACGTTTGTCGAAGGCGATGAGGTGATGACGCTTCGGTCTTCTTCTCCGGGCTTTTGGACTTGATCGGAGTCGAAGGCTTGTTGGAGACAACGAGGTGGTGCCGCTCTGATCTTCTTCTCCGGCCTTTGCTTCTGGCGTCTTCGGAGTTAAAGGGTTCTTCTTCTCCGAGCTTTCTTCTTTGTGCACGGAGTCGAAGGGTTGATCTTCTTGTGCAAGGGTCTTCACGTTGATGAGGGCTTTCAATGGACTAAGCCGGTCCCGAAGGGATAGGCTTGCCCGTGCCTTGTGAAGCCTTGGGTCGATGAAGAGCGCGTCTTCTCTTCTGCAGAGCTTCCTCGCCTCGTCTTCAGCTTCTGATCTTTTCAACCCCTTGAGCCTTCCCCCTCCCCCTCTATTTATAGGCGAAGGGGGGAGGGGAGAGATATGGGAAGTTTAATTTTAAATCCCTTTAATATCTCCCTCATAATTGCCCAAGATTTACTCTTCAATTGAAGAGAGTAATAAACCTTTATTTTCTTTCCTTTTCTGGCAGGGTAATTATGGCTCAATCATTTTTGGATTTATCTTGAATCTTGCACATGAAATCGATGGCGACCCGACTCTTCTTCTTGTCCGTCGGATCGACGGATCGGCACAGATCCACGCATAAGTAGACGTCATACGCAACCTCCCCCCGCGCATGGCGGTCTTTCTTTCCTTTTTCTTTCTTTTCTGTCCTTTTTTCTCTTTCTTTTCTTTTCTTTCTTTCTTTTCTTTTTCTTTCTTTTCCTTGCATGGCCGGCCACCCCCTACCCGTGGGTAGGGGGTTCGGGTTTCAAGAGTGGGGGCCGGGTGGGCCCCACTTGGGGATAGGCCCACCCGGCCTCTTGCTATGTGAGGGTCGGGTCCAGTGTCCCCCTGTGAGTCAAAGCATGCGAGTCGAGTTCGGGTCCGGGTTCGAGTGCGCGGAGGGTTTGCATCCGCATAAGTGTATGCGGGTCGGGTCCAAGTCCTAGTGCATGTTGGGTTTGCCTCCGCATATGTGTGTGCAAGTCGGGTCCAGGTCCGAGTGTACGTCGGGTTTGCCTCCGCGTAGGTGCATGCGAGTCGGGTTCGGGTTAGACACAATTTGTGTGTCTATATATATATATATATATATATATATATATATATATATATAGAGAGAGAGAGAGAGAGAGAGTGAGAGAGAGAAAGAGAGAGAGATAAAGAGAGAGAAATGCTTAAATGCAGTCCTGCGGTCCGCACCCGCAGCCTTCCAATGAGGTGCACCGCACCGCGCCCCGTGCATCGGACGGCTGCGAATGCGAACCGCACGGACGACAGACCACATTGAAGCATGCCCCTATATATATATATATATATATATATATATATATATATATATATATATATATATATATATATATAGAGGGCTCGGTTCCTATGACATGTCATAGGGAGTACCCTATGACATATGGTTAATTAGTAATGTTAGAATGTTTAGAATGTGCTGAATTTTTTTGAGGGTGATCACCTTACCTTAGATAGAATGTCTACAAAAAATCAAAGCATTCTAAAACTTGTTGAGGCATCAAATGTTAGAAGCTTTATCGGCCATCCATTTTAACCGTTAAATTGAAAATCATATTTGATGCCTCTAGAAGTTTTAGAATGAGCCGATTTTTTGCGAGGGTCCTATCTAAGATAGGGTGATCATCCTAATAAAAATTCAGAACATTCTAAATATTCTAGGATTACTAACTCACCATATGTCATAAGGTACTCCCTACGACATGTCATAGGAACTCATTTCCCATATATATATATATATATATATATATATATATATATATATATATATATATATATATATATATATATATATATATATATATATATATATATATATATATATATGTATATATATATATATATATATATATATGTATATATATATATATATATATATATATATATATGTATATATATATGTATATATGTATATATATATATATATATATATATATATATATATGTATATATGTATATATATATATATATATATATGTATATATGTATGTATATATATATATATATATATATATATATATATATATATATATGTATGTATATATGTATATATATATATATATATATGTATATATGTATATATATATATATATATATATGTATGTATATATATATATATATATATATATATATATATATATATATGTATATATATATATACATATATATATATACATATATATATATATATATATATATATATATATATATATATATATATATATATATACATACATATATATATATATATATATATATATATATATATATATATATATATACATACATATATATACATATATATATATATATATACATATATATATATACATATATATATATATATACATATATATATATATATATATATATACATATATATATATATATATATATATATATACATACATATATATATATATACATATATATATATATATACAAATATACATATATATATATATATATATATATATATATATACATATATATATACATATATATATATATACACACACACACACACACATATATATATATATATATATATATATATATATATATATATATATATATATATATATATATATATATATATATATATATATATATATATATATATATATATATATATATATATATATATATATATATATATATATATATATATATATATATATATATGAATGCTTAGGTGTGGTCTGCGGTCCGTGTTTATTTTGTTCCAAATTGCACCCTAAAGTTTGGAACAAAATAAACTACATGGGTCGACCAACTGGAGGAGATCGCGTTGTGTGCCATGCCGAAGGCAACAGCTGTGTGCCGATCGGTGTGGGCGCGACCCGCATCACAGCCGCACCATTGACCATGTGCAGCACCACCACCGGCGTTTTTGCTGCCCGGCACCACCGCCGGAGCCGATCCCCTTTGATGGCTCCTCGAGCTGCCTACGCCTATGCTGGCCAACACCACCGTCGGCATCAATCCCCTGACACCTCCTCGACGCCGTTTGCACCTTTGCTGCCCGGCACCATCACCGGCGGCAATTCGATCCAATCCATCGCTTGGCGTCGAGGTGGTGTTGAGGCGGCATCGAGGAGGCCTCGACGAAAAAGGGGAACACCGCCGGCGGTTTGGCAACGCCGGCGTCGATACGGTTCTCGATCCGATCCGACACCACCGCAGGCGTCGATACAGTTCTCCGAAGACAGTCATCCTATCTCTCCTGCTATGTACTTCTGACATTATATTATGTCATTTCACCTATAATTTCAGCATTATGGTTAAGTTATTTATAATATGCATTTTGTTCGTACCCTTATGTAATTTCAGCATGTTGTTTATGTGAGTCGCATAAGTAGGCACATGAGCCAGTCGTGTCGCGCTAAAGGTGCCAACTGCGTGCCACGCCAAAGGCTCCCGTTGCGTGCCATGCCGAAGGCGCCCACTGCGTGCCGATCGGCACGGGCTTTCACTAGTACACACACACACTAGAGGAAGTTGTATTTATTGTCTTTCTTATTACTCTTACCAGATCGAACTGATAAATCACTCTAGCAACCGCTACATGCATATTATCAACCAACAAATGGATACTCTTTCTAGAGACAAATGGATACTCTTTCGGGAGAGACAAGGAGGGGTAAATAAGGACGTGGGACTTGTATCATGCAATATTCAGGAGGGACTTGGTTCAATATTGAAATAGTGCCTGAGCTTGGTAAAACTACTTAAGGCTAAGTCTCCCTTAAAAAAATATTTTAAAAAATGATTGAAAGTGATGAGAAAAAAAAATTTGGGGAAAAAAAATTGAATATTTCTTCCAAATAATTCCCAACTCATGCTGAATAAAGGGCCAAAATAACAAGATTTCACAAAGTGACCTGGGTGGCTGCAACTGCTTGGAATGGAAATCTCATATACATTCCAGAAACGATTCACATACTTGATAAGTGGGTGGGCCACCTTTGAACAGTAAACCACCCGTCAAAAAAATAAATTTGCTCAAAAGGAAAAATTTATAAATAAAACCAACCAACCAAGCCTTTGTGTATACAACTCCTCCAGTGTTGGATTCTTTTCTCTTCAGATAAGAACATTAGTGGAACATTAATGATCCCACCCCCACCCCTTGTAGAAATAATACAAAATATCGCGCAACTTTCCGAGCATTTAGATGGTAAGAGTTAGAAGTAGCAAAGACTTGGCAGTCTCCAAACAGACCCTAACAGCCAGAGACGTGCGATGATCAGTCTCCGTCCTCAGAATCTGCATTTGGATTAAATGAATTTTTCAACAAATAGCTAAACCACAAGATAGTGATATCAAAAAGAGGAGAGAAGAAAAAGAAGTCAACTCCACTCCAAATCTCTTACCTGATCGAATGTCCTCTCCCAGTTTCCCTCTATTGCTCATCTGTTTCATGATCATCGCACATATGAGTTTCCACCAGTAAGTGTGGAATACAAGCAAGGTGAGAAGCATGGTGTTGAAAGCATAGTAGAAATCCCTCGGGAAACCGTCCACCACCTTCAAGGTGTGGTAGCTGGAGATACAACCAGACACAACTATAAGCGAAGAGAAGATAAATCTAGTTCAATGGGCAGACATCTAGATGCTGCCGTCAAACCTTGAGGCCCGGATTATAAAGAAGGGAAAGAACATTAGCCGTAGCAAAAGCCACGAGACTGCAAAAAGCCCAAAGCAGAAGCTAGCTCCTGCCTCTTTTTCTGAATACTTGAACACTTTAGCAGCTTCCAAGAATACATCACTTGTATCGTGCAGTGCAAGAATGATGGTTCCGATTCGGAAAAACCTGCAATTGAGTTATAAGGCCCTGTGAGCAGCAAGCCGCCGCAATTGTACTACCAAATGTTTTGACAGTTTCAAGGATTTAGTATCAAAGGATAGTTCCTCATAAAGTTTTTTCACAAAAAAGAAATGGAAGAGACCAAGTGTTGAATGATATCAATTATCAAAATACAGTTTGCAAAGAGGAGGATCCATATATAACTAATGCATCATACCAGCAGCAGTTTTTATTGAAGAAATCACATCACTAAATCTAGGAAACTACTAGGCATGGGTAACCTGCGAGAGAGTTGATGCAGCACACATAGCAGAGGAATTTATGGCAACCAAGGATCGCTGGAAAATAATCTTTCTAACTTCAAATGATCATAACTTCGTGGTTAGTTATCTAGATCACGATTGCTTCACAAAAGCTTGTTTCTACCAATAGGTCATGGCTTAACAGCCTCACCGCTAAGGGAGTATTTCGACCCCAAAAAATTCCATTTGGACATTGTTCATCATACTTCCAGGAAAAGTTTAACTATTTATGGTTGTTGCCATTCAATAACAATACCCAAAGGACAAATCATAGGAGAAAGCCTCAAGGGAAAAAGCTCACTAGTACTAGGCCTAGCCACAAACAAAGGCATACAATTGGGTGTGGTCACCTATGGGTGAGAATCCAGATAAAGCAATAAATGGGTCCGGTAGCCACACAGTTTCCATAGGAAGGAGGAAATGTGGCAGGCCATCCTAAGAATTAGTTGACCTGCAAACAGGCCAACCAGCAAGTAGATCGACCTGAAAACATATCACCGTACTGACATCTCTGTGAGCGCGGAAAAAGATACGGGTCGTCTTTATTGTGAATCACACGAGATTACAGAGTGGCCGGGACCCGGGGGCTCGGGTGTGGCGAGTCCGGGTGCGGCGAATATTTGATCAGGAGATTGTGGGAGAGATCCTCTGGAGGGTCCCTTTGATCCGCGTCTCCACGTGGTATTCGTGCGAGAGCTCTGAAGGGGTTGCCCAGGACAGAGGTCTTTACAGGGTGAGGGTTTTTGAGAGGCTAAGGAGTATCCGCCTTTGTTTTTGTCCCGTCCGTGCTTCGCGCTTTCTCGGCTAGGGAGGTTTTGGGCTTCGTTCCTCGGTATTCGTGTCTTCCTCGATCCTTGCTAGACCTCGGCGTCCTTGATCGTCGGTTCGCGGCGTCGATCGTGTTTTTGGCGTCGGCTTTGGCTTTGGCTTTTGGCTTTGGCGTTGCTTTGGCGTGGCTCTGGCTTTTGCTTTGCTTTGGCGCTTGCGCTTGAACGTAGACGGGTACAGACTTGCGATGCTTTAGTTCTTCCGGACTTCGCGTCGTATCGGCTAGAACGTGCGGTGCTTTGCTCGTGACCGGCGTAGTTGCTTGGCTTTGGCACGTGCGTTGCTTTGGCGCGGGCTTTACCGGTGCGTCTGCTTTGGCTTCTTGCGTTGGCTTTGGCTTTAGCTTTGACTCGATCTTCTTCTCGAACGGCGATGGCTACTTCTTCAAGGCTTCTTTATTCTTCCGGCTTCCTCGACGGTTGTGGCGTCGGCTTGGCTTTTCGGCGGGGGTAGCACCGATCTTTGTGCGACGGTTGTAGCGTCGGCTTTTGTTGATGAAGACGGCGGGGGTAGCATCGATCTTCGTGCGACGGTTGTAGCATCGGCTTTTGTTGATGAAAACGGCGGGGGTAGCACCGGTTTCAGCACAACGGTTGTAGCGTCGGCTTTTGGTGACGAAGACGGCAGGGATAGCACCGGCTTCAGGCCTTCTTCTCCGAGCTTTCTTCTTCGTGCAAGGAGTCGACGCCTTTGTTGAAGACGACGGGTGTTGTCGGCTTCGATCTTCTTCTCCGGCCTTTGCTTCTGGTGTCTTCGGAGCTGATGAAGATCGTTGGAGCAGTCGGGGTGATGACGACTCCGGGTCTTCTTCTCCAAGCTTTCTTCTTCGTGCGAGGAGTCAAAGCTTTGATCTTCGAGTGCAAGGTCTTCACGTTGATGAGGACTTGAAGGGCCAAGGATTCCCGTAGGACGTGCTTGCCGTACCTCGTGAAGCCTTCGGTCTTCAAGCGTTGGAGCTTCTCTTGCAGAGCCCTTTCGTCTTCAGTTTTTTCGGACCCTTGATGCCTTCCCCCACCCCCTCTATTTATAGGCAAAGGGGGGAGGTTGGGAGAGATATGGCTGAAATATTTTTGTTTCATCCAATATCTCCCCCCATAACCATCAAGATATTGTTCCCTTATTTGGGGGAAACAAAACTTGATCCCCTCCTTTTTAGTTGGGATGGTTATGGGCTAGATATGACTTGATCTTTGAAGATACGTCGTTATCTTTACACCTTCCGGATCGCATGGCGACACGACGTCATCTTGTCCGTCGGATCGAGGGATCGTCGCGGATCTACGGTTGCGTAGACGTCCACGCCACCTCCCCCCGCATCGAGGCGGTTTGGATTTTCTTTCTTTTCTTTTTCTTTTTCTTTTCCTTTCTTTTCTTTATGGCTGGCCCCACCTCCCCATGGGAAGGGGGGCACGGTTTTCAAGAAGGGGGAGCCGGTGGGCCCCCCTTTTTGTGTTCGAGTTGCGGGTCCGGTGGGATCCGTTTGCTTTGGGTCGGGCCATGGCGCGCGAATTGAGTTCGCACGCGGACCGAGTTCGCATGCGGGCCGTTGTGTGCGGGCCAAGTTTCGCATGCGGGCCGTTGTGTGCGGGCCAAGTTTATGTGTGCGGGTCGGGTTCGACCCGGGGGCCATTGTGTGAGGGCCAAGTTTATGTGTACGGGTCGGGTTCGACCCGGGGGCCATTGCGTGCGGACCTGTTTTAAGTGTGCAAGTCGGGTTCGACCCGTGGACTAATTTCGATGCCCACAATCTCTAAGACACCGCCTACCTGGAGAAAAGACGAAACAATAAATCCTCCGATAGAAAAGGATTAATACACTGATAACAGAGCTACCCAAGTACGAGTGAGTGGGAGAGCTGGTGGCCGAAGTGATGAACCTTCACAACGAGCTGATGAACGCACTAACAGTCTAACACTATCCAAATAGGGTACAATGCTCGACTGGTGGTGCTGATGGCGAAGAAAGCCATGAACAGCGACCTCTGCAATGGAGAATTTCAGGTGAAAAGACCTTTTGGCGAAGACAACTAGAAGAAAGCGCAACAAGCACAATTGGAGGCAAGTGCACTTTCGAGGAAGAAAAAGCATAATTAGAAAGGTAAAGCGTGGCTCGATGAAGAGGGACAACACGGCTAGAGGAAATCAAAGTGTGGATCAATGAAGAGCAACAAGACGACCAAAAAGAGCAAAACATGGCTAGAAGGAAGAAATAAAAGGGTACAATCGTGGATGATACGTGGGGTACAAGGCACGAAACAAAGTCAAACTAGTGCAAGAGCAAGAGCTGTTGAGACCCAATGCTAAAAATGTGACGCACACAATCTCGTCAGCCGGCCAACCTGAAAAATCCTGGAGAATGAGCAAAAGAGAATTCCACCACTTTCGTTGACGCAGACTACATCATAAAGGCATTGCACAAAGGCTGACTACACCGTCCGAAAGCACTAGCGAAAACAAAGAACAAAGCATAAGCTTGGAGCTGAAAAAACGAATGGAGAGCCTTTCTCACACTCTATCTCTGAAGCAAAAAAGGACTCCAAAAATCAAAGGATGATCCTCTCTTGCACCCTAGCTCTGAGGTGGAAGTGCAATTTTTGGCGATGAAGGAAAGTGACAGAGGCCAAGTTGATAGAGATCGTAGTAGGCACCTAGAAGAATGCAGAGAAATGCAATTGTGGTAGGCATTGAGAATCCGGAAATATAGAGGTGGAGGCCTCTCAAAACCCTAGCTCACCTTACCAGTTGTGAAATTCACACCCCAAAAGTTGGAGAGGGCGCTCTACCTATACACGCTCAAGACCAATAGAAGGAAGGTGTAAAGTTCTCAAGAATCTCAACCAAAGGAAATATTGGAGCTACAAAGTTGTGCCAATAGAATTAGAAGTGTGGACAAGCCATAGGAAGCCACACTCAGAGATGCAATAGCATGAATCCCCATTTTTAAGTTGAGGTAAGTGAACCCCTTCACCAAGGCAACTCCACAAAGACCTCTCACAATTTCTACTACTGTAACTAACCTCCTAGGACAATAATAATAAAGAATCCCACGAGAACAACACAGAGGAACAATGCTTCCTGTGGAACCTCAGTAACATCATTGATCAAAAGACACAACCACCCTGAAAACCTTCCTGGGGTAGCGTTATGGGAAATACTCCTCCAATAAGGCCTTGTCAGTCGTTAAGGTCTAGGGGCTCATTTGAACCATGAACGAGACGATCGTGATGATGCTCAAATTGGGATCACTAGGGTTTCATTCAGATCTCAGAACCATGTTACCCATAGCTAATCTATCTTGGATATCCTGAAATGGGCAAGAACAACCACGAGGGGACCAAAGAAGAGAGGTGGCGGTGGTGTCTATTTTGGCCTAATGGTTTCCTCATTATAAACGCATTGTTCAGGTGAAATGGGGAAGATAAATAGTGTACGACTCAAGTCGGGTCTAGTCCTCTTAAGTGAATCTCGAGTTAGATGTTGACCTAAGTGAAATGCACCTACAAGTTGGGTGAAATGCAACTTAAGATGGCTTTACCTGAGAGAAACCAAGGTCGTTCGATTCGATGAATGCCTGACATCATATCATTAAATCGTTGCCCTCCTTTTTTCGGTTAGGGTTAGAAGAACCCTAACAAGACGACATATCGATGAAGGAGCATACTCTCAAAAATAGTGACAAACGAGGTTGTACAGTGGGAATGGTGAACAATGGGTTAGCGATGGAATATTTGCTACGATGAAGATGGCTACGAAGACAAGGTTAGTTCGCAGATTGATGGGTAATAGGGGACGAATGTCTAGGGGAAACTCTAGATGAGGTCGAAGCTTGTGGAAACAGCCACAGAGTTGCAGAGGAGGTCGGCGATGCTATAAGAGGCTTGGGTAGGAGATGGTCTGATGTTGAGACACCAGAAAGAAAAGTCCAACCTAGCAGAAATAGAGAAAGGAGATAAAATGCTTGAAGATAGCTATCGTTTGAATTAGGTTTACTTGAATTCTTCTAGTGATTGTTGGGTGCCAGGTAGTAACAAAGTCAACATTTGTTGTTTGCTATGAAGAATGGATACATATATAGAGATGGCGTCAGGATCGGGGGACACTATTTTTGCACTTAAATTTTTACACCGATTTTCAAATCATTAGATAGATGTTTCAGAAGTTGTTGATTTTTTACATGCATAATCATCTTGCATTAGATAGCACATCAATAAAAAATCAGCACATTCTACATGCTCTAGACTTACCAAATGTGCTCTCCAAATTAGCAATTAAAATGGACAGTCGATAAATCTTTTTAGATTTGATGTACTTAGAGAGCTTTAGAATAAGTCGATTTTTTTTGGATGTGCTATCTAAGACAATGTGATTATGCTCACAAAAAACCAACAACTTCTGATACCTCTATCTAATGATTTGAGAATTGGTGTAAAAATTTGAGTGCAAAAACAGTGCCCTCCAATCCTCACCCATAGATATGAATCATATGATACGATATGTTAGCACATTTAGAGCCATAGTGTGTTTAGGATGAATAGAATAGAGCCAATCCAGATACTTTGGGGAAGGCTTATAGTTTTGGTTGTAATTTAACTCGTACGTATGTGTATTATGTGTTGAAATTATGTACATCTGTACCCATAAGCACCAATCAGGCACACACTTACGTACACATTTATGATTGTATAAGTACACATGTTTCATAAATCATATATATCGACAAAGATAGAAAATCACTAAATGCATGGAACTTACTCTCCCAAAATAGCTGACATGAAATTCTATTGATAAGCAATGTTTAAAGTTTAAACTGCTTCAATTCCCTTAAAATATGAACATTATCCAGATGCAGGAACTGTTTAAGAAAAAAATAGTTGGGACTATCCAGTCTATGAAGCATTAGTTAATTGGTTCCAGTCCCAATATCATCCGACTTTCTTATATTGATCGAATAAGATATTTGCAATTGTTTGTCGACATGAACTTATCACATGTAGAAGAAACTGATAGCCAATGGTTGGATAGCTAATAGCATCAATAATGATGATCATTGCTCTATAATATGAACTACCATTAGAATAGTTCATATTGAAATCAAGTCTGGACAAAAATTCTGCATAGGTTTCTATGTTTACTAGCACTCACATAAATACGGCTCACCCCTTGGAGGCTTACCTCTGAGCATCACCCTTAAATAAAAAATACAGTATAAAAAAGAACTTGGAAGATGTGGAACAAGAGGGCAACTAAGGAATAAATTACCTGGTCAAGTAGGAGTATCCAATTAATAGTGAAGTAATTATGTGATGAGACATCATAATGGAGAAATCTTTCCTTCGAGTTTCCCATGTAAGGAGAGCAGCAATGCTATAAATGTAAAATCCACATTGGCACATGTAGAAAAGCTTCAAAGGAAACCTGTCCATAAAGGGTAAATGGTCAATACTACGTAATTACAAACCAACATAAATCATAGGTTCATATTAAAGTAAATTTCTTCAATAGATAGAAGTTGACTCTGCAATGCTGTAGTCTGTTCTGTGTCAAAGATGACATATAGAAAAGGAAATGGCAGAAGCAAGTAATGGTGTCAGGTGAGAACATTGTGGAGAAATGAGAAACATAATTTTGTCTTCAATTGAGCAGTTCCATTCAATGGCCACAAAAGAGAAATAAAACAAACTATCTTTGTCAGCAGAAAAGCACCCTGAACTCCTGAAGGCTGGATAAAATGGATTATTTAATTGCACAATTCCAAACCAGATAGTCAAAAACACAAGTCACCACTTGGACACAAACTACTGATAATTTATCCCTAGAATACATGCATATAGAAATGCATCTTCTGCATACAACATAGGATAGCAGAGAATTTCTCCATGAGCTCTCTGTACAATAAGGAGATTTGAGCAACAACTTTTATCAAAAGTTAGCTTTTTTGGAGACAAATCAGAATATATTAATATCATCCGAATAATTGGGGTGGATAAAATCATAAAATCTACTGAACTTGATAATAGGGGTGGCAATCCTTGACCCGACCCGCCAACCCGACCCGAAGTTAGCGGGTTTGGGTTTGGGTCATAAGCGGGTTGACCCGATTATTTATTGGGTCGGGTCCGGGTTCATACATCTGACCCGATTGAACCGACTTAACCCATTTAATTAACGGGTTGGGTCAACTAGGAAACCCACTTGACACGATTGACCCACAAAACCCATTTGAGTCTGACCTGCATGAGACATTGAGACCCGGCGTTTGACGTTTTGCATGTATATAATAAGAGTCTATAGTGGAAGTGTGGAACAGCTTAATAACTAATCACTAATGACATCAAGGGTTCATTGTTCGGTGTTTGACTCTACAAAATCAATACATAAAAAATCCTAATGTGTTGTACTTCACATCACTGACAACATAAAGCCTAAAGGTCCTACGGTTGTGCATGCGGCACCCAACCCGATACAACTCGACCCAACCCGACCCGTTTATTAAACGAGTTAAACGGGTCGGGTCGAGTCAACCCGTTTATTTGGTGGGTTGGGTTTGGGACCTTGGGTTTATGTTTTTGACCCGTCTATTAAACGGGGTTCGAGTTCGGGTTGGGTGTTTTCCCCTTATACCTATGTCTCAACCCGACCTGAGCCCGATCCCAACCCGACCCATTGCCACCCCTACTCAATACTAAAAAACATAACACCAACCATAGTACTGTTTTAATGACATGTATTAAGCTTTTAAATTCCTAATCTTGTCGAATATGGCTAAGTAATTCCGGCAGTATGCATTACAATATAAGTTAAGGTATATTGTCAGCCAAGAGTTTCTCTTTCTTTTCCAAAGTTACATTTCGGTGTACATAGTGTAAGAGAAACCTGCCATAGTATGATATTTCCATATCATATATTACACTTTAATAATGTCATTATGTAAGTGAGCTGAAAATGCCTTCCTAAAAGTTTCCTATAAAATAAACAAATTTCCTTCCTCAAAAGTGTGCATATAATCTTATTAAAAGTTTACCAGAGTTTGCATTCTTCTGTAGATACTAGATAGACAACATTCAAGTATGGGAAGACAAATTCCATTATTTAACCCAACAATTTCAAGACTTAGATACTTGATATCATAACACACTTTTTCAGAAAAAAAATAAATAAATAAAATAACTGACCTTCGAGATCTGGAAGTCATTTTAGACAAACCCTCAGTTCATTTATTGCACAAAGGTTTATCACTGAATTAACTTTTCTTATATAAAGGCATTGCACCAGAAGCTAAATAGTCCCTATAGGATAATAGGAATAGATGAATGAACCAAACACTGCAAGCGTGCAATAGAATAATAAGTAAGATAAAAACCCTTTTGGAAAACAAATACTCACTCCAACAGAGTTTCATTGAGAACAAAAGATTACTATATGAAGCATTCATTACTGGTATTGATCCCATGAGGGATTGAAAACCTAATGCTTTTCTCTAGAACAACATTCACTCCATTTGCACGAGGGCTTTAAATGCATGTGTGTACCGTCTCTAGAAACAGAAAGACCGTGGGGAAATTAACTCCATTCAGACTACAGTTGTCAAAAATTAGATCCAAAAGGGGGAACAGTTTCCACAAAATGAAGAGACTTGCAATGATTCCAGTAAACAAACCATACACTATACTTGATGTATGGTACCTCGCGTATAAACCCCTACCATCTATTACAAATGGATATTAACAAATCAACTAGGCAAATTAAATGATGTCCTCCCTCTCTCCAACATCCTCTTACCCTCCAATCGCCGTACACTCGTAGTTACTCATTGCCATAGCCACCACAATCACCCTAACCCACCACCATCCTTCACTATTATCTACTGCCCATCCACCGACCGAACCATCACCATGATGCGATCTCCACAACAGCTTGCATTGCACCAGCGCTCTCCCCCAGGGCCCCACTAGCTCTAATACCATCCTTTATAAACAGTATATTCACCAGTAAACCTTTAAATCTATCCTTCCAGTAGAACTTTATGGGCTGGCAACATTAGATGAATTGGGACGGATGATGAGGTTGACGGTAGTGATAACTTAAGGAGAAATATTGGAAATATGAACCCAAAACTAAATAGGACATGTCATCATCCTCAACATCACCGCTAATCATATTCCATTAAGATGGGGTTGACAATGGAGCACAACTCTAATGAAGAAGACTCCACAAAAAATTTACAAAATCTGCAATTGGCAACCTGGCGTGAAGCATCTAAGATTGGTGCCAAAAACCTTGCACAGGCAACTTGGCAAGAGAGAGACCTGCAAGAAACCTAGAAAGTCAGTTGGGTAGATACACATACCTTATTGACAATGTTGTTTTAGCTCATGAAACTAGGAAGCAACCCGCCCAGGTTCCCTTGGAGAAGGAACGAGTCTGAACGAAGAAGGTAGAAAGCAAAATTTATATAGGAAATTGCATTCATCAAATTGGTACAACTCGTAAGCCAAAGAAAAAAAGAAACATATAGCTATATTTAATGTATACAATACATTGCTGACACCATAATGTGGCTACAACACACAATCAACTGATGTATAGACAAAGCCAGGACCAAGAATTAAATAAATGCATGAAGTAGAAATATATGTAGTACAACACTGCACTAAATATCTCCTACACCCCCGCACCCAAAAATAATAAAAAATAAATAAAATAACTCAGGGTGGCTCCACCATGAGTTTGCCATACAGATGTGAATTAAATACCAACCCAACAAAAATAACAGTTCTACCGTCAAAGAATGTAGTGCAGTAACACAAATATAATGTACATATAAGGGAACCTTTGAAAGTAAAAATATATTGAATTATGTACAAGACCCCCTAATTAGGATATATAATTTGTAATGACCACGTGAATAATTATTCCAAAGTGGTTAAACTTTTAAGCAAGGTTTGAATAATTATGCAAGAAAAATGAATTAGTACATTAATGAACATTAGGAAATAAACAAGGTTTGCGCAAATCAATAAATTTTCTGAGAATCTGGTGATCAATATCAATCATGGTAGAGATTCTAAGATAACATTTTATTAAGAAATCATCATATGGAGTTACATTATAGTTGAAGGCCAATAATAATTTGGAGTTACATTATAGTTGAAGGCCAATAATAATTTGGAGGACGATTATTCCATTGAGTGTCATTTATTATCTCAAATGCAGCAAACATGAAGTGCTTTAGGACAGAAACTAGAAGTTGCGCTAAGGGAATTTCTAACTGCTGCACAAGCAATTTATGGACACATATCAATAACTCTAGCACAATAGGCATTCTAAACACCCACCTAACCAATTAAAATATGAAGTTGTGTTATTAGCATTTGGTTCACATGACGCACAACAAACATCCCTAATCACACTAAAACAAGAGACATACAACTACATTTTTTCCAACCAATTATACAAGGTGGCCAACTAATACAAGAGCACTTGAAATAGATTACTATGTAGGCCTAGAAATTGGATGAAACAAATAGCAGCAGCAGATCAATAAAAAGGAAAGAAGCTTATAGAGTCCTCAGCTTATAGATTAGAGGGACAATTCTATAAGCTTAAATTCCAGCCAATCAAAAGTAAATCTACTTCACTTCTAGCCGATCAATAAAAAGGAAAGAAGCTTATAGAGTCAGCTTATAGAGGGACAATATGAATCATCCAATGGATGATCGGCTAGAAGTGGAGTAGATTTACTTTTGATTGGCTGGAATTTAAGCTTATACAGTCCTCACTAGTTTTATTTTTTTTAGTACTTGTTTTTAGTGAAACTAATATTTGGATGGGATTTGGTGAGATTAGTGTTGGGACCACCCTTTTTGACTAGATGGAAGCTGCATATCATCCTTAAACTTGGAACAATATTCCACATAGAGTCTCAGTTCACCCAATTATGGCTACTCTTCCTCTAACTGACCTTACGAGGGAAATTCAAATAGTTCCTTTTAACGAAAGATCAGTGTAGTCAAGGCGATGCCTAGGCGATTTGGTCTGCCTAGGCGAGGCGGTGCCTAGACGAGGCCTAGGAGATAAAAAATTAAATATATTAAATAAATATAAGCCATATATATACATAAGTAATTTATGAATTTATGCATAATAAAATTTAATTTCGAGAGATAGATATGGTCGAAATAATACTATTTGATAATGGGTATGATCCAGAGCGTATGGTAAACTACAAAATCATTATTATTGCATCAAATAGGAATCACGCGTCAACCACAATGATTATATATTGCAAATGTTAATCGCATATCAACAAGAGCAACATAACCCTATCATAGCCATAAATTCAAACAAATAACATAAGTATAAACTATGAAGCACCGACACTCTCGGGACCTCAACGTGTCCGTGTCCGACACGTGTCGGACACCGACACTCGTCCGACACTCTCCGACACGTGTCGGACACACCAAAAAACGTGTCTTCTATGAAGAAAGATTGTCCGACACGTGTTGGAGCGTGTCGGATATTATCGGAGAGGCATTTTTCTCATTTGAAGATGTTGGGTTCTTGAGATTACGAATCTTTCCATCAATGTGTCAGATATGGAGGTCGTGGTCTTCACGTCGATGGTGATGATATGGTAACACTTGACGTTGCCCTTTCACACTCCTTACCTTGTAGTCTTCCAAAAGGTACGCCGTTAGAGTGAGTGCGCCCGCGCTCCGCTCCTTCGACTTTATGCGTGTTCTATTTGTTTTTTGTGTTTTGAAAGTTTGAAACTATACACTTGAATCATTTATGATGTTTGTTGGAGACTTTTTTAGTTAACTTTTAGCATTATGTTTGATTATAAATCATAATATATATATATATATATATATATATATATATAATTCAGCATGTCCCCTAACGTGTCCGTGTCCTGGCTTTTTGAAAAATATCGTGTCGGCGTGTCCGTGTCGTATCGTGTCCGTGTCCTGTGTCCGTGTCCGTGCTTCTTAGAGTATAAATATAGCCATATTAGATAATCTATTGTTATTGGAACATTTCACAACCACGTATCCAAAAAAAAATTAAAATTACACATCTAAATCACCTAACCATCTACATCATCGTCACTCTTATATGAATAATCCTTATATGTCTTTCGACTTTTTCCTCTTCAAACCCTGAGAACATGGACACAATATTTTTTTTTCCAATTAATGATGCATGGTGTTGGCCATCGATAAAGCAACATGGAACTATAAAACCAAACGGCATTTAAGAAAACTCAATTTGAACCGACTATTTAAAAACAAAATTACAAAACTAGGCTCCTAGGCGGTGGTGGCCTAGGCCGCTAGGCGGCCGCCTAGACTCCACCGCCTGCCTAGCCATGGCCTAGGCGGTCAGGGGTCCAAAACGCCTAGGCGATGGCCTAGGCGACGCCTTGACTACACTGCGAAAGATGAGTCAGTTAGAGTTATAGAGGTGGTTTTCTTTTTAAGGCAGGTCAAGTGTACCTGAAAGTCCGTTTTTCGGGCATTTTATTATATTTGTGGGTCTCTCTCAATCGTTTTTTTATTTTTTTGTTGAAATTAAATTGAATTTCTACGAGAAGATGGGGATCAGATCAGTCATGTTCAATTTGTCGAGGTAAAATCAACCTTGTATAGATTTCGACACTAAGATAGTATTAAACTAAATAATTATTGGAATCATTTAATAAATAACTTTCATAATTATTGATTAATGGTTTTTATAATGATTCATTAATGATTTTTGGTATAATTATTTAAGATATTTTAAAAATGATTTTTTGTGAAGATTTGGTTATATTCAAATCTTCATGAATATGGCAAGCCTTATCTTTTTATTAGTGATTATTATTTGTTTATTAAGTAAGATTTGATTAAATTCAAGTCTTTTTTCAAAAGGTAAGCCTTATTTTTTTACTAGGAATCATTGTCTTTTGCTTGTTATTTAAAGCCCTTTAGGCCTCCCATTGTAATCAGTTAAGAATGATTAATGAAAAATGTTGATTGTTGTGAATGCATTTTCTTCACCTCGGCGTGAAGCTCTCGGCCCGGTATGAAGCCGGGTCTCCCGACGAGAAGCCGAGGGGTGAGAAGCCCTAGTTCTATCTCATTATCTCTCCCTCTCTCATCTCACATCTCTCGTCTCAAAGTAATGATGATCGATCAATTTATGTGGGACACCCCTTTGTCCTATATCAACTTGGTATTAGAGCTCGCACTTAACGGGTTCCATTCAATCAAGCGATCATTGGGCATCATTGCCATCTCCTTTATCTTTCGACATGGTCACCGTCGACATCTTATTCACCATCATCAGGTAACAACCGCCATATTCACCTCTTCTTCCATCGTATTTGTGTCCCCAGCCAACCCGTTGTCGATGTTGATGCTGCATGTCGCCGCCATTGTTGTTGTTACTCCTCTCTTCAGTCGTTGGCCATCGACGCGCACTAGGGCCCATTATTGATCTGCAAAACAAAAAGTCAAGAAAAAAGGGTGATCAGATCGAAAGGAAGAAGAAAAAAAGAAAAAAGAGCTTTTTCTTGATTCCATGAAACCCCTTCTTTTATCATGTTATCGTATTCCATCATGTCGACCAGCCCCCGTCTTATGCCACTATTGAAAGTCATAAAAGCACTCAAGGCACACTACGATAGTTTGGAGGCTACCTAGAAAGGATCCAGCTCACAGAACGCCAACGCCGCGACAAACTCGAAGCTCTAGCGGACTTCCTATCAGTTGGTCCCCTCCGCCAGCTTTTCGCCCGTCAATCCTGTTGTCGACTCTAGGTTATTGCCCTTCCGACACGTCAGCCCTCCTGCTTCTGTCATAGCCTCCAGCACCACAACCTTCAAAAGAGCCTCTGTCTTCACCAGTGGAAAGCTGAAGAGACTCCACATCCCGATGAGCTTCCACTTTCGACAGAGCCTCCAAGCCCATTAGAGCATCCGCCAGCAGTGAACCTTCTACCACTGCTTCCAATGGACCTCCTACCTCCGCCCTCAGCAGACACTCCTTCCAATGGGTGTTGACTCCAACAAGGTAGTCCCGACCGTTGACTTCCTCGGAATAGGCCTTCCACAACGATCTTAGGTACTCCTGTAGTTTAACTTGAGTGTGCCCTCCTCCAAGCTTGCATATCAGCCAATTCAATCCGCCCAGGTGATCGCCTTCAAATGCTCGAGCCACTACTTCCCCGATTTTGGTCCCAAGACAACTCCACCAGACATCTCGTCTGGGATCGAGAGGTTACTACGATACAAAGCAACATCTGCTAGGTCTTCACCGCCAACTTCAGATTCTGTGATACAACAACGGTGGAGGTGATCTTGCTGCTATGACCTACGTTCTTGATATTCTCTCTGACCTTTTGTTTCTCTTCAAGTAAAAGAAAAGCCAACCACACATTTCTCTTCTCCTTTTTTGGCATGGAGTCCTTGACACAAAAAATAAGGCAAAGATAAGGTATATTGGTACTGTTTCTTTTCTTTTTCTTGGGCTTAAAATAAAATATGAAGAAACCCAAACTTACGAGATTGTACTAGCACTTTATTTCCTAGTCTATACATTAGAGTTGTAGACCTTCATTGTAATAGATAATAAAATTGCAGCAATGTTGTTTTTAATCTCGAAGAGCCACTTGGCCTTTGTTGTCTCTCTCGTCGTCCTCACTTCTCAAAGGCTACATGAAGTACCTATTCCATTGTACTTTTCTCGTGTTACATTCCACATTAAAAGAATCGCCTCGGATGCACAACATAATCACCAACTCATGCACTTGGGTAATTGAGAGTTTTATCAAAAGATCCTCCTTAATTCTCTTGAAAGACAACTACATCCAATTTAGCTGATGGTATAACTCCTTGTAGCTTCATCCATTGATCCCAATCTCATACTAAATATATATTCCACAAGAGCAACACAAACTATGGATATTAACCATAGTTACCAAATCGGGCGTTTTTTTGAAAAAAATGTGTATCGATCCGGAGTCCTAGCAAACAGGAAAAAAACTCATTTTTTTGAAAAAAAAACGTCTGTACGTGTTTTATACGTGTTTAAAACGGGAAAAACACGTATAAAACGCATTGGGTTTGGTCCGGGTTTAAATTGGGTTCGGGTTTTATTTTGTTCGTGCTTAATAAACGCATATGCTATATGTTTTGAACTTTTGATTACTTAATGTTGAAAAATGACATATATACATACTTGGTATAATTTTTACGATTTTTTTGTTTTTTCCGATGTTTTCGCGTTTTTTTTTGTTTTTTCCGTTTTCACCGTATCTTTCTAATTTTTTCCCTTGCCGTTTTTTTCCCGTTTTCCGACTTGGTAACTATGATATCAACTATAACGCAACTTTATAATCGCACATAATACAGTAGCCATACATTCTTCAAAACTAAAAATACGATCACAGATTGTTGATAATGCAACTACCAATTGAAATGTGGGAAATAGGTCGCCTGCTGGTCGATCAAAATAAGTAAAAATATTTAAAAATGCTAACCATTTATATAGCAAAATGGAAAAAATATTTTGATCTTCTTAATGACTTTTGGACGTGTTAAAGAGAGATATTTGGAAAATATGTAGATGAATGCAGCAAGAACTGCTTTATACATGCAAAGTTGTAGCTTTATTGCTCTGTATGTCTTTGATGATCTCACGAATTCAAGCGCAGCATGTAATTGTAAGTTCCTTTCTACAATAAGGGAAGACAGATTCAGCACTCACTTCAAACCTTGATTCGGCCATCCTTCAAAGTACTCCATTTTAATGATTGACCAAGACTCCTGTTGCATGATCAGAATAAACCATAGTTGAACTACTATATAATATGTCAGCTTCCACATTGACTCGGAAGACTTTGCAATCTTTGACTGTCTAGCCTCATCAATCACCATGGAAGCAGCTCCTTTACACAGTAATCTAAAAGCCAACCGCTGAATATGACAAACATATGTATATAAGGCTCGAATGATAAACTAGGGAGACAATCTACAAACTACCAAATGGCGAACTTACTTCAACATATACAATGAGCAATAATCAAATGCAAAACTGAGTAAAACATATAGAAGTAGGACGTGGGAGTCGGTTTACATTGGAGTGGTAGACATTTGATTTAGATATTTGGATGGCATTTACAAAAGCTTTTCATGAAAATGAGACAACAGAACCAATAATAAGAGAAGTAGAATAAGGGACATATTTCTAAAGCCCTGAGACTGTATACACTGAAACTCAAGTGAAGAAATTAATATAATCTACTTATATCATGACTAATAAAGCTTTCATGTTCACAGACAGAAAATTAATTGGAACAGTATTACAGGAAGCAACTGATATAGATTACGTGTCAAGTTTCAATATTCTCTGAACAAAGCCAAGTGGTGCCCTAAATTTATTGTTACTTCAATTCTAAATATAGGGAAGTATGACCTGATTAATAAAGGGATGAATCCTAGGCTAACTTTGTCCGATATTTTTATTTTTTTTCCTGAAAAGGCAATCAAGATTCAGGTCATGTTGGCATTTCTTTACAATTAGAAGTCAACCAAGTGTTATCCTCTTTCTTTCATCAGGGGGTTTGTTGTCCTTCTGCAAGTGCAGGAAACATGACATAATCCATTAAGACATTTAAAAACTCTCAGATGATGGTTATAAGGCTAGAACTTTCTTTGCATCAGAAGTCAGATGATGAAGACTGCGCCCGGCAGCAAAAAAGATGAGCTACAAACTGATGTTAACGTAGATGTTTCCTAAACTGGAAGATCGATTGTAGACTATTATATTCAAGTTGTACAAACAAAGGATTAGGAAACAAAAATCACAGAATAACCTATTGCAATGCTACAATCATGAGCAGAAATAAGGGAAAGATTCATTGGCAGGATTGCAATATTTCAAGGTTGATTACCTGCATTATTTCAAACAGATGACAGATTGTGAAGCATTCTTTAACTATTACAATGGACACCAATGAACACAAAGTTGCCAAGGAGAAAAAAAATTAAAGAATCACATATTTTATATTACTCACAGTGGTACAATGCAGGGCATTTGTAGGCACTTAAAATGCCAAAATTTGAATCTAAATTGTAATCAGAGACCCATTCGGTGTTTTTAGATGACATTAGCGAGTAATTTTAACTCAAATTTATAATTTTATTGTTCTAGTATTTTTCATATTTTAAAAAAATATTTTTCCTGGAATTTTCAAAAAAATTCTATATTCAGGGGCAAGATTGTAATTTCAGGTAACTTAGGGGTGTTTTATTGGTTGTAACTTGAGCGAATTATCCCAACCCGACTTTGGGTCAGGCTTAGGCTCATTTATCTAAAGATTTGGTTGGGTTTGGGTTGGAAAAAGACAATCCGAACTAAATTTGGGTTGGGCTTGGGCTCGGGGTCACGCAACCTGACCCAATATGAACCCAAGTTTATATCATGTCACCTAATAGGGCCCACAGATCTTGTTTCCAAGTTTGTATGGATCCTATTTCCAACCCAAAGGGCCAAAAACTGTTGACTGTGGAGGTCAGAGACACCCTATTGGTAAAACTAGTTTTTTTCCTGATATTTTGCTCGTTATAATATAAAACTTTCGACAAGTGATAAAATAAGTATTACTCGAACCCTCACAACCCGACATTACCCATCAACTTGCACTAACCCAAGTTAACTCAAGCTCAAAGTTTGCTCACGAGTTGGGCAGAGCGAGTTGAAGGTCATGTTGGGATGGATTGCAGGTTGAGGGTCTACCACTCGAAATGAGCTTGAATTGAACTCTAGTCCGGCCCAAACTGCCCGAGTTACAGCCCTAGTATTTTAAATTTTTGGAAGGAATGTAATTAAGGATAAGGTTCAAGGTCATCCCTTAAATTTAGGACCAAGAAACAACCGAGTTCATTTACTTGCAAATAATAATAGCTCTCTCTCTCTCTCTCTCTCTCTCTCTCTCTCTCTCTCTCTCTCTCTCTCTCTCTCTCTCTCTCTCTCTCTCTCTCTCTCTCTCTCTCTCTCTCTATGTGATCCGACTTGGGCCCCAAGCCCACCAGGCCGAGCCCAAGCGAGCCCAACAGGTCGACTCCAAGTGCAGAAGCCAATGTAGAGCGGATAAGGCAGTATTTGCGAAGATTTGATTCTGTTTCAGATTTTATTTGATAAGAATTGGGTATGATTTAAATTATGGTTAGTAACTTTTGAATTTATCAGGGTAGATTTGATTTGATCTTCTCTGAAGCTATTTGAAGGCCCCCCTTGTAACAATTGGAGCACAGATTATGATCAATGAAATTTGATGATGGATACCTTCTTTGGCTCATGGATTTGAGTCCTCTACCTCCCTTCATTATGGATTTAAGGCCCCCTTTCATCTAAGCTTCTAATCCCTCCGATTTCACAGTTATTACCTCCTTCGCCACTTCCTATTCAGTGATCTCGTATCACTAGTTTTCCTGTACAAAAAAAATACACCGTCTACAATTCCACCTCCATCAATCGCCCTTCAACGACGTGCACCTACATCAAGTTGGTATCAGAGCTAGGGCTTTGTATTGAATGATTAATGATAGCGTTTAGCCTCCAATGGCAACAAGTGCTCTTGCGGAGAGATTGTTACATCCTTCGGTCAAGTTTGTACGCTTATCTAAACAGAATGACAATCTATTGTTGATTCCTCTTACTGACAGGTCGTCATTAAGAAGTCTTCCTGGCACTCCTCTAATGTAGGAACCATCAAATGGCAAGGTGACTATCACATCAGGCTTATGGATCGAGAGTGGAGGTCGTAGGATTAGTAATATAATGATCTCGCTCCCACTTGCTTTTTTATAAACAAGGCCTTTTTAGTTCATGCATCTTATGCATAACTAATGACATGGGCATTTCACCCGTGTCCTCTTGGCGCACAAGTGTACAGCACTTGTCGATATACATGTCCCCTCCATGCATTACATGTGTAGAATCCTACTATAGATCGCATATATGTTGAATCCCCCACTTCTGACTTCGACACATCAAGTGTACTAGACAATGCATCTGATCTACTAGTATTATGCATGTAGTGTAATTAGGTTAAATCCAACAAATTTCTATCTGGCAGTAAATTAGTTCGGTAGGGCTAAACTAACATTACCAGATTATGTCAAATTATTTTGGATCGAATCCTTATTTGAGTTTTATTCAGTGTAACATGAAATTTTAGCCATTGCCAAAATATAAAGAACTATTCTCATGAAATCAACTCATTGATTCATAACTCATACATGGTCTACCGTGTGATCATCCAAATGATCCACAAGCATAACTCTGATTCAATTTATAGAACAATGAATCTAATACATATAGCATGCATCCAATATTATAATTATGTACGCTAATAAAGTAAGGGTCATAACCATTACATATATCATGGATAAGTAATAGTAATATCATGCCATTACATATATCATTAATCATGCATAACAATGGCAATATAAATTATGCAATGCATCTCTTTGTGTTACAATGCATATTAACAGCACAACATGCTACATTATGCATGATCATAAGATATTATATATCCCAAGTATGCATTAATTGTTATCCAGCATTTATGCATTAGTTATTAGATAGATCCATTGTATTTATTGCGTGAATTTCACACCAAATTTTACCAGAATTATTTAAATATAATTTATTTAGTTACATAACCATAATCATCAAGCCATGTCCCATCTACTTGGGTCGGCTTTATGAATCCTTCTTCGCAATTCATTTCTATTTAGGGCTAAATTTGTTGCCAAAGAAAGTTTTTCCATGTCTTTTCTGATAACTTCCATCAATGATATTATAGGTCTTCCCCTCCTCCTTGGACCTTCCATAGTAATCTAGGACCCTCTCCTTACCAGGGCTGCCTCTGGTCTACGTTGTACATGCCCAAACCATTATAACATTATTTTGTCCTCGATTGGTGCCACTCCAAAACTAACTCTAATACACTCACTCCTCACTCAATCCCTCCTAGTTTTTTCTCACACCCACCTCAGCACTCATCTCAGCCACACGCATCTTATGAGCTTGAGCTCTCTTTTAAGGGGCAACATTCTGAACAATATAACATTGCGGGTCTAATTGTTGTCTTGTAAAATTTACCCTTAACTGCACAAATAGAATTCATTTAGTTATTATAGTAATTTACCATGAATAATTCATGCAGTGATAAAAGAAATTTGTGTGGCTTTGGAATGCAGAAAATTGGGTAAAAAATCGATCAACATCAGCGAAGAAATTGCATAGAAAGCACTGTAAATGTTATAATTGGCTAGCTAATCAGGCTCCCTGGCCAAAAAAGTCAGGTTCAAACTTAAAACACTATTTCCTTATCCCCTTCTCCTTCTTCCTCATGCACATAATAGAGGGAGGAGGCTAGACCCTAGTCATTGACATTGCACCTCGGCCGCCCGAACGGAATCCCATCGACAAACCACCATCGGTTACCACCATCGGTTGTCGCATGCTAGGTGCACTGCAACCAATCATGCCGCAATCGACTAATCGTGCATCGGCTAGGTTGCGTTGTGTGTTGGCTACACTTGCACCATTGATGACTACACCTTCTGTCCACCTTGTCGATTGTGCTGGTTACTGTTGTCTGCAATGGTAGCACCCATGCATGTTGGCCGTAGGTAGCCCATGCAAGTCGGTCGCGTGTTTTGAACCAGCCATTGCTACCGTCTATCATCTGTGCCCCACCCTTGCATGCTATCAACTGCCATGGATGAAAGTGAAGACAATAATAGTTTTCATTTCAATTGTTGTAGAAGATAAACAATTCTGAAAAAATTAAATTGATTTCCAAAAAATTAAATTTTTGATACAAAAATTATCAATTTATTTTCTTATGACTCAAAAAATTTTGTGGGGTTGCTATGACATCACATGTTGGGAAACGGTACGAAAACTGATTCTCGATCGCATCAGGATTGCAGAGAAAGAATTTAAAAAATTAGATCTAATTCCACATCAGGAATTTACTAGTTTATGAATATAATCTACTTATGAATGGAGCATGTAAGCATAAATAATAATTCTAATAATTTTCATACCTTGATCAACCAAAGATCGCACTCCTCTCAAGTCTCAACATTACCGAAGAAACTCTTGCAAAACTCGTAAAGAACATGCAAACACCGAAAAATGCCCAAGGACTCCCAATACATTTCCAAAGAACGCATGAAGAACTCCAAAGACTTTTGAAGAACTCACAAGGGAGACATACCTGAAAGTCTTACTCAAGATCCCCACGAGCGATCCTCCAAGCCATGAAGTTGTCAGACTTTATTTTAGGTACTTTCCTTCTACATACTCTCCCTTTTTTCAAAGGTTTCTAGTATTTAGAATGAGGAGGCAAACCCTTCTATTTATAGAAGTCAAATGTGGTAATTAGGGATAAGTATGAGATGAATCTTATTTCTAAACGAGGCATTCAAAGCCTGAGGGCATCTCATTCATTACCAACGGTTGGCACCCCGAAAGGACCAAAAAGGTCCTTTAAGCCGAACCCTATGGTTTTGACCAAGGTGCCACTTGATGCTTGTCGTATTAATGACTCTACCACTACCTTGTTATATCGCAGTTTGCCACTAAACCCTATACAATGGGCTCACCATTCTAGCTCAAGATCAGCCTCCAAATCCAATAAAAGGATCCAAATGATTATCTTATAATCATAGATACCGTACAACTTAGGGATCTTTGATTAGACATGGAACCTGCAGATTTCAATCACACAGAGTTTTGTATTGGTGTCTAAAGTATGAGATTTATGGTTTACACACAATTGGTTCAACTAGTCTCCACCCTAGTCATCTCTATGACATTGTCGGACAACCAACCAGCTGAAACAATTCCACTAAATAGATATGATTGAAGTCAAAGATTGTGGACATCACAATCAACCCTTTCTTAACATATTTACTGCAAGCAAAGAAGCAAATATCATATTTCAGCTACAGATTGGAATCCCGAAAAACTGAGTATTCCAGTGAAATTTTGCCGGTATTTTGAGACAGGTGTACACTGGGAGAAATTTCGACATATTTCGAGATGTTTTTGTATACCATGTTTTCGTCTGAGTATCTTGGAAAAACAAAATATTTTGCAAATTTTCACAAAATTTCTCTATTTTTCATTCCTTGACTGCAAGAATACCTTCCACAGTTATATCCATGAAATCTAATGGGAAAAAAAAAATTTGTCGGCCCATCTTGCATTTTACCTTACATAATCCTTGAAGACCTAACTTATCTTCCATCGATCACTGTATATTCTTTTGTGTAGTACACCTGGCATTTTTTAGTGAAGCCAAAGCATTGGAACCAACTTTCTTTGTGCATATATGAATAAAATGGACCATCGCGGATCCATGGTCAACAAAACAAAATCCTCCCTGGAAATAACGAAATTACCTTTTTGCCTTTTCCCCGAAAATCATTTGAAAAAATTATAATAGTTTATTCTTTTCTTTTATAACAATGTTTTCTTTTTTTTTTAGCATTTCTTATAATTCCTAATACGACTCTTTTTGAGAAATTTCTACTACTCTATCAACAAAGTTCGAGTTCCAACTCCTTATTGAGGCTCGAATCCGGACCACCATTGTGGGAGGAGGGAAGCAAAACTATCGGGGTAAATAAAAAATCGGGGGACTTAGTAATAGATCCCTGAAAACATATCGGGTAGTGAAAATGACATACAACAAGATGGTTTTGCACCAGGTCCCTCCCGAAAAGGTGCAGCTAGAGCAAGTCCCTATGTTGACTTTATCCCTTTTAAATGACAAAAATGCCCCTTCACATCATGTCCATCCGTTCCTATCATATTATTGTCTTTTTTTAAAAGCTTGCCACTGCAGATTATTGGTTTGAAAGTCCACCTTTTTGGTTGGGAGATTGCCTCAGGCCTCAGAATTAATCTCCATAAAAGCTCCCTCTTTTATGTCGACAAGAACAAAGAGTTAAGAGGCATAGTGGCCACTATGATAGATTGCAACCATAGTCACAAAAAACTCCGAGTTATTGAAAAAGTCGCGTCTTAAACTCGAACTTGGCATTAGCTGTAAAATTGCTGATTTTTACAGCGACTTATTCAAGTTACCAAAATCTCTGACTTTTACCACGACTTTATCAATAAGTCGAGATTTAATCAACGACTTTGGTGACAATGAATCTTTTAGAAAATGAAGAAAACCATAGTAGTCAAAGCGGTACCTAGGCATTTTGGACCTCTGGGCGCCTAGGAGGCACCCTAGGCGGGCGGTTGTCCGTAGGCGGCCGCCTAGGACCACCTGGCGCCTGGGCACCTAGGATCGCCTAAGTGCCTGGGGGTTTTTTTACTTGATCCAATTTGGGGGTTTTCCAAAATTGAGTTGAATTTTGCCCAATACAATAAAAAAAATGGGGAAATCGATGTTAGGTCCAAAAAACAGAACGTATTACAGCTAGTCCCACTTTAAGTTCCTATTTACAGTAAGTCCACCGATAGGATTATTGTGTAAAACCTGATCCATTGTCCATAGTTTTGCTTGCCAATGATCTGATCTTAACCGTTTTAAATAACGTGTTTTTTTAAAATGCCATAAATAACCATGATATCCTCCCATATTAGATAGCGGTAGATGACATATGGCATGTTTTTTTTACAGAAATTGTGGTGTGGTTGCTACAGTGATTTCACTGTAGTTGCTACAGTAAAATCACTGTAGAAACCCGTGATTTCATCGTGGATGCTACAGTGATTTTAGTGTAGCTGCTAAAGTGAAATCTCAGTAGTTGCTACAATAAAATCACTATAGCAATCCGTGATTTCATCGTGGATGCTAAAAATTATTTCTACAGTAAACCACTGTAGCAAAGTACTCAATTTTATGCAAATAATACTCAGTTGAATTGAGTATTATTTTGTATATTTGAGTACCATGCACGGGTTGCTACAGTGATTTCATTATAGCTGCTACAATGAAATTCAGTGTGCCAGCTAAAAAGGCTTCCCTACAGTGAATCACTGTAGCAAAGTACTCAATTTTATTTAAATAATACTCAGTTTTATTGAGTATTATTGCGACTAGAATTGAATACTACAATGATTTTACTGTAGCAAAGTGTTTTTAGCAGTCACAAAAAAATCATTATAGTAGCTACAATGATATCACTGTAGCAAAGATACTCAAATATATGCTAATAATACTCAATGGAAATGAGTACTATTACTACAAAGTACAAAATTGAGTACTATTGCTACAGTGATTTTACTGTAGCAACGTGTTTTTTAGCAGCAACGACGAAATCACTATGGCGCTACAGTGATTTCATTGTAGCTACTACAGCGATTTCACTATGCTGCTACAATGATTTCACTATAGCTGATACAGCAAAATCACTATAGCGCTACAGTGATCTCACTGTAGCCGCTACAGCGGAATCACTATAGCGCTATAGTGATTTTACTGTAGCTACTATAGTGCAATCACTGTAGCAGCTATAGTGGTCCCACACTAGGTCTCGAAACAAGGGTTTCAAATCCCGGCCGATACCGGTACGTACCGTTTTTGGCCGAGTAGAGTCAAGCATCCAGGACCGAAACAGGTCTGAACCGGCCGGTACCAGACTGTACCGGACCGAACCGACCGAGTCAGACAGGTATCGGCCGGTACAACTCGGTACCGGCCAGTTCAGACCTACTCGATAGCATTAGTGGAAGGGGGTTTGGATTTTGGCATTTTTTTTGGTTTTTTCCTTTGGATTCCTCCCTTCACATGGCTGCACATGCAATCTCAACCATGGCATGTGTGTGTGTGTGTGTGTGGGGGGGGGGGGGGGGGCATTAATTATAATTTAAATATGGGAGGGGGAGGATTTAGAGGCTATATAAGCCCCCCCCCCCCCCAAACCTCACCACCATCATTACTACTCCTTAGTGCTTCCTAAGTTCCTAACTCCTAAGTCCTACCCACTCCACAACCCAACAATCCCATCCCACAAGAAAGGAAAGAAAGAGAAAAGAGAGGAGTGAAAGAGAAGAGAGAGGAGTGAAAGAAAGAGAAGAGAGAAGAGAGAAGAGAAAGAGAGAAAGAAAGAAGAGAGAAGTGAGACTGAGAAGAGCTCGAGTAGTCGAGGACCTCGAGGTGACGCCGGCGACCCTCTCTTATCTCTCGAGTCTCGACTCTCGAGACTATCGACTCTCGAGATTCTTGACCTATTCAGTTCGACGAGACGACGCGGCGACGAGCGGCACGAGCACGAGGCGACGCCGGGACTCTTGACCTATTCACTTTGATTCTTCGACGAGGCAACGTCGTGAGGTAAATTTCTTTAATTTTTATCCCACTTTCTCTCGTTTCTCTCCTCTCTTCTCTCTTTGATTCTCTTATGTGTTTCTCTCCTCTTTTCTTTCTTTCTCTCGTCTTTATTTCTCTCATTCTCTTTTCTTTCTTTCTCTTTCTCTTTCTTCTCTTTCTGAGATAAAAAAGAAGAGAAAGAGAGAAAGAAAAGAATAGAGACGGAGAAAGTGAGATTAAAAAAGAAAAAGAGATATAAAGAAAAGTGAAAGCGAGAAAGAAGAGAGAACAAGAAGAAAGCGAGAAAGAAAGAAGCAAGAAAAAAGAGAGTGAGCTAAAAATAAGGAAAGAAATTTAAAAAAAAAGAGAAAATATAAAAAGAGAGAGAAGAGAGGGAGAAAGTGAAAAAAAAACAAAGAACATAGCAAAGTGAAGAAGGTGGAATTACTTGCTCACTTGCTCACTTCTGCAGCCTGCTCACTTCTACTCACTTGCTCACGTCCATTCGACACTTTTGCTACGTAGAATTACTTGCTACGTTACTACGTAGCAAAAGTGAGTAAAGAGAAACAAAGAACAGAGCAAGGCCAAAGAGGTGGAATTACTTGCTCACTTCTACAGCTTTGCTCACTAGTCACTTCTGCTCACTTGCTCACTTCTGTTCACTTGCTCACGTAGATTCGACACTTTCGCTACGTAGAATTACTTTCTACGTAGCAAAGCTGCAAAAGTGAGCAATTCTATTAATGGGGTGCCGAATTATTTTCTACGTACCAAAAGTAAGCAATTACTTTTGCTCACGTAGAAAACAAAGAAAGTGAGGAAAAAAACCATTATTTTCATGTAGTCATGTACTAGAAAGAAAGTGAGGTAACAAATAAGAGAAAATAAAAAAAAAAAAATTGTTTGCTAATGCTTATTAATTTTTTGACTTGGATAATGGCACCAAAATCGAAAGAGATAGATGCTAGATAGCTACATTGCAAGGCAGTAGAAGGTAACAAGAGGGAATGCCATATGCAACTACTATGGCCGGACCATAAATGGAGGTATCATAAGACTGAATGAGCATTTAGCGGGAAATAAAGGACAAGTGACTGGTTGTGAGCACGTTCCAACAAAGGTACGGTCTCAATTCCAGCAATTTTTTAGAGAAGCAAGTAAAGATAAGAGTATTGTTCTTAAGCTTTCTGCTTTTAGAAGACCACCCCTTACCAAAAGTCAGTCGGTAAGGGGTTATAGAGAAACATAGATGAAAATTTTGATGATTCTTTCTCTGAAGAGTTGCCGGAGGAGGATAGGGAGATGAGAACGACAATGAGACTTTCTCGTGAGGAAGCTCGTCGTCAAGAAATGAGAGAAAGAGAAAGAGATCAAAGAGGTAGATGGTCAATAAGTGGTCCTGATGGTAGTTCCCGCTTTCTTCCTGGTGATATTGGTGGTAGTACTGCTGGTTGTCCTGGTGGTAGTAATAGTGTTAGTGCTTGAGGAGGTAAAACTAGTATTGACGGCAGTACATCTGTGCAGTTACATCTAGACGGATTTATGTTTAGGGAACGTGGCCATAAACAAACCAAATTAACAGCTGGAAAAATAAAACAAGCGGCCAGTAAAGTGAAGAAAGCAGTGGCCAAATTTTTTCATTTCAACCATATCCCGGCTAATGCAGCCGCGTCGCCATACTTTAAGAAAATGTGCGACACATTGTAGTCGGTTGGGCCGGGAATTTCTCCCCCTACCCTATATGAGATTGTTGGGCCACTTTTGGATGATAAGGTCTCCGAAATAAACTATTATATTCATAGTTTTCAAACTCCCTAGGAGGAGAAAGGTTGCACAATTATATGCGACGGATGGAGTAGCCCTACTAGAAAATTCATAATCAATTGTCTAGTATATTGCTCAATTAGTACTGTTTTTTACAAATCGGTTGATGCATCAGACAAAGTACATGATGCGATATATCTTGCAGGACTTATGAATAATATTATCAACCAAGTTGGAGCTAATAATATTGTCCAAATAGTGACGAACAATGATTCTAACTATAAGAAGGCCGGGCAAATTATACAAAAGGAACGAAAGACTATATTTTTAACTCCTTGTGCCGCATACTGCATCGACTTGATCCTAAAGGACATAGGCAAATTGGATCATGTCAACAAGGTCGTTAAGCAAGTCCAAAAAATAACAAAATTCATCTACAACCATAACTGAGTAGTTGACTTGATGAGGAAGCATACTGGAAAACGAGAGCTTCTGCGTCCAGGAATCACCCGTTTGCTACTCACTTCATAGCATTGGAGAGTATTTTTAATCAGAATGATGTTTTACGGTAAATATTTACCTCAAATGCACGGTGTCAGTCAAAATATGCATCTAATAAAGAGGGCAAAGAGGTGGAAAATATTGTTATTAGGAATGAGCTCTAGATCGACATTGACAAGATAATAGTGTGCATCCAACCTCTAGTGCAAGTTCTTCGACTGGTAGATTCAGATGAAAAACCTGCAATGGGATATATCTACAAAACAATGGACAGAGCTAAGATAGTCATTTAGAAGTCAACAAAGGTTGGCAAGTTCAATCATTCACCTCGGGGAGTGGTGATTCAATGGACTTGTGAGTCTTGTGGCTCAATTAGGCTTCTATTGTACAATCATTCACCTCGGGGAATAGTGATTCAACAATAGTTGACATGTTCATAAAGATTCTTAATCATACACCTCAGGGAGTGGTGCTTGTGAATCTTGATGAATGATGAATCCAAGACTGAAGTCTGAAGTCATAAGATAAGACTCATAAGTCATGACTCATAAGTCATAACTCTTAAGTCATGACTTATAAGTCATAACTCATAAGCCATAAGTCTCCTAAGTTCCTAACTACTAAGAGTCTAAGACTCATAACTTCATAAATCATAATTAATATATTATAAATTTCTAACTCATAACTTCATAAATCATAATTCATATATTATAAATTTATAACTCATAACTCATAAGTCATATCATAATTCATAAGTCATAAGACTCATAAGTCATAACTCTTAAGTCATAAACTCATAATAAATATAAGAGTCGTAAAAGTCATAAGACTCATAAGTTCATAACTCTAAATTCCTAATTCCTAAACCAACGGGCCTAAAGCCTTGGCCCCTAAATAGTCCTGAGTCTCCTGACCCTAAAATTTCTAAAAAGCTAAAAGCCTAAAACTAACCCTAGAGGCCTAGCCTAAGCCCTAACTCCTAAGGTCCCTCAAGGACCCAAAGGCCCTAAACTAGGGCCCTAAAATAGTCTAATATTTATTTTCTAATTTTTTATATTTATTTTCTAGTTTTTAAAAGAAATTATAATTTTTAAAGATTTTTTTTAATTTTTTTACAATTTAAAAATAAAAAAAAGGGGTTGGTACCGGTACGAACCGGCCAGTTCGAACTGGTTTGGCGTCGGCCGATACCGCTACCGGTATTCGAGTTTTAAACCTTGCTCGAAACTGTACATTTCGTAAAGATCGGGTGAAGTTATATAGACAATGGTAGGTTGGTAAATTCGGTAACTTAACCAAGGCTATTTTAGTCTTGAATTAACCAAAAGAATTGTTGCAACTAATCTGTTGAAATGTGGACCTGGGCTTAGAGGAAAAGATTGTCAGGACCTATCCTAAAATGAAACCCTTAAAAAGGACTGTTTGCAGTCCGCCCATAAAAAATTTTGGGGTTTTTCAAAATTGAGTTGAATTAACTAAAAATTGAGCTGCATTAACTCAAATTGAGTTGAATGAACTCAAAATTGAGTTGAATTAACTCATATTCTTATGATGGTTTGTAAGAATTTGGAGAATTTTCAAAATTGAGTCGAATTAATACAAAATTGAATGGAATTAACTCAAAATTGAGTTGAATTAACTCAAATTCTTATGATAGGTTCATAAGAATTTGAGGGTTTTTTTAAAATTGAGTTGAATTAACCCAAAATTGAGTAGAATTAACTCAAACTGAGTTGAATTAACTCAAATTCTTATGATGAGTTCATAAGAATTTAGTGGTTTTTCAAAATTGAGTTGAATTAACTCAAATTAAGTTAAATTAACTAAAAATTAAGTTGAATTAAATCTAAACTTAAATCCTAAACCCTAATATTTTTATTTTATTTTTCCTGATTTTTTAGAATTTTGTATTCTTTCTCTTTATATATATATATATATATATATATATATATATATATATATATGAGAGAGAGAGAGAGGGAGAGAGAGGGATGCTATAATGCAATATTTCAAATAAGCTCATCAAATTAATGGTTGAAATTGACAGACGATACAACTTCTATCATTTTGATACACCTAGAGGTTTCAGAATTTGCTGATTTTTGGTGAGGGTGATTATCTTGCTATGAATAGCATATCCACCAAAAATCAATAAATTCTGAAACATTAGGTCCATCAAAATGCTAGAAGCTTGATCAACCGTACATTTCAACCGTTAATTTGATGAGCTTTATCAACCGTTAATGGTTTCAGAACTTGCTGATTTTTTGTGAGGATGATCATCTCAACATAGATATCATCTCCACAAAAAAATTAGCAAATTTGAAAACCTCTATGTATGTTAATAGAGGAGCATACATTGAAGCCTTCAATGCATGGGCATACAAAGTCATGCTCCCCTATATAATATATATATATATATATATAGCCTAGGCGCCACTTCGCCTAGATAGGCCAAAACGCCTAGGCATCGCCAAGCTGCCTTCACTACACTGAAGAAAACATAACAGTAGACAATGATGCAAATTTGGAATTTGATGCTTTTGATTAGTTGATGAATCTAGGATTCAAAGAAATTTCATATTTTGATAAATGACTTTCAAGCGTATTAGGTTCGTAAATCTTATTTTGGCATGATATTGCACAAATATTTATGGGGTTTTGTTGATAAATCTTAATTGGGATATGGATGTTGCTCTTATTGATGCCTTGTTGCCTAGTATTATTATGTTACGTTTATGAGTTTTGAATGTCTTATTTACTTAAACATAGCCCAAAAAGTTACAAGAAAATTTTAATATATTAAACAGCTATATGTATTCCTGAGGTTTTCGATTTTTTTCCAACTTTTCAAAAGTTTTTTTTTAAATTCCGCACTAACCAATTAAATCCCGAACTAGATCTTTTCCCCGATTTTTTTTCCGTTTTTATTCCAAACTTTACGATTTTTTTCGATCTTTACACAAGCCGAATTATTGACGAACCCGAACTTGGTGACTATGATTGCAACAAAGGTGTTTTGCCTCTAAAAGACCTAGGCCTTCCCTTAACACAATAAAAAAACTACGGCAAGGAGACGCGCAAGCTCTTATTGATCGGGTGGATAAGGATATGTATGTGGAAAAGGATATGTATGTCCTTGGGAGGCAGGTAAACGCTGGTGAATTCAATCCTAACCGCCATCCCGACTTATTATCTATCAAATTTCTATTTTTCTTGACATTAGCGAGAGGCTGAAGGTTAGTCAGACTCCCATCACCTCATGAAGCGAAAACTAGTATGTTCACCTAATAATAGCCAAGGAGGTCTAGGACCTAAGGAAATTTAACATTTCTCTCCTAGGGAAATGGTGGTGGCGGCGGCTCCAGCAACCTAAGAGCATCTCCAATCCTCATCAAATGACCCATCAAATTTAAATTTGATGGCAGGAGAGCTAAAAAGCGGCTCCAGTCCTCACTAAATTTTTATCAAATTAACTTTCCATCAAATATCTCCATCAGATTGGCAGAATTGGGAGCCCTCATCAAATCCCAACGGCTATATTCTCCCCCCAACAGTCATATTCAAGCACCTCCTCCGACCATGTCATCCCCCACCCCCTTTTCCTCCGGCAAGCACTTGCAACTCCACTCCGACGAGCACATGCATCTCCACTCCGACGATTTGGTGTAGGATTGGAGTGCTCCACATCAGTTTTCATCAGATTTGATGTAGGGCTAGAACACTCCACATCAAACTGAGCTTTTAACACAATCCTAAATCAAATGTGACGAAAATTTTGATGTAGGATTGAAGATGCTCTAACGGTGGGAACAGGAAGACCATTGTCCCGGTCGGTCACTTTCGATGGTTGTCACCATTATATATGTTTGCCGCTAGCCGCTGTCGGTCAACTAGGAAGATTAGATCTCCCCATATTCTGAAGAAGCAAGGTTATAGTCGGGAATGGTTCTTGGACCAAGGTGAAACAGGCAAAGAAGAAAGGGTTTGTGGATTCTGATACAAAGCCCACAGCGCAGAAGCAGACATCCCAAAAATAATACCAAATTGTTGTTGTTCATCCAATCACCGTAATCAACATTCAACACTGCCTTGGTGGTGCTCAGAAAAACAAAAGTAAAAGCAGAGAGACAGAGAGAGCGAAAGAGAGAGAAGGGCAGTAATACGCGAAAGGAAAGGAAAGGTGAGACCTGGTAGACGAACAAGTCGAGCAAGAACCTGGCGCCCAGAAATCCAAGGGCGAAGCATATCGCAATCGAGAAATCCCAGGCCTCCGGCGCACCGCCCCTGGCCCAGATCGGAGCCATGCCACCAAATCGGAAACCCAATGGAAGAAGATGCGTCGGCCGACCGATCGATCGATCCAGCAGCAGCAGCAGAGGCGAATCATAAAGACATAATCCTCCTCCTCCGCATTTCAATCATACATAGAGAGAGAGAGAGAAAGAAATGGCGACGATAAATCGGGACGACAAGTCCATCCCTCCCATCTGAGAGATCTCCAAGAACGACGGGGGTTTCTCTTTCTCTTTTCTTTTTCTTCCTTCTTTTTCTTTTTTTTGGTACTAAATAATGAACGACGGGTTTTCGCTCCGTTCCGTTTATAACAACAAGAGCTCCTGGCCTCTGGGCTGGATGAAAGGGAGCGACGGAGAACCCCTCTCTTCTCTGTCCCGGATCCCGGATCTCGGATCCTTATCATGATATCGATACCCCGGGTTTTGTATCGTCCACCGGACAGTATAAAAATTCACAGAGGGACCAAGTGATGAGAGCGGTATTCGAGACTTTCAAACAAATGTTCGGCTGGGTTGGCTTGCTTTTTATTTTATATTTTATAAATATAACAGGGGATAGTTTTATAAGGGTACAAATAACAATCATGATTCATTTAAAATAAAATATTAGGATTTAAATCTATGTATACATTCATCCTCGGGGGATAAACCACCTGATCTTAGTCGTCCATTGCATCCAACAATCTTAAATCCTGATATTTGAATCAGCAAGACTATGGCTCTAACCTATTCCGATCTCAACCGTCCAATGCATCCAGCAAATCAGTATATTCTGATCTCAGATATCCAATGCATCCAACCGGACCAACCCTCTTAAATCTCTCTCTTTCTCTCTCTCGATTTTTCAATCTTAGCTATTCATTATCGATTTTACCTGTTGGTGTGGAGGGCCATGATAGGTTATTAGAGAGAGAGAGAGAGAGAGAGAGAGGTATCCATTTTTAAGAGAGGAGAGAGAAAGAGAGGCATAACTGACCATCACCGAATTTTCCTCTCCTCTTCCCTCCTACTCCTCAGCAAGCAGAATCAACGCCTTCAGCTTCAAATTGAAAGTCAATTCCTCCCGATCTTCCTTTCCACTTCACTTGATTTCCCTCATGAAAAGCCATCAATGGCTGTAATTAATGTCACTTGGCTTGTTCTCTTTCGAATGGCAAGTAAGAGGCCATTTAAATCATGCCTTCATTCCTTCTCCTGATTTTTCTTAGAATCAGCTCAATTTTAATTCCTTCACCCGGTTTTCATTTTTGAGAGCTACATTCATACGAATGAATTAGAATATAGCCATTCTAATTCATTCGTACGAATGTAGCCATTCTAATTCATTCATACGAATGTTGCCATTCTAATCCATTCATATGAATGTAGCCATTCAATTTCATTCGTACGAATGTAGTCATTCTAATTCATTCGTATAAATATAGTCATTCTTATTCATTCGTACGAATGTAGCTATTCCTATTCTTTCGTAGGAATGTAGTCATTCTAATTCATTCGTACTAATATAGCCATTCTATTTTATTCGTACAAATGTAGCATTTCTAATTCATTCGTACGAATGTAGCCATTCTTATTCATTCGTACGAATATAGCCATTCTATTTCATTCGTACGAATGTAACCATTCAAATTCATTTGTACGAATATATCCATTCTAATTTATTCACACAAATATAGCCATTCTAATTCATTCGTACGAATTTAGCCATTCTATTTCATCCATACGAATATAGCCATTCGAATTCTTTCGTACGAATGTAGCCATTCTATTTCATTCATACGAATATAGCCATTCCAATTCATTCGTACGAATATAGCAATTCTAATTCATTCGTACGAATATAGTCATTCTAATTCATTCGTACGAATATGGCCATTCTAATTCATTCATACGAATATTGCCATTCTATTTCATTCATACGAATGTAGCCATTCTAATTTATTCGTACGAATGTATCAATTCTAATTCATATATATGAATATAGTCATTCTATTTCATTCGTACGAATGTAGCCATTCTAATTCATTCGTATGAATGTAGGCAATCTAATTCATTCATTCGTACGAATATAGCCATTTGAATTTATTCGTACAAATGTACCCATTCTAATTAATTCGTATGAATATAACCATTCTAATTCATTCGTACAACTGTAGTCATTCTAATTCATTCGTACAGATTTAGCCATTCTATTTCATCCATACGAATATATCCATTCAAATTCATTCGTACGAATTGTGGGGGAAAATCTTCGTGCCGACCCGAAGACCTCGCCTCACCAGTCAATTGAAGTTGAAGGTTGTTGTTTGATCTGTCGATTAGAGTTGGCATTCTCAATATGCAAACAGAGAGAGATGCAATTAGAGAGCTAACACGAGAGGTGTGATCTCAGAGTTCAGCCGAAGCCTACGTCTCCATGCTATAGGGAGCAACCCGAATTCACTAACACTTATATTGAAGTGATCTCGACAGGCCGAGTATCACTGAAAACTCTCTGATCTCTTCGAAGGAGAGAAGAAGATCAAAGAGAGGTGAAAGATGGAAAGCTAAGAAATTCCAGAGCTCTGGTTCTGAAAATCAGATCTTAGAGTGGAAATCAGAATTTTCGGATCCCATTTACATTCGAAGGCTCTGCTATTTATAGAATTTCTGGGGAGGATTTCCTAGGTAAATGGCGGCCTCTGCTGCCGTATCTGGGGATCCTCCAGGTAAAGCTGGCAGACCTTGCTACCGTCTCCTAGGTGGATTCCATAGGCTCTTGGGCCCACCAGGCAGGGCCGGTGGGTCCCGCTGTAGTTTTCGGGGGCCCACCAGGCAGGGCTAGTGGGTCCCGCTGTTGTACTCGGGGCCCATCAGGCAGGGCCGGTGGGTCCCGCTGTTGTACTCGGGGCCCACCAGGCAGGGCCGGTGGGTCCCGCTGTGGTCTCCGGGGGCCCACCAGGCAGGGCCGGTGGGTTTCGCTATTGTATTCGGGGCCCACCAGGCAGGGCTGGTGGGTCCCGCTGTTGTACTCGGGGCCCACCAGGCAGGGCTGGTGGGTCCCGCTGTGGTCTCCGGGGGCCCACCAGGCAGGTCCAGTGGGTCCCGCTGTAGTCTTCGGGGGCCCACCAGGCAGGGCCGGTGGGTTCCGCTGTTGTACTCGGGGCCCACCAGGCAGGGCCGGTGGGTCCCGCTGTGGTCTCCGGGGGCCCACCAGGCAGGGCCAGTGGGTCCCGCTGTGGTCTCCGGGGGCCCACCAGGCAGGGCCGGTGGGTCCCGCTGTTTGCCGACTTCTTGCCAAAATTTGCACCCCCACAGTTACCCCCTCCAAGTTAGCTAGAGTTCGTTCTGGCTGGCTTGGATTTGGTGCAAAAAACTGCAACCCCCTGTCGCAAAAGGCACGAAGAAGCTTGTCGAGTGTTAGCATAGAAAAGACTGATCGGTTAATTTTGACCGATCGGTCAAATTCAACCGGTCAAGGATTGGGTGATCGGTCAAAAAACATGGTTTTTTGACCGATCCAGTAGAAAATTGACCGATCGGTTGATTTTGACCGATCGGTTAAGTTTGACCGATCGGTTAAAATCAGCCGGTCAGGTTCGGGTGATCGGCAAAAACACAAGTTTTTTGCCAGATCCAGTAGAAAATCGACCGATCGGTTGATTTTGACCGATCGGTCAAGTTTGACCGATCGGTAAAAATCAGCCTGTGGGTGAAAATCTTCATGCCGACCCGAAGACCTCGCCTCACAAGTCAATCGAAGTTGAAGTTGAAGAGATCGTTGTTCGATCTGTCGATTGGAGTTGCAGCGTTTGATATGTAAACAGAGAGATGCAATCAGAGAGAGTGTTGACACGAGAAGTGATCTCGGAGTTCAGCCGAAGCCTACGTCTCTGTGCTATAGGGAGCAACCCGAATTCACTAACACTTTTTCTCGAAGTAACCTCGACATGCCGAGTGTTACTGAAGCATCTTTGATCTCTTCAAAGACAGAGAGAAGACCAAGGAGAGGTGAGGGGATAGAAAGCTGAGAGATTCCAGAGCTCTGGGTTCTTAGAATCTGATCTCAGAATATATATCAGAATTTTTTTTGGATCCTTTTACATTCGAAGGCTCTGCTATTTATAGGATTCTCTGGTGGTAAATGGCGGTTTTCTGCTGTCGTATCTGGGGATCCTCCAGGTAAGGCTGGTGGGCTCCGCTGCCGTCTTAGGGGGCCCCCCAAGCAGGGCCGGTGGGTCCCGCTGTGGTACTCGGGGGCCCACCAGGCAGGGCCGGTGGGTCCCGCTGTTGTCTTCGGGGGTCCACCAGGCAGGGCCGGTGGATTCCGCTGTTTGCAGATTTCTTACCAAAATTTGCACCCACAGTTACCCCCTCCAAGTTAGCTAAGAGGCCACCTTGGCTGGCTTGGATTCGTGGTGCAAAGCTAACGACCCCCTGTCACACACGCAGAGGAGCTTTGTCGAGTGTTAGCGTAGAAATAGACTGATCGGTCAATTTTGACTGATCGGTCAAATTTGACCGATCGGTTGAATTTGACCGATCGGTCAATTTTGACCGATCGGTTAATTTTGACCGATCGGCTAAAATCATCCGGTCAAGGATCGGGTGATCGGCAAAAAACATAGGTTTTTTGCCAGATCTAGTAGAAAATTGACTGATCGGTCAATTTTGACTGATCGGTCAAATTTGACCGATCGGTTGAATTTGACCGATCGGTCAATTTTGACCGATCGGTTAATTTTGACCGATCGGTCAATTTTGACCGATCGGCTAAAATCAGCCGGTCAAGGATTGGGTGATCGGCCAAAAATATAGGTTTTTTACCAGATCTAATAGAAAATCGACTGATCGGTTGATTTTGGCCGATCGGTCAATTTTGACCGAACGGCTAAAATCAGCCGGTCAAGGATTGGGTGATCAGCAAAAAACATAGGTTTTTTGCCAGATCTAGTAGAAAATCGACTGATCGATTGATTTTGTCCGATCGGTCAATTTTGACCGAACGGCTAAAATCAGCCGGTCAAGGATTGGGTGATCGGCAAAAAACACAAGTTTTTTGCCAGATCTAATAGAAAATCGACTGATCGGTTGATTTTGGCCGATCGGTCAATTTTGACCGAACGGCTAAAATCAGCCGGTCAAGGATTGGGTGATCGGTAAAAAACATAGGTTTTTTGCCAGATCTAGTAGAAAATCGACTGATCGATTGATTTTGGCCGATCGGTCAATTTTGACCGAACGACTAAAATCAGCCGGTCAAGGATTGGGTGATCGGCAAAAAACACAGGTTTTTTGCCAGATCTAGTAGAAAATCGACTGATCGGTTGATTTTGGCCGATCGATCAATTTTGACCGAACGGCTAAAATCAGCCGGTCAAGGATTGGGTGATCGGCAAAAAACATAGGTTTTTTGCCAGATCTAGTAGAAAATCGACTGATCGGTTGATTTTGGCCGATCGGTCAATTTTGACCGAACGGCTAAAATCAGCCGGTCAAGGATTGGGTGATCGGCAAAAAACATAGGTTTTTTGCCAGATCTAGTAGAAAATCGACTGATCGATTGATTTTGGCCGATCGGTCAATTTTGACCGAACGGCTAAAATCAGCCGGTCAAGGATTGGGTGATCAGCAAAAAACATAGGTTTTTTGCCAGATCTAGTAGAAAATCGACTGATCGATTGATTTTGGCCGATCGGTCAATTTTGACCGAACGGCTAAAATCAGTCGGTCAAGGATTGGGTGATCGGCAAAAAATACAGGTTTTTTGCCAGATCTAGTAGAAAATCGACTGATTGGTTGATTTTGGCCGATCGATCAATTTTGACCGAACGGCTAAAATCAGCCGGTCAAGGATTGAGTTTCGAACCTGTCTTTTCGAGGAAATAGTATAGCTTGTTCTTCTTCTTTGATCTTCAGCAGAATCTTGAATGTCGATGGAGTTCGATTTTTTTCTGCTTTGAATCTTTGGTTTGCCTGAATGCGGTTTTGAACTGGCGGTCCGGTTCATTTGGACCGGTGGTTTGCTTGGACCGGTGGCTTGTCTGGACCGGTGGTCTGACGCTTCATCTGGTCCCGACTGTTCGCCTGGTTTTGCGCTTGCTACGGATGGATGCCACGTGTACCTACAAAAACACGCGATTCGATATGGTGAAGACACGTGTCTTCTCGATTTGTGCGCTGGTTTACTCTGGGTATATAAGTTTTTCTCGCTGTCATTTTCGCCTCACGCTTTCAAAATTTTCGAAGTCCAGACTCTTTGCTTTCAATCTCCTGTTCTCTGCTTCCTTGTTCTCTTCTTTCCGATCAATCGAAATGGCGTCTTCGGGTAGTTCGAAGAAGAGTGTCGTTCCTTCCAAGAGGAAGGGCAAGGAAATTGTTGAAGAAGTGTCTGTCTCGAAGGGCCGTGGCAAAGGCAGGGCCGAGTTGATCGAGCTTGGCCAACTGGGCAAGAGGCACCAAGGAGTTGGATTTGCTTCAGCACCATCAAGGCCAGAGCAGATCCCTAAGGCAAAGTTTGTTCTCTGCCCGCAGCTGCCTCTGGAGGCGGAACCTGAGTTCGGATACAATACTGGCAGTAAACTTACAGATGTGAAGAGGGAGAAGCTGCAGGAGTTGCTGGCAAATTTCACAGAGGGAAAGGCTCGCCCAGCGCTTCCGGGGGTTTTATCCGCTTTTGGCGTTGACAGGCGGACAATCTTCGTCTCGTACGCGAGCAAGGAGCGAGTGATGGGAACCATCGTCTCGATTGGCCAGCTCAACTGTGGACTGCGCCTCCCATTGCCGCCTTTTGCAGCGAGGTTGCTGAATACCTCCGGTCTTTGTCCCGGGCAGGTTACCGGGAATTCCTAGAGGATCATCTACGCTTTCTGCCGCGTAGAGTCGGACTTCCAGAAGGAGCTCAGGGAATGCTACTCCAGCCTCCCTGAAGGAGAAGTAGCCAGGATCGAGCTGGGATACTTTTTCTATCACTACCGATGGGCCTGGAGGAAAGACAGCCCATTCTTCTATCTGACGGGTGTCTCTGCCCTTCGGCCGATCATAGACACCATCGGCTCTGATAAGCTCTATACTGACTGGCCGTTGTCTGTGTCTGGTGCATGGACTCCTGTGTCAGTATTTGAGGTTCCCCGATACAAACTGCACAAAGAGATCGATATGTACTGTGCAGGAGGAGCCCTCTCATGGTCTACGGAGCGAGTGGGAGCTGTTGACAATCTCTTCCTCGAGCTGACATGCGGGACTCGATCTTGGAAGCAATTTTCGAATTGCCCAATTCGACATGGCAAGGCCAACCTTCTCCACCGATCGAAGACCCGTTATGAAGATAACGAGGTCATCTACTCGGATTATGAGGAGGACCCCCAGTCAGGAAAAATCGTCAGAAGACTTCGTTTTGAGAAGAAGGCCTACGGAGCTAGGCGTAGCTTGCCCTCGGAAGAGAAGTTGGTGATACAGAGGGGTCCGGCCAAGAAGAAAAGGAAGGTCTTAGCTGAGGAGGAGGAGAAGAAAGATGAAGAGAAGAAGGGGGAAGAAGAAGTAGGGGAAGAAGAGAGAGAGGAGGAAGGTGGAGACGAAGAGGAAGAAGATGATGATGGAGATGATGATGCTGATGACAGCACTGGCAGCGATGGAGGAGATAATGGGGATGAAGATGAAGATGAAGAAGATGGGGGTGGTGAGGAAGAAATTCCTCCCACCCCCACTGATGGTGGTCAAAGACATGGGGGTGGCGAGGAAGAAATTCCTCCCACCCCCATTGGTGGTGCTGGCGAGGACTCGCAGCCGATCCTCATAGACGAGGCTAAGGCTCGCAAGATGGAGGGGGTGATGGATGCAACGGGCGATGGCCCTAAAGTGATTCCTACTTATCACTTTGGGGAGTTGCAGAAGAATCCACTGCACTTCAAGATCAAGATATCGGGGAGTGGTGGGGTTGGAAGCAACCCCACACCCCTCGATCAGATACCTCCCGAGGTTCCTCGCCTAGAAGGGGCGACTACAAGTGGGGGTGTGGAGGTTGAACAACCCCCACCCCCTTCGCGATCTCTGGCTGAGGAGGTAGCTGCTATGGTGGCAGGGCTCGATAATTCGAGTGGGCATGAAGATGAAGGGGGAGCCTCACCTCCTCGAGATGTTCCCTCTCCCGCTCACTTGGAGAGAGGAAGCCGGGCGGGTGATGCTACTCCCCATCCTCTGCCAGAGCCAACCCCCATCAAGGAGAAATCGACCCCCAAGGGTAAGAGCTCCAACTGTGGGAAGGGAAAAGCTCCTCAGGTCGAGGCTTCAAGTATCTGCTCTAACTTGTCTTGATTGCCATGCCTTTGAAGCTTGAAAAATATTCTAACACTTTGAACTCTTGTGTCGATTGCAGGTACGCCTGTTGGCTCGACTCAAAAGATAAAGAGCTTGGGTGATGTTGATATCAACCACCCTACTAGCGTGATCCGGAAGCTTTGCAATCTTCCGGAGGCTACTTTTGAAGAAGCCTTCGATCGGCTAGATGTAGTGGTATGTGCATCTGATTGATCCACTTATTCGAATTGTATCTTCGGAATAGTTCTAACTCTTTATCCATCTGCAGAGCTCAACAGTTTTGAGAATCACAAGCAGTCTCTCCAGGAGGGCAGGAGAACGGGAGGCTGCATCTGAAGTATCCCGTTTGAAGGCTGAACTGGAGGCTGCCCATGAGGAGAGGGACAAGCTGAGGGAAATTTTGACTTCGAAGAAACTCTCTCTCAAGGCCAAGATCGAGGACCTTCGTAAAGTGAAGCAGGAGAGCAAGGAGTTGCAGGATCGTTGCGAGGCGCAGAGTCACGAACTTGAATCCTTGAAGAATCGGATCATCAAGGTTGAGGACGTGTCCTGTGATCGCGCAGCCAAGAATAAAGAGTTGAAAGAACAACTTGCTGCTCAGCATGCTGCCTTTACTGCTAGAGAGGAGACTTCCAAGAAGGAACTGGAGCATGCGCTGTCTGAATGCAAGAGTTACAGGGAGACAGTTGAGAAAGCGGCAGAGGCACTCAGGGCACATGTCAGTAGTGCCCGATCTTCTAAAGCTTCAGCTGCGAGCAAGGCTCGTGGCGGATCTGAAGGAGAGAGGTCACGTGCTCCAAGCGTAGTCAAGCCCTGATGTGTTTCTGCCTTTTTCTTTGTTGTTTACACTTGTAAACTTTTGATATGTAGCAGCTCGACATTGTACTTGGCAAATTTTTGATAATAGAAGATATCTTTTTGGTATTTGAAAATTGAATGTCTCTTGAGTTGAATGTCTTGTGTTTGAACTCTTTGAATGCTGTGTTCTGGATGGCATTAGAATAGATATAATCTTTTGAAAGTAAGGGGTCGAGTCGCAACTTGATTACCCAAACTTGTTGTAACTTGAAATTTGAATTTGAATTCATGTAACACTTGTATGTGAGGGGTTGAGTCGCAACTCAAGCACCCAAACCTGTTAGATGATATAGAATTTGATTGAAATTGAATATTGAAATTGAATATTGAAATTGAGGGTCAGTTTAACATTTGCTAGTAAGGGGTTGAGTCGCAGCTCTAACTCCCAAACTTGTTAAAAGACCTGGTAACTTGAATATGGGTAATTTGAAACTGCTTCAGAACTTGAATTGAAAAGCTGAACACTTGCACATTTGAACATTTGAAAGAGAACTTTATTCATCATGGTATTTACATCATGGATAGAACAACTTGAGGTGTCTGGCATTCCAAGCTCGTGGTAGTCTATCTCCTTCTGGCGAGATCAGTCGATAAGAGCCTTTGCCTCCCACTGATTCGACAATGTAGGGACCTTCCCAGTTGGGAGCTAGTTTTCCACTGCTATGTTCCTTTGTGTTGTAGAAGACTGCTCTAAGGACTAAACTGCCTACTGGGAACTGTCTCTTGTAGACTTTCTCATCGTAGGCTTGTTTGATCTTTTGTTGGTACTTGACCACACGAAGGGAAGCTTGGTCTCGTAGTTCTTCAGAGAAGTCTAGATCATTGATCCGAAGCTCTTCGTTGATTCCTTCTTCAACTGCTCTGGTCTTCAGAGTACTTGATATATTTTCTGTTGGGAGTACTGCTTCTGATCCATATGTTAGACGAAAGGGTGAAAACCATGTTGATCTTCTCGGAGTTGTGCGATACCCCCAGAGAACTTCAGGTAGGACCTGTTCCCATAATCCTTTCTTGTCGTTGAGTTTCTTCTTGAGTATACCAAGAATAGCTCTATTTGAGGCTTCAGCTTGACCATTGCATTGAGGATATCTTGGAGTTGAATAGAATAGCTTGATACCGTTGTTCAGACAGAACTCTCGGAATTTGTCGGAGTCAAATTGAGCTCCATTGTCAGCAACAAGAACTTGAGGTGTACCGAACCTTGAGAAGATGTTGTGCCTAATAAATTTGATCACTTCATCATCGGTCTCTCGAAAGAGTGGCACAGCTTCAACCCATTTGGTGAAGTAATCTGTGGCCAGCAGTAGATACTTCTTCTTGCTTGGAGTTGGTGGGAAAGGACCCAAGAAGTCCAACCCCCACTGATGGAAAGGCCATGGACTTGATAGTTGATGAAGCTCATCTGCAGGGAGATGGATTGCTCGAGCGTGTCTTTGGCATGGCTCGCATCTTTGAACAACTTGCTGAGCATCCCTTGCTATTGTTGGTCAATAGTAACCTTGTAGCTTTGTCTTGGCTTCAAGAGATCTCCCTCCCGAATGATTTCCACAAGCTCCAGAGTAGATATCAATCAGGATTGCCTCTGCTTGCTCTGGGCCAAGGCACTTGAGTAATATCCCATTATGAGATTTGAAATATAGATCTTCTCCTTGAGTAGTGTAGCAAGGGAGCTTCCTTTGAAGTCTTCGGGCTTGATTTGGATCTTCCGGCATTTTGCCATGCTTGAAGAAATCAAAGATTGATCGTCTCCAGTCTTCAAGCTCACTTGTAGTAGTGAGGTTCAATGCGAGTTGATCTCTACCCCCAGATCTCTTTGTAGTAGCAAGGATCTGTTGATCGTGGATGGTTTTGGGCACTTCTTGATAATCGATCTGTATTTGCCTTCCTCCGAGTGAGTCTCCAAGAACTGAGGCAGCATTGGCTAATGCATCTGCTTCTCGGTTCTCTGCTCTTGGGATTTGAATGAATTCGGCATTAGTAAAACGTTGTTGAAGACGTCGTACTAAGGCCAAATAGAGTTGCATTCTTTCTTCTCGAGCTGTATACTCTCTATTGATTTGCCTTATGATCAACTGGGAGTCGCTGTAGACAATGATCCGATCTACCCCCAGGGAATTTGCCATCTCGAGTCCAGAAATGAGTGCTTCATATTCGGCTTCGTTGTTGGTGGCAGTGAATCCGAGGAGAGTGGCCTTCTGGAGATGATCAAGTTCGGGGGATACCAAGACTATCCCAGTTCCCGAACCGATCGTACTTGAAGCTCCATCAGTGTATAGCTTCCATGGAGGAGTTGCAGCAATAGCCTCGAGACTTGGATCAAGTTTTGTTGCAAGATCGATTGGAGGGTTATCCTCATCTTCCAAGCGCATGTCGACATCTTCTTCCCAAGCGATGGGGTCTTCAACTGGAAAATCAGCTAGAAAATCAGCAACAGCTTGACCTTTGATAGAAGTGCGAGATTCGAACTGAATCGCCAAGGCACTCATTTCGATCACCCATTTGGTCATTCGACCAGCTCGACCAGCCTTGTCAACGATATCTTTGAGTGGGTGTTCTGAAATGACAATGATCTGGTGGGAGACGAAGTAAGGTTGAAGGCGACGTGATGCAGTGAGCAAGGCCAAAATGACCTTCTCAGTTTTTGAATAGCGAGTTTCAGCCGGAAGAAGTGTGTGGCTGATATAATAAACTGGATGTTCGACGCCATCTCTTCTACTGACTAGGACTGCACTGATTGCTTGATCGGTCACGACGAGATAGAGCCACAAGCCTTCTTCTGGAAGTGGAGCAGTCAGGATAGGAGCTTGCACCAGATATTTCTTGATGCCTTGAAAAGCTTCTTCACAAATAGGACTCCATCCCGATGTATCTGCCTTTCGCAGTTTGTCGAAAAGAGGCTTACACTTGTCGGAGGACTTTGAGATGAACCGATTGAGGGCAGCAAGTCTTCCAGTGAGGCGTTGCACTTCCTTCCGATTGGTAGGCGACGGCATGTCGAGGATAGCTCGAATTTGATCGGGATTGGCTTCAATACCTCTCCTGGTCACAAGATGACCCAGGAATTTGCCAGATTGAACTCCGAAAGCGCACTTGGCTGGATTGAGTTTCATGCGATACTTTCGAAGGATTTGAAAGGTTTCTGCCAGATCGGATAGATGTTTTCCTCGAGTGGAGCTTTTTGTGAGTAGATCGTCGACATAGACTTTGACGTTTCGACCGATCTGGTCTTCGAACATCTTGGTGACTAGCCTTTGATAGGTAGATCCAGCATTTTTGAGGCCGAATGGCATTACATTGTAGCAGTAGAGACCTCGGCTGGTCACGAAGCAAGTCTTCTCTTGATCGTCTGGATGAAGTGGAATTTGATTGTATCCAGAGTACCCATCCATGAAAGATAATAGCTCGTGGCCAGCAGTGGCATCGACGAGTCTATCAATCCTTGGCATGGGGAATGGGTCTTTGGGACACGCTTTGTTGAGATTGGTGAAGTCGATGCAGACTCTGACCTTCCCATTCTTCTTTGGAACAGCAACAATATTAGAGATCCAAGTAGGATACTCTACTTCACGGATGAAGCCTGCTGCGAGTAGCTTGGTGATTTCTTCTTGAACAGCAATTTGTAGCTTTGGTCGGATGGTGCGTGACTTTTGCTTGACAGGCTTCACTTCTTCTTTGATAGCAAGTCGGTGACAAGCATCATCTGGATTGATACCAGGCATGTCTTCGAAACACCAAGCGAAGACGTCGTTATTGGACTGGAGGAAGGATACCATGTCTTGCGCTTCTGCGTCGCTAAGACCGGTACCAATAAATGTTTGTCGAGGGAGATCTCCACTGCCGATGTTGATAGGGATGATTTCTTCAATTGAAGGTGAGGCTTCCCATTCGATTGGTGGGGGCTCGATCAGTGGAATCTCCTTTGATTGCTATTTAGAAGAGGGACCAGCTTCATCTCGTGGCCGCTTTGGAGGAGCGATGTTGATCTTGCGATCTGTCTTAGCCGCTGCAGCCTCACAAGATCTTCCAGCTTGCTGATCGTCTCGAATGCAGACGATACCTTCTCCAGTTGCAAACTTGAGTAGTTGGTGGTACGAAGAAGAGATGGCATTGATTTGGTGGAGGAATGGTTGCCCGAGGATGGCGTTGTAGCTAGACATTCCTTCGACTATTGCAAACCTCACCGAGACTCGAGTCTCTCGGCTAAGGTCTAGAGTGAATCTTGATTTGCCCACAGTGATGCTTTGTTCACCGTTGAAGCCAGTGATCACTGTCGGGACGACGTCAAGGCTTTGATATTTATGTCCCAGACGTTTGAAACAGTCTGAGAACATAATGTCGATAGAGCTCCCAGTGTCGATGAGGATCCGGTTGACGGTGCTTCCGTCAATGATGAGTTTCAAGACTAGGGGGTCTCGATGGGGAGTATGAACTCCTTGAAGATCAGTGTCGTTGAAGACGATGGACGGCCAAGCAAGACCTTCGATAGGCTTCTCGATCCAGGTATCCTCTTGTTCGCAGCAGAACGAACGTGGTAGATGCGTCGAACTTGCCGATCCACCTCCTTCCCGGTCAAAGCTTGATTGTGCAATGTTCCATGAATACCAAAGATATTGGCATTCACAGAGATTGGTTGATGGTTGGAGGAGATTTGATGGATCCAACACACCTCTTTCCCCTTTGCAGAGGTTCGACGTTGATCTTGCCCATCTCTGACAAACTCTTGAAGGTGGCCTTCTCGCAATAGGTCTTCAAGATGGAACTTTAGCCGATAGCATCAATCAGTGGAATGGCCATAGCTTCGGTGGAAGTCACAGTAGACCGTTTTGTCGGCTGTGAATTTTGAATTTGGCTGAAGAGGATTGGGCCTTCGAAGGAACTCCTCGTGTTGAATGCGATCGAGAATCTGTTCGACAGGTAAATTCCACTCGGTGAAAGTGGTCTTCGTCGGAGATCGATGCCCATCATTCTTTGATCGTTTGTTGGCTGGAGGGGTTGCTGCCTCAGCGTTGTGAGCTTTGGCAGCATACTTTGGAGCTTCTCTCTCAGTAGGCTTTCGCTTTGTCTCTCGCCCTTTCCGAGCGACTTGGTCATCTTCGACCTCGATCTCTCTCTGGATTCGATCGAACATAGCTCCCAGAGAAGGAGGGGGATTGCGAATGAAATCGTTGTAGATATGTAGATCGAAGCGGAGGGCGTTCTGGAAAGCCAGCATGATGGCTTCATCATCCAGATGTCTTCCAGAGAGAGCAGCATGCTCGTTGCGAAATCTCCTCGTGAAGCTGCGGAGAGTCTCGTCAGCGCCCATCCTTAGCCGATAAAGAGAGTCGAGCTTCTTCTCTGGCTTCAGATTGAGCTGGTAATGCTGTACGAAAAGGTTAGCCAGAACATCGAACTGGGTGATGGACCCAGCCCGGAGATTATGGTACCAGTCGAGTGACGGCTCATCGAGACTTCCTGCGAAGGTGCGGCAGAGCACGTTGTTTTCTTCTTCGTGCGGCGTTAGAGCTTGCTTGAAAGCAAGTATATGGAGAGTTGGATCTCCTCTGATGCAGTTGAATTTGGGAAGGATAGGAGTTCTCTATCCCCTTGGAAATGTTGTCTCAAAGAGACTTCGATGGAGAGGTCCGGCGGAGGAGTATCCATCTCTACGACCGTGTCCTCGACCTAGATGTAGATCGAGGGGTAGAATCGAGAGGTCTTGTTCAGGCCTTTGAATATCAGCAGGTTGAAGTCGATGGCGAAGGTCCGATCCGAGTCCACGTTGGAGTGGAATGGAAGGGGAGACTCTACTCTTCGAAGGAGCGCCTTTCATTTGGTGCTTCCTTGGTATGTTGAGTTTTGAAGGTGCCCTCTTGTCGTAGTTGCGGCCAGAAGACGATTGGGAAGACTCGTCGTCGAGGCGATCCCAAACACTCTGCTTCCAGGGGGCAGCAGAGGGAGTTGGGTCGCGTCGGATCCTCTCGAGGGCAGCAGTGCCCATTGATCTCCATTGCTCGGAGTGAATTGAATGTCGAGGAAGATCGACCCTCTCACTTGTAGAGGGGATAGGAAGAGCGATCCCAGCCTCAGAAGCTGCTCTCTTAAGAGCGTCCCTCTCAGCGGTGAGGGTGGCGTTTTGCTTCGCCAATTGGAGCAGCTGGAAGTCGACCGCAGAGATTTGGTAGGTTGATGGAGGGTCTTCAGCAGGAGCGGGTGCTGTTTGCCCAATCGACTGTCGCGCGGGGTGGGCGATAGGTCGATCGACAGATCTCCCACTTCCTGAACGAATCCCCATCTCAGGGACAGCAAGGGGCTGTCCGAAATTGAGCCTTTGACTCATTGAACGAGTCTCAGGACGAGGTTGTTGTTGAGTGTTACTTCCTTCTGGTTGACCCTGATGCTTAGTTTTCGCCATTTCAGAGAGCGATGGGTGCAACGAGAGTGCCAACGTCCGATCAGTTGTCTGATCAACCGAAGAGGCGAGGAAGTTTGGCTATAGAAGATCGGTTGTAGGCTCAACCGATCAAGTAGTAGTGGAGAGAGCTTGGCTTTTTGCTCGAATCCCACAGACGGCGCCAAACTGTGGGTGAAAATCTTCATGCCGACCCGAAGACCTCGCCTCACAAGTCAATCGAAGTTGAAGTTGAAGAGATCGTTGTTCGATCTGTCGATTGGAGTTACAGCATTTGATATATAAACAGAGAGATGCAATCAGAGAGAGTGTTGACACGAGAAGTGATCTCGGAGTTCAGCCGAAGCCTACGTCTCCGTGCTATAGGGAGCAACCCGAATTCACTAACACTTTTTCTCGAAGTAACCTCGACAGACCGAGTGTTACTGAAGCCTCTTTGATCTCTTCAAAGACAGAGAGAAGACCAAGGAGAGGTGAGGGGATAGAAAGCTGAGAGATTCCAGAGCTCTGGGTTCTTAGAATCTGATCTCAGAATAGATATCAGAATTTTTTTTGGATCCTTTTACATTCGAAGGCTCTGCTATTTATAGGATTCTCTGGTGGTAAATGGCGATTTTCTGCTGTCGTATCTGGGGATCCTCCAGGTAAGGCTGGTGGGCTCCGCTGCCGTCTTAGGGGGCCCCCCAAGCAGGGCCGGTGGGTCCCGCTGTGGTACTCGGGGGCCCACCAGGCTGGGCCGGTGGGTCCCGCTGTTGTCTTCGGGGGTCCACCAGGCAGGGCCGGTGGATTCCGCTGTTTGCAGATTTCTTACCAAAATTTGCACCCACACAGCCGGTCAAGGTTCAGGTGATCGGCAAAAAACACAAGTTTTTTGCCAGATCCAGTAGAAAATCGACCGATCGGTTGATTTTGACCGATCGGTCAAGTTTGACCGATCGGTTAAAATCAGCCGGTCAAGGTTTGGGTGATCGGCAAAAAACACAAGTTATTTGCCAGATCCAGTAGAAAATCGACCGATCGGTTGATTTTGACCGATCGGTAAAAATCAGCCGGTCAAGGTTCGGGTGATTGGCAAAAAACATGGTTTTTTGACCGATCCAGTAGAAAATTGACCGATCGGTTGATTTTGACCGATCGATCAAGTTTGACCGATCGGTAAAAATCAATCGGTCAAGGTTCGGGTGATCGGCAAAAAACACAAGTTTTTTGCCAGATCCAGTAGAAAATCGACCGATCGGTTGATTTTGATCGATCGGTCAAGTTTGACCGATCGGTTAAAATCAGCCGATCAAGATTTGGGTGATCGGCAAAAAACACAAGTTTTTTGCCAGATCCAGTAGAAAATTGACCGATCGGTTGATTTTGACCGATCGGTTAAAATCAGCCGGTCAAGGTTCGGGTGATCGGCAAAAACACAAGTTTTTTGCTAGATCTAGTAGAAAATCGACCGATCGGTTGATTTTGACCGATCGGTAAAAATCAGCTGGTCTAGGTTCGGGTGATCGGCAAAAAACACAAGTTTTTTGCCAGATCCAGTAGAAAATTGACTGATCGGTTGATTTTGACCGATCGGTCAAGTTTGACCGATCGATAAAAATCAGCCGGTCAAGGTTCGGGTGATCGGCAAAAAACACAAGTTTTTTGCCAGATCCAGTAGAAAATTGACCGATCGGTTGATTTTGACCGATCGGTCAAGTTTGACCGATCGGTAAAAATCAGCCGGTCAAGGTTCGGGTGATCGGCAAAAAATATAAGTTTTTTGCCAGATCCAGTAGAAAATCGACCGATCGGTTGATTTTGACCGATCGGTCAAGTTTGACCGATCGGTTAAAATCAGCCGGTCAAGGTTTGGGTGATCGGCAAAAAACATAAGTTTTTTGCCAGATCCAGTAGAAAATCGACTGATGGTTGATTTTGACCGATCGGTCAAGTTTGACCGATCGGTTAAAATCAGCCGGTCAAGGTTCGGGTGATCGGCAAAAACACAAGTTTTTTGCCAGATCCAGTAGAAAATCGACCGATCGATTGATTTTGACCGATCGGTCAAGTTTGACCGATCGGTAAAAATCAGCCGGTCAAGGTTTGGGTGATCAGCAAAAAACACAAGTTTTTTGCCAGATCCAGTAGAAAATCGACCGATCGGTTGATTTTGACCGATCGGTTAAAATCAGCCGGTCAAGGTTTGGGTGATCGGCAAAAAACACACGTTTTTTGCCAGATCCAGTAGAAAATCGACCGATCGGTTAAAATCAGCCGGTCAAGGTTCGGGTGATCAGCAAAAACACAAGTTTTTTGCCAGATCCAGTAGAAAATCGACCGATCGGTTGATTTTGACCGATCGGTCAAGTTTGACCGATCAGTAAAAATCAGCCGGTCAAGATTCGGGTGATCAGCAAAAAACACAAGTTTTTTGCCAGATCCAGTAGAAAATTGACCGATCGGTTGATTTTGACCGATCGGTCAAGTTTGACCGATCGGTAAAAATCAGCCGGTCAAGGTTCGGGTGATCGGCAAAAAACACAAGTTTTTTGCCAGATCCAGTAGAAAATAGACCGGTCGATTGATTTTGACCAATCGGTCAAGTTTGACCGATCGGTTAAAATCAGCCGGTCAGGTCAAAGTCTTGAACCTGTATTTTTGAGGAAGTGGTATAGCTTGTTCTCCCCCTTTGATCTTTGGCAGAGTCTTGAATATCGATGGAGTTTGATTTTTTCTGCTTTGAATCTTCGGTTTGCCTTAATGTGGTTTTGAACCGGCGGTCCGGTTCACTCAGACCGGTGGTTTGCTTGGACCGTTGGTTTACATGGACCGGTAGGTCTGACGCTTCGTCTGGTCCGACGGTTCGCCTGATTTTGCGCTTGATATGGATAGATGCCACATGTACCTACAAAAACACACGATTTGATATGATGAAGACACGTGTCTTTTCGATCTGCGCGCTTGTTTACCCGGGGTATATAAGTTTTTCTGGCAGTCATTTTCGCTTCACGCTTTCAGAAAATTTTCGAAGTCCAGAGCTTTTGCTTTTGATCTCCCTTTCTCTGTTTCCTTGTTCTTTCTCGATCGATCGAATGGTCTCCTCCGGTAATTCGAAGAAGAGTACAGTTCCTCCCAAGAAGAAGGGGAAGGAAATAGCTGAAGAAGCGTCTGTCCCTAAGGGCCGTGGTAAAGGCAGGGCCTAGTTGATCGAGCTTGGTCAATTGGGCAAGAGGCATCAGGGAGTGGGGTTTGCCTCTGCACCTTCCCGTCTGGAGCACATCCCCAAAGCAAGATTTGTTCTTTGCCCGTAGCTGCCTCTGTCGGCGGAACCGGAGTTTGGGTACAATACTGGCGGTCAACTTACTGATTCGAAGAGGGAGAAGCTGCAGAATCTGCTAGCTTGTTTTTCAGAGGGGAAAACCCGACCAGCGCTTCCGGGAGTTCTATCCGCTTTTGGCGTCGACAGGCGGACCATCTTTATCACGTATGCGAGCAAGGAGCAAGTGATGGGGACGATAGTTACCATAGGTCAGTTAAACTATGGACTGCGTCTCCCGCTGCCGCCGTTCGCCGCAAGGCTCCTGAACACTTCGGGTCTTTGCCCTGGGCAGATTTCTGGAAATGCGTGGAGGATCATATACGCTTTTTGCCGCGTGGAGTCTGACTTCCAAGATGAACTGAGGGAGTGTTACTCCAGCCTTCCCGAGGGCGACTATGCAAGGATAGAATTTGGCTATTTCTTCTACCACTATAAGTGGGCTTCGAGGAAGGATAGCCCATTCTTCAATCTGACTGGCGTATCCGCCCTTCGCCCGATCATCGACACCATCGGCTTTGACAAGCTCTATACTGACTGGCCGTTATCGGTTTCTGATGCATGGACCCCTATCTCGGTACCTGAGACTCCTCGGTTCAAGGTGCACACTGAGATAGATATGTACTGCACAGGAGGAGCTCTCTCATGGTCTTCAGAGCGTGTAGGGGCAGTTGACAATCTTTTTCTGGAGCTGACGTGCGGGACTCGATCCTGGAAGCAATTCTCGAATTGCCTAGTTCGACATGGAAATGCCAATCTCCTCCATCGATCGAAGACTCGTTATGAAGATAACGATGTGATGTACTCCGACTATGAGGAGGATCCTCAGTCGGGCAAGATCATTAGAAAGATTCGGGCCGAAAAAAAGGCATACGGAGCCAGGCGCAGCTTGCCCACAGAGGAGAAGCTGGTGATACATCGCCAAGGCCAGGCAAAGAAGAAGAGGAAAATCTCTGTCGAGGAGGAGAAGAAGAAAGAAGAAGAGAAAAAGGGAGAAGAAGAGGAAGAGGAGGAAGAGAGAGAGGAGGAAGGTGGAGGTGAGGAGGATGAGGGCATCGATGATGATGCCGATGACAGCAGCGGCAGTGGCGAAGGAGGAAATGGAGATAACGAAAGTGGCGAAGATGGGGGTGGTGGGGATGACATTCCTCCCACCCCCACTGATGTCGACAAAGGACAGGGGGGTGGTGAGGGAGAGATTCCTCCCACCCCCATTGGTGGTGAAGAAGGAGAGGAAGATTTGCAGCCTATCCTTATCGACGAGGCTAAGGCCCGTCGTATGGAGGAGGTAATGGATGGGGAGGGCGATGGCAAGAAGGTCCAGCTCGTTTATCATTTCGAGGAGTTGAAGAAGCCGTTGTGCTTCAAGATAAAGTTGTCGAGGAGTGGTGGGGTTGGAAGCAACCCCATGCCCCTCGACCAGATACCCCCAGAGGTGCCTCGCCTTGAAGGCACGACTGCAAGCGGTGGCCTGGAGGTTGAACAGCCTCCTCCTCCGTCGCGATCGTTGGCAGATGAGACGGCGGCGCTTGTGGCCGAGATGCAGCGGTCGCCTGGACGACAAAAGGAAGGGGGTGCCTCACCTCCCCAGGATGCTCCCTCTCCTATTCACTTGGAGAGAGGAAGTCGAGTGGGGGATGGGACTCCCCCTCCTCAGCCGAAGCCAACCCCCGTTAGGGAGAAACCTACCTTAAAGGGTAAGAGCTCCGACCAAGGGAAGGGAAAGGCTCCTCGGGTAGATGCCTCAGGTATTCAGACTATCTTGCCACCTTGATCATCTCATCTACGAAGTTTGAACTTATTCTGACTTTATGAACCCTTGTGTTGATTGTAGGTACACCTGCTGGCTCTACTCAGAAGATGAAAGACTTGGGAGAGGTTGACATCAACCACCCCACGGCAGTAATCCGGAAGCTCTGCAACCTTCCGGGGGCTACTCTGGATGAAGCCTTCGATAGGCTTGAACTTGTGGTAGGTGCATTTGCTTGATCGATCATTTGGATTGTATCTTCAAAATAATTCTAACTCTTTTGTACATTTGCAGAACTCATCAGTTTTGAAAGTCGCAAGCAAGCTCTCCAGGAAGGCGGGAGAAAGGGAAGCTTCAGCTGAAGTATCCCGTTTGACAGCAGAACTGAAGGCTACTCGCGAAGAAATAGACAAGATGAGGGAGGTACTGCGCTCGAAGAAAGAGTCTCTCAAGGCTAAGATTGAGGATCTTCGTAAGGAGAAGCTGGAAAGCAAGACGCGGCAGGAAGGTTACGAGGCTCGGGGTCATGAGCTCGAGTCTCTGAAGACTCGACTCTCCAGGGTAGAGATCTTGTCCTGTGACCGCGCAGCTGAAAATAAGGAATTGAAGGAGCAGCTTGCTGCTCAGAGTAATGCCTTTGCTGCCAAAGAAGAGGCTCTCAAGAAAGAGTTAGAGCATATGCAAAGTGAATGCGCGAGTTACAGAGAGACGACTGAGAAAGCGGTGGAAGCACTTAGGGCCCATGCTAGTAGTGTACGATCTTCCAAGGCTTCTGCGGCGAGCAAAGCTCGAGGTGGATCCGAAGGAGAGAAGTCGCGCGCTCCCAGTGTGGCTAAACCCTGATGTATTTCTACCTTCTCTTTGTTGTACTTTGTAAACATGTGATATGAAAAGGCTCACTCCTGTACTCGGCAATTTTTTGATAATAGAAATCTTTTTGGTGTTTGAAAGTTGGATGTCTCTTGTGTTGAACGTCTTCGAATATCATGTTCTGAATAACATTGAACTAAATACAATCTTTTGAATGTAAGGGGTCGAGTCGCAACTCGATTGCCAAAACTTGTAACTTTGAAAATTGAATTTGAATTCGGCTAACACTTGTATGTGAGGGGTTGAGTCGCAACTCAAGCACCCAAACCTGTTAGATGATGTCGAAATTGATTGAAATTGAGGGTCAGTTTAATATTTGCTAGTAAGGGGTTGAGTCGCAACTCTAACACCCAAACTTGTTAAAAGACCTGGTAACTTGAATGACAATCTGAAATCATTTTAACATTTGCCAGTGAGGAGTTGAGTCGTAACTCTAACACCCAAACTTGTTAAAAGACCTAGTAACTTGAATGACAACCTGAAATCATTTTAACATTTGCCAGTGAGGAGTTGAGTCGCAACTCTAACACCCAAACTTGTTAAAAGACCTGGTAACTTGAATATGAATAATTTGAAACTGCTTCAGAACTTGAATTGAAAAGCTGAACAATTGCACACTTGAACATTTGAAAGAGAATTTTATTCATCATGGAATTTACATCATGGATAGAACAGTTTGAGGTGTCTAGAATTCCAAGCTCGTGGCAATCTATCTCCTTCTAGTGAGATCAGTCGATAAGAACCTTTGCCTCCAACTGATTCGACAATATATGGACCTTCCCAGTTGGGAGCAAGCTTCCCACTGCTGTGTTCCTTCGTGTTGTAGAAAACTGCTCTAAGGACCAGACTGCCGATTGGGAATTGCCGTTTGTAGACTTTCTCATCGTAGGCTCGTTTGATCTTCTGCTGATACTTGGCCACACGAAGGGAAGCTTGGTCTCGTAGTTCTTCAGAGAAGTCTAGATCATTGATCCGAAGCTCTTCGTTGATTCCTTCTTCAACTGCTCTGGTCTTCAGAGTACTTGATATATTTTCTGTTGGGAGTACTGCTTCCGATCCATATGTTAGACGAAAGGGTGAGAACCCTGTTGATCTTCTCGGAGTTGTGCGATATCCCCAAAGGACTTCAGGTAGGACCTGTTCCCACAATCCTTTCTTGTCATTGAGTTTCTTCTTGAGTATACCAAGAATAGCTCTATTGGAGGCTTCAGCTTGACCATTGCATTGAGGGTATCTTGGAGTTGAATAAAAGAGCTTGATTCCGTTGTTCAGACAGAACTCACGGAACTTGTCGGAGTCAAATTGAGCTCCATTGTCTGCAACTAGAACTTGTGGTGTACCGAACCTCGAGAAGATGTTGTGCCGAATGAATTTGATAACTTCATCGTTCGTCTCTCGGAAGAGGGGCACAGCTTCAACCCATTTGGTGAAGTAATCCGTGGCTAGCAGTAGGTACTTCTTTTTGCTAGGGGTTGGTGGAAAAGGCCCCAAGAAGTCCAACCCCCATTGATGGAAGGGCCATGGACTCGACAATTGGTGAAGCTCATCTGCAGGGAGATGGATAGCTCGAGCGTGTCGTTGGCATGGCTCGCATCTTTGAACAACTTGCTGAGCATCCCTTGCCATTGTTGGCTAGTAGTAACCTTGTAGTTTCGTCTTGGCTTCAAGAGATCTTCCTCCTGAATGATTTCCACAAGCTCCGGAGTGGATATCAATCAGGATTGCCTTTGCTTGTTCTGGACCAACACACTTGAGCATCATCCCGTTGTGAGATTTGAAGTATAGGTCTTCTTCTTGCATGATAAAGCATGGGAGCTTCCTTTGAAGTCTTCGGGCTTGATTGGGATCTTCTGGTACTTTGCTATATTTGAAGAAGTCAAAAATTGACTGTCTCCAATCTTCAAATCCATTTGCAGTAGTAATGTTCAATATTAATTGATCTCCACCCCCAGATCTCTTTGTAGTAGTAAGGATCTGTTGATCGGGGATGGTCTTGGGCACTTCTTGATAATCGATCTGTATTTGCCTTCCTCCGAGTGAGTCTCCAAGAACTGAGGCAGCATTGGCTAAGGCATCTGCTTCTCGGTTCTCTGCTCTTGGGATTTGAATGAATTCAGCATTAGTAAAACGTTGTTGAAGACGTCGTACTAAGGCCAAATAGAGTTGCATTCTTTCTTCTCGAGCTGTATACTCTCCATTGATTTGCCTTATGATCAGCTGGGAGTCGCTGTAGATGATAATTCGATTTACCCCCAGGGATTCCGCCATTTCGAGTCCGAAAATGAGTGCTTCGTATTCGGCTTCGTTGTTGGTGGCATTGAATCCGAGGAGAGTGGCCTTTTGTAGATGATCAAGTTCGGGGGATACTAAAACTATCCCAGTTCCCGAACCGATCGAATTTGAAGCTCCATCAGTATAAAGTTTCCATGGAGGAGTTGCAGCAATAGCCTCGAGACTTGGATCAATTTTTGTTGAAGGAATGATCGGAGGATTATCCTCATCTTCTAAGCGCATGTCGATATCTTCTTCCCAAGTGATGGGGTCTTCAACTGGAAAGTCAGCTAGAAAATCAGCAACAGCTTGACCTTTGATAGAAGTGCGAGATTCGACCTGAATCCCTAGAGCACTCATTTCGATCACCCATTTGGTCATTCGACCAGCTCGACCAGCTTTGTCAACAATATCTTTGAGCGGGTGTTCTGAAATGACAGTGATCTGGTGGGAGACGAAGTAAGGTTGGAGACGACGCGATGCAGTGAGCAAGGCCAGGATGACCTTCTCAGTTTTTGAGTAGCGAGTTTCAGCCGGAAGAAGAGTATGGCTGATATAATAGACTGGATGCTCGATGCCTTCTCTTCTACTGACTAGGACCGCACTGATTGCTTGATCGGTCACAGCGAGATAGAGCCACAAGTCTTCTTTTGGAATTGGAACAGTCAGGATAGGTGCTTGCACCAGATATTTCTTGATGCCTTGAAAAGCTTCTTCGCAAACAGAACTCCATCCCGATGTATCTGCCTTTCGCAGCTTGTCGAAAAGAGACTTACACTTGTCGGAGGACTTTGAGATGAATCTATTGAGGGCAGCGAGTCTTCCAGTGAGACGCTGTACTTCCTTCCGATTGGTAGGTGATGGCATATTGAGGATGGCTCGAATTTGGTTGGGATTGGCTTCAATGCCCCTCCTGGTCACAAGGTGACCCAGAAATTTGCCTGATTGAACTCCAAAAGCGCACTTGGCAGGATTGAGCTTCATACGATACTTTCGGAGGACTTGAAAGGTTTCTGCCAGATCTGATAGATGTTTTCCTCGAGTGGAACTCTTGGTGAGGAGATCATCGACGTAGACTTCGACGTTGCGACCGATCTGATCTTCGAACATCTTTGTGACTAACCTTTGATAGGTGGAACCAGCATTTTTAAGGCCGAATGGCATTACATTGTAGCAGTAGAGACCTCGGTTAGTCACAAAACACGTCTTCTCTTGATCATCCGGATGAAGCGGAATTTGGTTGTATCCAGAGTACCCATCCATGAAAGACAATAGCTCGTGGCCAGCAGTGGCATCAACGAGTCTATCTATCCTTGGCATGGGGAATGGGTCTTTGGGACAAGCCTTGTTAAGATTGGTGAAGTCGATGCAGACTCTGACCTTCCCATTCTTCTTTGGAACAACAACAATATTAGAGATCCAAGTAGGATACTCTACTTCACGGATAAAGTCTGCTGCGAGTAGCTTGGTGATTTCTTCTTGAACAGCAACTTGTAGCTCTGGTCGAATGGTGCGTGGCTTTTGCTTGACAGGCTTCACTTCTTCTTTGATCGCAAGTCGGTGACAAGCGTCATCTGGATTGATACCAGACATGTCTTCGAAACACCAAGCGAAGACGTCGATATTGGACTGGAGGAAGGATACCATGTCTTGCGCTTCTGCGTCGCTAAGACCGGTACCAATAAAAGTTTGTCGAGGGAGATCTCCACTGCCGATATTGATAGGGATGATTTCTTCAATTGAAGGTGAAGCTTCACATTCAATTGGTGGAGGTTTGGTCAGCGGAACCTCCTTTGATTGCTATTTGGAAGGACCAGCTTCGTCTCGTGGCCGCTTTGGAGGAGCAATATTGATCTTTCGATCAGTTTTTGCAGCAGCGGCTTCACAAGACCTCCCAGCTTGCTGATCGCCTCGAATACAGATGATGCCTTCTCCCGTTGCAAATTTAAGAAGTTGGTGATAAGAAGAGGAGATGGCATTGATCTGGTGGAGGAATGGTCGCCCGAGAATAGCGTTGTAGCTAGAAACTCCTTCGACTATTGCGAATCTCACCGAGACTCGAGTCTCTCGGCTAAGATCGAGTGTGAATTTCGATTCTCCCACCGTGATGCTTTGTTCGCCGTTGAAGCCAGTGATCACGGTTGGGACGACATCGAGGCTTGAGTATCTATGTCCCAGATGCTTGAAGCAATCCGAGAACATAATGTCGATGGAGCTCCCGGTGTCGATGAGGATCCGGTTGATGGTGCTTCCGTCGATGAGGAGTTTCAAGACCAGGGGATCTCGATGGGGAGTGTGAACTCCTTAAAGATCAGCGTCGTTGAAGACGATAGAGGGCCAAGCCAAACCTTCGATAGGCTTCTCGATCCAGGTATCCTCCTTGTTCGCCGCAGAACGAACATGGAAGATGCGTCGAACTTGCCGATCCACTTCTTTCCCGGTCAGAGCTTGATTGTGCAATGTTCCATGAATACCAAATACATTGGCATTCACAGAGATTGGTTGCCGGTTGGAGGAGATTTGATGGACCCAACATGCTTCTTTCCCCTTTGCGGAGGTTCGACGTTGATCTTGTCCGTCTTTGACGAACTCTTGAAGATGGCCTTCTCGCAATAAGTCTTCAAGATGGAATTTCAGCCGATAGCACCGATCGGTAGAATGGCCATGACTTCAGTGGAAGTCGCAATACACTGTTTTATCAGCGGTAAATTTTGAGTTTGGCTGAAGAGGATTGGGCCTTCGAATGAACTCCTCGTGTTGAATGCGGTCGAGTATCTGCTCGATTGGTAAGTTCCACTCGGTGAAAGTGGTCTTCGTTGGAGATCGACGTCCGTCATTCTTTGATCGCTTGTTGGTTGGAGGGGCTGCTACCTCAGCATTGTGGGCTTTGGCAGCATACTTGGGAGCTTCTCTCTCTGCCGGTCTTCGTTTTGTTTCCCGCCCTTTTCGAGCGACTTGATCATCTTCAACCTCGATCTCTCTCTGGATTCGATCAAACATAGCTCCCAGAGAAGGAGGGGGGTTGCGGATGAAGTCGTTGTAGATGTGTAGATCGAAGCGGAGGGCGTTCTGGAAAGCCAACATGATGGCTTCATCATCCAGATGTCTTCCAGAGAGAGCAGCATGCTCGTTACGAAATCTCCTAGTGAAATTACGGAGAGTCTCGTCAGCACCCATCCTTAGCCGATAGAGGGAGTCGAGCTTCTTCTCTGGCTTCAGATTGAGTTGATAGTGCTGCACAAATAGGTTAGCCAAAACTTCGAACTGGGTGATGGACCCAGCTCGAAGATTGTGATACCAGTCGAGTGACGGCTCATCGAGACTTCCTACGAAGGTGCGGCAGAGCACGTTGTTTTCTTCTTCGTGCAGCGTTAGATCTTGCTTGAATGCGAGGATATGGAGAGTAGGATCTCGTCGGATGCAATTGAATTTGGGGAGAGTGGGAGTTCTCCATCCCCTTGGAAATGTTGACTCGAATAAACTCCGGTGGAGAGGCCCTGCAGAGGAGTATCCATCTCTACGACCATACCCCCAACTGGATGTAGATCTAGAGGTAGAATTGAGAGGTCTTGTTCAGGCCTCTGAATATCAGCAGGTTGGAGTCGGTGGCGAAGGTTCGATCCGAGTCCTCGTTGGAGTGGAATGGAGGGGGAGACTCTACTCTTGGAAGGAGCGCCTTTCATTTGGTGCTTCCTTGGTATATTGAGCTTTGAAGGCGCCCTCTTGTCGCAGTTGCGACCAGAAGACGATTGGGAGGACTCGTCGTCGAGGCGATCCCAAACACTCTACTTCCAGGGGGCAACAGAGGGAGTTGGGTCGCGTCGAATCCTCTCGAGGGCAGCAGTGCCCATTGACCTCCGTTGCTCGGAGTGGATTGAATGTCGAGGAAGATCGACCCTCTCACTTGTAGAGGGGATAGGTAGGGCGATCCCAGCCTCGGAAGCTGCTTTCTTAAGAGCATCCCTCTCGGCGGTGAGGGTGGCATTTTGCTTTGCCAATTGGAGCAGTTGGAAGTTGACCGTAGAAATTTGGTAGGTCGATGAAGGGTCTTCAGCAGGAGCGGGAGCAGTTTGCCCAATCGATTGCCGTGCGGGATGGGCGATCGGTCGATCGACAGATCTCCCACTCCCTGAACGAACCCCCATCTCGGGGACAGCAAGGGGCTGTCCGAAGTTGAGCCTTTGACTCATTGAATGAGTCTTAGGACGAGGTTGTTGTTGAGTGTTACTTCCTTCTGGTTGACCCTGGTGTTTCGTTCTCGCCATTCAGAGAGCGAAGGGTGCAACGAGAGTGCCAACGTCCGATCAGTTGTCTGATCAACCGAGGGGGTGAGGAAGTTTGGCTATCAAGATCGGTAGTATGCTCAACCGATCAAGTAGTAGTGGAGAGAGCTCGACTTTTTGCTCGGGATCCCACAGACGGCGTCAAACTGTGGGGGAAAATCTTCGTGCCGACCCGAAGACCTCGCCTCACTAGTCAATTGAAGTTGAAGGTTGTTGTTTGATCTGTCAATTAGAGTTGGCGTTCTCAATATGCAAACAAAGAGAGAGATGCAATTAGAGAGCTAACACGAGAGGTGTGATCTCGGAGTTCAGCCGAAGCCTACGTCTCCGTGCTATAGGGAGCAACCCGAATTCACTAACACTTATATTGAAGTGATCTCGACAGGCCGAGTATCACTGAAAACCCTCTAATCTCTTCGAAGGAGAGAAGAAGATCAAAGAGAGGTGAAAGATGGAAAGCTGAGAAATTCCAGAGCTCTGGTTCTGAAAATCAGATCTCAGAGTGGAAATCAGAATTTTCGGATCCCATTTACATTCGAAGGCTCTGCTATTTATAGAATTTCTGGGGAGGATTTCCTGGGTAAATGGCGGCCTCTGTTGCCGTATCTGGGGATCCTCCAGGTAAAGCTGGCGGACCTTGCTACCGTCTCCTAGGTGGATTCCATAGGCTCTTGGGCCCACCAGGAAGGGCCGGTGGGTCCCGCTGTAGTTTTCGGGGGCCCACCAGGCAGGGCTAGTGGGTCCCGCTGTTGTACTCGGGGCCCACCAGGCAGGGCCGATGGGTCCCGCTGTTGTACTCGGGGCCCACCAGGCAGGGCCGGTGGGTCCCGCTGTGGTCTCCGGGGGCCCACCAGGCAGGGCCGGTGGGTTTCGCTGTTGTATTCGGGGCCCACCAGGCAGGGCTGGTGGGTCCCGCTGTTGTACTCGGGGCCCACCAGGCAGGGCCGGTGGGTCCCGCTGTGGTCTCCGGGGGCCCACCAGGCTGGGCTAGTGGGTCCCGCTGTAGTCTTCGGGGGCCCACCAGGCAGGGCTGGTGGGTTCCGCTGTTGTACTCGGGGCCCACCAGGCATGGCAGGTGGGTCCCGCTGTGGTCTCCGGGGGCCCACCAGGCAGGGCCAGTGGGTCCCGTTGTGGTCTCTGGGGGCCCTACCAGGCAGGGCCAGTGGGTCCCGCTGTGGTCTCCGGGGGCCCACCAGGCAGGGCCGGTGGGTCCCGCTGTTTGCCGACTTCTTGCCAAAATTTGCACCCACACGAATGTAGCATCTATTCTATTCGTACGAATATAGTCATTCTAATTCATTCGTACGAACGTAGCCATTCTAATTCATTCGTACGAATGTAGCCATTCTAATTTATTCGTACGAATACAGCAATTCAAATTTATTTGTACAAATGTAGCAATTCTAATTCATTCGTACGAATGTAGTCATTCTAATTCATTCATACGAATGTAGCCATTCTATTTCCTTTGTATAAATGTAATCATTCTAATTCATTCGTACGAATATAACCAATCTAATTCATTCGTATGAATGTAGCCAATCTAATTCATTCTTATGAATATAGCCACTCCACTTCATTCATACGAATATAGCCATTATAATTCATTCGTACGAATGTAGCCATTATAATTCACTCGTATGAATATAGTCATTTAATTCATTCGTACAACTATAGCCATTCTAATTCATTCGTATGAATGTTGCCATTCTAATATATTCGTACGAATGAATTAGAATACTTACAATTGTACGAATGAATTATAATAGCTACATTCGTACGAATGAATTAGAATGGCTACATTCCTTCGTACGAATAAATTATAATGTCTATATTCAAACAAACGAATTAGAATGGCTCGTACAAATGAATTAGAATAGCTACCTTCCGTACGAATAAATTAGAATGGCTACATTCGAACGAATGAATTAGAATGGCTACATTCGTTCGTACGAATGAATTAAAGTGGCTAAATTCATACAAATGAATTAGAATGGCTATATTCGTACAAATGAATTAGATTGGCTATATTCGTTCGTGCGAATGAATTATAATGGCTAGATTCGTACGAATGAATTAGAATGACTCGTACGAATAATTTATAATGGCTACCTTCGTATGACTAAATTAGAATGGCTATATTCATATGAATGAATTAGAATGGATACATTCGTACGAATGATTTAGAATGGCTCGTACGAATGAATAAGAATGGCTACCTTCGTACGAATGAATTAGAATGGCTACATACGTATAAATGAATTAGAATTGCTACATTCGTTCGTATGACAGAATTAGAATGACTATATTTATACGAATGAATTAGAATGGCTCGTACGAATGAATTAGAATGGCTATATTCGTACGAATGAATTAGAATGGCTATATTTGTTCGTACTGATGAATTAAAATGGCTACATTCGTACGAATAAATTAGAATGGCTCGTACGAATGAATTAGAATAGCTACCTTCGTACAATTGAATTAGAATGGCTACATAATTATGAATGAATTCGAATGGCTCGTACGATTGAATTAGAATGGCTATCTTCGTACGAATGAATTAGAATGGCTACATTCGTATGAATGAATTAAAATGGCTCGTACAAATAAATTAGAAAGGCTACCTTCTTAGGAATGAATTAGAATGGCTACATTAATACGAATGAATTAGAATGACTACATTCATTCGTACAAATGAATTAGAATGGCTATATTTATACGAATAAATTAGAATGGCTTGTACAAATTAATTAGAATGGCTACAATCGTACGATTGAATTAGAATAGCTACATTCGTACGAATGAATTAGAATGGCTACATTCATTCGTACGAATGAATTAGAATGGTTACCATTGTATGAATGAATTAGAATAGCTATATTTGTTCATATGAATGAATTAGAATGGCTACATTCGTACGAATGAATTAGAATGACTCGTACGTATGAAGCTACCTTCGTACGAATGAATTAGAATGACTATATTCGTTCGTACGAATGAATTAGAATGACTATATTAGTACGAATGAATTTGAATGGCTACCTTTGTACAAATGAATTAGAATAGCTACATTCATACGAATGAATTGGAATTTCAACGTCCATTCGTACGAATGAATTAGAATGGCTACATTCGAATGAATGAATTAGAATGGCTCATATGAATGAATTAGAATGACTATGAATGAATTACAATGGCTACATACATTCGTATGAATGAATTAGAATGGCTAGATTCGTTTGAATAAATTAGAATGGCTCGTACGAATGAATTAGAATGGCTACCTTCATACAAATGAATTAGAATGGTTACATTTGCACGAATGAATTAGAATGGCTATATTCGTTCATACAAATAAATTAGAATAGCTACCATCGTATGAATGAATTACAATGACGACATTCATACGAATGAATTAGAATGTCTACATTGTTCGTACGAATGAATTAGAATGGCTTCATTCATACAAATAAATTAGAATGGCTTGTATGAATGAATTTGAATGACTATCTTCTTACAAATGAATTAGAATGGCTACATTCATACGAATGAATTAGAATGGCTACATTCATTCGTATGAATGAATTAGAATGGCTACATTCGTACGAATGAATTTGAATGGCTTATATGAATGAATTAGAATGGCTACTTTTGTTCGAATGAATTAGAATTGGTAAATTCGTACGAATGAATTATAATTGCTACATTCATTCATATGAATGAGTTATAATAGCTACATTCATACGAATGAGTTAGAATGGCTCGTACGAAAGAATTAGAATGGCTACCTTCGTACGAATGAATTAGAATGGCTACCTTCGTACGAATGAATTAGAATGGCTATATTCGTACAAATGAATTAGAATGGCTCGTATGAATGAATTAGAATGGCAATATTCGTACGAATGAATTAGAATGGCTTATACGAATGAATTACAAAGGCTACCTTCGTATGAATGAATTAGAATGAATACATTCGTTCGTACAAATGAATTAGAATAGCAATATTCGTACGAATGAATTAGAATGACGCGTTTGAATGAATTAGAATGGCTAACTTCGTGCGAATGAATTAGAATGGCTACATTCGTTCGTACGAATGAATTAGAATGGCTACATTCATATGAATGAATTATAATGGTTCGTACGAATGAAGTAGAATGACTACCTTCGTACGAATTAATTAGAATAGCTACATTTGTTCGTGCGAATGAATTAGAATGACTACATTCGTATAAATAAATTAGAATGGCCCGTATGAAAAAATTAGAATAGCTACCCTCGTACGAATGAATTAGAATGGCTACATTCGTACGAATGAATTAGAATAGCTACAATTGTTCATATGAATGAATTAGAAAGACTCGTACGAATGAATTAGAATGGCTACCATTTTACGAATGAGTTAAAATGACTATATTCATACAAATGAATTAGAATGGCTACATTCGTTCGTACGAATGATTTCGAATGCCTACATTCATACGAATGAATTTGAATGGTTCGTACGAATGAATTAGTATGGCTACCTTCGTACGAATGAATTATAACGGCCATATTCATACGAATTAATTACAATGGGTATATTCATATAAATGATTTAGAATGGCTCGAACGAATGAATTAGAATAGCTACCATCATACGAATGAATTAGAATGGCTACATCCGTACGAATGAATTAGAATGGCTATATTTATTCGTACGAATGAAATAGAATGGCTATATTTATACAAATGAATTAGAATGGCTCGTACGAATGAATTAGAATAGCTACCTTCGTACGAATGAATTAGAATGGTTATATTCATACGAATGAATTAGAATTGCTATATTTGTTCATACGAAAAAATTAGAATGGCTATATTCGTACGAATGAATTAGAATGGCTCGTACGAATGAAATAGAATGGCTACCTTCGTATGATGAATTAGAATGGCTATATTCATACGAATGAATTAGAATGGCTTGTACGAATAAATTAGAATGGTTACATTCGTACGAATGAATTAGAATGGCTACATTCGTACGAATGAATTAGAATGGCTCTATTCGTTTGTACGAATTAAATAAAATAGCTACATTCGTACGAATGAATTAGAATGGCTCGTAAGAATGAATTAGAATGGCTACCTTCATACGAATGAATTAGAATGGCTACATTCGTTTGTATGAATGAATTAGAATGGCTATATTCATACGAATGAATTAGAATGGCTATCTTTGTATGATGAATTAGAATGGTTATATTCGTACGAATGAATTAGAATGCCTATATTCGTATGAATGAATTAGAATGGCTACATACGTATGAATGAATTAGAATGGCACGAACGAATGAATTAGAATGGCTACCTTTGTACGAATGAATTAGAATGGCTACATTCGTACTAATGAACTAGAATGACTATTGTGGGGGATGATCTTCATGCCAATCCGAAGACTCCACCCAACCAGTCAATTGAGTTGAGTTGAAGGTCTTTCATCGAACTACCGTCTGGAAGGTAGGTTTGAAGGTCGGTGTTTCAGTATACTTGAGTTAAGACTTTTGATATGCAAACAGAAGAAAGGTTGACACAAGGTATGATCTCGGAGTTCAGCCGAAGCCTACGTCTCCGTGCTATAGGGAGCAACCCAAATTCACTAGCACTCTGGTTGAAGTGACCTCGATAGGCCGAGTGTCACTGATCTCTTCGAAAAGAAGATCGAAGGGAATGGAATATTGAAGTCAGAGCTCTGGGTTTTTGGATTTTGGTCTCTGGTTTTGGAATTCGATCTCAGAAATCGATCCTTTTACATTTGAAGTATCTGCTATTTATAGAAATCTTTGAGAGGAAATCCAGGGCAAATAGCGATTTCTGCCGTCGTATCTGGGGATCCCCCAGGCAAAGCTGGTGGGTCCCGCCGTTGTATCCAGTGATCTGCCTGGCAAGGCTGGTGGGTCCCGCGGTTGCCTCCGTGGACCCCCCAAGCAGGGCTGGTGGGTTCCGCGGTAGTCACCGTGGGCCCCCAAGGCAGGGCTGGTGGGTCTTACGGTAGTCTCCGTGGGCCCCCCAGGCAGGGCTGGTGGGTCCCATGGTAGCTTCCGTGGGCCCGCCAGGCGGGGCTGGTGGGTCCCGTGGTTATCTCCGTGGACCCCCCAGGCAGGGCTGGTGGGTCCCGCGGTGTGTGAAGCACTTGGTCAAAATTTGCACCCACAGTTACCCCCTCCAAGTTAGCTAGGGGCTGTGCTTGCTGATTTGGACTCCTGGTGCAAAATCCAATCTCCTTGTCAAGGGTCGGTAATGTTGAGATTTTGTAGAGCTTTGCAGGATCCTGGCATTTGTAAAGAAGAGAGAACCATTGATAGATTGATTGCAATAGATAAGCTAAATCTGCCCGATCTGTCAGATCTGACCGATCGATCAAATTTGACCAATCGGTCAAATCCGATCGATCGGTCAAATCCGACCGATCGATCAAATCCGACCGATCGGTCAAATTTGACCGATCGGTCAAATTCAACCGGTGGAGCTTGGGTCGATCGGGTAAAAAGCATCGTTCTTTGCCAGATTTAGTAAAAAATCGACCGATCGGTCAAATTTGTTCGATCGGTCAAAATTGTCCGATATGACAGTTTTGATCGATCGGTCAAATTCAACCGGTGGGCGTTGAGGCGATCGAGCAAAAAATATGATTTTTTGCCAGATCCAGTAGAAAACCGACCGACCGGTCGAATTGTCGAATCGGTTAAAAGTGACCAATCGGTTAAATTCAACCGGTGGGAGTTGAGGCGATCGGGTAAAAAACACGATTTTTTACCAGATCCAGTAGAAAATCGACCGATCGGTCGAATTTGTCCGATTGGTCAAAAGTGACCAATCAGTTAAATTCAACCAGTGGGAGTTGAGTCGATCGGGCAAAAAACATGGTTTTTTGCCAGATGCAGTAGAAAATCGTCCGATTGGTCAAATTTGTCCGATCGATCAAAAGTGACCAATTGGTTAAATTCAACCAGTGGGAGTTAAGGCGATCGAGCAAAAAACACGATTTTTTGCCAGATCCAGTAGAAAATCAACCCATCGGTCAAAAGTGACTGATCGGTTAAATTCAACCGGTGGGAGTTGAGGCAATCGGGCAAAAAACATGGTTTTTTGCCAGATTCAGTAGAAAATCGTCCGATCGATCGAATTTGTCCGATCAGTCAAAAGTGATCGATCGATTAAATTCAACCGTTAGGAGTTGAGGCGATCCGGCAAAAAACACGGTTTTTTGCCAGATCCAGTAGAAAATCGACCGATCGGTCGAATTTGTCCGATCGGTCAAAAGTGACCGATCAGTCAAATTCAACCGATGGAGTTGAGGTGATCGGGCAAAAAACACGGTTTTTTGCCAGATTCAGTAGAAAATCATCCAATCGGTCGAATTTGTTCGATCGGTCAAAAGTGACCGATCGATTAAATTCAACCGGTGGGAATTGAGGCGATCAAGCAAAAAACACAGTTTTTTGCCAGATCCAGTAGAAAATCGATCGATCAGTCAAATTTGTCCAATTGATCAAAAGTGACCGATCGGTTAAATTCAACCGGTGGGAGTTTGAGGTGATCGGACAAAAAATACGGTTTTTTGCCAAGTCCTTTAGCAATTCGCCCGATTGTCTGCCTGTCGAAGGGGCGAAGTCTTGTAAGGCGATTGGTTAAAATTGCCCGATTGGACAATTTTGACCGATCGGTCAATTTCAACCCGTGGAGGTTGAGGCGATTGGACAAAAAACACGGTTTTTCACCAAATCCTTTAGAAATTCACCCGATCGTCTACCTGTCGAATGGGCGAAGTCTAGTAAGGCGATCAGTTAAAATTGCCCGATCGGTCAATTTCAACCAGTGGAGGTTAAGGCGATCGGACCAAAAACACGATTTTTCACCAGATCCTTTGGAAATTCTGTTGGAAATAAATCCATGGTAGAGGCCCGCAGCGGAAGCAAAGTGAAGGTCCGAGGACCGTGAGCGGTGTGCGTTACATATCAAAATTTTCATCGAAACGATCTACATATGCGTGTATGAAACTAGCATGGCAACTACGCGAACCCCTAACGACGATCTAACGCAAAAGAACAATCTAGCATGTATGCATGTTCTAATTATGTTAGATCTACTTGTTAGAGATCATACCTGCGTGCGGAATCTTTCACCGCGACAAATTTCTTCTTTGTCGATGGAGACGGGCTACGGATCTGCTCGATATAGCTTCGGTGCGACGGCCATAACTTTCTGCTCTGAACTCCGATTGGGCTGAAATTTGGACTGCAGGTAGCCAACTTTGAGATGCAACTTTTGCAATAAGTTTCACGTCGTTTGGACTTCTATAGCTCCCAAAATCACAGAAACAACGCTGAATTTCTGTGCAGATTCTGGACAGCAAAAGGTTGCGGGAGACGCCTTCTAGTTCACCCGATCTCACACGATGCATGGCACCTCGTCGATGGATCTCTGAGTGCCTCCATACGACGAGCCTTCTCCTTCTACGAAACACCACGTGAGGAAGACGAGTCACCATCCAATGGAGCAAGCGAGGGAGAGAGAGACGAGAGAGAAGATGCGAAGAGAGGAGAGGGGGCGGCTAGGGTTTCCCCCATGGCTTGGGCCGGCCCTAGGGCTTGCATGGCTCATTAATTTCATCCCCCCCCCTCTCTCCCTATGCCTTATATAGGGTCGGCCTTATCCTTATGGATAAGTCTAGCGATAGGATTGACTGATTCAAACCTCTCCCTATAATCTCTTCTTTTATCTCTATCTTTTCCTTGTTTTTGAAAACGGTCAAAACCAGCCCGTTTTCTGCGCCTCATGACCGGCCCTTTCATCGGAGGCATCAACCTCCTGAAACTAATAGGGCCGGCCTTGACCAGTCTCTCAACACTTAGGGCCGACCCCTTTAGTGCATAGTGGCGTATGGTATGACCAAAACGCCCTTATGTCACTAGTTGGCTGTTCCTCGTGTACGAGACTTTGCTAGGCACACATAAGTGAAGTGCACCAGTGATTTCACTATTCTCTGAGGTTCCCGTAGGGTGCCCCTAGTGAAGTCAACTAGTCAACTCGCAACATATCCCGGTGCATCGCACCCATGTGGCAAAGTCCACTTATGACAAGGAATTGCTACATGCGTCTCTGCACTAACCTAGGGTTTCCCCTTAGTGCACACACATAGCTATGCATCTACCGTGCACTAGTGCGAAGCACTCACGGAGTGTAGGCTTGGACTTCTCGCTTCCTCTAATTACGTTCTGTGTTTCGACGAGATGGTATAAGAACCGTACATAATGTCGATAAGGTGGAACCTTCAGGGACCAGGGTTCATGGCTTCCAACTCAGACTCGATCGACACACTACCCGAGTGTACCATCGATCCTCTGAGTCCGAGTTAACCTACGTAGCCACCCAGAGTGCGACGCAGGCTGCACTCCAATTCCCCCAGACTTACTATGTTCTCCCTCATACCCCTGCTCTCCGCTTAGTATGGTAAACCCGCTGTCCCTCCACTTGGTGCCATGACGCAACTCGAGCGATGGAGAATAACGTCAGACTCGAGTGCTCATATGACTCGGTTCCTTCCAGGTTGACCACATACATCGTACCTCCGATTACTCTTTCGAGCAACCGGATCCATCATCAGTCCAACTGATGACCACCTGGCCAGGGTTTAATACGACGTAGGTCAGACCAAGGAACGCACCTCCCGTTAGGGGTGTGGATAGCCTGCAGGAGTAACACGCTGATGCAACGCCAGTCGGGTAACCCAGTACACCGTGGTTTTGGATCACTGCATCCGGATCCTCACACATTGGTGCGCCAAAGCACCACACAACTGGTTAGTCCACCAGACATGGTTTCTCAGGGTTTAGGAGCGGTTTACCCTAAGCAGAAACACGGTTTAGTGCACCGGTGTCTGCTCACCGATCTGTGCACCGTGTTGGTTCCGTTCGGCCACAGATACTGTGCCTGGTAATGACCGTGGTGGAGACACCCACGCTCTGTCATCCCAGCAGCTTATCCTGATAGGGCGACCAACCCTAATCAGAGCTGCGAATGTATTTAGGTTACATGGGACCAATCCCTTGAGTCTCCCACTCAAGTGGATTACCATGTAGCCATGGCTCTCTGTTCTGTAATCAGAACACGTACTAAGGTACGTACCAATATGCATTCCTATACTATCAACCATACATAGCTAAACTATAGGTTTTTACGAGCTGTAGACCTCACCAATTCTAACAATCTCCCACTAGGTCTAACGAGGAATAACGGTGTTGAGCTCTGTAGCTTCTACATGCTGCCCAAAAGCCTTTGCAGGAATTCTCTAAAGGAATTGGTAACATTGTCTGTAGATTCCACCTCAGTACCGCTACTTGCATTTCCTCCTATAACTGTCAAATCAAGTGGAGTTTGTACTTGATGGGTTTCCCCTCACGGCGGTGCCTAGTCTCCTTGGACCTTGCTTACCGCTCTTCTATTGCAACAACAGATAACTGAGCTTCTGGTACGCGTCCCAAGTTCTCTAAGAACTTCCGAAGCCTTACCACCTGTTATACTACCTCGCACGCAACAACGTGCTAAGCCACTGTGGTAGAGTCTGTGATGCATTATTGCTTCACACTCTACCAACAACCGCTTCTAATCCCAAAATAAAAAACAATTCCTGAAATTGATTCTCTGGAATGCACATCTGACACCAAAGTCAGACCCTATGCATCCAATCGATATCAGGACCTGTGAAGTGCAAGCTAACTCACAATCCTCACTTAATAAGGATTTCTGAGTATACCCTTCACTTTAATCCAGTGATTTGGACCCGGGTTCGACTAAAACCGACCCATGAATCCTGCTGCGCAATAGATATCTAGTCTTGTAAAACGAATCTGGCTAGAATCTTATCTTCATGCGTAGCCTGTGACAGCAAGAGAACCTTGCTCTGGTTATCTCGAGTTACCTTGATTCCCAGAGCATAACTCGCCTCACTAGGGTCTTTCACATCGAATTATGATGACTACAAACCTTTACCGTAAACAATATTCTTACGTCATTTTCAATCAGTAGAATATTGTTAATGTAAAGTACTAAATACACCATTGTAGCTATTTCACATTTCTTGTACCAACTTGGTTTATCCTCATTTTGATCAAATCCGTGTGAGCGGATTCCCTTGATCAAAATAGACATTCCATCCTGGATGCTTGCATCAGTCCATAAATGGACCGTTGCAACTTGCATTCCATATCTTTCTAACCTACTGACACAAAGCCTGAGGCTATATCATCCATATGTCCTTTTCAAATTCCCGTTAGGGAATAACTGTCTTGACATCCATCAACCAGATCTCCCAACTATAATGGGATGTGATGAATTAAGAGGATCCGTTATAGACTTAGGCATAGCTACCAGTGAGATGGTTTTGACATAGTCAATCCCTTCTCCTTTGGTAACTAATCTAGCTACTTAAGTCTTAACCGGGTGCTCTTCTTATACACCTCCTACACCTTGAAGGGTGATAGTGCTATAAGTGTCAAGACTGTTCCAAGGGACATTGATGCATGCTTGCCTCCATGGTCTTTTGTCAGTCAGAGCTGTCGGAAGCTCTCACTACTTCTTTGTAGCTCTAGGGATCATCCTCCTGAAACTCTGGATTAACTATCAAAGTTTCTCCATAGTATCTTTCAGGAGCTCTGATGGTCCCATAACGACGAGGTGGTGGTTGTGGGTGCAAATTTTGGCAGAAGTTTACCAACTACCACGGGACCCACCGACCCTGCCTGGTGGACCTACAAGGACTACCACAAGACCCACCGGCCCTGCCTGGTGGGCCCACAAGGACCACCGCGGGACCCACCGGCCCTGTCTGGTGGGCCCACAAGGACCACCTTGGGACCCACCGGCCCTGCCTGGTGGGCCCACGAGGACTATCGCGGGATCTACCAGCCCTGCCTGGTGGGACCAAAAACCTGTAGAATCCCCCAGAAGACGGTAGCGGGGCCCACCAGCTTTACCTGGAGGATCCCCAGATGTTGCAGCAGAAACCGCCATTTACCACCAGAGAATCCTATAAATAGCAGAGCCTTCGAATGTAAAAGGATCCCGAAATTTCTGATTTCCACTCTGAGATCTGGTTTTCAGAATCCAGAGCTCTGGAATTTCTCAGCTTCCCATCTCCCACCTCTCTTTGATCTTCTTCTCTCATTCGAAGAGATCAGGGTGTTTTCAGTGATACTCGGCCTGTCGAGATCACTTCAACATAAGTGTTAGTGAATTCGGGTTGCTCCCTATAGCACGGAGACGTAGGCTTCGGCTGAACTCCGAGATCACACCTCATGTCAACATTCTCTCTGTTTGCATATCAAAAGGCTTCAACTTCAATCAACAGATCGACCAACGATCTTCAACGTCAACTTCAACTTCAATTGACTGGTGAGGCGAAGTCTTCGGGTCGGCACGATGATTTTCCCCCACAGTTTGGCACCGTCTGTGGGATCATGCGAGAAGCCGTGTCCTCTCTACATTGTCTATCGAATCAATTGCGCAAACAACTGATCGATAGCCAAACTTCCTCGCCCCTTCGGTTGATCAGACAACCGTTTGGACATTGGCACTCTCGTTGTACCCTTCGCTCTCTGAATGGCGAGGCCGAAGCACCAGGGTCAACCAGAAGGAAGTAACACTCAACAACAACCTCGTCCTGAGACTCGTTCAATGAGTCAAAGGCTCAACTTTGGACAGCCCCTTGCTGTCCCCGAGATGGGGGTTCATTCAGGGAGTGGAAGATCCGTCGATCGACCGATCGCCCACCCCGCACGACAGTCAATTGGGCAAACAGCCCCTGCTCCTGCTGAAGATCCTCCATCGACCTATCAAATTTCGGTGGTCGATTTCCAACTCCTTCAATTGGCGAAGCAAAATGCCACCCTCACCGCTGAGAGGGATGCTCTTAAGAAAGCAGCTTCCGAGGCTGGGATCGCTCTACCTATCCCCTCTACAAGTGAGAGGGTCAATCTTCCTCGACATTCAATCCACTCCGAGCAACGGAGGTCAATGGGCACTGCTGCCCTCGAGAGGGTTCGACGTGACCCAACTCCCTCTGCTGCCCCCTGGAAGCAGAGTGTTTGGGACTGCCTCGATGACGAGTCTTCCCAATCGTCTTCTGGCCGCAACTACGACAAGAGGGCACCTTCAAAGCTCAACATACCAAGGAAGCACCAAATGAAAGGCGCTCCTTCAAAGAGCCGAGTTTCCCCATCCATTCCACTTCAACGTGGACTCGGGTCGAACCTTCGACACCGACTTCAACCGGCAATTACCTCCATGCTTGAGCAAGACCTTGCGATCTTGCCTCTTGACCCACCTCTAGGTCGAGGACACGGTTGTAGGGACGGGTATTCCTCTGCCGGGCCTTTACATCGAAGCCTCTTCGAATCAACATTCCCAAGGGGATAGAGAACTCCTATCCTCCCCAAATTCAACTACGTCCGAGGAGATCCTACTCTCCACATCCTCGCATTCAAGCAAGCTCTAACGTCGCACGAAGAAGAAAACAACGTGCTCTGCCGCACCTTCGCAGGAAGTCTCGATGAGCCGTCACTCGACTGGTATCACAATCTCCGAGCTGGGTCTATCACCCAGTTCGATGTTTTGGCTAAACTCTTCGTGCAGCATTATCAACTCAATCTGAAGCCAGAGAAGAAGCTCGACTCTCTCTATCGGCTAAGGATGGGTGCTGACGAGACTCTCCGTAGTTTCACGAGGAGATTTCGCAACGAGCATGCTGCCCTCTCTGGAAGACATCTGGATGATGAAGCCATCATGTTGGCTTTCCAGAACGCTCTCCGATTCGATCTACACATTTACAACGACTTCATCCGCAATCCCCCTCCTTCTCTGGGTGCTATGTTCGATCGAATCCAGAGAGAGATCGAGGTCGAAGATGATCAAGTCGCTTGGAAAGGGCGAGAAATGAAACGAAGACCTGCTGAGAGAGAAGCTCCCAAGTATGCTGCCAAAGCTCACAACGCTGAGGCAGCAGCCCCTCCAGCCAACAAACGATCAAAAAATGATGGGCGTCGATCTCCGACGAAGACCACTTTCACCGAGTGGAATTTACCTGTTGAATAGATCCTTGACCGCATTCAACACGAAGAATTCCTTCGAAGGCCCAATCCACTTCAGCCGAATACAAAGTTCACGGCCGACAAAACTGTTTATTGCGATTTCCATCGAAGCCATGGCCATTCCACCGATCGGTGCTATCGGTTAAAGTTTCATCTCGAAGACTTGCTGAGAGAAGGCCATCTCCATAAATTCACCAAAGAGGGACAAGATCAACGTCGATCCTCTGCAAAGGCGAAAGAGGCGTGCTGGATTCATCAGATCTCTTCCAACCCATCACCTCTCACCGTGAATGCCAATATCTTTGGCATTCATGGATCATTGCACAATCAATCAGTGACCGGGAAGGAAGTCGATCGACAGATTCGGCGCATCTTCCATGTTCGATCTACTGCGAACATGGAAGATACCTGGATCGAGAAGCCCATCGAAGGTCTTGCTTGGCCGTCCATCGTCTTCAACGACACCGATCTTCAAGGAGTTCATACTCCACATCGAGACCCCCTGGTTTTGAAACTCATCATCGACGGAAGCACCGTCAATCGGATCCTCATCGACACCGGGAGTTCCATCGACATTATGTTCTCAGACTGCTTCAAACGTCTGGGACATAAATATCAAAGCCTTGACGTCGTCCCGACCGTGATCACTGGCTTCAACGGTGAACAAAGCATCACGGTGGGCGAATCGAGATTCACTCTTGACCTTAGCCGAGAGACTCGAGTCTCGGTAAGATTCGTAATTGTCGAAGGAGTGTCTAGTTACAACGCCATTCTCGGGCGACCATTCCTCCACCAGATCAATGCCATCTCTTCTTCATACCACCAACTACTCAAGTTTGCAACGGGAGAAGGCATTGTCTGTATTCGAGGTGATCAGCAAGCTGGGAGATCTTGTGAAGCTGCTGCTGCAAAAACAGATCGCAAGATCAACATCGCTCCCCCAAAGCGGCCACGAGCTGAAGATGGTCCCTCTTCTAAATAGCAATCAAAGGAGATTCCACTGATCGAGCCCCCACCAATCAAATGGGAAGCCTCACCTTCAATCGAAGAAATCATCCCTATCAATATCGGCAGTGGAGATCTCCCTCGACAAACATTTATCGGTGCCGGTCTTAGCGACGCAGAAGCGCGAGACATGGTGACCTTCCTACAGTCCAACATCGACGTCTTCGCTTGGTGCTTCGAAGACATGCCTGGCATCAATCCAGATAACGCTTGTCACCGGCTTGCGATCAGAGATGAAGTGAAACCTGTCAAGCAAAAGCCACGCGCCATTCGACCAGAGCTACAAGTTGCTGTTCAAGAGGAAATCACCAAGCTACTCGCAGCAGGCTTCATCCGTGAAGTAGAGTATCCTACTTGGATCTCTAATATTGTTGCTGTTCCGAAGAAGAATGGGAAGGTCAGAGTCTGCATCGACTTCACCAATCTCAACAAGGCTTGCCCTAAAGATCCATTCCTCATGCCAAGGATAGATAGACTCGTCGATGCCACTGCTGGCCACGAGCTATTGTCTTTCATGGATGGGTATTCTGGGTACAATCAAATTCCTCTTCACGCTGATGATCAAGAGAAGACTTGCTTCGTGACTAGCCGAGGTCTCTACTGCTATAATGTAATGCCGTTCGGCCTCAAAAATGCTGGATCTACCTATTAAAGGCTAGTCACCAAGATGTTTGAAGACCAGATCGGTCGCAACGTCGAAGTCTGTGTAGACGATCTGCTTACCAAAAGCTCCAATCGAGGGGGTCATCTATCTGATCTGGCAGAAACCTTCAAAATCCTTCAAAAATATCGTATGAAGCTCAATCCAGCTAAGTGCGCTTTCGGAGTTCAATCGGGCAAATTCCTGGGTCACCTTGTGACCAGGAGGGGCATCGAAGCTAATCCCGGCCAAATCCGAGCAATTCTGGATATGCCTTCACCTATAAATCGAAAAGAAGTTTAACGCCTCACTGAAAGGTTAGCAGCACTCAATAGATTCATCTCAAAATCTTCCGACAAGTGCAAACCCCTCTTCGACAAACTACCAAAAGGCGGATACCTCCGGCTGGAGTCCAATCTGTGAAGAAGCATTTCAAAGCATCAAGAAATATCTGGTGCAAGCTCCTATCTTGATGGCTCCACTTCCAAAAGAAGACTTATGACTTTATCTCGCCGTCACCAATCAAGCAATCAGCGCAGTCCTAGTTAGTAGAAGAGGTGGCATCGAACATCCAGTCTATTACATTAGCCATACTCTTCTTCCAGCTGAGACTCGCTATTCAAAAACTGAGATGGTTATACTGGCTTTACTCACTGCATCACGTCGTCTGCAACCTTATTTCGTTTCCCACTAGATCACTGTCATCTCCAAACATCCACTCAAAGATATCGTTGACAAAGCTGGTCGAGCGGGTCGTATGACCAAATGGGTGATCGAGATGGGTGCTCTTGGGATCCAATTTGAATCTCGCACATCGATCAAAGGTCAAGCAATCACTGATTTTCTAGCTGACTTCCCAGTAGAAGACCCCATAACATGGGAGGAAGATATCGATATGCGTCTTGAAGATGAAGACGAGCCTCCATCTAATACAACTGCTAAAATAGATCCAAGCCTTGAGGCTCCTGCCACTACTCCAACTCAAAGGAAACTTTACACTGATGGAGCTTCGAGCGCGATCGGTTCGGGCATTGGGATAGTCTTAGTATCCCCCGAACTCGATCATCTACAAAAGGCTGTCCTCCTTGGATTCAATGCCACCAACAACGAAGCCGAGTACGAAGCACTCCTTTCTGGACTTGAAATTGCTGAATCTCTGGGGGTAGATCGACTCATCATCTACAGCGACTCCCAACTAATCATAAGGCAGATCAACGGGGAGTATACAGCAAGAGAAGAAAGAATGCAACATTATTTGGCCCTAGTACGACATCTTCAACAGCGTTTTACTAGCACTGAATTCGTTCAAATTCCGAGAGCAGAGAATCGAGAAGCAGACACCTTAGCCAATGCTGCCTCAGTTCTTAGAGACTCACTCTGAGGAAGGCAAATACAAATCGATTATCAAGAAGTGCTCAAGACCATCCCCGATCAACAGATCCTTGCTAATACAAAGAGATCTGGGGGTGGAGGTCAATTGATGTTGAATCTTGCTATTGCAAATGAACTGGAAGATTGGAGACAATCAATTCTTGACTTCTTCAAATATGGCAAGGTACCAGAAGATCCCAATCAAGCCTGAAAACTCCAAAGGAAACTTCCATGCTATACCATTCTAGGAGAAGACCTATACTTCAAATCTCACAACGGGATGATGCTCAAGTGTATTGGCCCAGAATAAGCAAAGGCAATCCTGATTGACATCCACTCTGGAGCTTGTGGAAATCATTCAAGAGGGAGATCTCTTGAAGCCAAGACGAAGCTTCAAGGTTACTATTGGCCAACAATGGCAAGGGATGCTCAGCAAGTTGTTCAAAGATGCGAGCCATGCCAACGACACGCTCGAGCTATCCATCTCCCTGCAGATGAGCTTCACCAATTATCAAGTCCATGGCCTTTCCATCAGTGGGGGTTGGACTTCTTAGGTCCTTTCCCACCAACTCCAAGCAAGAAGAAATATCTACTGCTGGCCATAGATTACTTCACTAAATGGGTTGAAGCTATACCACTCTTCCGAGAGACCGATGATGAAGTGATCAAATTCATTCAGCACAATATCTTCTCAAGGTTCGGTACACCTCAAGTTCTTGTTGCTGACAATGGAGCTCAATTTGACTCCGACAAGTTCCGAGAGTTCTGTCTGAACAACGGTATCAAGCTATTCTATTCAACTCCAAGATATCCTTAATGCAATGGTCAAGCTGAAGCCTCAAATAGAGCTATTCTTGGTATACTCAAGAAGAAACTCAACGACAAGAAAGGATTGTGGGAACAGGTCCTACCTGAAGTTCTTTGGGGATATCGCACAACTCCGAGAAGATCAACAGGGTTCTCACCCTTTCGTCTAACATATGGATCGGAAGCAGTACTCCCAACAGAAAACATATCAAGTACTCTGAAGACCAGAGCAGTTGAAGAAAGAATCAACGAAGAGCTTCGGATCAATGATCTAGACTTCTCTGAAGAACTACGAGACCAAGCTTCCCTTCGTGTGGCAAAGTATCAGCAGAAGATCAAACGAGCCTATGATGAGAAAGTCTACAAGCGACAATTCCCAATCGGCAGTCTGGTCCTTAGAGCAGTCTTCTACAACACAAAGGAACACAGCAGTGGGAAACTTGCTCCCAACTGGGAAGGTCCTTATATCGTTGAATCAGTGGGAGGAAAAGGTTCTTACAGACTGATCTCACCAGAAGGAGATAGATTGCCTCGAGCTTGGAATTCTAGACATCTCAAGTTGTTCTATCCATGATGTAAATACCATGATGAATAAAGTTCTCTTTCAAATGTTCTAATATGCAAGTGTTCAGCTTTTCAATTCAAGTTCTGAAGCAGTTTCAAATTAACCATATTCAAGTTACCAAGTCTTTTAACAAGTTTGGGTGTTAGAGTTGCGACTCAACCCCTTACTGACAAATGTTAAACTGACCTTCAAATTTCAATATTCAATTTCAATCAATTTCGATATCGTCTAACAGGTTTGGGTGCTTGAGTTGCGACTCAACCCCTCACATTCAAATATTACACGAATTCAAGTTCAATTTTCAAGTTACTATAAGTTTGGGTAATCGAGTTGCGACTCGACCCCTTACATTCAAAAGATTGTATCTATTCCAATGCTATCCAGAACATGATATTCAAAGACATTCAACTCAAGAGACATTCAATTTTCAAACACCAAAAAGATCTTTTGATTATCAAAATTTGCCAAGTACAATGTTGAGCTGCTACATGTCAAAAAGTTTACAAGTGTAAACAACAGAGAAAAAGGTAGAAATACATCAAGGCTTGGCTACGCTTGGAGCGCGCGACTTCTCTCCTTCAGATTCGCCGCGAGCCTTGCTCACAGCCGAAGCTTTAGAAGATCGGACACTGCTGGCATGTACCCTGAGTGCCTCTGCCGCTTTCTCGGTCGTTTCCCTGTAACTCTTGCATTCAGACAGCGCATGCTCCAGTGCCGTCTTGGAAGTCTCCTCTCTGGCAGTAAAGGCAGCATGCTGAGCAGCAAGTTGTTCTTTCAACTCCTTGATCTCGGTTGCACGATCACAGGACACGTTCTCAACCTTGATGAGCCGATTCTTCAAGGATTCAAGTTCATGACTCTGCGCCTCACAACGGTCCTGCAACCCCTTGCTCTCCTGCTTCTCTTTGCGAAGATCCTCGATCTTGGCTTTAAGAGAGTTTTTCTTCGAAGTCAAAAGCTCCCTTAGCTTATCCTTCTCTTCGTGGGCAGTCGCCAGATCAGCTTTCAAACGGGACACCTCAGATACGGCCTCCCGTTCTCCTGCCCTCCTAGAGAGAGAGCTTGTGATTCTCAAAACTGCTGAGCTCTGCAGATGGATAGAGAGTTAGAATTATTCCAAAGATACAACTCGAATATTGGATCAAGAAGATGCACATACCACTACATCTAGCTGATCAAAGGCTTCTTCAAAAGTAGCTTCCGGAAGATTGCAAAGCTTCCGGATCACGCTAGTAGGGTGGTTGATGTCAACATCACCCAAGTTCTTTATCTTCTGAGTCGAGCCAACAGGCGTACCTGCAATCAACACAAGAGTTCAAAGTGTTAGAATATTTTCAAGCTTCAAAGGCAAGGCAATCAAGGCAAGTTAGTACAGATACCTGAAGCATCGACCTGAGGAGCCTTTCCCTTCCCACGGTCGGAGCTCTTACCCTTGGGGGTCGATTTTTCCTTGATGGGGGTTGGCTCTGGCAGGGGTTGGGGAGTAGCATCACCCACCCGGCTTCCTCTCTCCAAGTGAACGGGAGAGGGAACATCTCGAGGAGGTCAGGCTCCCCCTTCATCTTCGTGCCCGCTCGAATTATCGAGCCCTAACACCATAGCAGCTACCTCCTCAGCCAGAGATCGCGAAGGGGGTGGGGGTTGTTCAACCTCCACACCCCCACTTGTAGTCGCCCCTTCGAGACGAGGAACCTCGGGAGGTATCTGATCGAGGGGTGTAGGGTTGCTTCCAACCCCACCACTCCCCGATAACTTGATTTTGAAGCGCAGTGGGTTCTTTTTCAAATCCCCAAAGTGATAAGCAGGAACCACTTTAGGGCCATCGCCCGTTGCATCCATAACCCCCTCCATCTTGCGAGCCTTAGCCTCGTCTATGAGGATCGGCTGCGAGTCCTCATCAGCACCACCAGTGGGGGTGGGAGGAATTTCTTTCTCGCCACCCCCATGTCTTTGACCACCATCAGTGGGGGTGGGAGGAATTTCTTCCTCACCACCCCCATCTTCATCATCCTCATCATCTCCATTTTCTTCCCCGTTGCTGCCAGTGCTGTCATCCGCATCGCCATCCTCATCCTCCTCGCCTCCACCTTCCTCCTCTCTCTCTTTTTCCTCTTCTCCATCTTCCTCCTCCTTTTTCTCCTCATCCTCCTCCTGCTTGACGAGGATTTTTCTTTTCTTCTTCGCCGGGCCCCTCTGTATCACCAATTTCTCCTCCGTGGGCAAGCTGTGCCTAGCTCCATAGGCCTTCTTCTCAAATCGAAGTTTTCTAACAATTTTGCCTGACTCAGGGTCCTCCTCATAATCTGAGTAGATGACCTCGTTATCTTCATAACGAAGCTTCGATCGGTGGAGGAGGTTGGCATTGCCATGTCGGACCGGGCAATTCGAGAATTGCTTCCATGACCGAGTCCCGCATGTCAACTCCAGAAAGAGGTTATCAAGGGCCCCTACTTGCTCTGAAGGCCACGAGAGAGCTCCTCATGTGTAGTACATGTCGATCTCTTTGTGCACCTTGTATCGGGGAACCTCAGGTACTGACAGAGGAGTCCATGCACCAGACACCGACAGCGGCCAGTCAGTGTAGAGCTTGTCGGAGCCGATGGTGTCAATGATCGGCCGAAGGGCGGAGACACCCGTCAAATTGAAGAACGGGCTATCTTTCCTCCAAGCCCATCGGTAGTGATAGAAGAAATATCCCAACTCTATCCTTGCAACCTCGCCTTCGGGAAGACTGGAGTAGCACTCCCTCAACTCATCTTGAAAGTCAGACTCTACGCGGCAGAAAGCGTAGATAATCCTCCAGGCGTTCCCAGTGACCTGCCCAGGACAGAGACCTGAGGTATTCAGCAACCTCGCGGCGAAAGGAGGCAATGGAAGGCGCAATCCACAGTTGAGCTGGCCGATCGTGACGATGGTTCCCATCACTTGCTCCTTGCTCGCGTACGAGATGAAGATTGTCCGCCTGTCGACGCCAAAGGTGGATAGAACTCCCGGAAGTGCTGGGCGAGCCTTTCCCTCTGTGAAACTTGCCAGCAACTCCTGCAGCTTCTCCCTCTTCACATCTGTAAGTTTACTGCCAATATTGTATCCAAACTCAGGTTCCGCCGACAGAGGCAACTGAGGGCAGAGAACAAATCTCGCTTTGGGGATATGCTCCGGACGGGAGGGTGCAGAAGCGAACCCCACTCCTTGGTGCCTCTTGCCTAATTGGCCAAGCTCGATCAATTTGGCCCTGCCTTTGCCACGGCCCTTCGAGATAGATGTTTCTTCAACGATTTCCTTCCCCTTTCTCTTGGATGGAACTGCACTCTTCTTCGAACTGCCCGAAGACGCCATTTGATCAATCGAAAGGAGATTAAGAACGAAAGATTGGAAGCAAAGAGTCTGGACTTCGAAAAATTTTGAAAGCGTGAGGCGAAAATGACAGCAAGAAAAACTTATATACCCAGGGTAAACAGGCGCGCAAATCAAGAAGACACGTGTCTTTACCATATCAAATCGCGTGTTTTTGTAGGTACACGTGGCATCTATCCATAGCAAGCGCAAAACCAGGCGAACCGTCAGACCAGATGAAGCGTCAGACCTGCCGGTCCACGTAAACCAATGGTCCAAGTAAACCACCGATCTGAGTGAACCGGACCGCCGGTTCAAAGCCACATTCAGGCAAACCAAAGATTCAAAGCAGAAAAAATGGAACTCCATCGATATTTAAGACTCTACCAAAGATCAAAGGAGGAAAACGAGCTATACCACTTCCTCAAGAATACAGGTTCAAGACTTTAACCTTGACCGGCTGATTTTAGCCGATCGGTCAAACTTGACCGATCGATCAAAATCAACCGATCGGTCGATTTTCTACTGGATCTGGCAAAAAACTTAGGTTTTTTGCCGATCACCCAAACCTTGACCGGCTGATTTTAGCTGATCGGTCAAACTTGACCGATCGGTCAAAATCAACCGATCGGCCGATTTTCTACTGGATCTGGCAAAAAACTTAGGTTTTTTGCCGATCACCCAAACCTTGACCGGCTGATTTTAGCCGATCGGTCAAACTTGACCGATCGGTCAAAATCAACCGATCGATCGATTTTCTACTGGATCTGGCAAAAAACATAGGTTTTTTGCCGATCACCCAAACCTTGACCGACTGATTTTAGCCGATCGGTCAAACTTGACCGATCGGTCAAAATCAACCGATCGGTCGATTTTCTACTGCATCTGGTAAAAAATTAAGGTTTTTTGCCGATCACCCAAACCTTGACTGGCTGATTTTAGCTGATCGGTCAAACTTGACCGATCGGTCAAAATCAACCGATCGGTCAATTTTCTACTGGATCTGGCAAAAAACTTAGGTTTTTTGCCGATCACCCAAACCTTGACCGACTGATTTTAGCCGATTGGTCAAACTTGACCGATCGGTCAAAATCAACTGATCGGTCGATTTTCTACTGGATCTGGCAAAAAACTTAGGTTTTTTGCCAATCACCCAAACCTTGACCGGCTGATTTTAGCCGATCGGTCAAACTTGACCGATCGGTCAAAATCAACCGATCGGTCGATTTTCTACTGGATCTGGCAAAAAACTTAGGTTTTTTGCCAATCACCCAAACCTTGACCGACTGATTTTAGCCGATCGGTCAAACTTGACCGATCGGTCAAAATCAACCGATCGGTCGATTTTCTACTGGATCTGGCAAAAAACTTAGGTTTTTTGCCGATCACCCAAACCTTGACCGGCTGATTTTAGCCGATCGGTCAAACTTGACCGATCGGTCAAAATCAACCGATCGGTCGATTTTCTACTGGATCTGGCAAAAAACTTAGGTTTTTTGCCGATCACCCAAACCTTGACCGGCTGATTTTAGCCGATCGGTCAAACTTGACCGATCGGTCAAAATCAACCGATCGGTCGATTTTCTACTAGATCTGGCAAAAAACTTAGGTTTTTAGCTGATCACCCAACCCTTGACCGGCTGATTTTAGCCGATCGGTCAAACTTGACCGATCGGTCAAAATCAATCGATCGGTCGATTTTCTACTGGATCTGGCAAATAACTTAGGTTTTTTGCCGATCACCCAAACCTTGCCCGGCTGATTTTAGCCGATCGGTCAAACTTGACCGATCGGGCAAAATCAACCGATCGGTCGATTTTCTACTAAATCTGGCAAAAAACTTAGGTTTTTTGCCGATCACCCAAACCTTGACCGGCTGATTTTAGCCGATCGGTCAAACTTGACCGATCGATCGGTCAAACTTGACCGATTGGTCAAAATCAACCGATCGGTCGATTTTCTACTGGATCTGGCAAAAAACTTAGGTTTTTTACCGATCACCCAAACCTTGACCGGCTGATTTTAGCCGATAGGTCAAAATCAACCGATCGGTCGATTTTCTACTAGATCTGGCAAAAAACTTAGGTTTTTTGCCAATCACCCAAACCTTGACCGGCTGATTTTAGCCGATCGGTCAAACTTGACCGATCGGTCAAAATCAACCGATCGGTCGATTTTCTACTGGATCTGGCAGAAAACTTAGGTTTTTTGCCGATCACCCAAACCTTGACCGGCTGATTTTAGCCGATCGGTCAAACTTGACCGATCGGTCAAAATCAACCGATCGGTCGATTTTCTACTGGATCTGGAAAAAAACTTAGGTTTTTTGTCGATCACCCAAACCTTGACCGGCTGATTTTAGCCGATCAGTCAAACTTGACCGATCGGTCAAAATCAATTGATCGATCGATTTTCTACTGGATCTGGCAAAAAACTTAGGTTTTTTACCGATCACCCAAACCTTGACCGGCTGATTTTAGCCGATCGGTCAAACTTGACCGATCGATCAAAATCAACCGATCGGTCAATTTTCTACTAGATCAGTTAAAAAACCATGTTTTTTGACCGATCACCCAATCCTTGACCGGTTGAAATTGACCGATCAGTCAAAATTGACCGATCGGTCAAACTTGACCGATCGGTCAAAATTGACCGATCGGTCTTTTTTATGTTAACATTTCGACAAGCTTCTTCGTGCCTTGTGAGGGAAAATATCCGTGCCGACGCGAAGACTTCGCCTCACCAGTCAATTGAAATTGAAGTTGACGTCGAAGATCGTTGGTCGATCTGTTGATTGAAGTTGAAGCCTTTTGATATGCAAATAGAGAGAATGTTGACACGAGGTGTGATCTCGGAGTTCAGCCGAAGCCTACGTCTCCGTGCTATAGGGAGCAACCCGAATTTACTAACACTTATGTTGAAGTGATCTCGACAGGCCGAGTATCACTGAAAACACCCTGATCTCTTCGAAGGAGAGAAGAAGATCAAAGAGAGGTGGAAGATGGGAAGCTGAGAAATTCCAGAGCTCTGGATTCTGAAAACCTGATCTCAGAGTGGAAATCAGAAATTCTGGATCTTTTTACATTCGAAGGCTCTGCTATTTATAGAATTCTCTGGTGGTAAATGACGGTTTCTGCTGCAGCATCTGGGGATTCTCCAGGTAAAGCTGGCGGGCCCCGCTACTGTCTTCTAGGGGATTCCACAGGCTTTTGGTCCCACCAGGCAGGGCCGGTGGGTCCCGCGATAGTCCTCGTGGGCCCACCAGGCAGGGCCGGTGGGTCCCGCGATAGTCCTCGTGGGCCCACCAGGCAGGGCTGGTGGGTCCCGAGGTAGTTCTCGTGGGCCCACCAGGCAGGGCTGGGGAGTCCCGCGATGGTCCTTGTGGGCCCACCAGGCAGGGCCGGTGGGTCCCGTGGTAGTTGGTAAACTTCTGCCAAAATTTGCACCCACAGTTACCCCCTCCAAGTTAGCTAGAGTTCGTTCTGGCTGGCTTGGATTTGGTGCAAAAAACAGCAACCCCCTGTCTAAAAAAGGCACAAAGAAGCTTGTCGAATATTAGCATAAAAAAGACTGATCGGTCAATTTTGACCTATCGGTCGAATTTGACCGATCGGTCAAATTTGACCGATCGGTTAAATTTGACCGATCGGTCAAATTCAACCGGTTGAGGATTGGGTGATCGGTCAAAAAACATGGTTTTTTGACTGATCCAGTAGAAAATTTGACCTATCGGTTGATTTTGACCGATCGATCAATTTTGACCGATCGGTTAAAATCAACCGGTCAAGTTTTGGGTGATCGGTCAAAAAACATGGTTTTTTGACCGATCCAGTCGAAAATTTGACCGATCGGTTGATTTTGGCCGATCGGTCAATTTTGACCGATCGGTTAAAATCAACCGGTCAAGTTTTGGGTGATCAGTCAAAAAACATGGTTTTTTGACCGATCCAGTAGAAAATTTGACCGATCGGTTGATTTTGGCCGATCGGTCAATTTTGACCGATCGGCTAAAATCAGCCGGTCAAGGTTTGGGTGATCGGCAAAAAACCTAAGTTTTTTGCCAGATCTAATAGAAAATCGATCGATCGGTTGATTTTGGCCGATCGGTCAAGTTTGACGGATCGGCTAAAATCAGCCGGTCAAGGTTTGGATGATCGGCAAAAAACCTAAATTTTTTGCCAGATCTAATAGAAAATCGATCGATCGGTTGATTTTGGCCGATCGGTCAAGTTTGACCGATCGGCTAAAATCAGCCGGTCAAGGTTTGGGTGATCGGCAAAAAACCTAAGTTTTTTGCCAGATCCAATAGAAAATCGACCGATCGGTTGATTTTGACCGATCGGTCAAGTTTGACCTATCGGCTAAAATCAGCCGGTCAAGGTTTGGGTGATCGGCAAAAAACCTAAGTTTTTTGCCAGATCAAATAGAAAATCGACCGATCGGTTGATTTTGGCCGATCGGTCAAGTTTGACCGATCGGCTAAAATCAGCCGGTCAAGGTTTGGATGATCGGCAAAAAACCTAAGTTTTTTGCCAGATCTAATAGAAAATCGACCGATTGGTTGATTTTGGCCGATCGGTCAAGTTTGACCGATCGGCTAAAATCAGCCGGTCAAGGTTTGGGTGATCGGTAAAAAACCTAAGTTTTTTGCCAGATCCAATAGAAAATCGACCGATCGGTTGATTTTGACCGATCGGTCAAGTTTGACCGATCGACTAAAATCAGCCGGTCAAGGTTTGGGTGATCGGCAAAAAACCTAAGTTTTTTGCCAGATCTAATAGAAAATCGACCGATCGGTTGATTTTGGCCGATCGGTCAAGTTTGACCGATCGGCTAAAATCAACCGGTCAAGGTTTGGGTGATCGGCAAAAAACCTAAGTTTTTTGCCAGATCCAATAGAAAATCGACCGATCGGTTGATTTGACCGATCGGTCAAGTTTGTCCGATCGGCTAAAATCAACCGGTCAAGGTTAAAGTCTTGAACCTGTATTCTTGAGTAAGTGGTATAGCTCGTTATCCTCTTTTGATCTTTGGTAGAGTCTTGAATATCGATGGAGTTCGATTTTTTCTGCTTTGAATCTTCGGTTTGCCTGAATGTAGCTTTGAACCGGCGGTCCGGTTCACTCAGATCGGTGTTTTGCTTGGGCTGTTGGTTGACGTGGACCGTTAGGTCTGACGCTTTATCTGGTCCGACGGTTCGCCTGGTTTTGCGCTTGCTATGGATGGATGCCACGTGTACCTACAAAAACATGCGATTTGATATGGGGAAGACACGTGTCTTCTCGATTTGTGCGCCTGTTTTACCCTGGGTATATAAGTTTTTCTCGCTGTCATTTTCGCCTCACGCTTTCAAAATTTTTCGAAGTCCAGAGCCTTTTGCTTCCAATCCCTTGTTCTTCGTCTTTTTTCGATCGATCGAATGGCGTCTTCGGGTAGTTCGAAGAAGAGTGCAGTTCCTTCCAAGAGGAAGGGCAAGGAAATTATCGAAGTTTCTTCTGCTCCGAAGGGCCGAGGCAAAGGCAAGGCTGAGTTGATCGAACTTGGCCAGTTGGCCAAGAGGCACCAAGGAGTGGGATTCGCTTCTGCACCGTCAAGGCCAGAGCAGATCCCCAAGGCAAAGTTTGTCCTTTGCCCGCAGCTACCTTTGGAGGCGGAGCCTGAGTTTGGATATAACATTGGCAGTAAACTTACAGACGTGAAGAGGGAGAAGCTGCAGGAGTTGCTGGCAAGTTTCACAGAGGGAAAGGCTCGCCCAGCGCTTCCGGAAGTTCTATCCGCTTTTGGCGTCGACAGGCGGACAATCTTTGTCTCGTACGCGAGCAAGGAGCAAGTGATGGGAACCATCGTCACGATCGGCCAGCTCTACTATGGGCTGCGCCTTCCACTGCCGCCTTTTGCCGCGAGGCTGCTGAACACTTCTGGTCTTTTTCCCGGGCAGGTCACTGGGAACGCCTGGAGGATCATCTACGCTTTCTGTCGCGTAGAGTCGGACTTCCAGAAGGAACTTAGGGAATGCTACTCCAGCCTCCCTGAAGGTGAAGAAGCCCGAATCGAGCTGGGGTATTTTTTCTATCACTATCGATGGGCCTGGAGGAAAGATAGCCCATTCTACAATTTGACGGGTGTCTCCGCCCTTCGCCCAATCATTGACACCATCGGCTCGGACAAGCTTTACACTGACTGGCCGTTGTCGATGTCTGGTGCCTGGACTCCTATGTCTGTTCCGGAGGTTCCCCGATACAAGGTACACAAAGAGATCGACATGTACAGTGTAGGAGGAGCTCTCTCGTGGTCTTCGGAGCGAGTGGGAGCTGTCGACAATCTCTTCTTGGAGTTGACATGCGGGACTCGATCTTGGAAGCAATTGTCGAATTGCCCGGTTCGACACGGCAATGCCAACCTCCTCCACCGATCGAAGCTTCGTTATGAAGATAACGAGGTTATCTACTCGGATTATGAGGAGGACCCTCAGTCAGGCAAAATTGTTAGAAAACTTCGATTTGAGAAGAAGGCTTACGGAGCTAGGCGCAGCTTGCCCACGGAGGAGAAACTGGTGATACCTCGCCAAGGCCCAGCAAAGAAGAAGAGGAAAATCCCTATCAAGCAGGAGGAGGATGAGAAGAAAAAGGATGAGGAAGATGAAGAGGAAGTAGAGAGAAAGAAGGAAGGTGGAGGTGAAGATGAAGATAAAGAGGATGTGGGTGGTGATGATGATGATGATGAAGATGCTGATGACAGCACTGGCAGCGACGGGGGAGAAAATGGAGACGATGAGGGTGATGAAGATGACGAAGAAGATGGGTGCAAAGGACATGGGGGTGGCGAGGAAGAAATTCCTCCCACCCCCACTGGTGGTGCTGATGAGGACTCACAGCCGATCCTCATAGACGAGGCTAGGGTCCGCAGGATGGAGGGGGTTATGGATGCAACAGGCGATGGCCCTAAAGTGATTCCTGCTTATCACATTGGGGATTTGAAGAAGAACCCCCTGCGCTTCAAAATCAAGCTATCGGGGAGTGGTGGGGTTGGAAGCAACCCCACACCCCTTGATCAGATACCTCCCGAGGTCCCTTGTCTCGAAATAGCGACTACAAGTGGGGGTTTGGAGGTTGAGCAACCTCCACCCCCCTCGCACTCTCTGGCTGAGGAAGTGGCTGCCCTCATGGCGGGACTTGTTCAGCCAGGTGAGCAACAGGATGAAGGGGGAGTCTCACCTCCCCAGGGTGCTCCTCCTCCTATTCACATAGAGAGGGAGAACCGTGTGGGTGATGGGGCTCCCCAACCCCAGCCAGAATCGATTCCTACCAAGGAGAAGTCGACCCCTCGGGGTAAGAGCTCCGACCGTGGGAAAGGAAAGGCCCCTCAAGTTGAAGCCTCAGGTAATTGTACTATCTTGCTTTGATTGTCTTGCCTTTGAAGCTTGAAAATATTCTAACACTTTGAACTGCTGCATGGATTGTAGGTACACCTGCTGGCCCGGCTCAGAAGATAAGGAGTTTGGGTGATGTTGATATCAACCATCCCACTGGTGTGATTCGGAAGCTCTACAACCTTCCGGATGCTCCTTTTGACGAAGCCTTCGATCGGCTTGAAGTAGTGGTATGTGCATATGCTTGATCAATTATTCGAATTGTATCTTTAGAATAATTCTAACTCTTTGTCCATCTATAGAACTCAGCCTGTTTGAGAATTGCAAGCAAGCTCTCCAGGAAGGCAGGAGAATGGGAGGCCGCATCTGAGGTGTCCCGTTTGAAAGCAGAACTGAAGGCTGCAAGCGAGGAGAGAGATAAGCTGAGGGAGCTTTTGACTTCGATGAAAGACTCTCTTAAGGCTAAGATCGACGATCTTCGCAAAGGGAAGCAAGAGATCAAGGGGTTGCAGGACCGTTGCGAGGCGCAGAGTCACGAACTTGAATCCTTGAAGAATCGGCTCGTCAAGGTTGAGAACGTGTCCTGTGATCGTGCAAACGTGATCAAGGAGTTGAAAGAACAACTTGCTGCTCAGCATGCTGCCTTTACTGCCAAAGAGGAGTCTTCCAAGAAGCAACTGGAGCATGCACTGTCTGAATGCAAGAGTTACAGGGAAACGGCCGAGAAAGCGGCAGAGGCACTCAGGGTACATGCCAGCAGTGTCCGATCTTCTAAAGCTTCGGTTGCGAGCAAGGCTCGTGGCGAATCTGAAGGAGAGAGGTCGCGCACTCCAAGCGTAGCCAAGCCTTGATGTATTTCTACCTTTTTCTCTGTTGTTTACACTTGTAAACTTTATGACATGTAGCAGCTCAACATTGTACTTGGCAAATTTTGATAATCAAAAGATCTTTTTGGTGTTTGAAATGAATATCATGTTCTGGATAGCATTGGAATAGATATAATCTTTTGAATGTAAGGGGTCGAGTCGCAACTCAATTACCCAAACTTATAGTAACTTGAAAATTGAACTTGAATTCGTGTAACATTTGAATGTGAGGGGTTGAGTCGCAACTCAAGCACCCAAACCTGTTAGACGATATCGAAATTGATTGAAATTGAATATTGAAATTTGAAGGTCAGTTTAACATTTGCCAGTAAGGGGTTGAGTCGCAACTCTAACACCCAAACTTGTTAAAAGACTTGGTAACTTGAATATGGTTAATTTGAAACTGCTTCAGAACTAGAATTGAAAAGTTGAACACTTGCATATTTGAACACTTAAAAGAGAACTTTATTCATCACAGAATTTACATCATGGATAGAACAACTTGAGGTGCTTAGAATTCCAAGCTCGAAGCAATCTATCTCCTTCTGGTGAGATCAGTCTGTAAGAACCTTTGCCTCCTACTGATTCAACGATATATGGACCTTCCCAGTTGGGAGCAAGCTTCCCACTGCTGTGTTCTTTGGTGTTGTAGAAAACTGCTCTGAGAACTAGACTGCCCACTGGGAACTGTCTTTTGTAGACTTTCTCATCGTAGGCTCGTTTGATCTTCTGCTGATACTTGTCCACACGAAGGGAGGCTTGGTCTCGTAGTTCTTCAGAGAAGTCTAGATCATTGACTCGAAGCTCTTCATTGATCCCTTCTTCAACTGCCCTGGTTTTCAGAGTACTTGATATGTTTTCTGTTGGGAGTACTGCTTCCGATCCATATGTTAGACGAAAGGGTGAGAACCCTGTTGATCTTCTCGGAGTTGTGCGATATCCCCAAAGGACTTTAGGTAGGACCTGTTCCCATAATCCTTTCTTGTCGTTGAGTTTCTTCTTGAGTATACCAAGAATAGCTCTATTGGAGGCTTCAGCTTGACCATTGCATTGAGGGTATCTTGGAGTTGAATAAAAGAGCTTGATTCCATTGTTCAGACAGAACTCACGGAACTTGTCAGAGTCAAATTGAGCTCCGTTGTCGGCAACAAGAACTTGAGGTGTACCAAACCTTGAGAAGATGTTATATCGAATGAACTTGATCACTTCATCATCGGTCTCTCGAAAGAGTGGCACGGCTTCAACCCATTTGGTGAAGTAATCAGTGGCCAGTAGTAGATACTTCTTCTTGCTCGGAGTTGGAGGGAAAGGACCCAAGAAATCTAACCCCCATTGATGGAAAGGCCAGGGACTTGATAGTTGATGAAGCTCATCTGCAGGGAGATGGATAGCTCGAGCGTGTCGTTGGCATGGCTCGCATCTTTGAATAACTCGTCGAGCATCTTTTGCCATTGTAGGCTAGTAGTAACCTTGTAGTTTCGTCTTAGCTTCAAGAGATCTTCCTCCCGAATGATTCCCACAAGCTCCAGAGTGGATATCAATCAGGATTGCCTGTGCTTGCTCGGGACCAAGGTACTTGAGCAACATTCCGTTGTGAGATTTGAAATATAGATCTTCTCCTTGTAGAATGTAGCATAGGAGCTTCCTTTGAAGCCTTCGGGCTTGATTTGGATCTTCCGGCATTTTGCCATGCTCGAAGAAGTCAAAAATTGATCGTCTCCAGTCTTCAAGCTCACTTGTAGTAGTGAGGTTCAACATTAATTGATCTCCACCCCCAGATCTCTTTATAGTAGTAAGGATCTGTTGATCGGGGATGGTCTTGGGCACTTCTTGATAATTGATCTGTATTTGCCTTCCTCCGAGTGAGTCTCCAGAAACTGAGGCAGCATTGGCTAAGGCATCTGCTTCTCGGTTCTCTGCTCTTGGGATTTGAATGAATTCAGCATTAGTAAAGCGTTGTTGAAGACGTCGTACTAAGGCTAAATAGAGTTGCATTCTTTCTTCTCGAGCTGTATATTCTCCATTGATTTGCCTTATGATTAACTGGGAATCGCTGTAGACGAGGATTCGATCTACCCCCAGGGATTCAGCCATTTCGAGTCTGGAAATGAGTGCTTCGTATTCGGCTTCGTTGTTGGTGGCATTGAATCCGAGAAGCTCCATCAGTATAAAGTTTTCATAGAGGAGTTGCAGCAATAGCCTCGAGATTTGGATCAATTTTTGTTGAAGGAATGATTGGAGGATTATTCTCATCTTCTAAGCGTATGTCGACATCTTCTTCCCAAGTGATGGGGTCTTCAACTGGAAAATCAGCTAGAAAATCAGCAACAGCTTGACCTTTGATGGAAGTGCGAGATTCGAACTGAATTCCCAGAGCACTCATTTCGATCACCCATTTGGTCATTCGACCAGCTCGACCAGCTTTGTCGACGATATCTTTGAGTGGATGTTCTGAAATGACAGTGATCTGGTGGGAGACGAAGTAAAGTTGAAGACGATGCGATGCAGTGAGTAAGGCTAGGATGACCTTCTCAGTTTTTGAATAGCGAGTTTCAGCCGGAAGAAGAGTGTAGCTGATATAGTAGACTGGATGCTCGATGCCTTCTCTTCTACTGACTAAGACCGCACTGATTGCTTGATCAGTCACGGCGAGATAGAGCCACAAGTCTTCTGTTGGGAGTGGAGCAGTCAGGATAGGAGCTTGCACCAGATATTTCTTGATGCTCTGAAAAGCTTCTTCGCAAGTTGAGCTCCACCCTGAAGTATCCGCCTTTCGTAGTTTGTCGAAGAGAGGCTTACATTTGTCTGAAGACTTTGAGATGAATCTATTGAGGGCAGCGAGTCTTCCCGTGAGACGTTGTACTTCCTTTCGATTGGTAGGTGATGGCATGTCGAGGATAGCTCGAATTTGATCGGGATTGGCTTCAATACCCCTCCTGGTCACAAGATGACCCAGGAATTTGCCAGATTGAACTCTGAAAGCACACTTGGCTGGATTGAGCTTTATACGATATTTTCGGAGGACTTGAAAAGTTTTTGCCAGATCAGATAGATGCTTCTCTCTAGTGGAGCTCTTGGTGAGGAGGTCGTCTACATAGACTTCGACGTTGCGGCCGACCTGATCTTCGAACATTTTTGTGACTAACCTTTGATAGGTAGAACCAGCATTTTTGAGGCCGAATGGCATTACATTGTAGCAGTAGAGACCTTGGCTAGTCACAAAACATGTCTTCTCTTGATCATCCGGATGAAGCAGAATTTGATTGTATCCAGAGTACCCATCCATGAAAGACAATAGCTTGTGGCCAGCAGTGGCATCGACGAGTGTATCAATCCTTGGCATGGGGAATGGGTCTTTGGGGCAAGCCTTATTGAGATTGGTAAAGTCGATACAGACTCTGACCTTCCCGTTTTTCTTTGGAACAGCAACTATGTTAGAGATCCAGGTAGGATACTCTACTTCACGGATGAAGCCTGCTGCGAGTAGCTTGGTGATTTCTTCTTGAACAGCAACTTGCAGCTCTAGTCGGATGGTGCGTGGCTTTTGCTTGACAGGCTTCACTTCTTATTTGATAGCAAGTCGGTGACAAGCGTCATCTGGATTGATACCAGGCATGTCCTCGAAACACCAGGCGAAGACGTCGATATTGGACTGGAGGAAGGATACCATGTCTTGCGCTTCTGCGTCGCTAAGACCGGTACCAATAAATGTTTGTGAAGGGAGATCTCCACTGCCGATATTGATAGGGATGATTTCTTCAATTGAAGGTGAGGCTTCCCATTCGATTGGTGGAGGCTCGGTCAGTGGAATCTCCTTTGATTGCTATTTGGAAGAGGGACCAGCTTCATCTCGTGGCCGCTTTGGAGGAGTAATATTGATCTTTCGATCTGTTTTAGCCGCAGCAGCCTCACAAGACCTCCCAGCTAGCTGATCGCCTCGAATGCAGACGATGCCTTCTCCCGTTGCAAACTTGAGAAGTTGGTGATAGGAAGAGGAGATGGCATTGATCTGGTGGAGGAATGGTCGTCCGAGAATAGCGTTGTAGCTGGACGTTCCCTCGACGATCGCAAACCTTATCGAGACTCGAGTCTCTTGGCTGAGGTCGATGGTGAATCTCGACTCACCCACCGTGATGCTTTGTTCGCCGTTGAAACCAGTGATCACGATTGGAACGACGTCAAGGCTTTGATATTTATGTCCCAGACGTTTGAAGCAGTCTGAGAACATAATGTCGATGGAACTCCCTGTGTCGATGAGGATCCGATTGACGGTGCTTCCGTCGATGATGAGTTTCAAAACCAGGGGGTCTCGATGTGGAGTATGAACTCCTTGAAGATCGGTGTCGTTGAAGACGATGGACGGCCAAGCAAGACCTTCGATAGGCTTCTCGATCCAGGTATCTTCTTTGTTTGCAGTAGATCGAACATGGAAGATGCGCCGAATCTGCCGATCGACTTCCTTCCCGGTCACTGATTGATTGTGCAATAATCCATGAATGCCAAAGATATTGGCATTCACGGTGAGAGGTGATGGGTTGGAAGAGATCTGATGAATCCAACAAGCCTCTTTCCCCTTTGCAGAGGATCGACGTTGATCTTGTCCCTCTTTGGTGAATTTATGGAGATGGCCTTCTCTCAGCAAGTCTTCGAGATGAAATTTTAGCCGATAGCACCGATCGGTGGAATGGCCATGGCTTCGATGAAAATCGCAATAAACAGTTTTGTCCGCTGTGAATTTGGAGTTTGGCTGAAGAGGATTGGGCCTTCGAAGGAACTCCTCATGTTGAATGCGATCGAGGATCTGTTCGACCGGTATGTTCCACTCGGTGAAAGTGGTCTTTGTTGGAGATCGACGCCCGTCATTTTTTGATCGTTTGTTGGCTGGAGGGGCTGCTGCCTCTGCGTTGTGAGCTTTGTCAGCATACTTTGGAGCTTCTCTCTCAGTTGGCCTTCTCTTCGACTCTCACCCTTTTCGAGCGACTTGATCGTCTTCCACCTCAATCTCTCTCTAGATTCGATCAAACATTGCACCTAGAGAGGGAGGGGGATTGCGAATGAAATCGTTGTAGATATATAGATCGAAGCGGAGGGCGTTCTGGAAAGCTAGCATGATGGCTTCATCATCCAGATGTCTTCCAGAGAGAGCATAATGCTCGTTGTGAAATCTTCTCGTGAAGCTGCGGAGAGTCTCGTCGGCACCCATCCTTAGCCGATAGAGAGAGTCGAGCTTCTTCTCTGGCTTTAGATTGAGTTGATAATGCTGCACGAAGAGTTTAGCCAAAACATCAAACTGGGTGATGGACCTAGCTCGGAGATTGTGATACCAATCGAGTGACGGCTCATCGAGACTTCCTGCAAAGGTGCGGCAGAGCACGTTGTTTTCTTCTTCGTGTGGCGTTAGAGCTTGCTTGAATGCGAGGATGTGGAGAGTAGGATCTCCTCGGACGCAGTTGAATTTGGGGAGGATAGGAGTTCTCCATCCCCTTGGGAATGTTGATTCGAAGAGGCTTCGATGTAGAGGCCCGGCAGAGGAATACCCGTCCCTACGACCGTGTCCTCGACCTAGAGGTGGGTCAAGAGGCAAGATCGCAAGGTCTTGCTCAAGCATTGAGGTAATTGCCGGTTGAAGTCAGTGTCGAAGGTCCGATCCGAGTCCACGTTGAAGTGGAATGGATGGGGAAACTCGACTTTTTGAAGGAGCGCCTTTCATTTTGTGCTTCCTTGGTATGTTGAGCTTTGAAGGTGCCCTCTTGTCGCAGTTGCGGCCGGAAGATGATTGGGAAGACTCGTCATCGAGGCGGTCCCAAACACTCTGCTTCCAAGGGGCAGCAGAGGGAGTTGGGTCACGTCGAATCCTCTCGAGGGCAGCAGTGTCCATTGACCTCCGTTGCTCGGAGTGGATTGAATGTCGAGGAAGATCAACCATCTCACTTGTAGAGGGGATAGGAAGAGCGATTCCAGCCTCGGATACTGCCTTCTTAAGAGCATCCCTCTCAGCGGTGAGGGTGGCGTTTTGCTTTGCCAATTGGAGCAGTTGGAAGTCGACCGCAGAGATTTGGTAGGTCGATGGAGGGTCTTCAGCAGGAGTGGGGGCAGTTTGCCCAACCGATTGTCGTGCGGGATGGGCGATAGGTCGATCGACAGATCTCCCACTCCCTGAGCGAACCCCCATCTCAGGAACAGCAAGGGGCTGTCCGAAGTTGAGCCTTTGACTCATTGATCGAGTCTCAGGACGAGCTTGTTGTTGAGTGTTACTTCCTTCTGGTTGACCTTGGTGTTTCGTCCTCGCCATTCAGAGAGCGAAAGGTGCAACGAGAGTGCCGACGTCCGATCAGTTGTCTGATCAACCGAGGGGGCGAGGAAGTTTGACTATCAAGATCGGTTGTATACTCAACCGATCAAGTAGTAGCGGAGAGCTCGACTTTTTGCTCGAATCCCACAGACGGCGCCAAACTGTGAGGGAAAATCTCCGTGCCGACCCGAAGACTTCGCCTCACCAGTCAATTGAAGTTGAAGGTGACGTCGAAGATTGTTGGTCGATCTGTTGATTGAAGTTGAAGCCTTTTGATATGCAAATAGAGAGAATGTTGACACGAGGTGTGATCTCGGAGTTCAGCCGAAGCCTACGTCTCCGTGCTATAGGGAGCAACCCGAATTTACTAACACTTATGTTGAAGTGATCTCGACAGGCTGAGTATCACTGAAAACACCCTGATCTCTTCGAAGGAGAGAAGAAGATCAAAGAGAGGTGGAAGATGGGAAGCTGAGAAATTCCAGAGCTCTGGATTCTGAAAACCAGATCTCAGAGTGGAAATCAGAAATTCTGGATCTTTTTACATTCGAAGGCTCTGCTATTTATAGAATTCTCTGGTGGTAAATGGCGGTTTCTGCTGCAGCATCTGGGGATTCTCCAGGTAAAGCTGGTGGGCCCCGTTACTGTCTTCTGGGGGATTCCACAGGCTTTTGGTCCCACCAGGCAGGGCCGGTGGGTCCCGCGATAGTCCTCGTGGGCCCACCAGGCAGGGCCGGTGGGTCCCACGGTAGTCCTCGTGGGCCCACCAGGCAGGGCTGGTGGGTCCCGAGGTAGTTCTCGTGGGCCCACCAGGCAGGGCTGGTGGGTCCCGCGATGGTCCTTGTGGGCCCACCAGGCAGGGCCGGTGGGTCCCGTGGTAGTTGGTAAACTTCTGCCAAAATTTGCACCCACATGCCTTTTGATACAGGGGGTTGCTGTTTTTTGCACCAAATCCAAGCCAGCCAGAACGAACTCTAGCTAACTTGGAGGGGGTAACTGTGGGTGCAAATTTTGGCAGAAGTTTACCAACTACCACGGGACCCACCGGCCCTGCCTGGTGGACCTACAAGGACTACCGCAAGACCCACCGGCCCTGCCTGGTGGGCCCACGAGGACCACCGCGGGACCCACCGGCCCTGTCTGGTGGGCCCACGAGGACCACCGCGGGACCCACCGGCCCTGCCTGGTGGGCCCACGAGGACTATCGCGGGACCTACCAGCCCTGCCTGGTGGGACCAAAAGCCTGTAGAATCCCCCAGAAGACGGTAGCGGGGCCCGCCAGCTTTTCCTGGAGGATCCCCAGATGTTGCAGCAGAAACCGCCATTTACCACCAGAGAATCCTATAAATAGCAGAGCCTTCGAATGTAAAAGGATCCCGAAATTTCTGATTTCCACTCTGAGATCTGGTTTTCAGAATCCAGAGCTCTGGAATTTCTCAGTTTCAAATCTCCCACCTCTCTTTGATCTTCTTCTCTCCTTCGAAGAGATCAGGGTGTTTTCAGTGATACTCGGCCTGTCGAGATCACTTCAACATAAGTGTTAGTGAATTCGGGTTGCTCCCTATAGCACGGAGACGTAGGCTTCGGCTGAACTCCGAGATCATACCTTGTGTCAATATTCTCTCTGTTTGCATATCAAAAGGCTTCAACTTTAGTCAACAGATCGACCAACGATCTTCAACGTCAACTTCAACTTCAATTGACTGGTGAGGCGAAGTCTTCGGGTCGGCACGAAGATTTTCCCTCACAGTGGTGCTACAAAGGAAGCTCCCACTACTTCTTCGTAGCTCTAGGAATCATCCTCCTGAAACTCTGGATTAACTATCGAAGTTTCTCCATAGTATCTTTCAAGAGGTCTGATGGTCCCACAACGATGAAGTGGTGGTGGTACAAAAGTGAATTGTTTCTACAGTGTCTGGTATACTAGTTTCTTGTATCATCTACTCCCACTACGTTTTCAGATGCGCACTCTCTATTAGTACCCAGTAGTTCACCCAGAACTACCTTACCGGTAAACTTATGGTCTATAATATAATCCTGGTCTAGGTAGATGGTATTCGTAGAAACGATTACCTTCCAAACCTCAAGATCATAGAATAGTCCACCTTATGCCTCCTAAGAGTAACCTACAAACAGATATACCTGGAACTACATCTCTATCTTATCCCTCTTGTCCTTTTGCACAAGTGCAGGACAACCCTATATCTCGAGACTCTATAGTGTCAGCTTTCGTTTAGACTATAGCTCTCTATAGGTCTGAGGCACTTATCTAGATGAGAGAGTTTCAGATATAAGCTATTGTTTTAAGGTACAACCCCACCAAAGGGTGGGTAGTACATTTGGCAATATTCATCATACTACGGACTATGTCAAACAGGGTCCGATTCCTTCTCTCGGAGACTTCATTCTGACATTTCATCCTAGGAGCATTTAACTAGGAGATAATCCCATGCTCCTTCAGGATCCTATGGAACCCATCCGATAGGTTCTTATTCCCTCGATTAAATCGAAGAGACTCCTATCGTCTGGACGCTCTTGGAACCATAGGCGTCAAAATTAACTAACTCCCATACCTTCATAGCCCTTTTAGTTATTCTGCCTTCCAGATTACACTCATAGGTTAGAAGGATCTCCGATGAATCTGTGAATAGAAACTCGGCCTTCTGTTACCTTTGAATTTATCTAAGGCAAAATATCTAAATCAGAGGGGTCACAAATGGGATAGCTTCTCCGAAGGATTTAGATGAATTTCAATTAGACGCTACAGCTGTCATGAAATCTATTTTCGAATTAGGATTAAATACAAAGAGATTATTCTGATCTATTCCTCTAGTAATGAAGCTATCTATTCAGTTTAAGATACACACCTACGGTGCTGTCTAAAACTAAAAACTTCATTTACCAAGGAGGAAACAGAACTACATCTCTAAAAAATCAAAATCCGTGTTTCAGAAAAAAACTAAGACAATCATATCTAACATTTTCCGCAGCGGCTTATGGCATCAGTACCTATGTTAGGATTACTTCACTATAAAGTAGCCTTCTGCTTTCCTTGAATCTCTGTAGACCCGAAGTCTATATTTTAAGAAGCATAAGAACTGCTACTAGATAGCGACTCAAATCCTAACATCTTGAGGCCATACTCAATCTTCAAATACCCCCTATACTTGCTAAAACAGAAACACTTCCGTCCTTAGCGTTACCATACTTAGGAGTCCACACTAGTTTCTGCACTAGAATAGTTTTCGATCTCTTATAAGTTACTCCCTTAGGTTCTTCTAAAGAAGACCTAGGTTAAGCACTAAAGGCATTGCCTTTAATCTTGATCCCATCCTTTGTCTCTTGGAAATCTCCTTAGAAGTTCTGCGTTTATCATTTCTAACTTGTTAAAGCTAAAATCTCTGATAACGCCTTCGAAGGTTCCAGACAAGGATGCAAGATAGACGTCTTCCACCACCTCGTCATCTGGTACTATGTCTTTGGAATCTAGTTCGATCTGGAACTCAAGGATGTGTTCCCGAACAAACATTCCCTCTGACATCTTAGTACCGACAAGTATCTTGGTGGATAAGCGATGAGTCTACTGACTTCGCCTAGCAGATATCTTATGCAAGTAAAACTTTATTATAGAAGACCCAGTATATCTCTGACTCGCTTCTAAAGAGTTGTCCGCAAGTCTGCTATAACATAGCACTTGCACATCTCCTTAGACTCTTGCTAGTCGTCATATGCCCTAGTTAGTGCCCTAGTGATATCTGGACCCGTTAGGTCTAGTACAGGGATATTTAGATTGGAAGCCAATGTATGTTTACTACCCTAAGCATAAGCTAGAGATAGTGCTTCCGCTCTACGTAGTTAGAGACCTAATAACTGGTTCTCTTATGGGATAACGGATAGGGGAACTATATGGTTGAATGAAAACGAATGCAAAATAACTTATTTTATGGAATTTTAAAATAAGCTAATTATATCCAAATGTCAGCGCTACCCTCACAGCGAAGACACCTCTATGGATTAATTAACCATGTATGTAAGATCTCGGAATAGGCTGCACCTGTCCGAGGGGGCAGTGTGCAGGTCATCTGCTTACACGGGTCTTTCCCTTGACCCTATCCAAATCTGCCAACTAAGGGCTTTGATGAACCATGGTTATCTTTTGGCCAGTACCACGTGATCACCATTGTCTTCGCAACGAATACCTCACGTGTACTTCGGATGCTTAACTACGAGCCTAGGTAATTACGGAACGGAAGTTCTAACGGCCCCCACGAGGGTGAGTAAAGCCTGAACCCTTGGCGCCGTAACCGCCATATCCCGAGGGAGATCACTAAGTAACTTGGCATGGAAAAACACAGCTCTCACCCGAGGGGGTTGTTGAGTTATGCCCTCCCACCCGAGCACGAAGTGATTGGCCATGGAGGCCAGGGGATCTCTAAAAGTCCTCTTACACATCCCTTATTATAGTTGAGGGTTATTTAATGCAAGTATGAGTGTACACTAAGGTCACGACAACCTATACACTAGACCCTGGTCATACCGTGCTCCCATTAGCGTTCAAGCCTTTCGTAAAGCATTAATCGATCTCGGAATATCATAGTCCCTGCCTCAAGTGGATTTCTCCACTCAAGGGTCACATTACATATTCCAAAAACATCGATGCTCCGCAAACTTGGCTATCACGCTAATGCCCTGGAGCCTAGCCTAAGGTCAGACTGACAGGAAAGGTCTTCCACTACCATGGCGCCTCGCTTATAAATTTGACGAATGATGTCATAGTAGAATTCCAACTCATTCTAGGTTTCGATGCTTGCCAAATAGGCACACCCGACTAATCGGGTGTTGACCTAATGGGGGCATAACCAAATATGAGGAATTCATGCTATCATCAAGGGTCAATTAAATAATAGGTATCACTAGTGGAATCCTATCCTAATAAGGTCGCTAGGACCCGAGGGGAAAGGGCATCCCTCTAACACATATAATCAAATTATCGCATCGGGGTTCTCTACAAAAATATAAAGAACTACTGAAAGAAACAAGCACACAACTGAATCAAGTTCAGGGTCCGACCCCTGAACCTGACTAGCACAGCGCAGGCTCTCTGTCTCCTTTGCAAGGTTCCTCGATCCGGTGCAAGCCTCTGTATACGATCTCCTGACGCTTTCTACCCTTTGCCGTCATCGTGTACGCTTCGCCGGATCGCCATCGTCCTCCAAGGTTCCGCTCATCTTCCCGATGGTGGATCTCCACGGCAAGTCCTCCTCTTCAATCTGTAACCGAAAAAGATCTAGTACGCTTCGAGCAAGTGCTCGCTCGTACACAATTTCCTAGAAAGAAAAGGAAAACAAACCTAGCAAAAGCCTGGGAATCAAGGGTGGTAAATCTTCACCTCTTGCCTGACTATGGCTCTAAATTCTATCCACACACAGAAGAAAAAACATCCAGACAAAATCGCTAACACGGGGTCCAACCCCCGGTAGCAAGCAATCACATATCCAGAATAATTTTAGAAGCGGCACCCTGCAAGAATGATTCATAGAACACACAAAAAATATACTATGCATGATCTACTCGTAGAACCCCGATGGCGGCACATACTATTCATGCGCGCACATGACGATTTCATGAAAAACATGAAACGCACACCACTAGCGTGTTCTGATACCAATTGTTGTAAATAAATCCATGGTAGAGGCCCGCAGCGGAAGCAAAGTGAAGGTCCGAGGACCGTGAGCGGTGTGCGTTACATATCAAAATTTTCATCGAAACGATCTACATATGTGTGTATGAAACTAGCATGGCAACTACGCGAACCCCTAACGACGATCTAACGCAAAAGAACAATCTAGCATGTATGAATATTCTAATTATGTTAGATCTACTTGTTAGAGATCATACCTGCGTGCGGAATCTTTCACCGCGACAAATTTCTTCTTTGTCGATGGAGACGGGCTACGGATCTGCTCGACATAGCTTCGGTGCGACGGCCATAACTTTCTGCTCCGAACTCTGATTGGGCTGAAATTTGGACTGCAGGTAGCCCTCTTCGAGATGCAACTTTTACAATAAGTTTCACGTTGTTTGGACTTCTATAGATCCCGAAATCACAGAAACAACGCTGATTTTCTGTGTAGATTCTGGACAGCAAAAGGTTGCGGGAGACGCCTTCTAGTTCACCCGATCTCACACGATGCACGGCACCTCGTCGATGGATCTCTGAGTGCCTCCATACGACGAGCCTTATCCTTCTACGAAACACCACGTGAGGAAGACGAGTCGCCATCCAATGGCGCAAGCGAGGGAGAGAGAGACGAGAGAGAAGATGCGAAGAGAGGAGAGGGGGCGGCTAGGGTTTCCCCCATGGCTTGGGCCGGCCCTAGGGCTTGCATGGCTCATTAATTTCATCCCCCCCCTCTCTCCCTATGCCTTATATAGGGTCGGCCTTATCCTTATGGATAAGTCTAGCGGATAGGATTGACTGATTCAAACCTCTCCTTATAATCTCTTCTTTTATCTCTATCTTTTCCTTGTTTTCGAAAACGGTCAAAACCAGCCCGTTTTCTGCGCCTCATGACCGGCCCTTTCATCGGAGGCATCAACCTCCTGAAACTAATAGGGCCGGCCTTGACCAGTCTCTCAATACTTAGGGCCGGCCCCTTTAGTGCATAGTGGCGTATGGTATGACCAAAACGCCCTTATGTCACTAGTTGGCCGTTCCTCGTGTACGAGACTTTGCTAGGCACACATAAGTGAAGTGCACCAGTGATTTCACTATTCTCTGAGGTTCCCGTAGGGTGCCCCTAGTGAAGTCAACTAGTCAACTCGCAACATATCCCGGTGCATCGCACCCATGTGGCAAAGTCCACTTATGACAAGGAATTGCTACATGCGTCTCTGCACTAACCTAGGGTTTCCCCTTAGTGCACATACGTAGCTACGCATCTATCGTGCACTAGTGCGAAGCACTCACGGAGCGTAGGCTTGGACTTCTCGCTTCCTCTAACTACGTTCTGTGTTTCGATGAGATGGTATAAGAACCGTACATAATGTCGATAAGGTGGAACCTTCAGGGACCAGGGTTCATGGCTTCCAACTCAGACCCGATCGACACACTACCCGAGTGTACCATCGATCCTCTGAGTCCGAGTTAACCTACGTAGCCACCCAGAGTGCGACGCAGGCTGCACTCCAATTCCCCCAGACTTACTATGTTCTCCCTCATACCCCTGCTCTCCGCTTAGTATGGTAAACCCGCTGTCCCTCCACTTGGTGCCATGACGCAACTCGAGCGATGGAGAATACCGTCAGACTCGAGTGCTCATATGACTCGGTTCCTTCCAGGTTGACCACATACATCGTACCTCCGATTACTCTTCCGAGCAACCGGATCCATCATCAGTCCAACTGATGACCACCTGGCCAGGGTTTAATACGACGTAGGTCAGACCAAGGAACGCACCTCCTGTTAGGGGTGTGGATAGCCTGCAGGAGTGACACGCTGATGCAACGCCAGCCGGGTAACCCAGCACACCGTGGTTTTGGATCACTGCATCTGGATCCTCACACATTGGTGCGCCAAAGCACCACACAACTGGTTAGTCCACCAGACATGGTTCCTCAGGGTTTAGGACCGTTTTACCCTAAGCAGAAACACGGTTTAGTGCACCTGTGTCTGCTCACCGATCTGTGCACCGTGTTGGTTCCGTTCGGCCATAGATACTCTGCCTGGTAATGACCGTGGTGGAGACACCCACGCTCTGTCATCCCAACAGCTTATCCTGATAGGGCGACCAACCCTAATCAGAGCTGCGAACGTATTTAGGTTACATGGGACCAATCCCTTGAGTCTCCCACTTAAGTGGATTACCATGTAGCCATGGCTCTCTATTCTGTAATCAGAACACGTACTAAGGTACGTACCAATATGTATTCCTATACTATCAACCATACATAGCTAAACTATAGGTTTTTACGAGCTGTAGACCTCACCAATTCTAACAAATTCACTCGATCGTCTACCTGTCGAATGGGCGAAGTCTTGTAAAGCGATTGGTCAAAATTGCCTAATCGGACAAGTTTGACCGATCGGTAAGGATAATGGAGTTGGAAGTTCTTCTGCTCGATGCTTCATATGGATGACGCTTCGCTTGGCCTTTGTTTCGTCTTGCTCGATGTTTCGCCTGGTCTGACGCTTCGTCTGGTCTGACGCTTCATCTGGTTTGCGCCATATGGCATTTGATCTGGAGGTACCATGTGGTACTTTTGAAAACACGGTAGCAATCTCGAGGCGCCACGTGGTATTTTATTTTTCCTGCCAATTCTCCTGGGCATATAAGTTCCGCTCCGAGGCTTATTTTTCTTCCCGTGTTATCAAAAATTTTCGAGTCTCCAATTTTTGCTCCAGAATTCTCTATTTTCTGTTTCGTGTTCTCTCGATCGGTTGCAATTGCATCTTCAGGCAGCGTGAAGAATGTCGTTCCTTCGAAGAAGGGGAAGGAGAAGGCTAAGGTTTCACCAAAGATCATAGGCAGAGGCAAGGGCAAAGGTGCTCTGGGTGTGCTTGGCAATAGGCATTTAGGAGTGGGGTTCGCTTATGCGCCTTCCCAGTCAGAGCATATCCCCAAGGCGGACTTTGTGCTGGGGCCGCTGAGGCCATTGGAGGAGGAGCCAGTGTTCGAGTATGGCGCTGGCAAGAAGACCACTGAAGCCAAGAGGGCCAAGTGGGAGAAGCTGCTTAGCTGCTTCACTAAAGGCACCCATCGTCCTGTGCTTGCTGGAGTGCAGTCTGCTTTTGGGATCGATAAACGATCCGTCTTTATTGATATGGCTAGTAAGGAGCAGGTCATGGGGACGATTGTCACGATCGGCCAACTGAACTGTGGACTGTGTCTGTCACTGTCGATGTTCGCTGCTCAAGTGTTGAACACTTCAGGCCTCTACCCCGGGCAGTTGATGGGGAACGTGTGGAGGATAATCTACGCATTCTGCCGGGTGGAGTCTGACCACCAAGAGGAGCTGAGAGCCTACTACTCTAGCATTCCTGAAGGCGAATCGGCCTAGATAGAGTTGGGCTACTTCTTCTATCACTACAAGTGGGTGTCAAGGAAGGATAGCCCATTTTTCAACCTCCACGGCATCTCCGCCCTCTGCCCGATCACCGATATGGTCCCGTCTGACAAGCTATACACGGACTGGACAATCTCCGTCTGGGGAGCGTGGACTCCCTTCTCTGTGCCTGAGACTCCTCGTACTCAGATACATAAGGAGGTTGAGAAATACGCCCCTGGAGGGGAATTGTGTTGGTCGTCCAATCGGGTTGGTGCGATCGACAACCTCTTCCTCAAGTTGACCTGCGGCACCCAATCGTAGAAGTAGTTTTTGAATTGCCCGGTCCGGCACGACAACGCCAATCTGATGCATCGACTGATGGTTGGATATGAAGACAATGATGCCCTGTACTCTAACTACGAGGAGGATCAGGAGACAGTCAGGTTGGTCCGATATATCAGGGCCGAGAAGAAGGTATACGGGGCGAGGCGACGCTCGGGCCCGACGGAGGAGAAGTTGGTGATGACCAGGTGTGGCCAGGTCAAGAAGAGAAGGGTACTGAAGGAGGTGGAGAAGGAGAAGGAAGAGGAGGAAGAAAAGAAAGGTGGAGGTGATGGAGGAGAAGAAGAAGAAGGTGGAAGCGAAGAAGAAGAAGAAGAGAAAGAGGAGGAAGGTGGAGGTGAAGGAGGTGATAAGATCCCTCCAACACCTCCCGGGGCTGGAATAGTCCCTCCTATCGATGAAGCTAAGGCCCGTCGAATGGAGGAAGTTATGGATATGGCGGGCGATGGCAAGAAGGTGCCGCCCGCCTATCACTTCGAGACTTTGGTGCGCTCCACGCGCATCAAAATCAGATACTCGGGGAGCGATGGGGTTGGTAGCAACCCCATGCCCCTCAATCAGGTACCCCCGGGTAGCCTTCGTCAAGAAAGGGCCTCGACAAGCGGGGGGCTAGAGGTCGAATAGCCGGGGTCAGCGCCTTGACTTACTGGGGCTCAGATGCGCGGAGGAGACTGCCGTACTGGTGGCCTCTTTTCAGGGGGCTGGTGAGCAGCGCAAGGAAGGGGAGATCTCTCCTCCTCGAGACGTTCCTTCTCCTTTACAAAGGGAGGGAGGAAGTCGTGGGGAGGTTGGGACACCCCAACCGATCCCTGTCGTATCCCCCATGAGAGAGAGGTCGACCCCCAGGGGTAAGAGCTCCGATCGGGGGAAAAGACAGGCAGAAGTATCCCGGGGGGCCTCTGTAGGTATGTTTCTGCTAACTCTGCACTATCTCTTCACTGTATTTGATGTTTGAAGTATCTGAGTTCTTGCTTTGTCTGCAGATGCCCCTGTTGGTCCTCCCCCGGTGATGAGAGATTTGGGTGAGGTTGATATCAACCACCCGACATGGGTGCTAAGGAAGTTGTGCAACCTTCCTAACGCGCCTCTGGAAGAAGCCTTCAACAGGCTGGAAGTTGTGGTAAGTGCATCAACTTTGACTTGGGTTTTGAATTGTAATTATTCGATATGCTTCTGACTTGCTCTCTGTTGTTGGCAGAACTCAGCCGTGTTGAAGCTCACCAGTAGGCTCTTCAGGAAAGCCGGTGAGTAGGGGGCTTCAACAGAAGTCGCTCGCTTGAACGCCCTCCTGGAGGCCTCAAATGAGGAGAAGGAGAAGCTGCAGGCAGCTCTATCTGCTAGCAAGAAGGTTGTTCGCAAAGAGCATCAAAAGAAGAAGAACTTGAACACCTCCTACGTCGATTTGAACAAGGAGTTCCATGATTTGAAGAACACGTTCTTCAAGATGGAGACTTCTATCTTCAATCGATTGACGGAGATCAAGGAGTTGAAGGCTGAGCTTGCTATGAAGGAGGTAGCTTTCGCGGCCAAGGATAAGTCTTATAGGAAGGAGCTAGAGCATATGCGCATTGACAGCGAGAGCTACATGTCAACTGCGGAGAAAGCGATGGAGGCCCTCAGGCAGGCATATGCTAGTGATGTCCACTCTTCCAAGGCGTCTGCGGCGAGCAAGTCTCGTGGTGGATCTGAGGGAGATAGGTTGCGCGCTCAGAGTGTAGCAAAGCCTTGATGTACTCTTTTTCTTTCTTTGTATTTGTAACCTGTATCCTCAAAAATTTATACCTGTAAAGTTTTGAGTAATAGAAAGGACTTGATTTGTATGTTTGAAATGGAATGTCTTTTCTAGGTTGAACATTATGTGGATGCTAATGTTTTGAATGGAATGTTTGTTGGAATTGGATCCGCTTATCAAAGTCGCAATGGAAGCAAAAGATAGATCAGAATATCATACGGTGTATGTTTCATTACAATTAATTCTACAAAACAATCTACATTCAAATCTATGATCTTAGTATATGTGCGGACACCCTAGAGGCATACTACGATCTATGGAAGACATGCATGCATCTAGTAAGGTGTTTAGAATCATCATACGTTGTGGATCTATGATCCGGAGATAACATAACGATGATGAACCGCACGTGAATCGCAAGGGAAGCTGTCGGATGGCACCTTGTCCTTTGCGAATTGAGGAATCCTCAATGTCCTATCTCTGAGTGCAAGGAATACGAGCCAACGGAGAAATTCGTTATGAAGACGATGGCTAGCCGCAAGATCTCCTCCTTCTCTTTCTCTCATTTTCCTTCTTTTTCGTTCCTCCTTCTTCTTCCTCTTTCTTCCTTGGCCGAAACCTCAGAGAGGAAGAGAGGGAGAGGGGGTTCGGATTTTTGGAGAGGGAAGAGGCTAGGGCCGGCCCCTAGTGGATAGGGATAAGAAGGGGTGGTTATTAGGGTTTCCACAAGCCTATCGTGAAGCCTAGATGAAAATGCCCTTCACGAAAAGTGAAAAACTGAAAGAGAGATTGAGTGAGGTGCGCTACTCGAAATCGAGTTCCGTCAGCGCCTATGAGCTCTTGGAATTATTCCGCTCATTCTAAGATCCATATTCAATATGTTCTGAGCCACATTTTAGTATTTACCAAAATACCCCTACGGCCCCTAACATATGTGAATTAGGTTCTTAGGCTCCGCCGGGCTTGCGCTCCATCGCGCTACTTCGCATCCAACGTATCCAACCAGGTCGGGGAACAATTTCTATACGCAACGATAGGGTGGAACCTTCAGGGTTCGGGATCTCTAGCTTCAACCAGATCCCTGATTAACTATTCCGGTGACACACCGAAAGTTTCGTTAATCATCCCTAATCCGATTAATCCGCGTAGCCACCTAGAGTGCGACGTGAGTTGAACTCTAGTGATCCTAAACTTATGTTACTCCCTTGTAACCCTATTTTCTACTATACTCTGATAATCCTTAGTCCCTCCTATTGTTGGTGCCAAGATACAACTCAGGCGGTGGGGAACACCGTCAGATCCCGATCGATCATCTGACTAGGAATTGATGACTTGTCATCTATAACACCAGCCTACTTCCGGTGCTATACCTAGCATCCAGAACATCATCAGTCATACTGACAACCACCAGGCCTGGGTTAACTATATGGACAGATTGACTCATCAAAACGCACCCATCCAACATTGGATGTCGGATAACCTGTAGGGATTACATATCACTCAAGCGTCAATCGGGTAACCCAACGTACCATGGTATTGGACTATGAAAGGTCAGCACATGTTGGCATATCAAAGCACCACACAACTGGTTGGCCCAGTATACATGGTCCCTCAGGGTTAAGGACATATTATCTATAGTAGTAAGACGGTTTCTGCACCAGTGTCTGAATCTTTGAACTATGCACCGTCTTGGTTCCTGTTCAAACGATCATCGTGCTTAGTCAGGTGAATAGGAATTCCACGTTCCCATGGTGGAGACTTCACCACATCCTCTACCTGCCAACAGCTTGTTCTCGGTGAAGCAACCGGCATCACCTAAACTGTGAACTAGTTCTAGGTTTACACACAACTAGTCCACTGGGTCTCCCAAGCATAGATCCACCATGCGCCTTAGTGGCCTACTGTGTTCCCTAGGGTCCTTTATTATATGTGTATTAACATATACCAAAGTAGTATTCTAATTAAAGCAATAACCAAAGTCATCTTTATTAATGTTAATACAGAAAATCCATGCTCAGGACACACGAGCTACAACAATCTCTCACTTGGCCTAGCGGGGAACAACAGTCTTAACTCCCATGGCATCCACGTGCTTCGCAAAAGCCTTGGTCGATAACGCCTTTGTGAAAGGGTCCGCCATGTTATCTGCAGACGCCACCTGAGTTACTGTAACCTCCCCTCGCTTCTGCAAGTACCGGATAATGTAGTATTTCCGCTCGATATGCTTACTCTTCTGGTGATATCTTGGCTCCTTGGATTGTGCTACCGCTCCACTATTGTCACAGTAAAGGACAATAGGATCTTAAAACCCTTTGATCGAGCTTCTCTCTCTAGAATCCGGAGCTTCTCTCTCTAGAGTTTGGGGCGATTTTGGATCCCCATTCGGGGGTGCTGATGAAGCCCCCCACCGAGCTTCATTGTTTGGAGATTTCAGAAGGGCAAGAAGGGTCGAAGGTTGTAGACCAAGGGGCTGGACCAGTGGGTTCGGTGAGAGCTGGAGCACAGGAGAAGATGGAGTTGCAGGGCCAAGGTGCAGGTATAGCGGCTGTGACTCAAGGTGCTGGGCCAGGGGGTTCGGAGAGAGCTGGAGCAATGGAGAAGCTGGAGTTGTTAGGGAAGGATCGGATTTCTGTAAGGCAGGTGAGTGATTTGCTGGTAGAGAGGGAACGGATCACTTGCTCTGATGGGTTTGAGAACGCTAATGCAGGGGAGGCTAAAACAGGGGAGACTATAACAGGGGAGGTTAGTGGACCTTCACTGTCAGATGTGGCGATTCAGGGGATTGAACAAGAAGGATATGAGGCTGATGCTGGACTTGTAAGGAGATACTCACCACCAGCTGCTCCGAAGATAGCTGAGTTTGTGGATAGGGCAGCATTGGGTTCTCACTGTGTTATACCTTCCTTGCACACCAGGTGTTCGGCAGAAAGTCTGGGAGAGTTGAATACTAGCAGAGGTAAACAGAGGATGAAGGGTGTTGCTTTAGATAGTCCTTCAGAATTTCCAAACTTGCAATCACAAGGAAGGGTTCAGAGAGAGGATCGGCCGATAGTGCTGGAGGGAGATCATCTTGGAGGTATTGGCGGTAGTGGGACTATGCATCAAGGAACCAAATCCGGACCAGGAACTGAAGGCTGTAATCAGAAAACTAACTCTATTGCTGGTGGTTATGCTGGTTTGGCTAGTGGGATGAAATCTGCTTGGAATGCTGTAGGAGCGTCACCTAAAAGCACGAGAAGCCCTGTGCTTAGATTTATTGCTCCGACGTTGGTGGGGACGAAAAAAGTGGCTGTTTGCCCTGTAGAAGAAGTGGAAAAAAATCAGAAACAGTGGGATTTAGCTCTGGTTGGATACGTCTTGGGCAGAAGGCCGTATTATTTGCATCTGAAGACACAACTAATGCAGAAATGGAAGCCGGTTGGCAGTCTGGAGCTGTACTCTAGGGAGAATGGAGTGTTCTTATTTAAGTTTGGGCTTGAAGAGGACTATGTGAAAGCCTTGGAAGGAGGTCCTTGGCATATTGAAGGTAGACCCCTTGTTTTGAAAAAATGGGTGAAAGGTATGAATTGCGAGCGAGACCTTGTTACTAAAGTCCCAATCTGGGTTCGATTTCCAAATCTATTGGTTGACTTATGGTCTGAAGAGATACTGAGCCGAATGGGAAGTATCATTGGGATACCTTTGTATATGGATCAAGCGACCACTGCACAATCTCGGGTAAGTTATGCCCGGTTCTGTGTGGAGATAAATGTGGAGGATTCCCTACCCAAAGTAGTTGAAGCCCGGGATAATAAAGGTAACCTTTTGTCCATCCAACCTGTTTTATACGATTGGGTTCCTCAGAGATGTAGGGCCTGCAGATCTTTTGATCATTCGGAAGGTATGTGTCATAAACACCCCAAGCTTGGGGAGAATTGGAAGAAGCTAGGGAGAGGGCAAGTATCAGATGTCCAACAGGGGAATCGGTTTCAGTGGCGACCTATTCCCAAGGGGTCAAGAGGGCCTGAGAATCCTGTGACAATGCCAGATGGGGTTCAAGGAACAAATCCACCAGATGTTGAGCAAGGCTGGGAGCAAGTGGGGGGGGCTATGAGGAAGGATCGAGGCAAAGGTAAGGAATTAGAAGATACTGAATTGTCTAACCCGTTTGATATCCTTCGAGAGCAAGCTGAACGAATAGCTGAGCCGGTATGTGCATTTAATAGCCAAGTCATTGATGAGCTCTCGGCAGACCTGGAAGGTGAAACTCTGATTGAGGAGAGGGAACAAAATAGAGGGGGCGTTGAAGACAATGTGATTGATGCTGGGAATGACCAAGAGAAAGAAGGTGTTTCTGTGAATGGGCAGGGTGCTAATGCTGTACAGGAACTTCAGAAACCTATTAGCATTGGGAAGGATAATTTGGTAGAGGCCAAGGGGCGAGCCTCGGCAGTCGCTATGGCTAAACATAAAGGCCTACAGATACCTAGTTTAGAGAAGCTTAGGAGTGCAAATTGTTCGTTTTCAGCAGCAAATTCTGGTGTGAAACATGGAATCCGGTCAGCCTATATGGAGGACAGTGATTCTTTGACTTCAGATGAAATTATGGGCAGAGTCTTCGGAGATCTTCAAGAGGAGTTATCAGTGCAGATAGGTAGCGTTCCGATAGAAGGGAGAAGGGGTAATCAGGGGATGGCAGTAAGTAGAGGGGAAGGTATTACGGTTCCAAATCCTGATTTATTCAGCAATCTTCCGAACATACTCACCGTGGAAACTAATCATTCGAACAAATGTGGTAGGGGGAAGTCTACAATAGTTACAAGATCGGGTAGACTTACAAGGAGTAATTCTGTTGGGTCAGGTGAAGCCCAAGCCAAGCCTAAATAGTTTATTCCATGACGATTATGAGTTGGAACGTCCGAGGTATTAGCAAGCGGGGTAAGCAAGGGGAACTTGTGAAACTATTTCATAACCAATCTACGGATTGTTGTGGTCTGATTGAAACTAAAATCAGAGGTAATAATGTTAAGCTTCTGAAACATTTGATTCCACGAGGTTGGGGATGGCAAGGTAACGGAGTAGGGGAGCTGAGGCATCGAATTCTCGTCCTTTGGAATAAAAAACGTTGGAAATTTGAGAATTTTAGCATTCATCAGCAGCATATTACTTGTGAAGGTCAATTTCTTAGGACTGGTCAGGTGATTACCATATCATTCATCTATGGAGCTAATATGGAGGCAGAGCGACAGGAGCTATGGCAGGAGATAGCTAGATTGGGTAGCTCTTGCGTAGATAAACCTTGGGTGCTGATGGGCGATTTCAACTCTGTTCGATTCCTTGATGAAAAGATTGGAGGTCGCTCGGTCCCTATTCAGCATCTTCAGAGATTCAATGAAGCGATTGAGGTGGCTCATCTTACTGATCTTAAGGCTTCCGGATTTCTTTTCTCTTGGTCCAATCGTCAAGAAGGGGGCAATCGTATTCTGGGAAGATTGGATAGGGGTCTTGCAAATGCCAACTGGATAAATAAGTATCCGAATTCTTTTATTTCAGTTTTGCCTACTGGCTCGAGTGATCACTCTCCTATTATCTGTCATTGGGATAGTTTGTCTAGTTGGGGGCCGAAGCCTTTTAAATTCTTCAACAGCTGGAGTTCTCGGGAGGATTTTCTGACGACTGTTAGTAAGATTTGGGGCTTCAGACCATATGGGGTGCCTCAGTTTTGCTTGGCTACCAAGCTCAAGTCTCTAAAACAGGGGCTTCGGGAGTGGAACCAGATTTGCTTGCATGGTGAAAGTAATACCCCCGATCGAGCTAGAGTGGTTAAATTGGAGTTGGATGACATTCAGACCCGTATTCAAGACGAACCGTTTTCTGTGGATCTAGCTCGGCAGGAGAAAAGTCTGATGAATGAATATACTATTCTTCTGGAGGAAGAAGAATCAAATGCGAGACAGAAAGCTAGAGTTCAATGGGTGAAATTGGGCGATCGGAACACCAGGTTCTTCCATTCTCGTGTCAATTCCAATTTTAATCTTAACAGCATTTCTTCTTTGGTGAATCCACAGGGGATTGTACTTACTAGCCCCTCTGCAATACAAGAGGAAGCTCGCCGATTCTTTACAGAACTCTTTACTTATGAGGAAGAAGTGCTTACCTTCAAGAATATACCGTTTAAGAGGGTGCTTTCAGTGGAGGCTGCTGCTTGGGTTGTGAGCCCTATTACTCGACAGGAGCTGGATTTTGTGGTCCTCAAGTCTGATGGGGAAAAGGCTCCGGGTCCGGATGGCTACACAGGTCATTTCTTTCAAACCTGTTGGCATATCATTAAGGATGATGTTTGGGAGGCAGTGTCTAATTTCTTTGAGTCTGGTCAGCTGCTGAAGGAACTCAATCATACTTTCTTAGCCCTAATTCCGAAATTATCCAATTGCTGTCAGCTGAAGGATTATCGCCCTATTTCGCTATGCAATGCTGTTTACAAGTTTATTGCAAAAATATTAGCCAATCGTCTCCAAGTATTTATGCAGGAAATCATCTCTCCATACCAGTCGGCTTTTATACCGGGTCGAAGCATCACAGATAATATCCTTCTTGCTCATGAGTTGGTCAGAGGTTTTGATGTGAAGAGAAGTCCGAAACGTGCTTGTGTGAAGATAGATATAGCCAAAGCTTATGATAAAGTGAGTCGACCTTTTATTTTGCATGCTCTTCACTGCCTCGGCTTTCCTAGATTGTGGCTTGAATGGATCAGAGAATGCATTTATTCGGCTACCTTTTCGGTGCTAGTGAATGGGACTCCGACCGGCTTTATAAAATCCAATAGAGGCTTGAGACAAGGTGACCCCCTCTCACCTTACCTGTTTGCTATAGTGATGGAGGGTCTTTCTTTAGCCTTGGAAGATGGGTTAGCGAATCAGGTGTGGAGCAGCTTTCGTGTGGGATCAGCCCCTTGTATTTCCCATCTGTTATTTGCAGATGATATTATGATATTCTCTAAAGCTTCTAAGCAATCATTTTCTGGAATTGCCTCTCTGTTGAAGGAGTTTGGTAATGAGTCTGGGCTTCAAATCAGTACAGCTAAGAGTACTATATATCTATCCAGGGCAGTGACTAATGGTGGGGATATGGTTGAGGATCTGGGATTAGCTATTGGTTACTTACCAGTTCGCTATTTAGGGCTACCGTTGTTTCCGGCGCGGAAGACTCTTCGGCTTTTCTATCCATTGGTTGAAAAATTCCGGACGAAACTAGCTTCTTGGGAATCTTCCAAACTTTCTTTTGGAGGTCGATTGCAGCTCATTAAGACAGTATTGTATGCATATCTCTATTATTGGGCAGCGGTTTTTGTCATTCCAAATTACATCCGTAATTTACTTGAGAGATGGATGCGGAAATTTCTGTGGGGCTCGGCTACGGTTCATGTGAAATGGTCTGAAGTTTGCAAACCATTCTCTGAAGGTGGGCTGGGGATTAGGAGAATCGATGATATTAGCAAAGCCTGTTATATGAAGCTTGGATGGAAGCTTCTACAGGACCCGGAGAATATCTGGTCTAGATGGATGTTGGACAGGTATCTTGGAAATCAGTCATTTTGGGAGGTAGACTCCTCTCATTCTTCCTCTAGTATATGGCATGGTATACTTCAAAGGCGGTTAGATTTGGCTCCAAATGTAACCTTTTGTGTGGTTAATGGTAGAGGCATCGACCGGTGGAGGGATCCTTGGATTGATGGTAGGAGCCCAATCCAAATTGTTGGACTCCATTCCATCCCGGATGTGCATTTGGGGTGGCCGAAACTTAGTGATTGGGTTGTAGAGCGCACTTGGCAGCTTCCTAATCCCACAAATTCGGCGCTCTTGCATCTGTACAATTTGGTACGGGATATCCATATTGATCCAGAGGCTAATGAGGATAGTATTTTCTGGAATAAATCTGGCAATGGGGTGTTCTCTCTCAGATCTGCCTGGGACTCTATTAGGAATTCAGGATCTTTAAAAGATTGGGCGAAGGTCATATGGAACCCGCTTTCACCTCCAAATCACAGTTTCTGTACCTGGCGAGCAGTCCGAGATAGATTGCCAACTATTCCGTGGATCCAAAAGAGAGGTATTTCTCTGGGCAATAGGTGCTTTCTTTGTGAGAAGGCAGCGGAGGATATTAAACACTTATACTTTAAATGTCCATTTTCTGAATCGATTTGGGGCAAATGTTGTCATATTATGAAGTGGCCTATAGAGGCAGTGGGTTCCTCTATAAAGAAAGGTTGTTTGTTCATCAAGACCATTCCTGGAGGCTCTAACAAATTGGTGGCGAAGTCCCTTCTCACTACCACTGTATTCTCGATATGGGTAGAACGGAATAGTCGGGTTTATGATGATAGAGCTTGTACCAAAGCGACTATCTTGTCCAATATTGCAACTCGGTTTATTGAGATTGTGCAGAGTAGTAGCAATCAAGATGTACTGCAGTCTGCTGAAGCAATCATTGGGGAGTGGATCCCTTTCATCCATTCAGGTGGTTCAACTTCTATTCAGGAGATGAGGGAGACGATAAAGGACTCTGTAGGTGAAGGTTAGAGTTCAGAGTTCATTTTCTGGGGAAACTTACCTGGGGAAACTTACCTTGGGGAAACTTACCATGGGGAAACTTACCAAGGCTACTATCTGATTTATGGTTATACTTTACGATGGGCTTCCAAAGCTGGAGTGTGGCGAGGGTGGTTCTGAAGCAGCGATCCCTTGTAGAGAGCTGAGTGAGGGCCCAAGCCCTTCTAGTTCCTCGGGTTGGCTTTCGAGGGGAAGCAAATTGTTGATAGTTAGTGGTTCGTGGCCGAGGATTCTAAACAAGCCGATCGATTGGAGGAAGCGAGGACGATGGTGTGGAGATTTCTTCGAAGATTGTTGGAGGCCCATGCCTTCAAGTCTCTCGCAGATGTGGAGTGGAGGAGATAGCTTTTGTGCTAGATTTGCTGATTTGTTGATTCAGCTTGGTGGTACTAGTTTTGGTTTTGGGTCCAGATCCCAATGGTAGTTAACCATGTTGGTCTAACTGCTATTAGGATAGGACACCTTTGGACTCTACTTACTCCCTCGGGGTAAGTTGTGTTTTGTACCTTGTTCATATTTATTTATTCTTTTTTTACCCGTCAAAAAAAAAAAAAAAAAAAAAAAAAAGGACAATAGGATCTTGAGCTCCTGGTACACATCCCAAGTTCGTGAGGAACTTCTTGAGCCACGCCACCTCCTTGGCTGCTTCGCACGTTGCAATGTACTCAGCCTCTGTCGTCGAATCCACGATGCATCCCTACTTCATGCTCCTCCAACTGACAGCTCCTCCTTCCAATGAAAATACAAACCCTGACATCGATCTCTTAGATTCCAGATCTGATGCAAAGTTAGAATCCGTATACCCAATCGACATCAGTTCCTGTGAAGAGTAAACTAACTCATAATCTCTCGTCCTACGGAGATACTTGAGTATACTTTTCACAGCAGTCCAGTGCTCTGGACCCGGATTTAACTGATACCTGCCTATTATGCCTACTGCATAGCATATATCTGGTCTCGTGCACTGCATAGCATACATCAGACTCCCTACAGTCGAAGCATAAGGTATCTTCTGCATCTTTGCTCTCTCCTCAGGAGTCTTAGGACCCTGATCCTTGGATAATTTCATTCCATATCTGAATAGAACCAGTCCCTTCTTGGAGTTGTGCATACCGAATCTGACCAAGAAAGTATCTATGTAGGCTGACTGTGAAGTGAGAGAGTCTTGTTCTGGCGATCTCGAGTTACCTTGATCCCTAGAATATAACTCGCTTCACCTAGGTCTTTTATATCAAATTAAGAGGATAACCATACCTTTACTGTAGACAACGTTCCAACATTGTTTTTAATGAGCATGATTTCATCCATGTAAAGTACCAGAAAAACTATTATAGTCTTATCGCTCCTTTTATAAATACATGGTTCATCTATGTTCTGTTCAAATCCATAAGACTGGATAGCCTGATCAAAATGCATATTCCAACTTCTGGATGTTTGCTTCAGTCCATAAATGGACCTTTGCAACTTGCATACCAGACTTTCCTAACCTTTTGCGACAAAGCCTGGAGGCTGGAACATATAGATGTCTTCTTCTAAATCCCCGTTGAGGAATGTGGTCTTGATGTCCATTTACCAAATCTTCCAATCATAATGGGCTGCAATGGACAAGAGGATCCGGATTGACTTAAGCATAGCCACTGGCGAAAAGGTTTCGTCATAGTCGATCCCTTCTCGTTGGGTATAACCCTTAGCGACTAGTCTAGCTTTGTAAGTCTCAACGGTACTATCTGAAACTCTTTTTCTTTTGTACATCCACTTACACCCAACATGTTTAATGTTGTGAGGCGGTATTACAAGTGTCCAGACCGAGTTTTGGGACATCGATGTTAGTTCTGCCTCTATGGCTTTCTGCCATGCTGCATGGTCAGAGGATACCATCGCTTCGTCATAGTTCAGAGGATCATCCTCCTAAAACTCTAGATCTACCATGAAGGCTTCTCCAATGTATCTATCAGGAGCACTTGTGGTCCTCCCACTGTGACGAGCCTAGGTGGTTCCATAGGAGTAGATTCTACAGTATCGTTTATCTTAGTGGTATCGGCTTCCACTACGTTTTCTGTCTGCGTACTCCCATCAGTACCAAGCAATTCTTCAAGAACTACTTTACTGGTGGGCTTATGGTCTACTAAATAATCCTGCTCCAGGAATACGGCGTTTGTCGAGACGATAATCTTTCTATCCTCATGATCATAAAATAAACCACCCTTTATCCCTTTTGTATACCCAATGAACAAACATACCTTAGTCTTTGACTCCATCTTATCTCGCTTGTTCTTCTGCACATGTGCTGGACAACCCCAAATCCTAAAGTGTTGTAGGCTTGGCTTTCGCTTCAACTACAGCTCCCAAGGAGTTAGAGGTACTGACTTTGATGAAACAAAGTTCAAAGTATATACTGCCGTCTCTAGGGCATATCCCCAAAAACTAGGTGGCAATGTTGCATAACTCATCATAGTCCGAACCATGTCTAACAAAGTTCGGTTTCTCCTCTCAGATACACCATTTTATTGCGATGTCCCTAGTGCAGTCAACTGGGATACGATCCCATGCTCACGCAGGTACCCAATAAATTCATCCCATAGGTATTCACCTCCTCAATCCGATCAAAGAGACTTGATACTTTTACCCGTTTGCTTTTCTGCTTCAGCTCTGAACTCCTTGAACTTATCAAAGGATTCAGACTTTCGCCGCATTAGGTATATGTATCCAAACCTCGAGTGATTATCCATGAAGGTGATGAAATACTCGAAGCCTCCTATAGCACGGACACTTATGGGCCCACATACATCAGTGTGTGCCAACTCTAATACCTCCTGAGATCTGCTACCTTTGGCTCGGAAAGAACTTTTAGTTATCTGGCCTTTCAGGCAAGACTCACACGTTGGTAGGCTTTCTGAAATATCTGGATTTAAAAGACCTACCTTAACCAACTTGTGAATCCTGTCTGAGGCTATATGTCCAAGCCTTAGATGCCTAAGGAGTATTGGATTATCCGACATATTTCTTTTTTAGATGAATTACCACACAGGCTTCAGTTATGTTATCCAACTTATGATTGGAGTTAATTACATAGAGACCATTATGTGTCTTTCCCTTACAAACAAAGGAACCATTCAATTTAATCGACACACCAGAAGCATCAAATAAAACTAAAAAACCTTCATTATTCAATAAGGAAACAGAAATTAAATTTCATCTCAAGGACGGTACATAAAGTATGTCTCTAAGTAATAAACTTCTTCCATCAAGAAACCGCAAGACGATATCTCCAACTGCTTCAGTCTCTGCCACGGCCTCAGTTCCCATGTTTAGGATTATCTCCCCATCACCTAGTTTTCTTGTCTCTATGAGCCCCTGTAAATTATTACAAGCATGGTTAGTGGAACCAAAATCCACAATCCATGAAACTGGAGAACTACTAGATGCTACAAGGGATTCCACTATGTGGATTTGAGATATACATGTCTCAGCCTTCTTGGGAGCCGCGCGGCAGTCGCCCTTCCAGTGCCCCTTCGTGCCGCATTGGAAACATTTTCCTTTGGGCTTCGTCGGACCATCCTGCTTAGGAACCTGTGACTGCACCTGGCCCATCTTCACGGGCTTCTTAGACTTTCTTTTCTAAAACTTGCCTTTGGCTTTCAGAGAAGACTTCCACTCTATATTTAGGGATTGGACTCCTGCCTTCATCCCGTCCTCTGCCGCCTGGAGCGCCGCTAGGAGCTCTGCGTTAGACATCTCCAACCGATTAAGGTTAAAGTTGGTAACGAAGCCCTCAAATGCTCTTGACAGAGACGCGAGAAAAATATCGATCTGGATCTCTACATCCAAGATGCCATCGAAGGAACCAAGCTTATTCACATAGCCAAATAATTTCAGCATATGATCCTGAACTAAAGTCCCCAATGCCATCTTCGTGGACACCAATTTCTTGATGGTCAGGTAATTGTGGGTGAAAAAATTATACCGGACCGGATCAGAGCGGCATGGGCCCGCGCAACGGCCCAAGCGGGTAAGCCCGCCCGGGTTCATGGGCCCACTCTACGATGCTCGCAGATCAAGCCCTCCCCCTTATTGGGCCCGAACAATGGCCCAATAAGGGCCCAGCAAGGAGGCCCAGAACCAGTGCCACGTCATCAACGCCACATCATCACTGCCATATCGGGCACGTGCCTACGCTACAAAAGGACCCCCAAGGCATCCTGGAAGTGGGTTGGTCATTCAATCAGAGGAAGAGAGGATCCTAGAGCAAGTGCTACAGCTCAATTCTCTCCTTCTCGTTTCTCTTTTAGTTGCTCCGCGCAACCCCATTGTACGAAGCTTCTCTTGGCCTGTCAAGAGAACGCTCACCCCTCATTTTACTCAAATTATAGTGAAGATCAGGTGGCACCTCTCGCCTGGAGACGTAGGTCGTAAGACCGAACTCCGTCACCAATCCTTGTGTCATCACTCTTTACTCTCTCTATCTATTCTCCCAACTCTCTAACTCTACAAACCATCAATATTCAATCAAGGCTGTGGGGCGGGGTTCCCGATCAAGGCGGCTCGGAAATTTCCCCCCACAATCTTTGGCGCCGTTTGTGGGATATCGATAGAGGTCTTACCCACACCTCTACCGACTCCTATTTAGCTTGTGGTGACAAGCCACAAGTCCTCCTCCAAATCAACCTCAAAGCCTTCACCACGCCGACATCAACACGCTCAATGGTGCAGGCCAGCACCAACCCACCAAAGGCGGGTGCTGATCGGACAATCGACGTGCTAATCGAAGAAGAACAAGAAGTCTCGATTGCAACCAACCGAAGAAATGTTTATAAGCGACTGGGGCCACAAGAAAGTCATCCGGGAAGCCACAGCAATCGGCAGGACCCACCATTCCTGAGGCAACGATCTGGCAAAGAGCACGCCACCCAAGGTGACAACGATCTAACTATATACCAAATTTCGGCTGCTGATTTCCAGCTGTTGAACCTTCTTAAGAGGAACCCAGCCCTCGAGCAAGAGAGGGATTCCCTAAAGAAGGCGGCTGAAAGAGCGGGGGTTGTGGCCCACAACTCTCTAGCTACTGATGAAGACCTGATCCAAGAAGGGCGGCTCAATGGCTACCTCGCTAATAAAGAACCAGGTCGAGAGTAGGAGAGGTTGCAGCAGTGGAGAAAAGAAAGTCAATGTAATACGTGGATGCATAATCGTAACGTCCGTGGGGCAACCTCTGAAAAAGTATAACTGCAACTTTGTTATATCAATAAAGTGTCTTTTTTTTCTCAAAATCAAATCTCTCGAAGTTCGATTCCGCCCATTCAAGTCGGAAGCTCGAAGGTAAGTCGGCTACGCCCTCTCGAGGCTAAAGACCGATAAAAAGGCTCCTGGCAACCCAGGTCAACCAACGACCTTCGATTCCGCCCGTTCAAGTTGGAAGCTCGAAGGCAATTCGGCTACGCCCTCTCGAGGCTAAAGTCTGATAAAAAGGCTCCTGGCAACCCAGGTCAACCAAAGAACTTTGATTCTGCCCATCCAAGTCGGAAGCTCGAAGGTAATTCGGCTACGCCCTCTTGAGGCTAAAGTCCGATAAAAAGGCTCCTGGCAACCCAGGTCAACCAAAGACCTTCGATTCCGCCCGTTCAAGTCGGAAGTTCGAAGGCAATTCGGCTACGCCCTCTTGAGGCTAAAGTCCGATAAAAAGGCTCCTGGCAACCCAGGTCAACCAAAGACCTTCGATTCTGCCCGATCAAGTTGGAAGCTCGAAGGCAATTTGGCTACGCCCTCTCGAGGCTAAAGTCTGATAAAAAGGCTCTTGGCAACATAGGTCAACCAAAGACCTTCGATTCCGCCCATCCAAGTCGAAAGCTCGAAGGTAATTCGGCTACGCCCTCTCGAGGCTAAAGTCCGATAAAAAGGCTCCTGGCAACCCAGGTCAACCAAAGACCTTCGATTCCGCCCGTTCAAGTCGGAAGCTCGAAGGCAATTCGGCTATGCCCTCTCGAGGCTAAAGTCCGATAAAAAGGCTCCTGGCAACCCTGGTCAACCAAAGACCTTCGATTCCGCCCATTCAAGTTGGAAGCTCAAAGGCAATCCGGCTACGCCCTCTCGAGGCTAAAGTCCGATAAAAGGCTCCTGGCAACCCAGGTCAACCAAAGACCTTCGATTCCGCCCATTCAAGTCGGAAGCTCGAAGGCAATTCGGCTACGCCCTTTCAAGGTAAAAGTCAGATAAAAATGCTCCTGACAATCCAGGTCAAGCTAAACTATCAACTATACTTATCTGAGGCGAAGAGAATAAGTCCAAGGCAAACGTCGCCGCTTTGACATGCACCAAGTTTAAGGAGACATCCTTGGCACTCGAAGACAAAGTCCTAGGCGACCAACGCCATGGCACTCGACAAGCACAAGGCCCAGCCCTTGGCACGCGAAGAAAAAGTCCGAGGTGACCAATGCCTCGGCACTCACTCTACAAGCCCAAGGCCCAGCCCTTGGCACTCGAGGACAAAGTCCGAGGCGACGAGTGCCTTGGCACTCTACAAGCCCAAGGCCTAGCCCTTGGCACGCGAAGAAGAAGTCCGAGGTAACCAATGCCTCGGCACTCTACAAGCCCAAGACCCAGCCCTTGGCACTCGAAGACAAAGTCCGAGGCGGCCAGCGCCTCGGCACTCTACAAGCCCAAGGCCCAGCCCTTGGCACTTGAAGACAAAGTCCGAGGCGACCAGCGCCTCGGCACTCTACAAGCCCAAGGCCCAGCCCTTGGCACTTGAAGACAAAGTTCGAGGCGACCAATGCCTTAACACTCTACAAGCCCAAGGCCCAGCCCTTGGCATTCGAAGACAAAGTCCGAGACGTCGTCGTCGATGTATTGGCATTCGATCAAAAGTCCAAGCTTAGTCTTGTCACTCAGGTCCAAGCATCAGATTGTCACTGGCCATCACCTTTTTTCGACGACTAACGGTTCCAAACCGGCCAGGGGGTGGTTGGTCTGACTCTGTCAGTGCGTGTCTCCACACTGGTGCAGTCGACAGTGGGTAACACGGGATAAAATGGTGATTCCTTGATCCTGGCCAAATCAACACCCCCACGTGACCGTAGTACCTGGTGAATACCGTAACCAGGTGCGGTAATACATTGGGTGAAGACCGGCTAGCCATCATGCGACGTCATCCTCGATTATCTCTAAGAAACCCCCTCAAATATAGCATTGTCCCTCGCCGACATCCCCGCACACCAACATTTCACCGAAAAAGTGTCGGTTTCAAATGGGGCTGAAATTCAAAAAATACACTATTTTCAATACCGACACTTTTTGGCCTCTTCTAGCAGCCCAATAATGGTGTGTGTTGGCATCAACAAGCAACTCCCCCTCGGTTTCGCACAAAAACCGAGTGGGGAGGGGGTGACGGCACACCATCAGCACACCCCTCGGTTTTGTCAGAAAACCGAGAGGGGGTGTGTGTCGGCATCAACAAGCAACCCTCCCTCGGTTTCGTACAAAAACCGAGTGGGGAGGGGGTGACGGCACACCATCAGCAGCACACCCCTCGGTTTCGTTAGAAAACCAAGAGGGGGTGTGTATTGGCATTAACAAGCAGCCCCCCCCTCGATTTCGCACAAAAACCGAGTGGGGAAGGGGTGACGGCACACCATCATCAGTACACCCCTCGGTTTTGTCAGAAAACCGAGAGGGGGTATGTGTAGATATCAACAAGCAATCCCTCCCTCGGTTTCGCACAAAAAACCGAGTGGGCGCCTTGATCGAGAACCCCACCCCACAGCCTTGATTGAATGTGGACGATTTGTAGAGTTAGAGAGATGGGAGAATAGATAGAGAGAGTAAAGAGTGATGACAGAAGGATTGGTGACGGAGTTCGGTCTTACGACCTACGTCTCCGGGTGAGAGGTGCCACCTGATCTTCACTATAATTCAAGTCAATAAGGGGTGAGCGTTCTCTTGACAGGCCAAGAGAAGCTTCGTACAGTGGGGTTGCACGGAGCAACTAGAAGAGAATAAGAAGAGGATAATTGAGCTCTAGCACTTGCTCTGGGATCCTCCTCCTCTCATTGAATGGCCAACCCCCTTCCTGGATGCCTTGGGGGTCCTTTTATAGCGTAGGCACGTGCCCGATATGGCAGTGATGACGTGGCCCTGATGATGTGGCACTGGTTCTGGGCCTCCTTGCTGGGCCCTTATTGGGCCGTTGTTCGGGCCCAATAAGGGGGCGGGCTTGATCTGCGAGCCCCGTAGAGTGGGCCCATGATCCCGGGCGGGCTTACCCACTTGGGCCGTTGCGCGGGCCCATGCCGCTCTGATCCGGTCCGGTACAATTTTTGCACCCACAGTTACCCCCTCCCAGTCGGGTCAGGACCCCCTGGGTCGGCTGGGATTCCAAGGTGCAAACGCCTTAGGATCCTGGCATGGTTGGCAAGGGCTGTCGGTGCCGCGGTTCGTATTAGCAGAGTCTCCTTCTGCCGATGCCAAGAAGTCTCGGTTTTGCGAGGGGGTGTTTCCGAAAAAATAGTGCGTTTTCCGATCGAGTGGATACCGAGAGGGTACCGAGTGCATACCGAGTGGGTACCGAGAGCATACCGGGTGGGTACCGAGACCCTTTTGGTGCAAGCCAAAAAGTCTCGGTTTTGCAAGGGGGTGTTTCCGAAAAGGCAGTGCGTTTTTTGACCGAGTGGATACCGAGAGGGTACCGAGTGCATATCGAGTGGGTACCGAGAGCATACCGAGTGGTTACCGAGAGGGTACCGAGAGCCTTTTCCTTTCTTTAGTTCTCTCTTTCCTTATTTTCTTGGCGGAAGGGGCATTAGATTGAGTCCGGCTGCATCACAGCCGTCCCATGGTACACGCCCTTCCGGACCCGCTCGGATGCAAATCGGACCCCCCCTTTTTTTTTCACGTGAGAGATCAGCCTCCTTCTCTCTCTTTCCTTTCTCTCTCTCTCTTTCCTCTTTGGCTCACATTCACGTGAGACTGCAGCCCGTGCAGCCCGCTCTCTCTTTCCCTTATCTCTCTCTCTTTCTTTTCTCTCTCCCTCTGTTTCTCCTTTTCTTCGTTCGGTGAGAGGGCAGCAGCGAGAGGGGGAGATCTTCGCGAGAGAGCGGGTGCGAGAGAGAGCCTTGCGGCGCAGGCGGAGGCGGTGGTGACGGCGTGCGGTGTGCGGGCTGTGGCGCGGGGCTCAGCGGCGGCCGGGTGCGAGCGGAGGTGGTGGTCGGCGTGCGGCTCCGGACACGGGCGGAGGCGGTGGTCAGCGGCTTCGGGCACGGGTTCCGGCCGGGTTAGAGGTGGGCACGGGCGCTGGACTGCGGGTTGCACCCCGGCGCCTTCTCTTCCGTGAGAGAGAGAGCAGGCGTCTCTCTTTCTCTCCTTCCCTTCTGTCTTCTGCGAGAGAGAGCGGGGGCGAGAGAGAGCCCTCGGCGAGAGAGAGGGTCCGAATGAGAGAGCGCGTGGGGGAAGAGTCGGCTTCCTCATCCCCCCCTTCACTTCATGTCTCGGGTCGCACCACGTGAAGAGGACGCATGAAGGGGGGGGGGAGTCGGGTCCCACCTCCCTCCGTCGACCGGTCCAGCACCGGGATGAGAGAGCGCACGTGGGGATCGGAGTGGGATCGTGTCGAGGAAACGATGGAGGTAGGCCTCTGCCGCATAGAAGGAGATGGTGTAGGTGGCGGGCGCATCGGCGAGCGCATCGTGGCGGCTGATGTTTTTCGTGCACAGGCGGGTGGACTGCGTCTCCTACCCAGGTCGTCGTGGGCCGTCACACGAAGGGGGGTTTGGTTCATCCAACCCCTTGTCCCCGTTCCGACCAAGTACCCATGCTCGCGAGGAGAGGCATGAGTTCTTCTCTTAGGCGCAGTGTTTGGCCTGCTGCGAGTTATTCGCATAGTGAACCAGGTTGAAGGCGTCAGTGTGACCGTCGTTGCCGTGTAACCTCTCTGAAGTTGGTCTTCAGGAAAAAATGTCTCGAAAACCTCCGACAATCATAACTTTTCATACGTGCGTCGGATCGATGCGTATAAGGCGCCATTGCGTTCGCGTCGAAAAACTGATCAAGGTAGACGTGAAATATAGTTCACCTTGACGTACAACTTTTCCAATGTCTGTCTTTGAAGAAAAACACCTCAAAAACTTCTGATAGCCGTAACTTTTCATACGTGCGTCGGATCAACGCTTATAAGGTGCCGTTGTGTAGGCGCCGAAAAATCGATCTAAGTGGACGTAAAACATCGCACACCTTGACGTGTAACTTTTTCGAAGCCTGTTATAGAAGATAAGACCCTTGTAAACTTCCGGCAGTCATAACTTTTCATACACATGTCGGATGAATGCGTATAAGGTGTCGTTGTGTAGGCGCCAAAAAACCGGTCAAAGTGGACGTAAAACATTGTTCGCCTTGACGAGTAACTTTTTCGGTATTCACCTTTGTAGGGAGATGACTCTAAAGAACGCGTTGGCCGAGTGTCCTACGTGCGTCTTGAAGAGGCATCGATACGCGGTAACTCCTCCGTCTCTGTTAGACACCCAACTGCACCTAGTTACTGTATTCACTAGGGACTGCAGTCGGGCCCTAGTGATGACGCGGCGGTTACCATGAGTCCACCCCAGATAAGAAGAAGGAATTTTGCTTGTGAAGTTTGTACGGCCAACTCAATAGGTTAGGTTGAGATGCTATTCAACCAACCCAATGGAGGATAACTCTTTGTCTTTGGCTGATCCTTGCGTGCAAACGCCACTTGAATTGGATTGACTAATAAGTTTGGATGGCGCCGAGCACCCCCCCTCTCGGTTTTCTATCGAAACCGAGGGATGGGCTGCTGATGGTGTACCGTCGCACCCTCCCCACTTGGTTTTTCTGCGAAACCAAGGGGGGGCTGCTTGTTGATGTCGACACTACCCCCTTTTGGTTTTCTGACGAAACCAAGGGGTGTGCTGTTGACGGTGTGCCGTCGCCCCCTCCCTACTCGATTTTTGTGCAAAACCGATGGGGGGCTGCTTGTTGATGCCGACACTGTGGGTGCAAATTTTGGTAAGAAGTCTTCAAACAGCGGGACCCACCGGCCCTGCCTGGTGGGCCCCTAGAGACAACAGTGGGACCCACCGGCCCTGCCTGGTGGGCCCCTGGCGGGACCCACCGGCCCTGCCTGGTGGGCCCCTGGAGACAACAGCGGGACCCACCGGCCCTGCCTGGTGGACCCCCGAAGACAACAGCGGGACCCACCGGCCCTGCCTGGTGGACCCCCGAAGACAACAGCAGGACCCACCAGCCCTGCCTGGTGGACCCCCGAAGACAACAGCAGGACCCACCAGCCTTACCTGGAAGATCCCCAGATACGGCAGCAGAAACCGCCATTTATCCCGGAATTCCTCCCAGAGAATCCTATAAATAGCAGAGACTTCGAATGTAAAAGGATCCGAAAATTCTGATTTTCCACTCTGAGATCTGACTTTCAGAACCAGAGCTCTAGAATCTCTCAACTTTCCCTCTTCCATCTCCCTTTGATCTCTCTCCCTCGAAGAGATCAGATTGTCTTGAGTGAGACTCGGCCTGTCGAGATCACTTCGATACAAGTGTTAGTGAATTCGGGTTGCTCCCAATAGCACGGAGACGTAGGCTTCGGCCGAACTCTGAGATCATATCTCTCGTGTCAAATCTCTGATTGCATCTCTCTCTCTGTTCGCATTTTGTGAGCTCCAACTCCAATCGATAGATTGAGCAACGCTCTCTTCGACTTCAACTTCGATTGACTGGTGAGGCGAGGTCTTCGGGTCGGCACGAAGATTTTCCCCCACAGTTTGGCGCCGTCTGTGGGATCCGAGTAAAAAGTCGAGCTCTCTCCACTACTACTTGATCGGTTGAGCATACAACCGATCTTGAGAGCCAAACTTCCTCGCCCTCTCAGTTGATCAGACAACTGATCGGACGTCGGCACTCTTGTTGTACCCTTCGTCCTCTGAATGGCGAGAACCAAACACCAGGGTCAACCAGAAGGAAGTAACACTCAACAACAAGCTCGTCCTGAGACTCGTTCAATGAGTCAAAGGCTCAATTTCGGACAGCCCCTTGCTGTCCCGGTCCCGGAGATGGGGGTTCGGTCAGGGAGTGGGAGATCTGTCGATCGACCGATCCCTCATCCCGCACGACAGTCAATTGGGCAAACAGCCCCCTCTCCAGCTGAAGATCCTCCATCGACCTATCAAATTTCAGCGGTCGACTTCCAACTCCTCCAATTGGCGAAGCAAAATGCCACCCTCACCGCCGAGAGGGATGCTCTCAAGAGAGCAGCTTCCGAAGCTGGGATAGCTCTAACTATCCCCTCTACAAGTGAGAGGGTCGATCTTCCTCGACATTCAATCCACTCCGAACAACGGAGGTCGATGGGTACTGCTGCCCTCGAGAGAATTCGACGTGATCCAACTCCCTCTGCTACCCACTGGAAGCAGAGTGTTTGGGACCGTCTCGATGACGAGTCTTCTCAATCTTCTTCGCGCCGCAACTGTGACAAAAGGGAACCTTCAAAACTCAACATACCAAGGAAGCACCAAATGAAAGATGCTCCTTCAAAGAGTAGAGTCTCTCCTTCCATTCCACCTCAACGTAGACTTGGATCGGACCTTCGACATCGACTTCAATCGACAAATATATCAATGCCAGAACGAGACCTTGCAATCTTGCCCCTTGACCCGCATCTAGGTCGGGGACATGGTCGTAGAGATGGATATTCATCCGCCGGACCTCTCCATCGAAGTCTCTTCGAGACGACCTTTCCAAGGGGATGGAGAACTCCTATCCTCCCCAAATTCAACTGTATCAGAGGAGATCCAACTCTCCACATACTTGCCTTCAAGCAAGCCTTGACGCCGCACGAAGAAGAAAACAATGTACTCTGCCGCACCTTTGCGGGAAGTCTCGATGAGCCGTCGCTCGACTGGTATCACAATCTTCGAGCAGGGTCCATCACCCAGTTCGATGTTTTAGCTAAACTCTTCGTGCAACATTATCAGCTCAATCTGAAGCCTGAGAAGAAGCTCGACTCTCTCTATCGGCTAAGAATGGGTGCTGACAAGACTCTCCGAAGTTTCACTAGGAGGTTTCGCAACGAGCATGATACCCTCTCTGGAAGACATTTGGATGATGACGCCATCATGTTGGCTTTCCAGAATGCTCTCCACTTCGATCTACACATCTACAACGACTTCATCCGCAATCCCCCTCCTTCTCTGGGTGCTATGTTCGATCGAATCCAGAGAGAGATCGAGGTCGAAGACGATCAAGTCGCTCGAAAAGGGCGAGAAACAAAACGAAGGCCTGCGGAGAGAGAAGCTCCCAAGTATGCTGCCAAGGCTCACAACGCTGAGGCAGCAGCCCCTCCAACCAACAAACGATCAAAGAATGACGGGCGTCGATCTCCAACAAAGACCACTTTCACCGAGTGGAATATACCGGTCGAACAAATACTCGACCGCATTCAACACGAGGAATTCCTTCGAAGGCCCAATCCACTTCAGCCTAACACAAAGTTCACTGCCGACAAAACTGTTTATTGTGATTTCCATTGGAGCCATGGCCATTCCACCGATTGGTGCTATCGGCTAAAGTTTCACCTCGAAGACTTGCTGAGAGAAGGCCACCTCCATGAATTCACCAGAGAAGGGCAAGATCAACGTCGATCCTCTGCAAAGGGGAAAGAGGCTTGCTGGATTCATCAAATCTCTTCCAACCCATCATCTCTCACCATGAATGCCAATATCTTTGGCATTCATGGATCATTGCACAACCAAGCAGTGACCGGGAAAGAAGTCGATCGGCAAATTCGGCGCATCTTCCATGTTCGATCTACTGCAAATAAAGAAGATACCTGGATCGAGAAGCCCATTGAAGGTCTTGCTTGGCCGTCCATCGTCTTCAACGACACTGATCTTCAAGGAGTTCATACTCCACATCGAGACCCCCTGGTTTTGAAACTCATCATCGACGGAAGCACAGTCAATCGTATCCTCATCGACACCGGGAGTTCTATCGACATTATGTTCTCAGACTGCTTCAAACGTCTGGGACATAAATATCAAAGCCTTGACGTCGTTCCAACCGTGATCACTGGATTCAACGACGAACAAAGCATCACGGTGGGCGAATCGAGATTCACTCTGGACCTCAGCCGAGAGACTCGAGTCTCGGTGAGGTTTGCCATTGTCGAAGGGGTCTCCAGTTACAACGCCATCCTCGGGCGACCTTTCCTCCACCAGATCAATGCCATCTCCTCCTCTTATCACCAACTACTCAAGTTTGCAACTGGAGAAGGCATCGTCTGCATTCGAGGCGATCAACAATCTGGAAGGTCTTGTGAGGCTACTGCGGCTAAGACAGATCGAAAGATCAACATTGCTCCTCCAAAGCGGCCGCGAGATGAAGCTGGTCCCTCTTCTAAATAGCAATCAAAGGAGATTCCGCTGATAGAACCTCTACCAATCGAATGGGAAGCATCACCTTCAATTGAAGAAATCATCCCAATCAACATCAGCAGCGGAGATCTCCCTCGACAGACTTTCATTGGTACCGGTCTTAGCGACGCAGAAGCGCAAGACATGGTATCCTTCCTCAAGTCCAATATCGACGTCTTCGCTTGGCGTTTCGAAGACATGCCTGGCATCAATCCAGATGACGCTTGTCACCGACTTGCGATCAAAGAAGAGATGAAGCCTGTCAAGCAAAAGCCACGCACCATCCGACCAGAGCTATAAGATGCTGTTCAAGAAGAAATCACCAAGCTACTCGCAGCAGGCTTCATTCGTGAAGTAGAGTATCCTACTTGGATCTCTAATATTGTTGCTGTTCCGAAGAAGAATGGGAAAGTCAGAGTCTGCATCGACTTCACCAACCTCAACAAGGCTTGCCCCAAAGACCCATTTCCCATGCCAAGGATCGATAGACTCGTCGATGCCACTGCTGGCCACGAGCTATTGTCTTTCATGGATGGGTATTCTGGATATAATCAAATTCCACTTCATCCAGACGATCAAGAGAAGACTTGCTTCGTGACTAGCCGAGGTCTCTACTGCTACAATGTAATGCCGTTCGGCCTCAAAAATGCTGGATCTACCTATCAAAGGCTAGTCACCAAGATGTTCGAAAACCAGATCGGTCGCAACGTCGAAGTATATGTCGATGATCTCCTCACCAAGAGTTCCGTTCGAAGCAAGCATCTTTTCGACCTGGCGGAAACCTTTCAAGTTCTTCGAAATATCGTATGAAGCTCAATCCAGCTAAGTGCGCTTTCGGAGTTCAATCGGGCAAATTCCTGGGTCATCTTGTGACCAGGAGGGGTATCGAAGCTAATCCCGACCAAATCCGAGCAGTTCTGGATATGCCTTCACCTACAAATCGAAAAGAAGTTCAATGCCTCACTGGAAGGTTAGCAGCACTCAATCGATTCATCTCAAAATCTTCCGATAAGTGCAAACCCCTCTTCGACAAACTACGAAAGGCGGATACATCTGGCTGGAGTCCAATCTGTGAAGAAGCATTTCAAAGCATCAAGAAATATCTGGTGCAAGCTCCTATCTTGACGGCTCCACTTCCAGAAGAAGACTTATGGCTTTATCTCGCCGTCACCGATCAAGCAATCAGTGCGGTCCTAGTTAGTAGGAGAAAAGGCATCGAGCATCCAGTCTATTATATCAGCCACACTCTTCTTCCGACTGAAACTCGCTACTCAAAAACTGAGAAGGTCATACTGGCCTTACTTACTGCATCACGTCGTCTACAACCTTATTTCGTCTCCCACCAGATCACTGTCATCTCTGAACACCCACTCAAAGATATTGTTGACAAAGCTGGTAGGGCTGGTCGAATGACCAAATGGGTGATCGAAATGAGTGCTCTGGGGATTCAATTCGAATCTCGCACTTCTATCAAAGGTCAAGCAGTTGCTGACTTCCTAGCTGACTTCCCAGTTGAAGACCCCATCACTTGGGAAGAAGATGTCGACATGCGCTTAGAAGATGAGGACAATACTCCGATCAACCTTGCAACAAAAATTGATCCAAGTCTCGAAGCTATTGCTGCAACTCCTTCATGGAAGCTTTATACTAATGGAGCTTCAAGTTCGATCGGTTCGGGAACTGGGATAGTTTTAGTATCCCCCGAATTTGATCATCTACAGAAGGCCACTCTCCTAGGGTTCAACGCCACCAACAACGAAGCCGAATACGAAGCACTCATTTCCGGACTCGAAATGGCGGCATCCCTGGGGGTAGACCGAATCATCGTATACAGCGACTCCCAGTTGATCATAAGGCAAATCAATAGAGAGTATACAGCTCGTGAAGAAAGAATGCAACTCTATTTGGCCTTAGTACGACGTCTTCAACAACGTTTTACTATTACTGGGTTTGTTCAAATCCCAAGAGCAGAAAACCGAGAAGCAGATGCCTTAGCCAATGCGGCCTCAGTTCTGGGAGACTCACTCGGAGGAAGGCAAATACAGATCGATTATCAAGAAATACCCAAGACCATCCCCTATCAACAGATCCTTGCTACTTCTAAGAGATCTGGGGGTGGAGATCAATTGAGGTCAAGCCTTACTACAAATGAGTTTGAAGATTGGCGACAGTCGATTTTTGACTTCTTCGAATATGGCGAAGTACCAGAAGATCCCAATCAAGCTCGAAGACTTCAAAGAAAACTTCCTTGCTATACTGTTCAAGGAGAAGATCTATATTTCAAATCTCACGACGGGATGTTGCTCAAGTGCCTTGGTCCTGAGCAAGCACAGGCCATCCTGATTGATATCCATTCTGGAGCTTGTGAGAATCATTCGGGAGGAAGATCTCTTGAAGCCAAGACGAAGCTGCAAGGTTACTACTGGCCTACAATGACAAGAGATGCTCGACAAGTTGTTCAAAGATACGAGCCATGCCAAAGACATGCTCGAGCTATCCATCTCCCTGCAGATGAGCTTCATCAACTATCAAGTCCCTGGCCATTCCATCAATGGGGGTTAGATTTCTTGGGTCCTTTCCCCCCAACTCCGAGCAAGAAAAAGTATCTACTGCTCGCCACGGATTACTTCACCAAATGGGTTGAAGCTGTGCCCCTCTTCCGAGAGACTGACGACGAAGTGATTAAATTCATTCGGCACAACATCTTCTCAAGGTTCGGCACACCTCAAGTTCTTGTTGCTGACAATGGAGCTCAATTTGACTCTGACAAGTTCCGTGAGTTGTCTGAACAACGGAATTAAGCCCTTCTACTCAACTCCAAGGTACCCTCAATGCAATGGTCAAGCTGAAGCCTCCAATAGAGCAATTCTTGGTATACTCAAGAAAAAACTCGACAACAAGAAGGGATTGTGGGAACAAATCCTACCTGAAGTTCTTTGGGGGTATCGCACAACACCGAGAAGATCAACAGGGTTCTCACCCTTTCGTCTAACATATGGATCGGAAGCAGTACTCCCAACAGAAAACATATCAAATACTCTGAAGACCAGAGCAGTTGAAGAAGGAATCAACAAAGAGCTTCGGATCAATGATCTAGACTTCTCTGAAGAACTACGAGACCAAGCTTCCCTTCGTGTGGCCAAGTACCAGCAGAAGATCAAACGAGCATACGACCAAAAGGTTTACAAGAGACAATTCCCAATCGGCAGTCTGGTTCTCAGAGCTGTTTTTTACAACATTAAGGAGCATAGCAGTGGAAAACTAGCTCCCAACTGGGAAGGACCCTACATTGTCGAATCGGTAGGAGGCAAAGGCTCTTACAGACTGATCTCACCAGAAGGAGATAGATTGCCTCGAGCTTGGAATTCTAGACATCTCAAGTTATTCTATCCATGATGTAAATACCATGATGAATAAAGTTCTCTTTCAAATGTTCAAATATGCAAGTGTTCAGTTTTTCAATTCAAGTTCTGAAGCAGTTCCAAATTATCCATATTCAAGTTACCAGGTCTTTTAACAAGTTTGGGTGTTAGAGTTGCGACTCAACCCCTTACTAGCAAATGTTAAAACTGGCCCTATTCAAGTTACCAAGTCTTTTAACAAGTTTGGGTGTTAGAGTTGCGACTCAACCCTTTACTGGCAAATGTTAAATTGACCTTCAAATTTCAATATTCAATTTCAATCAATTTCGATATCGTCTAACATGTTTGGGTACTTGAGTTGTGACTCAACCCCTCACATACAAGTGTTACACGAATTCCAATTCAATGTTCAAGTTACAAGTTTGGGTCATCGAGTTACGACTCGACCCCTTACATTCAAAAGATTGTATCTATTCCAATACTATCCAGTACATGATATTAAAGACATTCAACTCAAGAGATCCAATTTTCAAACACCAAAAAGATTTCTATTATTATCAAAATGTGCCAAGTACAGGAGCGAGCTACTACATATCAAGAGTTTACAAGCACAACAACTAAAAAGAAAAAAAAGTCTCAAGGCTTGGCCACACTTTGCGCGCGCTACTTCTCTCCCTCAGATCCAGCACGAGCTTTGCTCGCCACTGAAGCCTTAGAAGATTGGACGCTGGCAACATGGACCCTGAGTGCTTCTGCTGCCTTCTCAGCTGTTTCCCTGTAGCTCTTGCACTCGCTCCGCATATGCTCCAGCTCCTTCTTATGGGTCTCCTCCTTGGCTGCTGAAGCAGCAAGTTGAGCCTCCAGCTCCGTTATCCGAGCCACACGGTCGAAGCCCAAGTTCTCAATCCTGAAGAATCGATTCTTCAATTCTTCTAGCTCGTGACCCCGGGCTTCATAACCATTTTTCCACCCCTGGCTCTCTAATTTTTCCTTGCGAAGGGCCTCGATCTTGGCCTTCAATGCCTCCTTCTTTGAGGTTAGAAGCTCCCTCAGCTTATTCCTCTCCTCGCTAACAGCCTTCAGTTCAGCAGTTAAGCGGGATACTTCAGCTGAAGCTTCTTTTGCTCCCGCCTTCATGGAGAGCTTGGTTGCGACATTCAAAACTGCTGAGTTCTGCAAAAGAACAAAAGAGTTAGAATTATTCTGAAGATACAACTCAGATGATCGATCAAGCAGATGCACCTACCACCAGTTCAAGTCTGTCAAAGGCTTCATCCAGAGTAGCCCCCGGAAGGTTGCAGAGTTTCCGGATTACAGCAGTGAGGTGGTTGATGTCAACATCACCCAGGCTTTTCATTTTCGGAGTCGAGCCAACAGGCGCACCTGCAATCAACACGAGAGATCAAAGTGTTAGATTATTTCCAAGCTTCAAAGGCAAGACAATCAAGGCAAGTTAGCACGATTACCTGAGGGCTTCAACCCTCGGCTCCTTACCCTTCCGGCGATCGGAGCCACCCTGAGGGGTCGATTTCTCCTGAATAGGAGTCGGCGCTGATTGAGGTTGAGGAGCCCCATCACCCACTCGACTTTCCCTCTCCAAATGAATAGGGGAGGAAGCATTCCGAGGAGGTGAGACTCTTTCTTCCTCTTGTGGCCCGCCTGGCTGGATGAGTCCCGCCACCATGGCAGCCACCTCCTCAGCCAGAGAGCGAGAGGGGGGTGGGGGTTGCTCAACCTCCATACCCCCGCTCGTTGTCATTCCTTCAAGACGGGGAACTTCAGGAAGAACATGATCAAGGGGCGTGGGGTTGCTTCAAACCCCCCCACTCCTCGACAACTTTATTTTTAAGCGCATTGGGCGCTTCATCAACTCATCAAACCGATAGGCGGGATCCACCTTGTGGCCATCGCCTTCTGTATCCATGACTCCTTCCATTTGACGGGCCTTAGCCACGTCAATAGGGATGGGAAGCAAATCTTCCCCTTCTGCACCACCAGTGGGGGTGGGAGGAATTTCTTCCTCACCACCCCCATTCCCACCATCTCCACCAGAGGGGGTGGAAGAAAGATCATTCTCACCATCCCCATCCTCCTCATCTTCGTCATTGCCACTGTTGTCGTGGCTACCGTTCTCGGTCTCTTCGTCTTCCTCGTCGCTCTCCTTCTTTTCTTTTTCTTCTTCATTATCTTCTTTCTTTCCTTTATCCTCATCTTCCTTCTGCTTGGTGAGGATTTTTCTTTTCTTCTTCGTTGGGCCTCGCTGTATCACCAGCTTCTCCTCCACAGTAGGTAATCTACGCCTTGCAGTGTAAACTTTCTTCTCAGCCCGAATCTTCCGGATGATCTTACCCGAATGAGGATCCTCCTCATAGTCAGAATATAAAACTTCATTGTCCTCATATCTGTCTCGCGATCGGTGGAGGAGATTGGCCTTACCATATCTCACTGGGCAGTTTGAGAACTGCTTCCATGACCTGGTCCCGCAGGTCAACTCGAGGAATAGATTGTCGATAGCTCCAGCCCTCTCGGAGGTCCAGGCAAAAATGCCTCCCTCGCAGTACATCTTCACTGCATCGTGTACATCGCTTCGAGGGGTATCGGGCACGGAGACGGAAGTCCATGCACCAGAAATAGAAATGGGCCAGTCTGTGTATAATTTGTCCGAAGGGACTGTATCGGTAAGCGGGCGCAGCGGAGATACGCCGGTCAAGCTGAAGAACGGACTGTCCTTCCTCCAAGCCCATCGATAATGGAAGAAAAAATATCCAAGCTCGATTCGGGCAACTTCGCCTTCTGGAATACTGGAGTAGCATGCCCTCAAATCCTCCTCGAAATCCGACTCTACGCGGCAGAAAGCGTAGATAACTCTCCAAGCATTACCAGTAACCTGCCCAGGGCAAAGGCTGGAGGTGTTCAATAACCTTGCTGCAAAGGATGGCAGTGGAAGACGCAAACCGCAGTTGAGTTGGCCGACAGTCACAATGTTCCCCATGACCTGCTCTTTACTGGCAAAGTTGATGAAGACGGTCTTCTTGTCAATACCAAAAGCAGACTGAATACTTGGGAGCGAAGGCTGCACCTTCCCTTCTGTGAAGTAAGTGAGCAGTGATTGCCATTTGTTTCTCTTCGAATCTGTGAACTCACCACCGGTATTGTACACGTACTCCGTTTCCTCTGTCAGAGGCATAAGCGGGCCCAAAGTAAATTTCACTTTAGGGATGTGCTCTGGCCTAGATGGCGCTGAAGCAAACCCTACTCCTTGATGCCTCTTGCCCAGTTGGCCAAGTTCGGCAAGCACGGCCTGGCCTTTGCCACGACCCCTCGGAGGGGATGGAACCTCAATAATCTCCTTCCCTTTCCTCTTCAAGGGAACCCCGCCTGACTTCTTCGAACTTCCAGAAGACGCCATCTGACCGATCGAGCAAGAGCAGAAATTGGGAGCAAAAGAGTCTGGACTTCGAAAAATTTTGGAAGCGTGAGGCGAAAATGACAGCCAGTGAAACTTATATACCCAGGGTAAAACAGGTACGTAAATCGAGAAGACACGTGTCTTCACCATATCAAATCGCGTGTTTTTGTAGGAACACGTGGCATCCATCCATAGCAAGCGCAAAATCAGGCGAAACGTCGGACCAGACGAAACGTCGGATCTACCGGTCCACGTGAACCAACGGTCCAAGCGAGCCACCGGTCTGAGTAAACCGGACCGCCGATTCAAAGCCACATTCAAGCCACCCAAAGATTCAAAACAGGAAGGATCAAGCTCCATCAATGTTCGAAACTCTGCCAGAAGATCAAAGAACAAAACAGTTATAAAACCTTCTCTGAAGGGCAGGTTCAAAATTTTAAACTGATCGGTCAAATTTCTACTAGATCTGGCAAAAAACCAAGGTTTTTTGCCGATCACTCGAACCTTGACCGGATAATTTTTTACCGATCGGTCAAACTTGACCGATCGGCTAAAATCATCTGATCGGTCAAATTTCTACTAGATCTGGCAAAAAACCAAGGTTTTTTGCCGATCACTCGAACCTTGACCGGATAATTTTTTACCGATCGGTCAAACTTGACCGATCGGCTAAAATCATTCGATCGGTCAAATTTCTACTAGATCTGGCAAAAAACCAAGGTTTTTTGCCGATCACTCGAACCTTGACCAGATAATTTTTTACCGATCGGTCAAACTTGACCGATCGGCTAAAATCATTCGATCGGTCAAATTTCTACTAGATCTGGCAAAAAACCAAGGTTTTTTGCCGATCACTCGAACCTTGACCGGATAATTTTTTACCGATCGGTCAAACTTGACCGATCGGCTAAAATCATTCGATCGGTCAAATTTCTACTTGATCTGGCAAAAAACCAAGGTTTTTTGCCGATCACTCGAAACTTGACCGGATAATTTTTTACCGATCGGTCAAACATGACCGATCGGCTAAAAACATTCGATCGGTCAAATTTCTACTAGATCTGGAAAAAAACAAGGTTTTTTGCCGATCACTCGAACCTTGACCGGATAATTTTTTACCGATCGGTCAAACTTGACCGATCGGCTAAAATCATTCGATCGGTCAAATTTCTACTAGATCTGGTAAAAAACCAAGGTTTTTTGCCGATCACTCGAACCTTGACCGGATAATTTTTTACCGATCGGTCAAACTTGACCGATCGGCTAAAATCATTCGATCGGTCAAATTTCTACTAGATCTGGCAAAAAACCAAGGTTTTTTGCCGATCACTCGAACCTTGACCGGATAATTTTTTACCGATCGGTCAAACTTGACCGATCGGCTAAAATCATTCGATCGGTCAAATTTCTACTTGATCTGGCAAAAAACTAAGGTTTTTTGTCGATCACTCGAACCTTGACCGGATAATTTTTTACCGATCGGTCAAACTTGACCGATCGGCTAAAATCATTCGATCGGTCAATTTATTACTAGATCGGTCAAAAAACCATGTTTTTTGACCGATCACTCGATCCTTGACCGGTTGAATTTTGACCGATCGGTCAAAATTTGACCGATCGGTCAAATTTGACCGATCGGTCAAAAATTGACCGATCGGTCAAAATCAACCGATCGGTCAAATTTTATACTGGATCGGTCAAAAAACCATGTTTTTTGACCGATCACTCGATCCTTGACCGGTTGAATTTTGACCGATCGGTCAAAATTTGACCGATCGGTCAAATTTGACCGATCGGTCAAAAATTAACCGATCGGTCAAAATCAACCGATCGGTCAAATTTTATACTGGATCGGTTAAAAAACCATGTTTTTTGACCGATCACTCGATCCTTGACCAGTTGAATTTTGACCGATCGGTCAAAATTTGACCGATCGGTCAAAAAATTAACCGATCGGTCAAAATCAACCGATCGGTCAAATTTTGTACTGGATCGGTCAAAAAACCATGTTTTTTGACCGATCACTTGATCCTTGACCGGTTGAATTTTGACCAATCGGTTAAAATTTGACCGATCGGTCAAATTTGACCGATCGGTCAAAAATTAACCGATCGGTCAAAATCAACCGATCGGTCAAATTTTATACTGGATCGGTCAAAAAACCATGTTTTTTGACCGATCACCCGATCCTTGACCGGTTGAATTTTGGCCGATCGGTCAAAATTTGACCGATCGGTCAAATTTTGACCGATCGGCCAAAAATTAACCGATCGGTCAAAATTGACCGGTCAGTCCTTTTTTGTGTGCTAACACTCGACAAGCTTCTTTGTGCCTTTTGCGACAGGGGGTTGCTATTTTTGCACCAAATCCAAGCCAGCCAGAATGAACTCTAGCTAACTTGGAGGGGGTAACTGTGGGTGCAAATTTTGGTAAGAAGTCTTCAAATAGCGGGACCCACCGGCCCTGCCTAGTGGGCCCCTAGAGACAACAGCGGGACCCACCGGCCCTGCCTGGTGGGCCCCTGGAGACAACAGCGGGACCCACCGGCCCTGCCTGGTGGACCCCCGAAGACAACAGCGGGACCCACAGGCCCTGCCTGGTGGACCCCCGAAGATAACAGCAGGACCCACCAGCCCTGCCTGGTGGACCCCCGAAGACAACAGCAGGACCCACCAGCCTTACCTGGAAGATCCCCAGATACGGCAGCAGAAACCGCCATTTGCCCCGGAATTCCTCCCAGAGAATCCTATAAATAGCAGAGACTTCGAATGTAAAAGGATCCGAAAATTCTGATTTTCCACTCTGAGATCTGACTTTCAGAACCAGAGCTCTGGAATCTCTCAACTTTCCCTCTTCCATCTCCCTTTGATCTCTCTCCCTCGAAGAGATCAGATTGTCTTGAGTGAGACTCAGCCTGTCGAGATCACTTCGATACAAGTGTTAGTGAATTCGGGTTGCTCCCAATAGCACGGAGACGTAGGCTTCGGCCGAACTCCGAGATCATATCTCTCGCGTCAAATCTCTGATTGCATCTCTCTCTCTGTTCGCATTTTGTGAGCTCCAACTCCAATCGATAGATTGAGCAACGCTCTCTTCGACTTCAACTTCGATTGACTGGTGAGGCGAGGTCTTCGGGTCGGCACGAAGATTTTCCCCCACAGACACACACCCCCTCTCGGTTTTCTGACGAAACCGAGGGGTGTGCTGCTGATGGTGTGCCGTCACCCCCTCCCCACTCGGTTTTTGTACGAAAACGAGGGGGAGTTGCTTGTTGATGCCGACACACACCCCCTCTCGGTTTTCTGACGAAACCGAGGGGTGTGCTGCTGATGGTGTGCCGTTACCCCCTCCCCACTCGGTTTTTGTACAAAAACCGAGAGAGAGTTGCTTGTTGATGCCGACACACACCCCCTCTCGGTTTTCTAACAAAACCGAGGGGTGTGCTGCTGATGGTGTGCCGCCACCTCCTCCCCACTCGGTTTTTGTACGAAACCGAGGGGGAGTTGCTTGTTGATGCCGACACACACCCCCCTCTCGGTTTTCTGACGAAACCGAGGCGTGTGCTGCTGATGGTGTGCCGTCACCCCTTCCCCACTCGGTTTTTGTGCGAAACCGAGGGGGGGTTGCTTGTTGATGCTGACACCCCATTATTGGGGCTGCTAGAAGAGGCCAAAAAGTGTCGGTATTGAAAATAGTGTGTTTTTCGAATTTCAGCCCCATTTGAAACCGACACTTTTTTGGTAAAACGCTGGTGCGCAGGGATGTCGGCGAGGGGCAGTGCTATATTCGAGGGGGTTTCTTAGAGATAATCTAGGATGACGCCGCATGATGGCCAGCCGGTCTTTACCCAATGTATTACCGCACCTGGTTACTGTATTCACCAGGTACTACGGTCACGTGAGGGTGTTGGCTTGGCCAGGATCATGGAAGCACCATTTTATCCCGTGTTACCCACCGTCGACTGCACCAGTATGGAGACACGCACTGCCAGAGTCAGACCAACCACCCCCTGACCGGTTTGGAACCGTTAGTCGTCAAAAAAAAGGTGATGGCCAGTGACAATCTGATGCTTGGACCTGAGTAACAAGACTAAGCTTGGAATTTTGATCGAATGCCAATACGTCGGCGACAACGTCTCAGACTTTGTCTTCAAATGCCAAGGGCTGGGCCTTGGGCTTGTAGAGTGTTAAGGCGTTGGTCGCCTCGAACTTTGTCTTCAAGTGCCAATAGCTGGGCCTTGGGCTTGTAGAGTGTCGAGGCGCTGGTTGCCTCGGACTTTGTCTTCAAGTGCCAAGGGCTGGGCCTTGGGCTTGTAGAGTGCCGAGGCGCTGGTCGCCTCGGACTTTGTTTTCAAGTGCCAAGGGCTGGGCCTTGGGCTTGTAGAGTGCCGAGGCGCTGGTCACCTCGGACTTTGTCTTCAAGTGCCAAGGGCTGGGCCTTGGGCTTGTAGAGTGCCGAGGCGCTGGTCGCCTCGGACTTTGTCTTTAAGTGCCAAGGGCTGGGCCTTGGGCTTGTAGAGTGCCGAGGCGCTGGTCGCCTCGGACTTTTTCTTCAAGTGCCAAGGGCTGGGCCTTGGGCTTGTAGAGTGCCGAGGCACTGGTCGCCTCGGACTTTGTCTTCAAGTGCCAAGGGCTGGGCCTTAGGCTCGTAGAGTGCCGAGGCGCTGGTCGCCTCGGACTTTGTCTTCAAGTGCCAAGGGCTGGGCCTTGGGCTTGTAGAGTGCCGAGGCGCTGGTCGCCTCGGACTTTGTCTTCGAGTGCCAAAGGCTGGGCCTTGGGCTTGTAGAGTGCCGAGGCGTTGGTCACCTCGAACTTTGTCTTCCAGTGCCAAGGGCTGGGCCTTGGGCTTGTAGAGTGCCGAGACGCTGGTCGCCTCGGACTTTGTCTTTAAGTGCCAAAGGCTGGGCCTTGGGCTTGTAAAGAGCCGAGGCATTGGTCACCTCGGACTTTGTCCTCGAGTGCCAAGGGCTGGGCCTTGGGCTTGTAGAGTGCCGAGGCGCTGGTCGCCTCGGACTTTGTCTTCGAGTGCCAAAGGTTGGGCCTTGGGCTTGTAGAGTGCCGAGGTATTAGTCACCTCGGACTTTGTCTTCAAGTGCCAAGGGCTGGGCCTTGGGCTTGTAGAGTGCCGAGGCGCTGGTCGCCTCGGACTTTGTCTTCAAGTGCCAAAGGCTGGGCCTTGGGCTTGTAAAGTGCCGAGGCATTGGTCACCTCGGACTTTGTCCTCGAGTGCCAAGGGCTGGGCCTTGGGCTTGTAGAGTGCCGAGGCATTGGTCACCTCGGACTTTGTCTTCAAGTGCCAAGGGCTGGGCCTTGGGCTTGTAGAGTGCCGAGGCGCTGGTCGCCTCGGACTTTGCCTTCGAGTGCCAAAGGCTGGGCCTTGGGCTTGTAGAGTGCCGAGGCATTGGTCACCTCGGACTTTTTCTTCGCGTGCCAAGGGCTGGGCCTTGTGCTTGTCGAGTGCCAAGTCGTTGGTCGCCTAGGACTTTGTCCTCGAGTGCCAAGGATGTCTCCTTAAACTTGGTGCATGTCAAAGCGGCGACGTTTGCCTTGGACTTATTCTCTTCGCCTCGGATAAGTATAGTTGATAGTTTTGCTTGACCTGGATTGTCAGGAGCATTTTTATCTGACTTTCGCCTTGAAAGGGCGTAGCCGAATTGCCTTCGAGCTTCCGACTTGAATGGGCGGAATCGAAGGTCTTTGGTTGACCTGGGTTGCCAGGAGTCTTTTATCGGATAGCCTCGAGAGGGCGTAGCCGGATTGCCTTCGAGCTTCCGACTTGATCGGGCGGAGTCGAAGGTCTTTGGTTGACCTGGGTTGCCAGGAGCCTTTTAATCGGACTTTAGCCTCGAGAGGGCGTAGCCGAATTGCCTTCGAGCTTCCGACTTGAACGGGCGGAGTCGAAGATCTTTGGTTGACCTGGGTTGCCAGGAGCCTTTTAATCGGACTTTAGCCTCGATAGGGCGTAGCTGAATTGCCTTCGAGCTTCCGACTTGAATGGGCGGAATCAAAGGTCTTTGGTTGACCTGGGTTGCCAGGAGCCTTTTTGTCGGACTTTAGCCTCGAGAGGGCGTAGCCGATTTGCCTTCGAGCTTCCGACTTGAACGGGCGGAATCGAAGGTCTTTGGTTGACCTGGGTTGCCAGGAGCCTTTTTATCTGTCTTTATCAGTAGCTAGAGAGTTGTGGGCCATAACCCCCGCTCTTTCAGCCGCCTTTTTTTTAGGGAATCCCTCTCTTGCTCGAGGGCCGCATTCTTCTTGAGGAGATTTAGTAGCTGGAAATCAGCAGTCGAGATCTCGAATGTAGCCTGAGACTTGCTCCCTTGAATAGCGTGTTTTTTGCCAGATCGACGCCTCGGGGATGATGGGTCTCGCCGATCGCTGTGCCCTTCTGGATGACTGCCTTGCGGCCCCAGCTGCTCCCAAACATTTCTTCGGTTGGTTGCAACCGAGACTTCTTGTTCTTCTTTGATCAGCATATTGTTCGTTCGTTCAGCACCCGCCTTTGGTGGGTTGGTGCTGGCCTTCACCATCGAGCGTGTTGATGTCGGCGTGATGAAGGCTTTGAGGTTGATTTGGAGGACGACTTGTGGCTCGTCACCACAATTTGAATAGGAGTCGGTAGAGGTGTGGGTAAGACCTCTATCGATATCCCACAGACGGTGCCAAAGATTGTGGGGGGAAATTTCCGAGCCGCCTTGATCGGGAACCCCGCCCCACGCCTTGATTGAATGTTGATGGTTTGTAGAGTTAGAGAGTTGGGAGAATAGATAGAGAGAGTAAAGAGTGATGACACAAGGATTGGTGACGGAGTTCTGTCTTATGACCTACGTCTCCGGGCGAGAGGTGCCACCTGATCTTCACTATAATTTGAGTAAAATGAGGGGTGAGCGTTCTCTTGACAGGCCAAGAGAAGCTTCGTACCCACTCGGTATGCACTCGGTACCCTCTCGGTATCCACTCGGTCGGAAAACACACTGTTTTTTCGGAAACACCCCCTCGCAAAACCGAGACTTTTTGGCATCGGCAGAAGGAGACTCTGCTAATATGAACCGCGGCACCGACAGCCCTTGCCAACCATGCCAGGATCCTAAGGCGTTTGCACCTTGGAATCCCAACTGACCCAGGGGGTCCTGACCCGACTAGGAGGGGGTAACTGTGGGTGCAAAAATTGTACCGGACCGGATCAGAGCGGCATGGGCCCGCGCAACGGCCCAAGTGGGTAAACCCGCCCGGGTTCATGGGCCCACTCTACGGGGCTCGCAGATCAAGCCCGCCCCCTTATTGGGCCCGAACAACGGCCCAATAAGGGCCCAGCAAGGAGGCCCAGAACCAGTGCCACATCATCAGCGCCACATCATCACTGCCATATCGGGCACGTGCCTATGCTATAAAAGGACCCCCAAGGCATCCAGGAAGGGGGTTGGCCATTCAATGAGAGGAGGAGGATCCCAGAGCAAGTGCTAGAGCTCAATTATCCCCTTCTTATTCTTTTCTCGTTGCTCCGTGCAACCCCACTGTACGAAGCTTCTCTGGCCTGTCAAGAGAACGCTCACCCCTTATTGACTTGAATTATAGTGAAGATCAGGTGGCACCTCTCGCCCGGAGACGTAGGTCGTAAGACCGAACTCCGTCACCAATTCTTGTGTCATCACTCTTTACTCTCTCTATCTATTCTCCCATCTCTCTAACTCTACAAATCATCCACATTCAATCAAGGCTGTGGGGTGGGGTTCCCGATCAAGGCGGCTCGAAAATTTCCCCCCATAGTAATGAGTTACCCAACTACGACCCTCGAATATTTCCTTTAAATAGAGCATCATGTCTGAAGTGAAGGCCATGTCTTCGACTTGCTTCTGAAGGATGATCTACAAAGATGCCATTATGTAGCACTTGCACATCTCATCAGCATCTAACCAGTCTTTCCATTCCTTCAACTGAGCCTCAGTAGCACTTGGTCCCGGCATGGCCGGTTGAGGTGTACTTAGGGCAATTGTGTGTTTGCGAACCCTTAGGACGAGCATCAGGTTACGCTTTCAGTCCTCGTAGTTTGGTCCCGTAAGTTTGTTATTATTAAGGATGGAGGTAAGGGGGTCGAGCTTGGTCATGATTTCTGTAAACAATGGTTTAAAGCAAAAATTAAGGTCTACCACAATCTATTTTATGGAATTTAAAAATAGATAATGTTTACTCCAACCACTATGTCTTCATTACCTCAAGTGGAGACATCCTGGAATCTAAATTCCCTGGGATCGAGCACTGAGACTATCGGTCTTGAATTGGAGATAACATCTCGGTGAAAGCATGCAACCGTTTCTGCCAACGGAGTTTTTATGACCCAGTCTATATCAGAATTATCCATGGCAAATTGAAAGACCTCCCAGTCTCCTTTTGGCCAATTTATGTGACCCACGTGCGCAGCAACGACGGCTTCACACAAGCTTTCAGATGCTTTCCACAAATCTAGGTGGTGTCGGCATGGGGGTTCATAGGCTCCCGCGGTGCAGGAAAAAAACCGTTACCCACTGCCACTGGCATCCTCCATGTCCCGAAGAAAACCACTAGACGAATCAGCATGGAAGGAAACACAACTCTTACCCGGTGGAAATATCAAACTGCGTACCTCCCACCCAGACCCTTAGCCGGTTGATTGTGGAGGCCAGGGGCTCCTCTTTGGACAAAACCTCTTACACATCCCTTCTTTATGAGGTTTTATGCATATCTAGAAAGGTCACGACCTCCTAGACTTAGACCCTGGTCTACCGCGCTCCCACTAGGATTACAAACCTTCCCGCAAAGCATTAGTATCATTGGAAAATATCATAGTCCCTACCTCAAATACTCAGCTTTCGCCTTTCTTACAAGGATCACATTACATAGATTCCAAGAATCCTGATACCTCACTAGTTTGCCCATAATCCTAAGATCTGGAGCCTAGCCTAAGATCAACGTGGAAAGGACTCCCACTAGAATGACGCCTCATTCACAATTTGATGCCTGATGTTATAGTAGACCTCATCTCATTATAGGTTTCGAGGCTAGCCGAATAGGGATATCTGACAACCTCCGCTGGACCCCAACCTAATGGTGGCATAACCAAATTGTGAAGAGCTCACACTACCATCAAACGTCAACTAGAAATGGGTATCACTTAGTAGAATCCTAACCTAACTTGGTCGCTAGGACCATATGGGGATAAGGCATCCCACTAGGGTTATCATACTTCTTATGGGGACATTAGTTATCTCTTAACAAATCTAACACTGCGTCTATCTCGGTGCACAGTACTTGGCTACCTGAACTACCACGAGGGCGGTTACCACCTTTTCTTTTAGCTAGCCACTGAATTCACACGTGTTAGAACCATATAGAGACACCGATGAATCCATAAGCTTAGTACTAACCCTAAGCCTGATCTAGAGACAAACTCACAAGCAATATAGTTAATTAAATTATCATCGGGGGTTCTCTAAACACTAAAAAAGAGAACAACAGAAAAACATCCAAACTGAATCAAGTTCAGGGTCCGACCACTGAACCTGAATAGCACAGCCAAGATATCATGTTCTTCCGTTCTGCACGATCTCTGACGATGATCCCGATCATCGCCAACGTGCACGCTTTTGCCGGGTCTTTGCACTCCATGGTACCGCTTGCCCGAACCGTTGATGTAGCATCATCTCCTTCTTCCTGTGATCGAAAAACTAATACGCTCTGAGCAAGTGCTCGTTCGTGTACAATTTTGCTAGAAAGAAAAGAAACAATCCTAGAAAGCATGGCCAGGGAACCGAGGGTGGTCAACCTCCACCTCTGCCATCTAGAGCCTTAAAATCCACAAGTAATAATAATAATCAATGCAAAATTAAATCCGGGGTCCAACCCCCGGAGGCATGCAATCACAGATTACTATTTAGCGCGACACCTGCAAAAAGATGATACATATCATAATCCATATGCATGATCTACGCCGAACCCCGATGAAAACATATGCCATCATATATTCACATGATGTTTTCACGAATTCATGCATGAAACACACACCAAAGCATGCTCTGATACCAATTGTTGGAATTGGATCCGCTTATCAGAGTCGCAGTGGAAGCAAAAGATAGATCCGAAGATCATACGGTGTATGTTTCATTACAATTAGTTCTACAAAACAATCTACATGCAAATCTATGATCTTAGCATATGTGCGGACACCCTAGAGGCATACTATGATCTACGGAAGACATACATGTATCTAGTTAGGTGTTTAGAATCATGATATCTTATGGATCTATAATCTAGAGATAATAGAACAATGATGAACCGCACGTGAATTGCAAGGGAAGTTGTCGGATGGCACCTTGTCCTTTGCGAATTGAGGAATCCTCGATGTCCTATCTCTGAGTGCAAGGACTACGATCCGACAAAGGAATTCATTGCGAAGACGATGGCTAGCCACGAGATCTTCTCCTTCTCTTTCTCTCTTCTTCCTTCTTCTTCCTTCCTCCTTCTTCTTCCTCTTTCTTCCTTGGCCGAAGCCTCAAAGAGGGAGAGAGGGAGAGGGGGTTCAGATTTTTGGAGAGGGGATAGGCTAGGGCCGGCCCCTCCCTCTCTATTCCTCTTATAGGGCCGGCCTCCTAGTGCTACAAGCAAGCTAGGGCCGGCCCCTAGTGGATAGGGATAAGAGGGGGCGGTTTTTAGGGTTTCCAAAAGCCTATCGTGAAGCCTGGACGAAAACGCCCTTCACGAAAAGTGAAAAACTGAAAGAGAGATTGAGTGGGGTGCCTATTCGGAATCGAGTTCCGTCAGTGCCTATGAGCTCCTGGAATTATTCCCCTTATTCTACGATCCATATTCAATATGTTTTGAGCTATATTTTAGTATTTACCAAAATATCCCTACGGTCCCTAACACATGTGAATTAGGTTCTTAGGCTCCGGGCTTGCGCTCCATCACGCTACTTTGCATCCAACGTATCCAACCAGGTCGGGGAATAATTCCTATATGCAACGACAGGGTGGAACCTTCTGGGTTTGGGATCTCTAGCTCCAACCGGATCCCTGATTAACTATTCCGGTGACACACCAAAAGTTCCGTTAATCAGTCCTAATTCGATTAACTCGCGTAGCCACCCAGAGTGCGATGCGAGTTGAACTCTAGTGATCCTAAACTTATGTTACTCCCTCGTAACCCTGTTCTCTACTATACTCTGATAATCCTTAGTCCTTCCTATTGCTGGTGCCATGATACGACTCGGGCGGTGGGAAGCACCGTCAGATCCCGATCGATCATCTGACTAGGAATTGATGACTTATCATCTATAACACCACACACCTTCCGGTGCTATGCCTAGCATCCAGAACATCATCAGTCATACTGACAACCAGCAGGCCTGGGTTAACTGTGTGGACAGATTGACTCATCAAAACGCACCCATCCAACACTGGACATTGGATTACCTGTAGGGATTACATATCACTCAAGCACCAGCCGAGTAACCCAATGTACCGTGGTATTGGACTATGGAAGGTCCGCACACATTGGCACATCAAAGCACCACACAACTAGTTGGCCCAGTGTATATGGTCACTCAGGGTTAAGGACAGATTATCTATAGTAGTAAGACGGTTTATGCACCAGTGTCTGAATCACTGAACTGTGCACCGTCTTGGTTCCTGTTCAACACGATCATCGTGCTTGGTCAGGTGAATGAGAATTCCACGTTTCTGTGGTGGAGACTTCACCACATCCTTTACCTGCCAACAACTTGTTCTTAGTGTAGCGACCAGCATCACCTAAGCTATGAACTAGTTCTAGGTTTACACACAACTGGTCCACTGGGTCTCCCAAGTATGGATCCACCATGCGCCTCAGTGGCCTACTGTGTTCCCTAGGGTCCTTTATTATATGTGTATTAACATATACCAAAGTAGTATTCTAATTAAAGCAATAACCAAAGTCATCTTTTTTAATGTTAATACAGAAAATCCACGCTCAGGACACATGAGCTACAATAATGTTTGAATGTGCTTAACATCTGCCTGCAAAGGGTCGTGTCGCAACTCGATCACCCGAGTCTTATTAATTGACTTGATAGTAAAGAGTTGTGCTGTCTCATAACCCAAAATCGTTTAACATCTTCCTGTAAGGGGTTGTATCGCAACACGAGCTCCCAAACTTGTTAGATAATCTGATAATTGAAGGTTGTTTAACATCTGCCTGTAAGGGGTCGTGTCGTAACACAAACACCCAAACTTGTTAAACGACCTGGTAATTGAAGCTTGTGTTGTCTCGCAATCCGAAACCGTTTAACATCTGCCTGTAAGGGATCGTGTCGCAACACGAGTTTCCAACCTTGTTAAACGTCTGGTAGTTTGAAGGTTGTACTATCTCACAACCCGAAATTGTTTAACATATGCCTGTAAGGGGTCATGTCGCAACACGAGCTTCCAAATTTGTTAAACGACCTGGTAATTTGAAGGTTGTGCTATCTCACAACTCGAAATTGTTTGAGAATTTGAATAAACGATATGGATATTTGAAAGCATTCTTCATTTAGTATGGAGTTTACATCAAGGATAGAACATTTTGAGATGTCTAGCATTCCTAACTCATGGTAGTCTATCTCCTTCTGGCGAGATCAGGCGATAGGACCCTTTGCCTCCCATAGATTCGATGATGTAAGGTCCTTCATAGTTGGGAGCTAGTTTCCTACTGCCTCGTTTTGTTGTGTTGGAGAAGACTGCTCTGAGAACCAGGCTCCCGATAGGGAAGTGCCTTTTGATAACCTTCTGATCGTAGGCTCGCTTGATCTTCTGCTGGTAATTGGCAATGCAGATGATTGCTTGATCATGCAACTCATCCGAGAAGTTGAGGTTATCAGTTCGGAGTTCATCATTTACCCCCTCTTCGATTGCTCTTGTCTTCATAGTGTTAACGATTGCTTCTGTTGGGAGATTGCTTCTGATTCATAGGTTAGGTAGAAGGGTGAGAACCCAGTCGATCTTCTCGGAGTAGTTCGATAGCCCCATAAAACCTCTAGTAGGACCTTCTCCCATAATCCTTTTTTGTTGTCCAGTTTCTTCTTGAGCAGACCCAGAATAGCTCTATTAAAGGCTTTGGCTTGTCCATTATATTGAGAATATCTCGGTGTTGAGTAGAAGAGTTTGATCCCGTGGTTTAGACAGAAGTCTCAGAATTTGTCAGAATCGAATTGAGCTTCGTTGTCAGCAATCAGGACTTGGGGTGTGCCAAACCTTGAGAAGATGTTATGTCTGATGAATTTGATGACTTCATCGTCGGTCTCTCGAAAGAGTGGCACCGCTTCCACCCACTTGGTGAAGTAATCTGTGGCTAATAGCAGATACTTCTTCTTGCTTGGTGTTGGTGGGAAAGGACCCAAGAAGTCCAACCCCCATTGATAGAAGGGCCATGGACTTGTTAATGGATGGAGTTCATCTGCTGGGAGATGGATAGCTTGAGCTTGTCATTGACAAGACGTGCACCTTTGAACTACTTGGTGAGCATCTCTTGCCATAGTTGGCCAGAAGTAACCTTGTAGCTTTGTCTTGACTTCGAGAGATCTTTCTCCTGAATGATTTTCACAGGCCTCAGAGTGAATATTGATTAGGATCACCTTCGCTTGTAGGGGACCAACACATTTGAGTAGCATCCCACTGTGTGATCTGAAATAGAGATTTGCTTCTTGGAGACTGTAATATGGAAGCTTCCTTTGGAGTCTTCTGGCTTGGATTGGGTCTTTTGGCATTCTGCCTTGTTTGAAAAAGTCGAAGATTGGCTGTCTCCAACCTCTGAGTTTGTGTGCCATGGTAAGATTGAAAATTGGCTGTCTCCAACCCCTAGATCTTTTATTTATGGCAACGATCTGCTGCTCGATGGTAGCCTTGGGTGACTCTTGATAGTCGATCTGTATTCGCCTTTCTCCGAGCCAGTCTCCAAGCACTGATGCAGCATTAGCTAGGGCATTTGCCTCTCGATTTTCCACTCTCGGGACTTGAATGAATTCGGTGCTAGCGAAACGTTGTTGGTGATGTCGCACCAGAGCTGAGTAATGCTGCATCCTCTCTTCTCGCGTTGTGTACTCTCCGTTGATCTACCTTATTATTAGCTAGGAGTCACTGTAGATGGTGAGTCGATCTACCCTCAGAGATTCAGCGATTTCTAATCCGGAGATAAGTGCCTCATAGTCCGCTTCATTGTTGGTGGCGTTGAACCTGAGGAGGATGGCCTTTTGAAGATGATCTAGCTTGGGGGGATATTAGGATTATCCCAATTCCCAAATCGATCACAATTGAAGCCCCATCAGTGTAGAGCTTCTATCGGGTTGACGAGGTAGCGGGAGCCTCAAGGCTCGATTTGAGGTTCTTTGGAACAAGATTGAATAGAGGTTCGTCACCGTCATCGAGGTGCATCTCGACGTCTTCTTCCCAAGTGATGGGATCCTCCACGGGAAAGTCGGCAAGGAAGTCAGCAACTGCCTGCCCTTTGAGAGAAGTGTGAGGTTCGAATTGAATCCCAAGGGCACTCATCTCGATCACCCATTTTGTCATTCGACCCGCTCGACCAGCTTTGTCGAGGATGTCTTTGAGTGTGTGCTCCGAGACAACTGTTATTAGATGAGAGACGACATAAGGCCGGAGACGTCGTGATGCCATAAGTAAGGCTAGTATGACCTTCTCGATCTTTGAATAGCGAGTCTCTACCGGAAGAAGGGTGTGGTTGATGTAGTAGACTGTACGTTCTGCACCTTCCCTTCTGCTTTCTAAGACCGCACTGATGGCTTGATCGGTTACAGTGAGGTAGAGCCAAAGATCTTCCTTCGCGAGTATAGCTGCTAAGATAGGAGCTCACATGAGATAGTTCTTGATGTCTTGGAAGGCTTGCTCGCAAATAGGACTCCATTCGGAGGTGTCCGCTTTCCGTAACTTGTCGAAGAGTGGCTTGCACTTGTCAAAAGATTTTGAGATGAATCGGTTGAGAGCAGCTAATCTTCCAGTAAAGCATTGTACTTCCTTCCGATTGGTAGACGAAGGCATATCGAGGATTGCTCGAATTTGGTCGAGGTTGGCTTCGATGCCCCTCCTAGTCACAAGGTGACCCAGGAATTTGCCCGATTGAACTCCGAAGGCACACTTGGCTGGGTTGAGCTTCATATGGTATCTTTGAAGGACTTGAAATATTTCTGCCAGGTCGGAGAGATAGCTCTCGCGGTAGGAGCTTTTGGTGAGGAGATCATCGATATAGACTTCGACGTTGCGGCCGATTTGTTCTTCGAACATCTTCGTGACTAGCCTTTGATAGGTTGATCCAGTATTCTTAAGGCCGAAGGCATTACGTTGTAGCAGTAGAGACCTCGGTCTGTCACGAAGCACGTCTTCTCCCGATCATCCGGATGTAGGGGGATTTGGTTATACCCGGAGTATCCGTCCATGAATAATAGGAGCTCGTGGCCAGCAGTGGCGTCGACGAGTCTGTCTATCCTTGGCATGGGGAATGGGTCTTTGGGGCATGCCTTGTTGAGGTTAGTGACGTTGATGTAGACCCTGACCTTCCCATTCTTCTTAGGGACTACGACGATGTTAGAGATCTAAGTAGGGTACTTTACTTCACGGATGAAGCCTGCTGTGAGTAATTTACTGATCTCCTCTTGAACTACAATTTGTCGTTCTGGTCGAATTACTCGAGGTTTTTGCTTGACGGGCTTTACTCCTTCTTTGATGGTGAGTCGGTGACACACGTCATCCGGGTTGATCCCGGGCATATCTTCGAAACACCAAGCAAAGACGTCAATGTTGGATTGAAGGAAGGACACCATGTCTCGCGCTTCTACGTCGTTGAGACCGGTACCCATGAAAGTCTCTCGAGGGAGATCACCACTATCGATGTTTCTTGGAATGATTTCTTCGATTGAAGGTAAGGTCTCCCACTCGATTGGTGGAGGTTCAATCAATAAGATCTCCTTTGGTTGCTATCTTGAAGAAGTGCCCACTTGATCTCTCGGACGCTGGTACCAGGTCTACTCGATGGTCTGTCTTTGCAGCAGCCGCTTCACAAGATCACCCAGATTATTGATCTCCTTGGATGCAGACGATACCCTCTCCTGTTACAAACTTGAGGAGTTGATGGTAGGAGAAGGAGATAGCGTTGATCTGATGGAGGAATGGTCGCCCAAGGATGATATTGTAGCTGGACGTTCTTTCGACGATGGCGAATCTCACGGAGACTCGAGTCTCTCGCCTTAAGTCCAGGGTGAATCTTGATTCACCCATGGTTATACTCTGCTCCCCGTTGAAGCCTGTGATCATGGTCGGGACAACTTCGAGGCTTGAGTATTTGTGTCCCAGACACGTGAAGCAATCTGAGAACATGATGTCGATGGAGCTTCCGGTGTCGATGAGGATGCGGTTGACAGTGCTCCCATCGATGATGAACCATAGGACCAGGGGATCCCGATGTGGAGTATGGACTCATTGAAGGTCGGAGTCGTTGAAGATGATCGATGGCCAGGCTAGGCCTTTGAAAGGTTTCTCGATCCAGGTATCTTCTTTGTTCGCTGTGGAGCGAACATTGAAGATGCGTCGTACTTGCCTATCGACCTCTTTTCCGGTAAGCATTTGGTTGTGCAATGCTCCGTGGATGCCGTAGACATTAACTTGCACAATAATAGATGATTGACCGGTAGAGATTTGGTGGATCCAGCAAGCTTTCTTCCTTTTCGTTGAAGAAGGTCGGTGTTGATCTTGCCCCCCTTTGACGAACTCCTAGAGATGGCCTTCAAGTAGCAAGTCCTCTAGATGATACCTTAGTCGGTAGCATCGATCGGTAGAATGGCCGTGACTACGATGAAAATCACAGTAGACCTTTTATCAGAGGTGACCTTGGTATCTGGTTGTAGATGATTCGGCATTCGAAGGAACTCCTCATGTTGAATTTGATCGAGAATCTGTTCGATCATGAGGATCCAATATGTGAGTGTAGTCTTCTTCGGAGGCGATCTACAACCGTCATTCCTTGGTCGCTTCGATGGAGGGGGTGCCACTGTCTCCGCATTGTGCGCTTTGGCGGTATGCTTTGGTGCTTCCCTTTCGATAGGTCGCCGTCTTGTTTCATGTTCCTTTCGGGCGACTTGATCATCTTCGACTTCGATCTCCCTCTGGATTCGATCAAACATCAAACCCAGAGAAGGCGAGGGATTGCGGATGAAATCATTATAGATATGCAGATCGAATCGAAGAGCATTTTGGAAGGCCAACATGATGGCTTCGTCATCCAAATGCCTTCCGAAGAGAGCGGCGTGTTCGTTGCGGAATCTTCGCGTGAAGCTACGAAGACTCTCATCAGCTCCCATCCTCAGCCGGTAGAGGGAATCGAGTTTCTTCTCTGGCTTCAAGATGAGTTGATAGTGCTGCACGAAGTGGTTCGCCAATACTCCAAATTGGGTGATAGACCCAGCACGGAGGTTGTAACATCTTGGCCTATTGGCTCTTGGCCTATTTGATCTTGGCCTATTGGATCTTGGTCCTCGAGATGGGAGCCCGTTTAGGAAGTGGAAGATCGATCGATCGACCGATCCCCTCGCCTCTCCGATAGTCGATCGGGCAAACTCCCCCCACTCCTGCAGAGGACCCTCCATCCACCTACCAGATCTCGATGCTCGATTTCTAGCTGCTACAACTGGCTAAGCGCAGAATGCCACACTCACAGTCGAAAGAGACACCCTTAAGAAGGCAGCTTCTGATGCCGAGATTGCTCTCCCCATCCCTTCATTCAACGAGAGAGTCGATCCACCTTGGCAATCGATTCACTCCGAGTTGCGAAGGTCAATGGGCACCGCTGCCCACGAGAAGATTCGTCGCAATCCCACCCCCTCTGCAACTCCATGGAAGTAGAGCGTTTGGGATCATATTGATGACCAATCATCTCAATCATCCTTGGGTGGCAATTGTGTCAGGCCAGCACAGTCGAATCCCAACCTGCGGGTGAGATATCGGACGAAGGAAGCACCATCAAAGAGCAGAACTTCTCTATCTCTCCCACTCCAACGTGAAGCTGGAATCGATCTTTGTTACCAGATTCATCCGACAACTACTCAAGGGCTTGGACAAGACCTCTCAATCTTGCCCCTCGATCTACATCCAGGTCGGGGACATGGTCGTAGAGAAGGATACTCTTCCGCTGGACCCCTCCATCGAAGTTTATTCCAATCATCCTTCCCAAGAGGTTGGAGGACTCTGACTCTCCCAAAGTTCAACTACCTCAAAGGGGATCCTACCCTCCACATCCTAACCTTCAAGCAAGCTCTAATGCCGTACGAAGAAGAGAACAATGTGCTCTGCCGCACCTTCACCGGGAGCCACGATGAACCATCTCTCGATTGAACCACAACCTCTGTGATTACCAAGATCCAATAGGCCAAGAGCCAAGAGCCAAGACTCCTGACGCTGGGATGCCAAGATGGATGAGGTGAGCTGAGGTGTGGTGAGGTGTACAAGGCCATGAGTTAGCCCCATATCGTCTGGAGAAAAGGAGATCGTGAGCTACTTATATAATTTCCCCTCCCAAACATAGAAGGCGCGTTTTAAAACCATGCGCTGCTACGGATTTTGTAAGAACTCCATAGTTAAGCGTGCTCGAGCGAGAGCAGTACTATGATGGGTGATCACCCTGGGAAGTTCTCGTGCGGGCACGGGCAAAGAGGACAAAATATTATGTGTTTGGGGTGGATGTTACAAAATGGTATCAGAGCCGGTTCTCCTCGCAATGGGGGGGGTCTAACCCTACACGAGGACATGTAGTCCTAAGTGGGGTGGATTGTGATGACCAAGATCCAATAGGCCAAGAGCCAAGAGCCAAGAGCCAAGACTCCTAAGGTTGGGATGCCAAGATGGATGAGGTGAGGTGAGGTGTGCTGAGGTATACAAGGTCATGAGTTAACCCCACATCGTTTGGAGAAAAGGAGATTATGAGCTACTTATATAATTTCCCCTCCCAAACATAGAAGATGCGTTTTAAAACCGTGCACCGCTACGGATTTCGTAAGAACTCCGTAGTTAAGCGTGCTCGGGCAAGAGCAGTACTAGGATGGGTGACTACCCTGGGAAGTTCTCGTGCGGGCATGGGCAAAGCGGACAAAATCTTGTGTGTTTGGGGCGGATGTTACAGGGACAGCAAGGGGCTACCCAAAGTTGAGTCGCTGACTCATTGAGCGAGTTTCTGGTCGAGCTTGATTTTGTCGTGTATTACTTCCCTCTGGATGATCCTGATGCCTTGTCTTCGCCATTTAGAGAAAAGGAAGGATGCAACTAGATCAACGGTGTCCTAATAGTTGTCTGCTCAACCGAGGGGGCCGAGAAGTTTGACTATCTAGACCGATTGACTGCTCAACCGATCTGATATTCATTGTAGAGTAGAACTGGCTTTTCGATCGATCCCACATACGATGCCAAACTGTGGGGGATGATCTTCGTGCCAATCCGAAAACTCTGCCCAACCAATCAATTGAGTTGAGTTGAAGGTCTTTGACCGAACTACCGTCTGGAAGGTAGGTTTGAAGGTCGGTATTTAGTATACTTGAGTTAAGACTTTCGATATGCAAACAAAAGGAAGGTTGACACAAAGTATGATCTCGGAGTTCAGCCGAAGCCTACGTCTCCGTGCTATAGGGAGCAACCCGAATTCACTAGCATGCTGCTTGAAGTGACCTCGATAGGTCGAGTGTCACTGATCTCTTCAAAAAGAAAATCGAAGGGAATGGAATATTAAAGTCAGAGCTCTGGGTTTTTGGATTTTGGCCTCTGGTTTTAGAATTCGATCTTAGAAATCGATCCTTTTACATTTGAAGTATCTGCTATTTATAGAAATCTTTGAGAGAAAATCCGGGGCAAATGGCGGTTTCTGCCGTCGTATCTGGGGATCCCCCAGGCAAGGCTGGTGGGTCCCACCTTTGTATCCGGGGATCCGCCAGGAAGGACTGGTGGGTCCCACGGTTGCCTCCGTGGACCCCTAGGCAGGGTTAGTGGGTCCCGCGGTAGTCTCCGTAGCCCCCACAGGCAGGGCTGGTAAGTCCCGTGGTAGTCTCTGTGGGCCCCCCAGGCAGGGCTGGTGGGTCCTGTGGTAGCCTCCGTGGGCCCCCCAGGCGGGGCTGGTGGGTCCCATGGTTGTCTCCGTGGACCCCCCAGGCAGAGCTGGTGGGACTCGCGGTGTGTGAAGCAATTGGTCAAAATTTGCACCCACAGCTATATCTGTTCGTACAAATGAATTAGAATGGCTACATTCATAGAAATGAATTAGAATGGCTCGTACAAATTAATTAGAATGGATACCTTCGTACAAATGAACTAGAATGACTACATTCATATGAATGAATTAGAATGACCACATTTATTTGTACGAATGAATTAGAATGGCTACGTTCGTACGAATGAATTAGAATGGCTATATTCGTTCGTACGAATCAATTAGAATAGCTACATTCGTATGAATGAATTAGAATGGTTTGTACGAATAAATTAGAATGGCTTGTACAAATGAATTAGAATGGCCACCTTCGTACGAATGAATTAGAATGACTCGTACGAATGAATTAGAATGGCTACTGTGGGTGCAAATCATGACCAAATGCTTCACACACCATGGGACCCACCAGTCCTGCCTGGGGGGTCCACGGAGACACACCGCGAGACCCACTAGCCCTGTCTGGGGGGTCCACAGAGGCTATCGCGGGACCCACCAGCCCTTCCTGGAGGTCCACGGAGGCTATTGCGGGACCCACTAGCCCTGCCTGGGGGGCCCATGGAGGCCATCGTGGGGCCCACCAACCCTGCTTGGGGGACCCATAGAGATTATCGTGGAACCCACCAGCCTTGCCTGGGGGGTCCACAGAGGTAACCACGGGACCCACCAGCCCTGCCTTGAGGGACTATAGAGTCGACAGCAGGACCCACCAATCCTGCCTGGCGGATCCCCGGATACAATGGTGGGACCCACCAGCCCTGCTTGGGGAATCCCGCGATACGACGACGAAAACTGCCATTTGCTCTGAATTTCCTCCCAGAAATTTCTATAAATAGTAGACACTTCAAATGTAAAAGGATCAATTTCTGAAAAGAGATTCCAGAGATCCAAAATCCAGAGAGAAAACATTAAAAACCGAAAGCTCTGACTTCGATATTCCATCTCCTTCGATCTCACGAAGAGATCAGTGATACTCGGCCTGTCGAGATCACTTCGAGTGAAGTGTTAGTAAATTCAGGTTGCTCCCTATAGCACAGAGACGTAGGCTTCGGTTGAACTCCGAGATCACATCTTGTGTCAACCTTTTCTCTGCTTGCATATCGAAAGTGTTAACTCAAAGTCACCAAGGCATCGACCTTCGAATCTACCTATCCAGTTAGCAGATCGATCAAAGGTCTTCGACTCAACTTCGATTGACTGGTGGGGCGGAGTCTTCGAATCAGCACGAAGATTTTTCCCCCACAGTTTGGTGCCGTCTGTGGGATTCGTTCGAAAAACTGAGTTTGCTATACAAAAAGTATCAAATCGGTTGAGCAGACAACCGATCTAGATCACCAAACTTCCCTGCCCCCTCGGTTGAGCAGACAACCGTTAGGACACTGATGATCTGGTTGCTTTCTTCGCTTTCCCTAAATGGCGAAGGCGAGGCATCAGGATTATCCAGAGGGAAGCAACACTTGGCAAAACCAGCAGCCTCGTCCAGAGACTCATTCAATGAGTCAATGACTTAACTTCTGACAGCCTCTTACTCTACCTGAGATGGCTTTTTGTTCAGGAAGTGGAAGATTGGTCGATTGACCGATTCCCCTACCTCTTTGATAATCTATCGAGCAAACTGCCCCCACTCCTGTAGAAGACCCTCCATCAACCTACCAAATCTCGGCGCTCGACTTCCAGCTGCTACAGCTGGCTAAGTAGAATGCTACACTCACAGCCGAGAGAGACGTGCTCAAGAAGGCTACTTTTGATACTGGGGTTGCCCTTCCAGTCCCTTCATTCAACGAGAGAGTCGATCTGCCACGGTGATCGATTCACTCCGAGTTACGAAAGTCTATGAGCACAGCAGCCCCAGAGAAGAGTCGACGAGAGCCAACCCCCTCAGCTGCCCCGTGGAAGCAAAGCGTTTGGGATTGCATCGACGACCGGTCCTAGCAATCATCTTCGGGTCGCGACAATGTTAGGCAGACACAGTCAAAACCTAACCTGCGAGTATGGCATCGAGCGAAAGAAGCACCTTTAAGAGGAGGAGCCTCTCTTTCTCTCCCGCTCCATCAAGAAACTCACATCGACCTTCGCCACCAGATCCATCCTGTAACGACTCAGGGCGATGGTCGAGACCTCTCACTTTTACCCCTTGATCAACATCCAGGTTGGGGGCACGGTCGTAGAGAAGGGTACTCTTCTGCTGAAACTCTCCACCGAAGCTTATTTCAATTATCCTTCCTGAGAGGTTGGAGGACCCCAACCCTTCCGAAGTTCAACTGCCTCAAGGGGGATCCTACCCTCCACATCCTAGCCTTCAAGCAAGCTCTATTGCCGCACGAAGAAGAGAGCAACGTGCTCTGCTGAACCTTCATCGAAAGCCTTGACGAGCCCTCTCTTGATTGGTACCATAACCTTCGGGCAGGGTCCATCACCCAGTTTGGAGTCTTGGCGAATCATTTCGTGCAACACTATCTACTCAACCTAAAGCCAGAGAAGAAACTCGATTCCCTCTATCAACTAAGGATGGGAGCCGACAAGATTCTTCGTAGCTTCACGCGAAGAGTCCGCAACGAGCACACTGCTCTCTCCGGGCGACATCTGGACGACGAGGCAATCATGTTAGCCTTCCAAAATTCCCTCTGATTCGACCCGCATATCTACGACTTTATTCGCAATCCTTCACCTTCCCTGGGTTCGATGTTTGATCGAATCCAGAGGGAGATCGAAGTCGAAGATGACTAGATCGCCCGGAAGGGACGTGAAACAAGACGGCAATCTGCCGAGAAAGGAGCGCCCAAGTATACCGCCAAAGCTCACAATGCGGAAGCAATATCACCTCTACTAGCTAAGCAGCCAAGGAACAACGGTCGTAAATCACCTCCGAAGAAGACAACATTCACTGAATGGACTCTACCAATCGAACAGATCCTCGATCAGATTCAACACGAGGAGTTTCTTCACCGGCCTAACCCTTTGCAGCCAGATACCAAGGTCACTGCTGACAAAACCGTCTACTGCAACTTCCACCGCAGCCATGGTCATCTGACCAATCGATGCTTCCAACTAAAGTATCATCTGGAAGATCTGCTGCATGAAGGCCACCTCCAAGAATTCGTCAAAGGCAGATGAGATCAACACCAATCTCCTTCGACCAAGGGGAAGGAAGCTTGCTGGATCCAACAAGTCTCTACCAATCCATCAACCATCTCTGTGCGAGCCAACGTTTTTGACATCCATGAAGCGCTCCACAATCAAATACTAACTGGTAAAGAGGTTGATCGGCAAGTGCGACGCATCTTCAATGTTCGCTCCGCAGCAAACAAAGAAGATACATGGGTCGAGAAACCCATCAAAGGCCTAGCATGACCATCTATAATCTTCAATGACTCCGACCTTCAAGGAGTCCATACTCCACATCGGGATCCTCTGGTCCTTCGGCTCATCATTGATGGGAGCACCATCAACCGCATTCTCATCGACACCGGAAGCTCCATCGACATCATTTTCTCAGATTGCTTCAAGCGTCTGGGACATAAGTACTCAAGCCTTGAAGTCGTCCCGACTGTTATCACAGGCTTCAATGGTGAGTAGAGTATAACAATAAGGGAGTCAAGATTCACCCTCGACCTCACCTGGGAGACTCGAGTCTCCGTGAGGTTCGCCATTGTCAAAGGAACGTCCAACTACAACATCATCCTCGGGCAGCCCTTCCTCCACCAGATCAACGCTATCTCCTCCTCCTACCATCAACTCCTCAAGTTTGCAATGGGAAAGGGTATCGTCTGCATCCGAGGAGATCAATAAGCTAGGTGATCTTCTGAAGCGGCTGCTGTAAAAATAGACCGTCGAGTAGACCTGGCACCACCAAAACGCTCGAGAGATGAAGCGAGCCCTTCTTCAAGATAGCAACCAAAGGAGGTCCCACTGATCGAACCTCCACCAATCGAGTGGGAGACCTCACCCTCAATCGAAGAAATCATTCCAATAAATATAGGCAGTGACGATCTCCCTCGAGAGACTTTCATGGGTACCAGTCTCAGCGACGCAGAAGCGCAAGACATGGTATCCTTCCTTCAATCCAACTTTGACATCTTCGCTTGGTGTTTCGAAGATATGCCCGGGATCAACCTAGATGACGTGTGTCATCGACTCGCCATCAAACAAGGAATGAAGGCCATCAAGCAAAAACCTCGAGCAATTCGATTAGAACGTCAAACTGCAGTTCAAGAGGAAATCAGTAGATTACTCACAGCAGGCTTCATTTGCAAAGTAGAGTACCCTACTTCGATCTCCAATATCGTCACAGTCCCTAAGAAGAATGGGAAGGTTAGAGTCTGCATTGCCTTTACCAACCTCAACAAGGCATGCCCCAAAGACCCATTCCCAATGCCAAGGATAGACCAACTCATCGACACCACTGCTGGCCACGAGCTCCTATCTTTCATGGATGGGTACTCCGGGTACAACCAAATTCCACTACATCCAGACAATCAAGAGAAGACATGTTTCGTGACAGACAGAGGCCTCTATTGCTACAACATGGTGCCCTTCGGCCTCAAGAACACTGGATCAACCTATCAAAGACTAGTCATGAAGATGTTCGAAGAATAAATTGGCTGTAATGTCGAAGTTTATGTCGACGATCTTATCACCAAAAGCTCTAATCAGGAGATCCACCTTTTCGATCTAGCAGAGACGTTTCAAATCCTCCGAAAGTACCGCGTGAAACTCAACCTAGCTAAATGTGTCTTCGGAGTTCAATTGGGTAAATTCCTAGGTCACCTTGTGACCAAGAGGGGCATCGAAGCCAACCCTGACCAAATTCGAGCAATCCTCGATATGCCTTCGCCTACCAATCGGAAAGAAGTGCAATGCCTTACTGGAAGATTAGCTGCTCTCAACCGATTCATCTCAAAATCTTCTGACAAATGCAAGTCGCTCTTCGATAAGTTACGAAAGGCAGACACCTCCTGATGGAGTCCCATTTGTGAGCAAGCCTTCCAAGACATTAAGAACTATCTCACGCGAGCTCCTATCTTAGCAGCTCCACTCGCGAAGGAAGATCTCTGGCTCTACCTTGCTATAACCGATCAAGCCATCAGTGCGGTCCTGGTCAGCAGAAGGGAAGGCGTCGAATGCCTAGTCTACTACATCAACCATACCCTTCTTCCTGCAGAAACTCACTATTCAAAGATCGAGAAGGCTACACTTGCCTTGCTCACTGCATCGCGAAGTCTTCGACCCTACTTCGTCTCTTACTTGATCACTATCATCTCAGAGCACCCACTTGAAGACATCCTCGATAAGGCAGGTCGAATAACCAAATGGGTGATCGAGATGAGTGCTCTTGGGATTCAATTCGAACCCCGCACTTCTCTCAAAGGGCAGGCAGTCGCTGACTTCCTTGCCGACTTTCCCGTGGTGGATCCCATCACTTGGGAAGAAGATGTTGAAATGCACCTCGATGACGGTGACGAACCTCTATTCAATCTAGCTCCAAAGACCCTCAATCCGAGCCTTGAAGCCCTACTACCTCGCCAACCCGATGGAAGCTCTACACTGATGGGGGTTCAAGTGCAATCGGTTTGGGTATTGGGTTAGTCTTGATATCTCTTGAACTCGATCATCCTCAAAAGGCCATTCTCCTCGGGTTCAACGCTGCCAATAATGAAACCGAGTATAAAGCACTTATTTCTGGATTAGAGATTGTTGAATCCTTGGGGGTAGATTGACTCACCATCTACAGCGACTCCCAGCTCATAATTAGACAGATCAACGGGGAGTACACAGCGCGAGAAGAAAGGATGCAGCATTACTTAGCTCTGGTGCAACATCACCAATAACGTTTTGCTAGCACCCAATTCATCCAAGTCCCGAGGGCAGAAAATTAAGAGGCAGACACTCTAGCTAATGCTGTATCGGTGCTTAGAGACTCGCTCGGAGAAAGGCAGATCCAAATAGATTATCAATAATCACCCAAGACTACCCTCGAGCAGCAGACCATTGCCACTACTAAAAGATCTAGGGGTTGGAGATGGTCAATCTTCAATCTTATCATAGCACACGAACTCGGAGATTAGAGACAGCCAATCTTCGACTTCTTCAAACAAGGCAAAATGCCAGAAGTTCCAATTCAAGCCAGAAGACTTCAAATGAAGCTTCCATGCTATAGCCTCCAAGAAGCGGATCTCTACTTCAGATCACACAATGGGATGCTGCTCAAATGTGTTGGTCCCCTACAAGTGAAAGCGATCCTAATCGACATTCACTCTGGAGCCTGCGAAAATCATTCAAGTGGAAGATCTCTCAAAGCCAAGACAAAGCTTCAAGGTTACTACTGGCCAACTATGGTAAGGGATGCTCGCCAAGTGGTTCAAAGGTGTGAGTCTTGTCAACGACACGCTCGAGCTATCCATCTCTCAGTAGATGAACTTCATCCATTGACAAGTCCATGTCCCTTCCACCAATGGGGGTTGGACTTTTTAGGTCCTTTCCCACCATCACCAAGCAAGAAGAAGTATCTAATATTGGCTATGGATTACTTCACCAAATGGGTAGAGGCAGTGCTATTCTTCCGAGAAACAGACGATGAAGTAATCAAGTTCATCCGATATAACATCTTCTCTAGGTTTGGCAATCCCCAAGTTCTGATCGCAGACAACGGAGCTTAATTCAATTCCGATAAATTTCAGGAATTCTGTCTAAACAACGGAATCAAACTATTCTACTCAACGCCAAGGTGCCCTTAGTGCAACGGTCAAGCCGAAGCCTCTAACAGAGCTATCCTCGGCCTACTCAAGAAAAAACTCGATGAAAAGAAAGGATTGTGGGAGAAGGTCCTACCAGAGGTCTTGTGGGGATATCAAGCTACTCCGAGGCAATCGACTGGGTTTTCCCCCTTTCGTCTAACCTACGAATTGGAGGCAGTTCTCCCAATGGATGCCATCTTAAACACTCATATGACCAAAGCCATAGAAGAAGGGGTCAACGACGAACTTCGGACCGATAACCTCGACTTCTCTAAAGAGCTGCACGATCAAGCAACAATTCGTATTGCCCAATACCAACAAAAGATCAAGCAAGCCTACGATCAGAAGGTTAGCAAAAGACAATTCTCGATTGGAAGCCTGGTCCTTAGAGCAATCTTCTACAACACTAAAGAGCACAGCAGCAAAAATTAGCTCCCAACTGGGAAGGATCCTACATAGTTGAATCGACGGGAGACAAAGGATCCTATCGCTTGATCTCGCTGGAAGGAGATCGACTACCACGAGCTTGGAATGCCAGGCATCTCAAAATGTTCTATCCTTGATGTAACCTCTATTGAATGAAGACTATTTTCAATTCAAATCTTGTTCATTTCAATTCTAGTCGTTCACCTAACATTATTTAACAAGTTTGGGTGTTCGTGTTGTGACACGACCCCTTATGGGCAGATGTTAAATAAATCTGAGTTGTGAGATAGCACAACTCCTAACTTCCAAGTCGATTAAGAAGTTTGGGTGTTTGTGTTGCAACACAACCCCTTACAGGAAGATGTTAAACGGTTTTGAGTTATGAAACAACACAACTCTTAACTGATCAATTCAATTAACAAGTTTGGGTGTTTGTGTTGCGACACAACCCCTTAGAGGCAGATGTTAAGCAGTTCAAAGTTGTGAAACAGCACAACTCTTTGACTGATCGATTCGATTGACAAGTCTGGGTGCTTGTGTTGCGACACAACCCCTGACAGGCAGATTGTTAAACACTCGATCATTCGATTCAAAACATTAACATCCAAAGAATTCAACACAAAAGACAATTCCATTCAGATATCCAAAACAAGTCTTTATTTCTCAAAACTTTCAGATACAAGTCTTACAGGTGCAAAAACAGAAAAGAGATAGAATACATCAGGGTTTTGCTACACTCTGAGCGCGCGACCTATCTCCTTCAGATCCACAACGAGACTTGCCCGCCGCAGACGCCTTGGAAGACTGGACGCCACTAGTGTGAGCCTGCCTGAGGGCCTCCATCGCCTTCTCCGCAGTTGACCTATAACTCTTGCTATCGATGCGTGCCTGCTCGAGCTCCTTCGTGTGGGCCTCCTCCTTGGCCGCAAAAGCCACCTCCTTAGCAGCAAGCTGGGCCTTCAGCTCTTTTATTTCTACTGCACGATCGTGAGTAGAAGTCTCCACCTTGAAGAGTCTGTTTTTCAAGTCGTGAAGCTCATGACCCCGATCAGTATAGCAAGCTAGCCATCTCTTACTTGTGAGCTCCTCTTTACAGAGGGCTTTCTTAGTGGCAGACAAAGCTGTCTGTAGTTTCTCCTTCTCCTCGTTCGCAGCCTCCAGGAGGGCATTCAAGCGAGCGACTTCTACCGAAGCCCCTCGCTCACCGGCCTTTCTGAAGAGCCTGCTGGCGAGCTTCAAAGCGGCTGAATTCTGCCAACAACAGAGAGCAAGTCAGAAGCATATCAAAGAATTACAATTCAAGAGTCAAGTCAATGCAGTTACCACAACTTCAAGCCTGTCGAAGGCTTCTTCCAGGGGCGCGTCAGGAAGGTTGCACAACCTTCTTAGCACCCATGTCTGGTGGTTGATATCAACCTTACCCAGATCCCTCATTATTGGAGAAGGACCAGCAGGGACATCTGCAAACAAAGCAAGAATCAAGACACTTCAAATATCAAATACAATGGAGAGATAGGGTTAGCAGAAACGTACCTGCAGTGGCCCCCCCCGGGATGCTTCTTTTTGTGCCTTCCCCCGATCGGAGTTTTTTTACCTGGGGGCCGACCTCTCCTTCGCTGGGGAAGCAACAAGGATCGGTTGAGGAGTCTCAACCTCCTCACGACTTCCTCCCTTCCTTCGTACAGGAGAAGGAATGTCTCGAGGAGGAGAGATCTCTCCTTTCTCTCGTTGCTCACCAACCCCCTAGAGAGAGGCCACCAGTGCGGCAGTCTCCGTTGCCATCTGGGCCGTGGTAAGTCGAGGCGCTGACCCCGGCTGCTCGACCTCTTGCCCCCCGCTTGTCGAGGCTCCTTCTTGACGAAGGCCACTAAGGGGTATCTGATTGAAGGGCATGGGGTTGCTACCAACCCCATCGCTCACCGAGTATCTAACTTTGATGCGTGTAGGACACACCAAAGTCTCGAAGTGATAGGCGGGCAACACCTTCTTGTCATCGCCCGCTGCATCCATCACGTCCTCCATCCAATGAGCCTTAGCCTCATCGATGGGAGGAACTTTCCCAGCCCCAAGAGGGGTAGGAGGAACCTCATCACCACCTCCCTCTTCCTCCTCTTCTTTCCCTCCTTTTCCTTCTCCTCCCTCATCATCATCATCTTCTTCATCTTCCTCTTCGCTCTCACTTTCTTGTTCTCCTCCCCCTTCGCTTCCACTTTCTTCTTCTTCTTCTTCTTCACCTCCACCTTCCTTATCCTCTTCCTCTTCTTCTTCCTTCTTCTCCTTCTCCTTCTCCTTATCCACCTCCTTCAGTACCCTCCTCTTCTTGACCTGGCCATGCCTGGTCATCACCAACTTCTCCTCTGTTGGGCCCAAGCGCCTTCTCGCCCCGTACACCTTCTTCTCGGCCCGGATATATCGGACCAACCTGCTTGTCTCCGGATCCTCCTCGTAATCGGAGTACAAAGCATCGTTGTCTTTGTTAGAAGGATATCGGATGCGCATCGGAAGGTGAAGTCGATCCCGAGGATCGTTTCGGTGTGCGGTACATTTTAAAAAAAAATTCATTCATATTAATCATATGCGTAAATGATAAAACAAATACGAATCGAACCCCTATAGTCATCTATCAAAATGATTAACATATCTCATATGTATGCATTATGATAGATCTAGGGGTTAGTAGGTTATACCTTCGTGTGGGATATAACACCGCAAAAAATTGCTTCAATGTTGATGAAGACAAATTCGGATCTACACAAACACACTTCAGTGCAAAGGCCATAACTTTCTATCCCGATATCGGAATGGAGCAAAACTTGATTTGTCGGAAAGAAGACTTCAACACCAAGAATTTACAATTGGTTTGAAGTCATTTGGATTTCTATAACTGCTGCAGTGATCAAAATAGTGCAGATCTACTCGTAAAATCTGGGCAGCAATCACGAGCGGGATCCTCGCGCAAGAGAGAAATGAATCTCATTGGATTCACCCGATCTCACATATCATCTCGGATCCTTGCACTCTAATCTCTGAGTGCCTTAGAGTGCAAGCAATCTCCATCAATCTCACACACACACTTGGAGAAGAAGATGAAGGAATAAGAGAGAGATGAACCCGAGAGAGAGAGATGGCAAAAATCCGAACCATAAGAGAAGGGGGGATTATTCTTCTTGGGAAAAAAATATGAGAAGGATGCACCATTTTCAGATCTGAAATTCGTGCCCCTCACTCTCCCTTGCCATTTGAAACGGCTCCTCTCTCTCTCCATCTCATTACTCTCAAATTCAATGCCCCTTTTTATTACTAGTTGCCATGTTAAAATTGTTGCAATTAAGGAGATGATTCAAAATCATTTAAATCTGAATTAATCCCTTAATTATAAGTTTGATGGCCATGCAAGCTAGCCCTAGTAAGGATGGCGGTCATTAGGGCATACGGGATATTTTGAAATGACCAAAATACCCCCATGCATCTAGTGGTCGTTCACCTCATACGGGACTATGTATGGCCCATCTACGTGCACGATAATGCACCCTAACACTTAGGGCACCTCATCGGCATCAGCAACAAGTCAATATACCATGGGATGATGAAGAGTATTTTTACTATTTACTGGGGTGCCCTTAGTAAAAGGTGGGGTGCCCCATAGTAAAAAAATTACTAAACTCGCATTCTGTGTTCTAGTGCAACACGCACACACGGAATAGACTCCGCATGGTATAATGGCATCATCGTATGTCTCTACACTACTCTAGGGTTGCCCTCTAGTGAACACACTTAGTCCTGTGCAACCATCATGCTCCAGTGCGATGCACTCATGGAACACAGAACAATTAGGCAGTATTTCTTCAACTCATAATATGATGTGAGACAAGGAGAAAGTAATGATCCATAATGATTGTGGATAGGGTGGAACCTTCAGGGACTAGGATTCATGGCTTCCAACTGAACCCGATCAACACACTATCCAAGTGTCCCTGACAATCCTCTGGGTCCCGGTTAACCTGTGTGGCCACCCAGAGTGCGACACAGGCTACACTCCAATTCTCCTAGACTTATTAAGCTCTCTCGCATACCCCTGCTCTCCGCTTAGTTTTGGTAATACGATATCCCTCCACTTGGTGCCATGAGTCAACTCGAGCAGTGGAGAGCACCGTCAGACTCGAGTGACCATATGACTAGGTTTCTTCTAGGTTGACTATCACATCGCATCTCTGATCACTTTGGCCAAGCAACCGGATCTGGTCAACAGCTCAACTACTGACCCCAGGCCTGGGTTTAGTGCGGTGTATGTCATACCAAGGAACACACCTCCCGATAAGGATGTGGATGGCCTGCAAAAGTGGCGTGCCGATGCAACGCCAGCCCGATAACCCAGCGCACCGTGGTATTGGGTCATGGTTAGATCCCTCACACGTTGGTGAACCAAAGTTACACGCAACTGGTTAATCCATCGGTCACGGTTCCTCAGGGTTTAGGACCGATTACCCTAAGCAGAAACACGACTATATGCACCGGTGTCTGCTCACCGATCTGTGCACCGTGTTGGTTCCGTTCGGCCACAGACACTGTGCCTGGTAATGACCATTATAGAGATACTCATGCTCTATCATTCCAACAGCCTATTTTGAAAGGGCGACCAACCCAAACTAGAGCTGTGAACGATTTAGGCTCATAGGACCAATCCACTGAGTCTCCCACTCAGATGGACTACTATATAGCCATTGCTCCTTAAGTTCTGTAAATAGAACATGTATAATAATACGTACCTTTATACAATCCTAAATAAACTATCAACTATATACAGCCAAACCTAGGGTTTTACGAGCTGTAGACCACATCAAACCTAACAATCTCCCACTTGGTCTAGCGAGGAAAAATGGTCATAAGCTCTATAGCTTCTACATTATGCCCAAAAGTCTTTGCAGGAATTCCCTAAAGGAATCAACAATATTATCTGCAGATGCTAACTCGATTACCGCCACTTGCCTTTCCTCCTAAAACTACTAGATCAAGTAGAATTTGTATTTGATATGTTTCCCCTTTATGGTGGTGCCTAGACTCTTGCTACCGCTCTTTTGTTGTTACAAAAAAACTGAGCCTCTGGTATGCTTTCCAAGTTTACTATGAACTTACAGAGCCATACCACCTATTTTCCTGTCACGCACGGTACAATGTGCTTAGGCTTTTGTAGTAGATCCCGTGATGCATTATAGCTTCACACTCTGCTAACTAACCGTTTCTCATCCCAAGGTGAAAACTATACCTGAAGTCGATTATCTGGATTACACATCTGATGCTAAATCATATCTTGTTCATCCAATCGATGTCAAGTCTTGTGAAGTGTAAACTAAGTCTAATCCTTGTTTGACGAGGATATCGAGTATACTATTCACATCAGTCAGTTAACTGGACCCAGATTCGACTAAAACCGACCCATCATTCCTGCTGCGTAATAGATAACTAGCATCTTATACAATCATGGCATACATAAGACTACCCTTTGTATAAGCATAGAGCACCTTCTATATTTATGCCATCTCCTTAGGTGTCATATGATTTATATCATTCGTCAGCTTCAAGCTTTAGCAAGAAATCCCTTTTGGAGTCTTGTATATTGATTCTGGCTAGAACCATATCTCTATGCATAGCCTGTGATAGCGTGAGAATCCTGTTCTAACGATCTTGAGTAACCATGATCTCCAGAACATAACTCACCACACGAAGGTCTTTCAGTCGAATTAAGATAATAACTAGATATTTAACTTAGGCAACGTTCCTACTTCATTTTCAATCAGTAGAACATCGTCTATGTAAAATACTAAGTACACCCCTATAATTCCATCGCTCCTCTTGTACATACTTGGCTTATTTTGATCAAATCTATATGAATTGATCATACTTGATCAAGATAGATATTGCTTCTCCTGGATACTTGCTTCAGTCCATAAATGAACCTTTACAATTCTGTAAGCCAGGTATTCCTTACCTGCTAACTCCTAAGTCATGAAACTGTATCATATATCCTCTCTTCTACCAACTTCTACCCAATGGGCTAAGTTGCCAGGTGCACAAGCCTTAGATTCAGTATACGCCCACTCGAGGGAGGGTGCGCACAGTGATCCGCTTACACGGGTCTTTAACTTTGACCTAATCCAAATATGCTTTAATAAAGCTTTGATGAACCCTGGTACAAAAGAATATCACTGGACATTGATGCAAGCTTTGTCTCCATGACTTTCTGTCAGACAGTTCTGTCAAAAAATTTCACTACTTCGTCGTAGCTCAAGGGGTCATCCTCTTGAATTTATGGACTAATTTACAAAGTTTGTCCACAAAATCTTTCAAGAGCTCTAATGGTGTTCCCACTGTGACAAGATGGTTGTGGTACAGAGCAAATTATTTCTACAGTTTCTGGTATACTAGTGTCTGCATCATCTATTACCACTACATTTTCGATCATGCGCTCTCCACTAGTATCCAGTAATTCACCCAGAACTACCTTACTAGTGGACATATGGTCTATAATAGAATCCCGCTCTAGGTAGATGGCATTCGTAGAAACGATCACCTTCTATTCCTCTGGATCATGGATAGTCCACCTTATATTTTTCTAGGATAATCTATAAACAGATACACCTTGAACTTAGTCTCCATATTATCCCTCTTGTCCTTCTGCACATATGCAGGACATCCCCATATACTAAGGAACACACCTCCCGATAAGGATGTGGATAGCCTGCAAGAGTGGCATACCGATGCAACGCCAGCCCGATAACCCAGCGCACCGTGGTATTGGGTCATGGTTAGATCCCTCACACGTTGGTGAACCAAAGTTACATGCAACTGGTTAGTCCATCGGTCACGGTTCCTCAGGGTTTAGGATCGATTACCCTAAGCAGAAACACGGCTATATGCACCAGTGTCTGCTCACCGATCTGTGCACCGTGTTGGTTCCTTTCGGCCACAGACATTGTGCCTGGTATTGACCATTATGGAGATACTCATGCTCTGTCATTCCAACAGCCTATCTTGAAAGGGCGACCAACCGAAATTAGAGCTGTAAACGATTTAGGCTCATAGAACCGATCCACTGAGTCTCCCACTCAGATGGACTACTATATAGCCATGGCTCCTTAAGTTCTGTAAATAGAACATGTATAATAATATTTACCTTTATACAATCCTAAATAAACTATCAACTATATACAGCCAAACCTAGGGTTTTACTAGCTGTAGACCACATCAAACCTAACAATCTCCCACTTGGTCTAGCGAGGAAAAAGGCCATGAGCTCTATAGCTTCTACATGCTGCCCAAAAGCCTTTGCATGAATTCCCTAAAGGAATCAGCAATATTATCTGCAGATGCTACCTCAGTTACCGCCACTTACCTTTCCTCCTAAAACTACCAGATCAAGTAGAATTTGTATTTGATATGTTTCCCCTTTATGGTGGTGCCTAGGCTATTTCTACCGCTCTTTTATTGTTACAACATAAAACTGAGCCTCTGGTATGCTTTCCAAGTTTATTATGACTTACCGAGCCATACCACCTATTTTCCTGTCACGCACACTACAATGTGCTTAGGCTTCAGTAGTAGAGCCCGTGATGTATAATAGCTTCACACTCTACTAACTAACCGCTTTTCATCCCAAGGTGAAAACTATACCTGAAGTTGATTATCTGGATTACACATCTAATGCTAAATCAGATCTCGTTCATCCAATCGGCGTCAAGTCTTGTGAAGTGTAAACTAACTCGTAGTCCTTGTTTGATGAGGATATCGAGTATACTCTTTACATCAGTCTAGTTAACTGGACCCGGATTCGACTAATACCGACCCACCATTCCTGCTGCGTAATAGATAACTAGCATCTTATACAATCATGGCATACATAAGACTACCCTTTGCATAAGCATAGGGCACCTTCTGTATTTCTGCCATCTCCTTAGGTGTCATATGATTTATATCATTCGACAGTTTCAAGCTTCAGCAAGAAACCCCTTTTGGAGTCTTGTATATTGATTTTGGCTAGAACCATATCTATATACATAGCTTGTGATAGCGTGAGAATCTTGTTTTGACGATCTCGAGTTACCATGATCTCCAGAACATAACTCGCCTCACGAAGGTCTTTCAGTCGAATTAAGATAATAACCAGATATTTAACTTAGGCAACGTTCCTACTTCATTTTCAATCAGTAGAACATTGTCTATGTAAAATACTAAGTATACCCCTATAGTTCCATCGCTCCTCTTGTACATACTTGGCTTATTTTGATCAAATCTATATGAATAGATCATACTTGATCAAGATAGATATTGCTTCTCCTGGATACTTGCTTCAGTCCATAAATGAACCTTTGCAATTCTGTAAGCCAGGTATTCCTAACCTGCTAACTCCTAAGCCATGAAACTGCATTATATATCCTCTCTTCTGCCAACTTCTACCCAGTAGGCTAAGTTTCCAGGTGCGCAAGCCTTAGATTCAGTATACGCCCACTCGAGGGAGGGTGAGCACAGTGATCCGCTTACACGGGTCTTTAACTTTGACCCAATCCAAATATGCTTTAATAAAGCTTTGATTAACCCTGGTACAAAAGAATATCACTGGACATTGATGCAAGCTTTGTCTCCATGACTTTCTGTCAAACAGTTCTGTCAAAAAATTTCACTACTTCGTCGTAGCTCAAGGGGTCATCCTCTTGAATTTATGGACTAATTTACAAAGATTGTCCACAAAATCTTTCAAGAGCTCTAATGGTGCTCCCACTGTGACAAGATGGTTGTGGTACAGAGCAAATTATTTCTACAGTTTCTGGTATACTAGTGTCTGCATCATCTATTACCACTACGTTTCCGATCATGTGCTCTCCACTAGTATCCAGTAATTCACCCAGAACTACCTTACTAGTGGACATATGGTCTATAATAGAATCCCGCTCTAGGTAGATGGCATTCGTAGAAACGATCACCTTCTATTCCTCAGGATCATGGATAGTCCACCTTATATTTTTCTAGGATAATCTATAAACAGATACACCTTGAACTTAGTCTCCATATTATCCCTCTTGTCCTTCTGCACATATGCAGGACATCCTCATATACTAAAATGCCATAATTTCGGCTTTCGCTCAGACCACAGCTTTTCAGGGGTATGAGGCATTGATTAGATGAGACATTATTCCAGATATACTCTACTGTTTCTCAAGGTGTAACCCATAAAAGGTGGGTAGTAAACTTGGCAAAACTCATCATTCTTTAGACCATGTCCATCAGGGTCTGATTCCTTCTCTTGGATATTCCATTCTGGTATGGTGCCCCTGGAGCAATTAACTGGGATATCATCCCATACCCCATCAGGTACCTATGGAACTAATCCAATGGATATTATCCATCTGGATGCTCTTGGAACTACATACGTCAGAATGGGTTAACTCCAATACCTCAGTAGCCCTTTTAGTCATTTTGCCTTCCAAACAAGACTCACAGGTCGGAAGGATCTTCGAGGAATCTGTATCTAGAAACTCGGCCTTCACTAATTTTTGAATTATGTCTGAAACAATATATCTAAGTCATAGGAGCCACAATTGGATTAAGTTATCCCAAGGAATAAGATGAATATGAATTAGATACTACAGTTATTATGTAATCTATTTTCGAACTAGATTTTGATACAAAAAGATTATTATGAGCTATTCCTTTAGCAATGAAGGTACCTATTCAGTTTAAGAGATGCACTGAAGCCATCGGTTAGAACTGAAAACCTTTACTTAGCTTGGAGGAAACATAACTAAATCTCTAAGGATCAAAATCCTTCTATCGAAAAATTTGAGATAATATATTAACAGCATTCGCAGTTGTTATGGTATCAGTATCTATGTTAGGACCACCTTACCAATAAGTAGCCTTCTACTTTCCTTGAATCTCTATAGACACGAAGTCCATATTTCAAGAAGCAGAAGCACTGCTACTAGATGGCAATTCGACTTTACCAAGAGTTGATGTTTACCTGTCCTAGCACCCTGAGACCATATTCAATCTTCCAATGCCCCTTCTGTTGCCACATCGGAAGCACTTTTGCACTAGGCTTCACCAGACTTAAGAGTCCGCTCCTGATTCTATACAGGCATTGTTTTTAGTTTCTGATCAGTTCTTACTTTTAGGCACTTCATAGAAAGCCTAAGTTATGCACTAAAGGAATTACCTTTAATCTTGATCCCATCCTTAGTGGCCTGGATAGCTCCCAGAAGTTCTGCATTTGTCATCTCCAGCTTGTAAAGGCTGAAGTCTCTGACAAAGCCTTCAAAGGTTCCATATAAGGATGCAAGACAGATGTTCTCCATCACCTCGACATTTAGCACTATGTCAAAGAAAACCAGTTCGCTCTGGAACCCAAGAATGTGTTTCCAAACTTGTATTCCATCAAACATCTTAGTGCTAACGAGATTCTTGATGGTGAGATAGCGAGTTATTTGACTGCGCCCCTCAGACATCTGATGTTATAACAGAACATTACATCAGAGGACCCGACATATGTCTGATTTACTTCTGAAGAGTTGTCCGCAAGTATGCTATGACATAGCACTTGCACATCTCTACAGACTCTCATTAGTCGTTATATGCCCTAGCCTGTGCCACTGTGGCACTGGACCCGATAGGTCTAGTTTAGGGACATTAAGATTTATAGCCATTGTAGTTTACCAACCCTAAATATAAGGTCTGATTGCATTACCGGTCTACGAAGTCGGTACCCGTTATCTAGTTGTCTAATGGGATAGCGGATAGGGGATCTATGGTTGAATATAGATTGTATTAAAACTTATTTTAAGGATATTCTTAAAACAAGCTAATTACATCCATATGCCAACGCTACCCTCAAAGCGAAGACATCTCCATGGAGTAATTTACCATGTATGTGAGATCTCGGATTCAGATACACCCGCCCGAGGGGGTAGTGTGTATCATCCTCCACTCACATCGGATCCTTCTGACCCAATCCAAATCTGCCACATCGTGCTATGATGGACCATGGTACCTTTTGGCCAGCCCCCCGTGATCTCCATGCGACGCAACGGGTAGCCTCACGGGTGCTTCGGATGCTTACCCACGAGCCTAGGCAATCACGACACGGGAGTTCATGCGGCCCCCATGAGGGCGGGAAAAGCCCTTCTCTCCTGGCATCGTGACCACCATATCCCGAAGGAGACTGTTAAGCCTCCGGCATGATAGAACATAACTCTTACCCGAGGGTGACAGACACTGTGTTGGTTCCGTTCGGCCACAGACACTGTGCCTGGTAATGACCATTATGGAGATACTCATGCTCTGTCATTCCAATAGCCTATCCTGATAGGGCGACCAACCCAAATCAGAGCTGTGAACGATTTAGGCTCATAGGACTGATCCACTGAGTCTCCCACTCCGATGGACTTCTATATAGCCATGGCTCCTTAAGTTCTGTAAAAAGAACACGTATAATAATACGTACATTTATACAATCCTAAATAAACTATCAACTATATACAGCCAAACCTAGGGTTTTACGAGCTGTAGACTACATCAAACCTAACAGTCTTCGTATCGGACCATCAGTCAGTGCATCAGGTTGGCGTTGTTGTCGGACCGTACAGTTCAAAAACTGCTTCCACGATCGGGTGCCGCAAGTCAACTCGAGCAAGAGGTTATCGATCGCCCCGACCCGATCGGGCGTTCAGTCGCATTTCCCTCCAGGGGCGTATTTCTCAACCTCCTTGTGCACCTGAGAATAAGGAGTCTCAGGCACAGAGAAGGGAGTCTACGCTCCCTAGATGAAGTTTGGCCAGTCTGTGTACAGCTTGTCGGATGGCATTGTATCGGTGATCGGGCGAAGAGCGGAGATGCCATGGAGGTTGAAGAACGGGCTATCCTTCCTTAATATCCACTTGTAGTGGTAGAAGAAGTAGCCCAATTCTATCCTTACAGGTTCACCTTCAGGAATACTGGAGTTGCAAGCCCTCAGCTCCTCTTGGTGGTCAAACTCCACCCTGCAGAACACGTAGATGATCCTCCATGCATTCCCCGTCAGCTGCCCGGGGCAAAGGCCCGAAGTGTTCAATACTCGAGCAGCGAACATCGACAGTGGCAGGCGAAGTCCATAGTTCAGTTGGCCGATTGTGACGATCGTCCCTATGATCTGCTCCTTACTGGCAATATCAATGAAGACAACCCGCTTGTCGATCCTGAAAGCAGACTGAACTCCAGTGAGGGCAGGACGGTGGGCACCTTCAATGAAGCAGCTGAGCAGCTTCTCCCACTTAGCCTCAGTGGACTTCTTACCAGTGCCAAATTCGAACACTGGCTCCTCCTCCAACGGCCTCAGCAGCCCCAGCACAAAGAATGCCTTAGGGATATACTCCGGTCGGAAAGGCGCAGGAGCAAACCCCACTCCCAGGTGCCTCTTGCCGAGTACACCCAGAGCACCTTTGCCCTTGCCTCTGCCTATAACCTTGGGCGAAGTCTCGACTCTCTCTTTCCCCTTATGAGAAGCCCTTACCTTGGACGGGACGATATTCTTTACGCTGCCTAAGGAAGGAACGACATTCTTTGCACTGCCATGAATGAATTAGAATGGTTCATACGAATGAATTAGAATGGAACGTACGAATAAATTAAAATGGGTCGTACGAATAAATTAGAATGGTTCGTACGAATGAATTAGAATAGATCGTACAAATCAATTAGAATGGATCGTACGAATGAAATAGAATGGGTCGTACAAATGAATTAGAATAGCTCATACGAATGAATTAGAATAGTTCGTGTGATTGTAGATTGTACGAATGAATTAGAATGGATACATTCATACGAATGAATTACAATGGATCGTACAAATGAATTAGAATGGATACATTCGTGCGAATGAATTAGAATTGATCGTATGAATGAATTAGAATAGGTCGTACGAATGAATTAGAATAGAAGACCCATTCTAATTCATTCATACCATCCATTCTAATTCATTCGCACGAATGTATCCTTTCTAATTCATTCATACGATCCATTCTAATTCATTTGTATGAACCATTCTAATTCATTCGTACAAGCTATTCTAATTCATTTGTACGATCCATTCTAATTCATTCGTACGAGCTATTCTAATTTATTCGTACGATCCATTCTAATTCATTCGTACGAGCTATTCTAATTTATTCGTGCGATCTTTCTAATTCATTCGTAAGATCCATTCTAATTCATTCGTATGAATAAATTAGAATAGATCGTACAAATGAATTAGAATTGCTACATTCGTACGAACGAATGGATCCATTCTAATTCATTCGTACGATCCATTCTAATTATTTTGCACTATTCGTACGATCCATTCTAATTCATTCGTACGAGCCATTCTAATTCATTCGTACGACCCATTCTAATTCATTCGTATGATCCATTCAAATTCATTCGTATGATCCATTCTAATTCATTCGTACGATCCATTCTAATTCATTTGTATGATACATTCTAATTCATTCGTATGAATGTATCCATTCTAATTCATTTTCATGATCCATTCTAATTCATTCGTACGAGCTATTCTAATTCATTTGCACAACCCATTCTAATTTATTCTTCTAATTCATTCGTACAATCCATTCTAATTCATTCGCACGAGCTATTTTAATTCATTCGTATGACCCATTCTAATTCATTCGTATGATCCATTCTAATTCATTCGTTCGTTTGATCCATTCTAATTCATGCATACGAGCTACAATCACGCAAATGTATCCATTCTAATTCATTCGTACGATCCATTCTAATTCATTCGTAAGATCCATTCTAATTCATTCGTACAAACTATTCTAATTCATTCGTACGACCCATTCTAATTCATTCGTACGATCCATTCTAATTCATTCGCACGAATGTATCCATTCTAATTATTCGTATGAACCATTCTAATTTATTCGGATGAGCTATTCTAATTTATTCGTATGACCCATTCTAATTAATTTGTACGATCCATTCTAATTCATTCGTACGAGCTATTCTATTTCATTCGCATGAATGTATCCATTCTAATTCATTCGTATGATCCATTCTAATTCATTAGTACGTATGAATGAATTAGAATGGATCGTATGAATGAATTATAATGGATCGTACGAATGAATTAGAATGATTGAATTAGAATGGTTCATACGAATGAATTAGAATGGATCGTACGAATGAATTATAATGGATCGTATGAATGAATTTGAATGGGTCGTACGAATGAATTAGAATAGCTCGTACGAATGAATTAGAATTGATACATTCGTGCGAATGAATTAAAATGGTTCGTACGAATGTATTAGAATGGATCGTACAAATGAATTAGAATAGCTTGTATGATCCATTCTAATTCATTCGTACGAGCTATTCTAATTCAATCGTACGATTGTATCCATTCTAATTCATTCGTATGATCCATTCAAATTCATTTGTACGAGCTATTCTATTTCATTCGCACGAATGTATCCATTCTAATTCATTCATACGATACATTCTAATTCATTCGTACGAACCATTCTAATTCATTCGTACAAGCTATTCTTATTTATTCGTACGATTCATTCTAATCCATTCGTATGAATGAAATTGAATAGCTCATACGATAGAATTAGAATGGATACATTCATATGGATGAATTAGAATGGCTCATGCGAATGAATTAGAATAGATCATACGAATGAATTAGAATGGGTCATACGAATGAATTAGAATAGCTCGTATGAATGAATTAGAATGGTTTGTACGAATGAATTAGAATGGATCGTATGAATGAATTAGAATGGATACATTCGTGCAAATGAATTAGAATAGCTCGTATGAATGAATTAGAATAGTTCGTATGAATGAATTAGAATGGATCATACGAATAAAATAGAATGGACCGTACGAATGAATTAGAATGGATATATTCGTGCGTATGAATTAGAATGGATCATACAAATGAATTAGAATGGATCGTGCGAATGAATTATAATGGATCGTGCAAATGAATTAGAATGGATCGTACGGCTATATTCATACGATCCATTCTAATTCATACGATCCATTCGTATATTCATTCGTATGATCCATTCTACATTCATTCGTACGAATGAATTAGAATGGATCCATTCGTACGAATGAATTAGAATGGATCATACGAATGAATTAGAATGGATCATATGAATGAATTAGAATATACGAGCTATTCTAATTCATTCGTATGAATGTATCCATTATAATTCATTCGTATGTTCCATTCTAATTCATTTGAACGATCCATTATAATTCATTCGTACGAGCTATTCTAATTCATTCGCACGATCCATTCAAATTCATTTGTACGATCCATTCTAATTCACTCGCATGATCCATTCTAATTCATTCGTACGATCCATTCTAATTCATTCGAACGATCCATTCCAATTCATTCGCACGATCTATTCTAATTCAATCGTACTAGCTATTCTAATTCATTCGTACGAATCTATCCATTCTAATTTATTCGTACGATCCATTCTAATTCATTCGCATGATCCATTCTAATTCATTCGTACGATCCATTCTAATTCATTCGCATGATCTATTCTAATTCATTCGTACAAGCTATTCTAATTCATTCGTACGAATGTATCCATTCTAATTCATTCGTACGATCCATTCTAATTTATTCGTATGAGCTATTCTAATTCATTCATACGAGCCACTCTAATTCATTCGTACGATTGTAGTCATTCTAATTCATTCTACAAATATAGCCATTCGAATTCATTCGTACGATCCATTCTAATTCATTTGTACGAGCTATTCTAATTCATTCGTACGATCCATTCTAATTCATTCGTTCGATCTATTCTAATTCATTCGTACGAGCTATTCTAATTCATTCGTACAATCGATTCTAATTCATTCGTACGATCCAATCTAATTCATTCGCACAACCCATTCTAATTCATTCACACGAGCTATTTTAATTCATTCGTACGATCCATTCTAATTTATTCGCATCAAAGTATCCATTCTAATACATTCGTACAATCCATTCTAATTCATTCGCAAGATCCATTATAATTCATTCATACGAGCTATTTTAATTCATTCGTACGATCCATTCTAAATCATTCGTACGATCCATTCTAATTCATTCATACGAGCTATTCAAATTCATTCGTACGATCCATTCTAATTCACTCGTACGATCCATTCTAATTCATTCGTACGAGCTATACTAATTCACTCGTACGATCCATTCTAATTCATTCATACGATCTGTAACATCCGCCCCAAACACACAAGATATTGTCCGCTTTGCCCGTGCCCGCACGAGAACTTCCCAAGGAGGTCACCCATCCTGGTACTACTCTCACCCGAGCACGCTTAACTACGGAGTTCTTACAAATTCCGTAGCGGCGCACGGTTTTAAAACGCGTCTTCTATGTTTGGGAGGGGAAATTATATAAGTAGCTCAGCATCTCCTTCTCTCCAGGCGATGTGGGGCTAACTCATGGCCTTGTACACCTCACCTCACCTCACCTCACCACACCTCATCCATCTTGGCAGTTCCGCCTCAGGAGTCTTGGCTCTTGGCTATTGGCCTATTGGATCTTGGTCGTCACAATCCACCCCCCTTAGGGCTACACGTCCTCGTGTAGGGTTAGACCCCCCCATCCCGAGGAGAACCGGCTCTGATACCATTTTGTAACATCCACCAAGATCCAATAGGCCAATAGCCAAGAGCCAAGACTCCTGAGGCGGAACTGCCAAGATGGATGAGGTGTGGTGAGGTGAGGTGAGGTGAGGTGTACAAGGCCATGAGTTAGCCCCACATCGCCTGGAGAGAAGGAGATGCTGAGCTACTTATATAATTTCCCCTCCCAAACATAGAAGACGCGTTTTAAAACCGTGCGCCGCTACGGAATTTGTAAGAACTCCGTAGTTAAGCGTGCTCGGGTGAGAGTAGTACCAGGATGGGTGACCTCCTTGGGAAGTTCTCGTGCGGGCACGGGCAAAGCGGACAATATCTTGTGTGTTTGGGGCGGATGTTACAAAATGGTATCAGAGCCGGTTCTCCTCGGGATGGGGGGGTCTAACCCTACACGAGGACGTGTAGCCCTAAGGGGGGTGGATTGTGACGACCAAGATCCAATAGGCCAATAGCCAAGAGCCAAGACTCCTGAGGCGGAACTGCCAAGATGGATGAGGTGTGGTGAGGTGAGGTGAGGTGAGGTGTACAAGGCCATGAGTTAGCCCCACATCGCCTGGAGAGAAGGAGATGCTGAGCTACTTATATAATTTCCCCTCCCAAACATAGAAGACGCGTTTTAAAACCGTGCGCCGCTACGGAATTCGTAAGAACTCCGTAGTTAAGCGTGCTCGGGTGAGAGTAGTACCAGGATGGGTGACCTCCCTGGGAAGTTCTCGTGCGGGCACGGGCAAAGCGGACAAAATCTTGTGTGTTTGGGGCGGATGTTACACGATCCATTCTAATTCATTCGCATGACCCATTCTAATTCATTCGCACGAGCTATTCTAATTCATTCGTACGATCCATTCTAACATAAATGTATCCATTCTAATTTATTCGTATGATCCATTCTAATTTATTTGTACGATCCATTCTAATTCATTCGTACGAGCTATTCTAATTCATTCGTACGATCCATTCTAATACATTCGTACGATCATTCTAATTCATTCGTACGATCCATTCTAATTCATTCGCACGATCTAATTCTAATTCATTCGTACTAGCTATTCTAATTCATTCGTATGAATGTATCCATTCTAATTCGTTCGTACAAACCATTCTAATTCATTCGCACGATCCATTCTAATTCATTCGTTTGATCCATTCTAATTTATTCGTATGATCCAATCTAATTCATTCGTACGATCCATTATAATTCATTCGCACGATCCATTCTAATTCATTTGCACGATCCATTCTAATTCATTCATACGATCCATTTTAATTCATTCGTACGATCCATTCTAATTCATTAACAAGATCTATTCTAATTCATTCGTATGATCCATTCTAATTCATTCGCACGATCCTTTCTAATTCATTCATACGATCCATTCTTATTCATTTGCACGATCTATTCTAATTCATTCGTACGAGAAATTCTAATTCATTGTTATGAATGTATCCATTCTAATTCATTCGTACGATCCATTCTAATTCTTACGCACGATCTATTCTAATTCATTCGAACGAGCTATTCTAATTCGTTCGTATGATCCATTCTAATTCATTCGTACGATCCATTCTAATTCATTTGCACGATCCATTCTAATTTATTCATATTATCTATTCTAATTTATTCGCACGATCCATTCTAATTCATTCGTATGATCCATTCTAATTCATTCATATGAGTTATTCTAATTCATTTGTACGAATATATCCATTCTAATTTATTCGTACGATCCATTCAAACTCATTCGCACGATCCATTTGAATTCATTCGTACGATCCATTCAAATTGATTTGCACGATCCATTATAATTCATTCACATGATCCATTCTAATTCATTCATGCGATCCATTCTAATTCATTCGCACGATCTATTCTAATTCATTCGTACGAATGTATCCATTCTAATTCATTCGTACCATCTATTCTAATTTATTCGCACGATATATTCTAATCCATTCATGTGAGCTATTCTAATTCATTTGTACGAATATATCCATTCTAGTTCAATTGTACGATCCATTCTAATTTATTCGTACGATCCATTCTAATTCATTCGTACGATCCATTCTAATTCGTTCGCACGATCTATTCTAATTCATTCGTACGAGCTATTCTAATTCATTTTTATGAATGTATCCATTCAAAGTCATTCGTACGATCAATTCTAATTCGTTCGCATTTATTCATTCGCACGATCCATTTTAATTCATTCGTATGATCCATTCTAATTCGTTCGCACGGTCTATTCTAATTCATTCGTACGAGCTATTCTAATACATTCGTACGAATATATCCATTCTAATTCATTCGTATGATCCATTCTAATTACTTCGTATGAGCTATTCTAATTCATTCATACGAATGTATCCATTCTAATTCATTCGTACGATCCATTCTAATTCATTCGCACGATCCATTCTAATTCATTCGTACGATTCATTTTAATTTATTCACATGATCTATTCTAATTCATTCATACGAGCTATTCTAATTCACTCTTACGAATGTATCCATTCTAATTCATTCATATGATCCATTCTAATTCATTCACACGATCCATTCTAATTCATTCGTAAGATCCATTCTAATTCATTCGTACGATCCATTCTAATTCATTCGTATGATCCATTCTAATTCATACGTATGATCCATTCTAATTTCGTTCGCACAATATATTCTAATTCATTCGTACGAGCTATTCTAATTCATTCGTATGAATATATCCATTCTAATTCATTCGTATAATCCATTATAATTTATTCGTACGAGTTATTCCAATTCATTCATACGAATGTATCCATTCTAATTCATTCGTACGATCTATTCTAATTCATTCGCACGATCCATTCTAATTCATTCGTACGATCCATTCTAATTCATTTGCACGATTTATTCTAATTCATTCATATGAGCTATTCTAATTCATTCTTACGAATGTATCCATTCTAATTCATTTGTACGATCCATTCTAATTCATTCGTACGATCCATTCTAATTTATTCGCACGATCTATTCTAATTCATTAGTACGATCCATTCTAATTCATTCGCACGATCCATTCTAATTCATTCGTACGATCCATTCTAATTTCATTCGAACGATATATTCTAATTCATTCGTACGAGCTATTCTAATTCATTCGTATGAATGTATACAATCTAATTAATTCATATGATCCATTCAAATTCAATCGCACGATCCATTCTAATTCATTCGTACGATCCATTCTAGTTCATTCGCACGATCTATTCTAATTCATTCGTACGAGCTACTCTAATTTATTCGTACAAATGTATCCATTCTAATTCATTCGTATGATCCATTCTAATTCATTCGCACGATCCATTCTAATTCATTCGTACAATCCATTCTAATTTCATTCACATGATCTATTCTAATTCATTCGTACGAGCTATTCTAATTCATTCGTGCGAATAAATCCATTCTAATTCATTCGTATGATCTATTCTAATTCATTCGTGCGAGCTATTCTAATTCATTCCTACGAATGTATCCATTCTAATTCATTCGTACGATCCATTCTAATTCATTCGCACGATCCATTCTTATTCATTCGTACGATCCATTCTAATTCATTCGCATGATCTATTCTAATTCATTCATACGAGCTATTCTAATTCATTCTTATGAATGTATCCATTCTAATTTATTCGTTCGATCCATTCTAATTCATTCGTACGATCCATTCTAATTCATTCGCACGATCCATTCTGATTCATTCGTACGATCCATCCTAATTCATTCGCATGATCCATTCTAATTCATTCGCACGATCCATTATAATTCATTCGTACGATCCATTCTAATTTCATTCGCATAATCTTTTCTAATTCATTCGTATGAGCTATTCTAATTCATTCGTACGAATGTATCCATTCTAATTCATTCGTACGATCCATTCTAATTCATTCGCACGATCCATTCTAAATCGTTCGTACGATCCATTCTAATTCATTCGCACGATCTATTCTAATTCATTCCTACGAGCTATTTTAATTCATTCATACGAATGTATCTATTCTAATTCATTCGTACGATCCATTCTAATTCATTCGCACGATCCATTCTAATTCATTCATACGATCCATTCTAATTGATTCGCACGATTTATTCTAATTTATTCGTCCGAGCTATTCTAATTCATTCGTACGAATGTATCCATTCTAATTTATTCGTACGATATATTCTAATTCATTCGCACGATCCATTCAAATTTATTTATACAATCCATTCTAATTCATTCGTACGATCCATTATTATTCATTCATACGATCCATTCTAGTTCATTCATCCGATCCATTCTAATTCATTCGCACGATTTATTCTAATTCATTTGTACGAATATATCTATTCTAATTTATTCGTACGATCCATTCTAATTCATTCGCACGATTCATTCTAATTCATTCGTACTATCCATTCTAATTCGTTCGCACGACCTATTCTAATTCATTCGTACGAGCTATTCTAATTCATTCGAAAGAATGTATCCATTCTAATTCATTCGTACGATCCATTCTAATTCGTTCGCATCTAATTCATTCACATGATCCATTCATATTGATTCATACGATCCATTCTAATTCGTTCACATGATCTATTCTATTTCATTCGTACGAGCTATTCTAATTCATTCGTACGAATATATCCATTCTAATTCATTCGTATGATCCATTCTAATTCACTCGTACGAGCTATTCTAATTCATTCATACGAATGTATTCATTCTAATTCATTCGTACGATCCATTCTAATTCATTCGCACGATCCATTCTAATTCATTCGTACAATCCATTCTAATTCATTCGCACGATCTATTCTAATTCATTCATACGAACTATTCAAATTCATTCTTACGAATATATCCATTCTAATTCATTTGTACGATCCATTCTAATTCATTCGAACGATCCATTCTAATTCATTCGTATGATCCATTCTAATTCATTCGCACGATCCATTCTAATTCATTCGTACGATCCATTCTAATTCATTCGCACGATCCATTCAAATTCATTCGCACGATCCATTCTAATTCATTCGTATGTTCCATTCTAATTTCATTCGCACGATCTATTCTAATTCATTCGTACGAGCCATTCTAATTCATTCGTACGAATATATCAATTCTAATTCATTCGTATTATCTATTCTTATTCATTCGTACGAGCTTTTCTAATTCATTCATACGAATGTATCTATTCTAATTCATTCGTACGATCCATTCTAATTCTTTCATATGATCCATTCTAATTCATTCGTACGATCCATTCTAATTCATTCGCACGATCTATTCTAATTCATTCATGCGAGCTATTCTAATACATTCTTACGAATGTATCAATTCTAATTCATTCGTACGATCCATTATAATTCATTCGCACGATCCATTCTAATTCATTCGTACGATCCATTCTAATTCATTCGCACGATCCATTCTAATTCATTCGCACGATCCATTCTAATTCATTAGTACGATCCATTCTAATTTCATTCGCACGATCTATTCTAATTCATTCGTACGAGCTATTCTAATTCATTCGTACGAATGTATCCATTCTAATTCATTCGTACAATCCTTTCTAATTCATTCGCACGATCCATTCTAATTCATTCGCACGATCCATTCTAATTCATTCATACGAGCTATTCTAATTCATTCGTACAAATGTATCTATTCTAATTCATTCGTACGATCCATACTAATTCATTCGCACGATCCATTCTAATTCATTCATACGATCCTTTCTAATTCATTCGCATGATCTATTTTAATTCATTCGTACGAGCTTTTCTAATTCATTCGTACGAATAAATTTATGAAATATTAATTAAAAATTTATTCGTATGAATGAATTAGATAGGGTGAGATAGGGTCACCCAAATAAAGCAAAAAATTTGGGTGTGCCTCATATTCCTTCTTTACTTCCTTCTTTAATTCCTTATTTCAATATTAATATAAATAAATATTTACTTGATTATTTAAAAAAATATAAAATCTATTTAAAAAAATATTATATTATTTCTTAATTTAAATAATTAACTAATTATTTAAATAAAAAGTAAATAGTAATTAATTAATTATTTTATTTTATTACTTATTTAAAAAATTAAATTTTTTATTTATTTTAATTAATATTTTATAATTTAGTAAAATAATTTTTTAATTATTTAATTATATAATAATTTACTTAAATTATTATTTATTTAATTTTGAAATAATTTCATAATTAAATTATTTATTTGTTTAAGTAAATAATCAATTTAATAATTTCTTCACTAAATAAGTTTTTATATATTTAAATAATTAACTATTTATTTTATGAATAAAAATTAAAATAATAAATAAAAAAATAAATTAATAAATTAATTATATAATTAAATTATTATTTATTTATTTAATAATTTAAATAAATAATTTGGATGTACCTCATCTTTTCCTTTTTTTACTTCCATTATTTCAATAATTTAATTAGTTTAATAAATTAAATAGTTAAATAAATAAATAAATATTTAATTAACAATATAAATAAATTATTTAAATAATTTATTTATCATTTAAACATAAAAATAAATAAATATTTATTAAATTATTTAAAAAAATATTAAGATATTTAAGAAATATTTTATAATTTCAATATTCAAATAATTAACTAATTATATTAAAAATAAGTAAATAGTTATTGAAATATTTTTTTATTTTATTATTTAATTAAATAATTAATTAACTTATTTATTTTTATAAATATTTCAAAATATAAAAATATAATATTTTCATTATTTAATTAAATAATAATTTTTGTAAACTATTATTTAATTAACTATGAAATATTTTTAATAAATAAATTTTTTATTTATTGAAATAAATAATCTATTTAATATATTTCTTCATTAAATAAGTTTTTCAATATTTAAATAATTAAATAATTATTTTATTATTGAAAAAATAATAATATTTTAAAAAATAACTAATAAAATAAATTAATTATATAATTATGTAATTAAATCATAATTTCCTTATTTCATAATTTAAATAATTAAATAGTTACAAAATTGAATTATTTAATAATATAATCTTTATAAATAAATAAAATAAATAAATTGAATTAAATAACTAGATATTTAAATAATTAAATTAGTTAATTATTTTACTTAAAACTTAATTATTAAATTATTTAAAATATAAAATTATTTAAATTATTTAATAATTAAATAAATGATTAATTTAATTAAAAAAATTATAGTAATATTACTATAATAATCATAATAATATTAAGATGATACTATTGAGAAGTAGAGTTTTAGAATTTAAATTCCTTCTTACTTTACACCTATACCTCTGGCGAATGGACTAGAGCATAACTTCTTCTTTCTTCGTTTATCTCTCCATTCTATTCTCTCATTTTCTCTATTTTGTCTTTATTTCTCTTTCCATTTTCTTAATACTGGTCGGCTGGGCTCGACATGTTCGTGGTGATAATATGTTGTGAGATGGGAGAAAGAGAGAGTCGTTAAATCATTATTTTTTTATTTAATAATTTAAATAATTAAATAGTTACCTTATTTAATTACATAATAATATAATTAAAAAAACTAGATAATATAATTTAATAATATAATTTCATAATAATCTTAATTAAATAACAAGATAATTAAATAACTTAATTATTTTACTAAAAACTTAATTATTAAATAATTTATATTATTCAATTATTTAAATTATTTAATAATCAAATAAATAATTAATTTAATTAAAAAAATTATAATGATATTACTATGATAATCACAATAACATTGAGATGATACTATTGAGAAGTGAAGTTTTAGAATTTAGATTCCTTCTTACTTCACACCTATACCTGTGGCGAATAGACTAGATTATGACTTTTTCTCTCTTCTCTCTTCATTTATCTCTCAATTCTCTTTTCATTTCTTCTCTCTTTTCGGTCTTCATTTCTCTCTCTATTTTCTTACGACTGGTCAGCTAGACTTGATATGTTCATACTGATAACGAGTTGTGAGATAGGAGAAAGAGAGAGCCATCAAACATCCCCCATCCTAAAAGAGTCGTATATTGTTTAAAAGGTAAGCTAACTTAAGGCCAAAGCAATCTATACTAAACCCTACTCCATGGAGAGATCCGACAGTGAACAGCCATCCGATCGATCTCATAACAGTTGTAATGTTTTAAATTTTTTTAAAATAAAAATATAAACTACTTTTAAAGAAAATTTTTTGGATATGCCTCATCTTCCTTCTTTACTTCCTTCTTAACTTTCGATTATTTTATTAATTTAATTTTTATAATAAATTAAATAGTTAAATAATAAAATAATTAAGAAAGTATTCAATTATCTATATAATTAAATATTTTATTTATTTAAAAAATTTATTTATTTTTTAAATATTAAAATATATAATTATTTATTTGATTATTTCAAAAAATATTAAGTTATTTTAAAAAATATTTTATTATTTATATAATGAAATAGTTAACTAATTATTTAAAATAATAAGTAAATATTTATTGAATTATTATTTTATATTATTAATAATAAAATAATTAATTTTTTTATTTATTTTAGTTAATATTTTATAAATTATAAAATAATTTTTTAATTATTTAATTATATAATAATTTATTTAAATTATTATTTATTTAACTATAAAATAATTTAATAATTAAATTATTTATTTATTTAAGTAAATAATCTATTTAGTATATTTCTTTACTAAATAAGTTCTTAAATATTTAAATAATTGACTAATTATTTAATTAATTAGAAATAAAATAGTAATTTAAGAAATAACTAACAAAATAAAATAATAAATTAATTATATAATTAAATAATTATTTATTTATTTAATAATTTAAAAAAATAATTCGAGTGGGCCTCATCTTCCTTCTTTACTTCCTATTATTTAACAAATTTAATTAGTTTAATAAATTAAAAAATAAAATAAATAAATAAATATTTTATTAACTATATCATTAAATAAATAAGTTAATTAAATAATTTTTTTATTATGACAATATAAAAATAAATAAATTTTTATTTAATTTTTTAATAAAATATTAAGATACTTCAAAAAATATTTTATTATTTATATATTCAAATAATAATCTAATGATTTAAATAATTAGTAAATAGTTATTGAATTATTATTTTATTTTATTACTTAATTAAATAATTATTTTTTTTTATTTTCATTAATATTTTATAATTTAATAAAAATTATAGTGGCATTATTATGATAATCATAATAACGTTGAGATGATACTATTGAGAAGTGGAGTTCTGGAATTTAGATTTCTTTTTACTTCACACTTATACCCATGGCGAATAGTCTAGAGCAGAACGTCTCTCTTCTCTCCTCGTTTATCTCTATATTCTCTTCTCCCTTCTTCTCTCTTTTGTCTTTATTTCTCTCTCTGTTTTCTTACAACTAGTCGGCTGGACTCAACATGTTCATGCTGATAACGTGTTATGAGATGGGGGAAAGAAAGAGCCGTCAAACATCCCCTACCCTAAAGGGGTCATATATTATTTAAAGGGTAAGCTTACTTAAGGCCTAAGCAATCTATACTAAACCCTAATCCATGGGAGAGATCTAACGATGAACAGCCATCCGATCGAACAATCTCATAATAGTTGTAATGTTTTAAATTTTTTTTAAAGAAAAACATAAAATATTTTTATAGCAAAAAATTCGGGTGTGCCTCATCTTTCTTTTTTACTTCCTTCTTATCTTCTGATTATTTAAATTATTTAACTAGTTTATTAAACTAAATAGTTAAATAATTAAATAATTAAGTAAATATTTAATCATCTTTATAATTAAATAATTAATAATTTAAATAATTTATTGTTTTTATAATTAAATAAATAAATTATTTCAATAGTTTATTTATTATTTAAATATTAATATAAATAAATATTTATTTGATTATTTAAAAAAATCTAAAGTTATTTAAAAAAATATTTTATTATTTATATATTCAAATAATTAACTATTTATTAAAATAATAAATAAATAGTTATAAAATTATTGTTTTATGTTATTACTTAATTAAATAATTAATTTTTTCTTTATTTTAATTAATATTTAATAATTTAATAAAATAATTTTTTAATTACTTAATTACATAATAATTTAAATTATTATTATTTAACAATAAAATCATTTAATAATTAAATTATTTATTTGTTTAAGTAAATAATTTATTTAATATATTTCCTCATTAACTAACTTTTTAAATATTTAAATAATTGAATAATTCTTTAAATAATGAAAAATAAAATAATAATTAAAGAAAAAACTTATAAAATAAATTAATAAATTAATTTTATAATTAAATCAATATTATTTTACTTAATAATTTAAATAATTAAATAGTTATCTAATTTAATTTTTTAATAATATAAATTAATAAATAAATAAAATAATAAATTTAATTAAATAAATAATTAATTAAATCAATTAATTATTTTATTAAAAACTTAATTATTTAATTATTTAATAAATAAATAAATAAATAAATAAATAATTTAATTTAAAAAATTATAGTAAAATTACTATGATAATCATAATAACATTGAGATGATACAATTGAGAACTGGAATTTTTGAATTTAGATTTCTTCTTACATCACACCTATACCCATGGCTAATGTACTAGAGGAGGACTTCTTCTCTCTTCGTTTATATTCCTATTCTCTTCTATGTTCTTTCTCTTTTGTTTTTATTTTTCTCTTCATTTTTTTGCGAATGGTCGGTTGGGCTCGATATATTTGTGCTGATTACGTATTGTGAGATAGGAGAAAAAGAGAGTCGTAAACGTTCCCCACCATAAATATGTCTTATATATTTATAGGGTAAGCTTACTTAGGGCCTAAGCAATCTCTAGAAAATCCTAATCCATGGGAGAGATTCGACGGTGGATAACCATCCGATAGAACGATCCCATAACAGTTGTAATATTTTAAATTTTTTTAAAGAAAAATATAAATTATTTTTAAAGCAAAAAATTCGAATTTGTCTTTTTTTCCTTCTTTACTTTCTATTATTTAATTAATTTAATTAGTTTAATAAATTAAATAGTTAAATAATTAAATAAATATTTAATTATTTATATAATTAAATAAATAAATTCTTTAAATAATTTATTTACTATTTAAATATTAAAATAAATAAATTTTTATTTGATTATTTAAAAAAATATTAAGGTATTTAAAGGGTAAAAGGCCTAAGCAATCTATGCTAAACCCTAATCCATGGAAGTGATCCGACAGTAAACAGCCATCCGATCGAACAATCTCATAATAGTTGTAAAGTTTTAAATTTTTTTTAAAGAAAAATATAAACTACTTTTAAAGCAAAAAATTCGGGTATGGCTTATCTTTCTTCTTTACTTCCTTCTTAACTTTCGATTATTTTATTAATTTAATTTATATAATAAATTAAATAGTTAAATAATAAAATAATTAGGTAAATATTTAATTTCTACATAATTAAATATTTTATTTATTGAAATAAGTTATTCATCATTTTAAAATTAAAATAAATAAATATTTTTTTAATTATTTATAAAAATATAAAGTTATTTAAAAAAATATTTATTATTTATATATTGAAATATTTAACTTATTTTTTAAATAATAAGTAAATAGTTATTGAATTATTTTTTTATTTTATTAATAATTATATAATTAATGTTTTTCATTTATGTTAATTAATATTTCATAATTTCATAAAATAATTTTTTGATTAACTAATTACATAGTAATTTATTAAAATTATTATTTATTTAATTATATAATATTTCAATAATTAAATTATTTATTTGTTTAAATAAATAATCTATTTAGTATATTTCTTTACTAAATAAGTTTTTAAATATTTAAATAATAAACAAATTATTTAATTAATTATAAATAAAATAATAATTATAGAAATAACTAATAAAATGAATTAATAAATTAATTAAATAATTAAATCATTATTTATTTATGTAATAATTTAAATAAATAATTCAAATGGGCCTTATCTTCCTTCTTTACTTCCTATTATTTCATTAATTTATTTAGTTTAATAAATTAACTAGTTAAAAACTTAAATAAATATTTTATTAACTATATCATTAAATTAATAAATTTTTGAAATAATTTTTTTATTATTGCAATATGAAAGTAAATAAATATTTAATAATATATTTAATAAAATATTATGATATTTAAAAAAATATTTTATTATTTCTATATTCAAATAATTAACTAATTATTTAAATAATAAGTAAATGGGCCTCATATTCCTTCTTTACTTTCATCTTAACTTCTGATTATTTAATTAATTTAATTAGTTTAATAAATTAAATAGGTAAATAATTAAGTAAATATATAATTTTCTATATAATTATAAAAATAATAATTTAAATAATTTATTTATTATTTAAATATTCAAATAAATAAATATTTATTTAATTATTTAAAGAAATATTAATTTATTTAAAAAGTATTTTATTATTTATATATTTACATAATTAAATAATTATTCAAATAATAAATAAATAGTTATTAAATTATTGGTTTATTTTATTATATAATTAAATAGTTAATTTTTTTATGTATTTTATTTAATATTTTATAATTTATTAAAATAATTTTTTTTTTATTTAATTATATTATTATTTATATAAATTTTTATTTATTTAACTATAAAATTATTTAATAATTAAATTATTTTTTTGTTTAAATAAATAATCTATTTAATATATTTCTTCACTAAATAAGCTTCTAAATATTTAAATAATTATCCAATTATTTAATTATAGAAAAATAAAATAATAAATAAATAAATTATTGTAATATTACTATGATAATTATAATAACATTGAGATATTACTATTGAGAATTGGAATTTTGGAATTTAGATTCCTTCTTACTTTACACCTATACCCGTGGCCAATGGACTGGAGTAGAACTTCTTCTCTCTTCTATCTTTGTTTATCTCTCCATTCTCTTCTTTATTTTTTTCTCCCTTTCGTCTTCGTTTTACTCTCTGTTTTCTTATGATTGGGGGCTGGGCTCGATATGTTCGTGCTAATAACGTGTTATGAGATGAGAGAAAGATATAACTATCAAACATGCCCCACCCTAAAGGGGTCGTATATTATTTATAGGGTAAACTTACTTAGGGCCTAGTAATCTATGGGAAGCCCAAATCCATGGGAGAGATTCGACGGTGGTTAGCCGTCGAATCTCCTTCTTTACTTTTCTTAAAGAAAAAAATATAAATTATTTTTTAATCAAAAAATTCAGATGTGCCTCATCTTCCTTCTTTACTTGATATTATTTAATTAATATATTTAGTTTAATAAATTAAATAGTTAAATAATTAAATAATTAAATAAATATTTAATTATCTACATAATTAAATAATTAAATTATTTAAAAAAATTATTTATTATTTCAATATTTAAATAAATAAATATTTATTTGATTATTTAAAAAGATATTAAGTTATTTAAAAAATAATTTTATTATTTCTATATTCAAATAATTAACTTATTATTTAAATAATAAGTAAATAATAATTAAATTATTATTTTATTTTATTACTTTATAAAATAAATAATTTTTAAGATTATTTCAGGTGTACCTTATCTTCTTTCTTTACTTCATATTATTTAATTAATTTAATTAGTTTAATATATTAAATAGTTAAATAATTAAAAAAATATTTAAATATATATATAATTAAATAATTAATAATTTATTTGTTATTTAAATATTAAAATAAATAAATATTAATTTAATTTTTTAAATAAATATTAATTTTTTAAAAAATATTTTCTTATTTATATATTCAAATAATAAACTAATTTTTTAAATAATAAGTAAATTGTTTTAACATTATTATTTTATTAAATTATTTAAATAAACTAATTATTTAATTTATTTAAGTAAATAACATATTTAATATATTTCTTCACTAAATAAGTTTTTAAATATTTAAATAATTGACTAATTATTTAATTATTAAAAATAAAATAATAATTAAAGAAATAACTAATAAAATAAATTAATAAATTCATTATATAATTAAATTATTATTTTTTTATTTAATAATTTAAAAAATTAAATAGTTACCTAAATTAATTATTTAATTATATAATAATAATAAATCAAATAAAATAATAAATTTCATAAAATTACTATGATAATCATAATAATGTTGAGATGAAACTATTGAGAAGTGAAGTTTTGGAATTTAGATTCCTTCTTACTTCACACCTATACCCATGGCTAGTAGACTAGAGCAGGACTTCTTATTTATTCTCTCTTCGTTTATCGCTCCATTCTCTTCTCTCTTCTGTTTTCGTTTCTTTTTCTGTTTTCTTGCGACTAGCCGGTTGGGCTCGATATATTTGTACTGATAACGTATTGTGAGATGGGAGAAAGAGAGAGCCGTTAAACGTGTCCCACCTTAAAGGGGCCATATATTGTTTATAGGGTAAGCTTACTTAGGGACTAAGTTATCTTTGGGTAACCTAATCTATGGTAGAAATCCGACGGTAGACAGCCATCCAATCGAACGATCTCGTAACAGTTGTAATGTTTCAAATTTTTTTAAAGAAAAATATAAATTATGTTTAAAGCAAAAAATTCAGGTGTACCTCGTCTTACTTCTTTATTTCCTATTATTTAATTAATTTAATTAGTTTAATAAATTAAATAATTAAGTAAATAAATAAATATTTAATTATCTATATAATTAAATTAATTAAATAATTTATTCATTATTTAAATATTAAAATAAATAAATGTTTATTTAATTTTTTATAAAGATATTAAGTTAGTAAATAAAATAATTTATTATTTATATATTCAGATAATTAAATAATTTTTTAATTCATAAATAAATGTTATAAAATTATTATTTTATTTTATTACTTAATTAAATAATAAATTTTTTTATTTATTTTAAATATTATTTCATAACTTAATAATATAATTATTTAATGATTTAATTACATAATACTTTATTTAAATTATTATTTATTTAATATGAAATCTTTTAATAATTAAATTATTTATTTATTTAAGTAAATAATCAATTTAACATATTTCCTTACTAAATAAGTCTTTAAATATTTAAATAATTAATTTATTATTTAAAAATAAAATATTAATTAAAAAAAAACTAAAAAAATGAATTAAAAAATTAATTATATAATTAAATCATTATTTCTTAATTTAATAATTGAAATAATTAAATAGTTACCTAATTTATTTATTAAATATTATAATATTAATAAATAAATAACTAGATAATTTAATAAATAAATAAATAAATAAATTATTTTACTAAAAACCTATATATAAAACTATTTAACTTATTTAATAATTAAATAAATGATTTATTTAATTAAAAAAATTATAGTAACATTACTATGATAATTATAATAACATTAAGATGATACTACTCAGAAGTGAAGTTTTGGAATTTAGATTCCGTCTTAGTTCACACCTATACCCATGGCAAATGTACTACAGTATGACTCTGAAGAGGTCATATATTATTTATAGGGTAAATATTCTTAGGGACTAAGCAATCTATAAGAAATCCTAATCTTTAGGAGAGATTCGATAGTGGACAGCAATCCGATCGAACGATCTCATAACAGTTATAATGTTTTAAATTATTTTAAAGACAAATGTAAATTATTTTTAAAGTAAAATATTTGAGTGTTCCTCATCTTCCTTCTTTACTTCCTATTATTTAATTAATTTAATTAGTTTAATAAAAAAATTGTTAAATAACTAAATAAATATATAATTATCTATATAATTAAATAACTAAATTATTTAAATAATTTATTTATTTTTAAAATATTAAATTATTTAACTATGAAATCTTTTCATAATGAAATTATTTATTTATTATGTAAATAATCAATTTAATATATTTCTTCCCTAAATAAGTTTTTTAATATTTTGATAATTGACTAATTATTTAATAAATAACAAATAGAATAAAAATTAAATAAATAAATAATAAAATGAATTAATAAATTAATTATATAATTAAATCAATATTTTTGTATTTCATAATTTAAATAATTAAATAGTTACCTAATTGAAAATATGAAATAAAATAATAATAATAATAAATTAATAAAATAATAAATTTAAATAAATAAATAGATAAAAAAATAATTAAATTAATTAATTATTATACTAAAAACTTAAATTATCAAATTATATAATAAATAAAAAAAATTAAGTAATATTTCTATAATAATCAGAATAACATTAAGATGATTCTATTGAGAAGTGGAGTTTTGGAATATAGATTCCTTCTTACTTTACAAAATATAATTAAATTATTGAAATAATTTTTTTATGATTTAAATATTAAAATAAATAAATATTTATTAAATTATTTAATAAAATATTAAGATATTTAAAAAATATTTTATTATTTATATATTTAAATAATTAACTAATTATTTAAATAATAAGTAAATATTTATTGAATTATAATTTTATTTTATTACTTAATTAAATAATTAATTTTTTTATATATTTTCATAAATATATCAAAATATAATAAAATAATTTTTTATTCAATAATAATTTATTTTATTATTATTTATTTACCTATGAAATTATTTAATAATTAAATTATTTAATGATTTAGGTAAATAATATATTTAATATATTTCTTCACTAAATAAGTTTTTTAATATTTAACTAAATAAATAATTACTTAATTATTTAAAAATAAAATAATATTTTTAAAAATAGCTTATAAAATAACTTAATAATTTAATTATATAAATAAATCATAATTTATTTATTGAAAAATTGAAATAATTAAATAGTTACCAAATTTAAATATTTAATAATATAATCATAATAAATAAATAAAATAATAAATTTAATTAAATAACTAGATATCTAAATAATTAAATTAATTAATTATTTTACTAAGACTTAATTATTGAATTATTTCAAATATTTAATAATTAAAAAAATAATTAATTATATTAAAAAAATTATAGTAATATTACTATGATAATCATAATAATATTGAGATGATACTATTGAGAAGTGGAGTTTTAGAATTTAGATTCTTTCTTACTTTACACCTATACCTATGGCGAATGGACTAGATAATAACTTCTTCTTTCTTTGTTTATCTCTTTGTTCTCTTCTCTCTCTTTTATCTTTATTTCTCTCTCTGTTTTTTTGTGACTGGTCGGTTAGGCTCTATATGTTCATGGTAATAATGTGTTGTGAGATGGGAGAAAGAGAGAGTCGTTAAATGTCCCCAAAAGGGGTCGTATATTATTTATAGAGTAAGCTTACTTAGGGCCTAAGCAATCTATGGGAAACCCTAATCCATGTGAGAGATTCGACGGTAGACAGCTATCTGATCGAATGATTTCATAACAATTGTAATGTTTTAATTTTTTTTAAAGAAAAATCTAAATTATTTTTAAAGTAAAAAATATGGGTGAGCTTAATCTTCCTTCTTTAATTTTTATTATTTTATTAATTTAATTAGTGTTATAAAATTAATAGTTAAATAATTAAAAAATTAAATAAATATTTAATTATCTATATAATTAAATAATTTATTTCTTTAAATAATTTATTTATTATTTCAATATTAAATAAATAAATATTTTTTTGATTATTTTAAAAAAATAATAAGATATTTTAATTTTGTTTAATATTTATATATTCAAATAATTAACTAATTTTTTAACTAATAAGTTAATAGTTATTAAATTATTAATTTATTTTATTACTTAATTAAATAATTAATTTTCTTATTTCTTTTAATTAATATTTTATAATTAAAAAAAATTATTTATGAATTATTTTATTATATAATAATTTATTTAAATATTTATTTATTTTATTATGAAATTATTTTATAATTAAATTATTTATTTATCTAAGGAAATAATCTATTTAATATATTTCTTTACTAAAAAAGTTTCTAGATATTTAAATAATTAATTATCTATTTCATTATTTTAAAAATAAAAAAATAATAAAATAAATAACTAATAAAATGAATTAATAAATTAATTATATAACTAAATAATTTTTTCTTTATTTAAAAATTTAAATAATTAAATAGTTACCTAATTTAAATATTTACTAAAATAATAAAAATAAATAAAAAAGTTAATATATTTAAAATAAAAAGATTATTAAATAATTAAATAAATAAATTATTTTACTAAAAACTTAATTATAGTAATATTACTATAATAATCATAATAACGTTGAGATGATACTATTGAGAAGTAGAGTTTTGGAATTAAGATTCCATCTTACTTCAGAGCTATACCCATAGCCAATAGAATGGAGTAGGAATTCTTCTCTCTTTGTTTATCTCTTTATTCTCTTCTTTCTTCTTCTCTTTCTTCTATTTTTGTTTCTCTCTCCAATTTCTTTGCGACTGGTCGACTGGACTCGACATGTTCATGTGGATAACGTGTTGTAAGATGGGAGATAGAGAGAGCCGCCAAATGTGCCCCACCCTAAAAGGGTCTTATATTATTTATAGAAAAAACTTACTTAGGGCATTAGCAATCTATGGGAAACCCTTAGTCCATGGGAGAGATCTGACGATGGACAGTCATTCAATCGAATGATCTCATAACAGTTGTAAAGTTTTAATTTTTTTTAACAAAAATTGTAAATAATTTTTAAAGCAAAAAATTCAAGTGTGCCTCATCTTCCTTCTTTACTTTCTATTATTTAATTAATTTAATAACTTTACAAAATAAATAATTTATTTATTAATTAAATTATTATATCTTTATTTAATAATTTAAATAATAAATAATTTAATTATTTAATTATTTAATAATGTAATAATAATAAATTAATTAATTAATTAATTTAATTAAATAACTAGATAATTAAATAATTAAATAAATTAATTATTTTACTAAAAACTAATTATTAAATTATTTTAATTATCAAATTATTTAATTATTAATTAAATAATTAATTTAATTTAAAGAATTATAGTAATATTACTATAATAATCATAATAATATTGAGATGATACTATTGAGAAGTAAAGTTTTGGAATTTTGATTTCTTCTTACTTCACATCTATACCCGTGGCTATAGACTGGAGCAAGACTTGTTCTCTCTTTTCTCTTTGTTAAACTCTCCATTCTCTTCTCTTTTCTACTCTCTCATCTATTTTCGTTTCTCTCCTCGTTTTTTGGTAACTTATCGGTTGGGCTTGATATATTCACACTGATAATATGTTGTAAGATGGGAGAAAGAGAGAGCCGTCAAATGTGCCTCACCCTAAAGGGGTCATATATTATTTATAGGATAACTTACTTAGGGTCTAAGCAATCTATAGAAAACCTTAATCTATAGAAGAGATCCAATGGTGTACAGCCACTCAATCAAACTAAAAACTAATTATTAAATTATTTTAATTATCAAATTATTTAATTATTAATTAAATAATTAATTTAATTTAAAGAATTATAGTAATATTACTATAATAATCATAATAATATTGAGATGATACTATTAAGAAGTAGAGTTTTGGAATTTTGATTTCTTCTTACTTCACATCTATACCCGTGGCTATAGACTGGAGCAAGACTTGTTCTCTCTTTTCTCTTTGTTAAACTCTCCATTCTCTTCTCTTTTCTACTCTCTCATCTATTTTCGTTTCTCTCCTCGTTTTTTGGTGACTTATCGGTTGGGCTTGATATATTCACACTGATAACATGTTGTAAGATGGGAGAAAGAGAGAGCCATCAAATATGCCTCACCCTAAAGGGGTCATATATTATTTATAGGATAACTTACTTAGGGTCTAAGCAATCTATAGAAAACCCTAATTTATAGAAGAGATCCAATGGTGTACAGCCACCCGATCAAACTATCTCATAATAGTTGTAATCAGATGAATTTTTTTAAAGAAAAATTTAAATTATTTTTACAGTAAAAAATTCAGGTGTGCCTTATCTTCCTTATTTACTTACTATTATTTAATTAATTTGATAAATTAAATATTTTAAAAATTAAATAATTAAATAATTATTTAAATATCTATATATTTAATTATTAAATTATTTAAAAACATTATTTATTTTTTAAATCTTAAAATAAATAAATATTTATTTAATTAATAAAAAATAATTAATTTATTTATAGAAATATTTTATTATTTAAATTAATAAAATAATTATATAATTAAATCAATATTTATTTTATTTAATAATTTTAAAGAATTAAATAGTTACCTAATTTCTTTAATTAATAATATAATAAAATTAAATAAATTAAATAATAAATTTAATTAAATAACTAGATAAATAAATTTATTATTTTACTAAAAACTTAGTTATTAAATTATTTAATAAATAAATAATTAATTAATTATAGTGACTTTACAATGATAATCATAATAACGTTGAGATGATACTATTGAAAAGTGGAGTTTTGGAATTAAGATTTCTTCTTACTTCACACCTATATCCGAGGCTAATGGACTGGAGAAGGACTTCTTCTCTCTGTTATATAAACAGATCAGGTCGGATCTATTATATAAATAGTTGGGTCGGGTCCGTATTAATACAGATCAGGTCGGATCTGTAGTATGTAGTCGGATCTAATCCATTTGTAATCGGGTTTAAAAACCCAACGAAACAGAAAAAAAAACCAGACTACTATTCATCATCTCCTCCGATGGTTTCGGGGAAACCTAACCCGTCGAAACAGCCATCGCCGCTCGCGTGCAGGCCACTGCCACCGTAGTGCGATGCCCGGTTACAGGCCGGAATACCGTCGATAGAGTTGCCGGACGGCCTGGGCAGGCGTTGGAGCAGGCGTCGGAGCCACGGGAGGGTCTGGCCATTGAGTCGGTCGGAGCGGACGTCGGATTGGAAGTCCGGCCATGGAGTCAGCCTGAGCGGGCGTTGGCCGGTGTTTGGGCCACGAAGGAGGAACGGGTACTTGGAGAGGGGACGGTGGCTGACCTTGGTTCGCATTTGACGGGGAAGAGGCAATGCTATTGCTGTTCTTTCTCTCTCTAATTTATCTCCTCTTGTTCTTCTCTCTTTTCTCTCTCTCTCTTCTTCTCTTCCTCTCTCTTCGATCTCTCTCTGCGATGGGGTCGGCCAGGTCGTGCTCTCCGCTAGTACTGATAACGTGTTAGAAAAGGTTACAGGAAAAATTATATTCTATTATTCATTTAACCCCCTATATATAGGCATAATCAGAGATTGGGATAAAGACGGGGTAAATCTCTAATCCCCTGAATCTAGGGGTCTTTATCCGGTGGGCATCCACATCTGATGCAACAACCGTTTCATAACAAAAAATAACTAATAAAATAAATTAATAAATTAATTATATAATTAAATCATTTTTTTTATTTAAAAATTTAAAAAATTAAATAGTTACCTAATTTAATTATTTACTAAAATAATAATAATAAATAAAAAAATTAATATATTTAATGAAATAAAAATATTATTAAATTATTAAATAAATTAATTATTTTACTAAAAACTTAATTATAGTAACATTACTATAATAATCATAATAACGTTGAGATGATATTATTGAGAAGTAGAGTTTTGGAATTAAGATTCCTTCTTACTTTAGAGCATACCCATAGCCAATAGAGTGGAGTAGGAATTCTTCTCTCTTCTCTCTTTTTTTATCTCTTCATTCTCTTATTTCTTTTTCTCTCTCTTCTATTTTCGTTTCTCTCTTCCATTTCTTACGACTGGTCGATTGGGCTCGACATGTTCATGCGGATAACGTGTTGTAAGATGGGAGATATAGAGAGCCACCAAACGTGCCCCACCCTAAAAGGGTCTTATATTATTTATAGAGAAAGCTTACTTAGGTCATGAGCAATCTATGGAAAACCCTAGTCCATGGGAGAGATCTGACGATGGATAGTCATTCAATTGAACGATCTCATAACAGTTGTAAAGTTTTAATTTTTTTTAACGAAAGTTGTAAATAATTTTTAACGCAAAAAATTCAAGTGTGCCTCATCTTCCTTCTATACTTTCTATTATTTAATTAATTTAATTAGTTTATAAAATAAATAATTTATTTATTAATTAAATCATTATTTTTTTATTTATTAATTTAAATAATAAATAATTTAATTATTTAATAATTTAATTATTTAATAATATAATAATAATAAATAAACAAAATAATTAATTTAATTAAATAACTAGTTAATTAAATAATTAAATAAATTAATTATTTTATTAAAAATTAATTATTAAATTATTTAAATTATAAAATTATTTAATTATTAAGTAAATAATTAATTTAGTTTAAAAAATTATAGTAATATTACTATAATAATCATAATAATAATGAGATGATACTATTGAGAAGTGGAGTTTTGGAATTTTGATTCCTTCTTACCTCACATTTATACCCGTGGCTATAGAATTGAGCAAGACTTGTTCTCTCTTTTCTCTTCGTTAATCTCTTTATTCTCTTCTCTCTTTTTCTTTCTCTTCTATTTTCGTTTCTCTCCTCGTTTTCTGGTGACTGGTCAGTTGGGCTTGATATATTCGCACTGATAATGTGTTGTGAGATGGGAGAAAGAGAGATCCGTCAAACGCACCCCACCCTAAAGGGGTCGTATATTATTTATAGGGTAAACTTACTTAGGGCTTAAGCAATCTATGGGATGTCCTAATCCATGGGAGAGATCCGACGTTGGTTAGCTATCCGGTCGAATGATCTCATAATAGTTGTCATATTTTAAATTTTCTTAAAGAAAAATATAAATTATTTTTTCAGCAAAAAATTCAGATATGCCTCATCTTCCTTCTTTACTTGATATTATTTAATTAATTTAATAGTTTAATAAATTAAATAGTTAAATAATTAAATAATTTAATAAATAATTAATTATATATATAATTAAATAATTAAATTATTTATTTATTATTTGAATATTAAAATAAATAAATATTTATTTGATTATTTAAAAAAATATGAAGTTATTTAAAAAAATATTTTATTATTTATATACTCAAATAATTAACTTATTATTTAAATACAAAGTAATTAATAATTGAATTATTATTTTATTTTATTACTTTATAAAATCAATAATTTTTATGTGTATTTCATTTAATATTTCATTAATTTCTAAAATAATTTTTTAATTATTTAATGATATAAAAATATATTTAAATTATTATTTATTTTACTATGAAATTATTTAATAATTAAATTATTTATTTTTATAAATAAAAAATGTACTGTGTGATGGGAGAAAAAGAGAGCCATCAACCGTGCCCCACCCTAAATTAATAAATAATTTAAATTAAATTATTATTTAATGAAATCATTTCAATAATTATAATTTAAATTTAATTAAATAATTAAATATAGAGCTATCAAACGTGCCCACCCTAAATTATTTAACTATGAAATAATTTAATAAATAAATTATTTATTTATTTAAGTAAATAATTTCATTAATATATTTGTTTACTAACTAACTTTTTAAATATTTAAATAATTGACTAATTATTTATTTAATAAAAAATAAAATAATAGTTAAAGAAATAACTAATAAATTCATTAGTTAATGAATTTTATAATTAAATCAATATTCCTTTACTTAATAATTTAAACATTTAAATAGTTACTTAATTTAATTATTTAATTATATAAAAATAATAAATTTAATTAAATAAATAACAATCAAATCAATAAAATAATTTATATAAAACTTAATTATTTAATTATTTTAATTATTTCATAATTAAATAACTTTTATTAATTTAATTAAATAAATATTTAATTATCTCTATAACTAAATAATTAAAATATTTAAAGAATTTATTTATTACTTAAATATAAAATTAGATAAATATTTATTTGATTATTGAAAAAATATAAAAAATATTTTAAAAATATTTTATTATTTATATATTTAAATTATTAACTTATTATTTAAAGAAAAAGTAAATAATAATTAAAGTATTATTTTAATTTATTTTTTTATAAAATAATTAATTTTTTAATTTATTTCAATTAATATTTTATTATTTTATAAAATAAGATTTTAATTATTTAATCATATATAATATATTTAAATTATTATTTATTTAACAATAAAATCATTTAATAATTAAATTATTTATTTATATAAATAAATAATTTATTAAATATATTTCATCACTTAATAAGTTTTTAAGTATTTAAATAATTAATAATTATTCAGTTAAAGAAAAATAAAAATAATAATTAAAGAAATAAATAATAAAATAAATTAATAAATTAATTATAAAATAAAGTCCTTATTTTTTTATTTAATTAATTAATAATATATTAATAATAAATAAATAAAATAATAAATTGAATTAAATAACAAGATAATTAGATAATTAAATAACATAAATAGTTTACTAAAAAATTATTTATTAAAATATTTAAATTATTAAATTATTTAATATATTCAATAATTAAATAAATATTTAATTTAATTTAGAAGAAATATGGTAACATTATAATGATAATCATAATAATATTGAGATAAACCTATTGAGAAGTGGAGTTTTGGAATTTAGATTCCTTCTTACTTTACGGCTATATCCGTGGCTAATGGACTGGAGCATGACTTCTTCTCTCTTCTTTTCTATCTTCTATCTTCATTTTACTTTTTGTTTTCTTGTGACTGGTCGGCTAGGCTCGATATGCTCATGCTGATAACGTATTGTGTGATGGAAAAAAAAGAGAGCTGTCAAACGTGCCCCACCCTATTTATATGGTAAGCTTACTTAGGGCCTAAGCAATCTATGGGAAACCATAATCATAAAAAAGATCCGACGATAGACAGTCATCCGATCGAACGATCTCATAATAGTTGTAATGTTTTAAATTTTTTTAAAGAAAAATATAAATTATTTTTAAAGGAAAAAATTTGGGTATACCTCATCTTCATTCTTACTTCCTATTATTTAATTAATTTAATTAGTTTAATAAATTTAATAGTTAAATTATTAAAAAATTAAATAAATATTTATTATCTATATAATAAGATAATTGAATTATTTAAATAATTTTATATTATTTAAAAACTAATATAAATAAATATTTATTTGATTATTTAAGAATATATTAAAGTTTTTTTAAAAATATTTTGTTATTTATATTTAAATAATAAACTAATTATTTAAATAATAAATAAATAGTTATAAAATTATTGTTTTATTTTATTACATAATTAAATAATTAATTTTATTTATTTATTTCATTTGATATTTCATAATTTTAAAAAATATTTTTTAATTACTTAGTTACATAATAATTTATTTAAATTATTATTTATTTTACTATAAAATCATTAAATAATTAAATTATTTATTTGTTTAAGTAATTAATCTATTTAATATATTTATTCACTAGCTAACTTTTTAAATATTTAAAAAATTAATTAGTTATTTATTTATTTCAAAATAAAATAATAATTAAATTAATAACTAATAAAATAAATTAATAAATTCATTATATAATTAAATAATTATTTAGTTTTTTAATAATATAGATAATTAAATAGTTACCTAATTTAATTATTTAATAATATAATAATAATAAATCAAATAAAATAGTAAATTTAATTAAATTAATAAATAATGATGTAAAATATTTATTTTACTAAAAACCAAATTATTAAATTATTTAAATTATAGAATTATTTAAATTATTTATTAATTAAAGAAATGATTAATTTAGTTAAAAAAATTATAGTAACATTACTATGATAATCAAAATAATATTGAGATGGTACTATTGAGAAGTGAAATTTTAGAATTTAGATTCCTTCTTAATTCATACCTATACCCATGGCTTATGGACTAGAGCAGGACTTCTTCTTTTATCTCTCTTCATTTATCTCTCTGTTTACTTTTCTCTTCTTTTCTCTCTTTTTTCTTCATTTCTTTCTTCGTTTTCTTATGACTTGTCGGCTGGGCTCGACATGTTCATGCTGTTAATGTGTTGTGAGATAAGAGAAAGAGAGAGCCATCAAATATGCCCTACCCTAAAGGGGTCATATATTATTTATAGGATAAGCTTACTTAGGACCTAAGTAATCTATAGGAAACTCTAATCTATGGGAGAGATCCGACAGTGGACAGCCATCCGATCGAACGATCTCATAACAGTTGTAATATTTTAAAAAATTTTAAATAAAAATATAAATTATTTTTAAAGCAAAAGATTCAGTTATGCCTCATCTTCTTTCTTTACTTCCTATTATTTAATTAATTTAATTAGTTTAATATATTAAATAGTTAAATAATTAAAAAATTATATATATATATAATTAAATAATTAATAATTTATTTAAAATTTAATTATTAAAATAAATATATATTATTTAATTATTTAAGCAAATATTTATTTATTTGAAAAATATTTTCTTATTGATATATTAAAATAATAAACTAATTATTTAAATAATAAGTAAATTGTTTTTAAATTATTATTTTATTTATTATATAATTAAATAAATAATTTTTTTATTTATTTTATTTAATATTTCATAATTTCATATAATAATTTTTTAATTATTTAATTATATAATATTTTTTTAAATTATAATTTATTTAACTAGTAAGTTATTTAATAATTAAATTATTTAATTTATTTAAGTAAATAATATATTTAATATATTCCTTCACTAAATAAGTTCTTAAATATTTAAATAATTGACAAATTATTTAATTATTTAAAAATAAAATAATTATTAAAGAAATAACTAATAAAATAAATTAATAAATTTATTATATAATTAAATCATTATTTCCTTATTTAATAATTTAAAAATTATATAGTTATCAAAATTAATTATTTAATATTATAATAATAATAAATAAAATAAAATAATAAATTTAATGAAAAAACTAGATAAATTACTATGATAATCATAATAATATTGAGATAATACTATTAAGAAGTGGAGTTTTGAAATTTAGATTTTTCTTACTTTACACCTATACCCATGGCCAGTGGACTAGAGCAGGACTTCTTTATTCTCTCTTCGTTTATCGCTCAATTCTCTTCTCTCTTGTATCTTCGTGTTGTGAGATGGGAGAAAGATAGAGCCATCAAATATGTCCCACCTTAAAAGGGTCATATATTATTAATAGTATAAGCTTACTTAGGGCCTAAGCAATCTTTGGATAACCCTAATCTATGGTAGAGATCCGACGGTGGATAGCCATCCGATCGAATGATCTCATAGCAGTTGTAATATTTTAAATTTTTTTAAAGAAAAATATAAATTATATTTAAAGCAAAAAATTCAGGTGTGCCTTATCTTACTTATTTACTTCCTATTTTTTAATTAATTTAATTAGTTTAATAAACTAAATAATTAAATAAATAAATATTTAATTATCTATATAATCAAATTAATTAAAATTTTTTATTTATTATTTAAATATTAACATCAAAAATATTTATTTGATTATTTATAAAAATATTAGTTATGAAAAAAATATTTTATTATTTATATATTCAAATAATTAACTAATTATTTAAATAATAAATAAATATTATTAAATTATTATTTTATTTTATTACTTAATTAATTAATTAATATTTTATTTATTCAAATAAATAATTCATAATTTCATATTATAATTTTTTAATTATTTATTTATATAATTATTTATTTAAATTATTATTTATTTAACGAGAAAATCTTTTAATAATTAAATTATTTATTTGTTTAAGTAAATAATCAATTTAATATATTTCTTCACTAAATAAGTGTTTAAATATTTAAATCATTGTTTATTTATTTAAAAATAAAACAATAATTAAAGAAATGCTAAGAAAATGAATTAAGAAATTAATTATATAATTAAATCATTATTTTTTAATTTAATAATTTAAATAATTAAATAGTTACCTAATTTAATTAATTAATAACATAATAATAATAATTAATTAATTAATTAATAAATTTTAATAAGTAACGTTATAATTTAATAAATAAATAAATAAATTATTTTACTAAAAAATTAATTATTAAATTATTTAACTTATTTAATAATTAAATAAATGATTAATTTAATTAAAAAAATTATAGTAACATTACTATGATAATCATAATAACATTAAGATGACACTATTCCGAAGTGAAGTTTTAGAATTTAGATTCCTTCTTAGTTCACACCTATACCCATGGTAAATGTACTATAGTATAACTCTGAAGAGGTCGTATATTATTTATAGGATAAACTTACTTAGGGAATAAGCAATCTATAGGAAATCCTAATCCTTGGGAGAGATTCGAAAGTAGACTGCTATTCGATCGAACGATCTCATAACAGTTATAATAATATAAATTATTTTAAAGAAAAATATAAATTATTTTTAAAACAAAATATTCAAGTATGCCTCATCTTCCTTCTTTATTTCCTATTTTTTAAATAATTTAATTAGTTTAATTAAAAAAATAGTTAAATTCCTAAATAATTAAATAAATATGTATTTATCTATATAATTATTTCAAATATTTAATAATTAAAAAAATAATTAATTATATTAAAAAAATTATAGTAATATTACTATGATAATCATAATAATATTGAGATGATACTATTGAGAAGTGAAGTTTTAGAATTTAGATTCCTTCTTACTTTACACCTATACCTATGGCGAATGGACTAGATAATAACTTCTTCTTTCTTTGTTTATCTCTTTGTTCTCTTCTCTCTTCTTCTCTCTCTTTTATCTTTATTTCTCTCTCTGTTTTTTTGTGACTGGTCGGTTAGGCTCTATATATTCATGGTAATAATGTATTGTAAGATGGGAGAAAGAGAGAGTCGTTAAATGTCCCCAAAAGGGGTCGTATATTATTTATAAAGTAAGCTTACTTAGGGCCTAAGCAATATATGGGAAACCCTAATCCATGTGAGAAATTCGACGGTAGACAACTATCTGATCGAATGATTTCATAACAATTGTATTGTTTTAATTTTTTTTAAAGAAAAATCTAAATTATTTTTAAAGTAAAAAATATGGGTGAGCTTAATCTTCCTTCTTTAATTTTTATTATTTTATTAAATTAATTAGTGTTATAAAATTAATAGTTAAATAATTAAAAAATTAAATAAATATTTAATTATCTATATAATTAAATAATTTATTTCTTTAAATAATTTATTTATTATTTCAATATTAAATAAATAAATATTTATTTGATTATTTTAAAAAAATAATAAGATATTTTAATTTTGTTTAATATTTATATATTTAAATAATTAACTAATTTTTTAACTAATAAGTTAATAGTTATTAAATTATTAATTTATTTTATTACTTAATTAAATAATTAATTTTCTTATTTCTTTTAATTAATATTTTATAATTAAAAAAAATTATTTATGAATTATTTTATTATATAATAATTTATTTAAATTATTATTTATTTTATTATGATATTATTTTATAATTAAATTATTTATTTATCTAAGGAAATAATCTATTTAATATATTTCTTTACTATAAAAGTTTCTAGATATTTAAATAATTAATTATCTATTTCATTATTTTAAAAATAAAAAAATAATAAAAGAAATAACTAATAAAATGAATTAATAAATTAATTATATAACTAAATAATTTTTTCTTTATTTTAAAATTTAAATAATTAAATAGTTACCTAATTTAAATATTTACTAAAATAATAAAAATAAATAAAAAAGTTAATATATTTAATAAAATAAAAAGATTAATAAATAATTAAATAAATAATTTATTTTACTAAAAACTTAATTATCGTAATATTACTATAATAATCATAATAACGTTGAGATGATACTATTGAGAAGTAGAGTTTTGGAATTAAGATTCCATCTTACTTCAGAGCTATACCCATAGCCAATAGAATGGAGTAGGAATTCTTCTCTCTTTGTTTATCTCTTTATTCTCTTCTTTCTTCTTCTCTTTCTTCAATTTTTGTTTCTCTCTCCAATTTCTTTGCGACTGGTCGACTGGACTCGACATGTTCATGTGGATAACGTGTTGTAAGATGGGAGATAGAGAGAGCCGCCAAATGTGCCCCACCCTAAAAGGGTCTTATATTATTTATAGAAAAAACTTACTTAGGGCATTAAATTTTTTCATAAAAAAAATATAAATTAATTTTCAAGCAAAAAATTCAAGTGTGCCCCATCTTCTTTCTTTAATTTCTATTATTTAATTAATTTAATTAGTTTAATAAATTAAATTGTTAATTAATTAAATAAATATTTAATTAAGTAATAAATTATTTAATAATTTATTTATTATTTAATATTAAAATAAATAAATAATTCTTTGATTGTTTCAATAATATTAAATTATTTTAAAAAATATTTTACTATTTATATATTCAAATAATTAGCTAATCATTTAAATAATAAGCAAATAGTTATTGAATTATTATTTTATTTTATTATTTAATTAAATGAGTAATTTTTTTATTTATTTCAATTAATATTAAGTAATTTAATAAAATAATTTTTTATTTATTTTATTTTTTAAGAATTTATTTAAATTATTATTTATTTAAATATAAAATTATTTAATAAATAAATTATTTAATAATTAAATTATTTATTTATTTAAATAAATAATCTATTTAATATATTTCTTTACTATGTAAGTTTTTCAATATTTCAATAATTAAAGAATTACTTAATTATTTAAAAAAAAATATTTGAAGAATTAACTAATAAAATAAATTAATAAATTAGTTATATAATTTAATTTTTTTTTTATTTAATAATTTGAATAATTAAATAGTTACCTAATTTAATAATATTATAATATAATTAAATAAACTAGATAATATAATTTAATAATATAATTTCATAATAATCTTAGTTAAATAACTAGATAATTAAAAAATTAAATAAATTAATTATTTTACTAAAAATTTGTTTTATAAATAATATAAATTATTTAAATATTTAAATTATTAAATAATTAAATAATTAATTAATTTAATGAAAAAAATTATAGTGACTAGATAATCATAATAACGTTGAGATGATACTATTGAGAAGTGGAGTTTTGGAACTTAGATTATTTCTTACTTCACACTATACCCGTGGCAAATAGATTTATCTCTTCGTTCTCTTCTCCCTTCTTCTATCTTATTTGTCTTCGTTTCTCTCTCTGTTTTTTTACGACTGGTTGGTGGGGCTTGATATGTTCGTGCTGATAACGTATTGTGAGATGGGAGAAAGAGAGAGTCGTCAAACATCCCCCACCCTAAAAGGGTCGTATATTATTTAAAGGGTAAGATTACTAAAGGCCTAAGCAATTTATACTAAACCCTAATCCATAGGAGAGATCCAACAGTGAACAGCAATCTGATCGAACGATCTCATAACAGTTATAATGTTTTAAATTTTTTTTAAAGTAAAATGTAAACTACTTTTAAAGCAAAAAATTTAGGTGTGCCTCAACTTCCTTCTTTACTTCCTTCTTAACTTTCGATTATTATATAATTTAATTTGTACAATAAAATAATTAAGTAAGTTTTAATAATTTATATAATTAAATATTATTTTTATTTAAATAATTTAGTTATTATTTAAATATGAAAATAAATAAATATTTATTTGATCATTTAAAAAAAATTTAAGTTATTTAAAAAATATTTTATAATTTATATATTGAAATAAATAACTAATTATTTAAATAATAAGTAAATAGTTATTGAATTATTATTTTATTTTATTAATAATTAAATAATTATATTTTTTATTTATTTAAATTAATATTTTATAATTTAATAAAATAATTTTTTAATTATTTAATTATATATGAATTTCTTTAAATTATTATTTATTTAATTATAAAATATTTTAATAATACAATTATTTATTTATTTAAGTAAAAAATCTTTTTACTATATTTTCTCACTAAATAAGTTCTTAAATATTTAAATAATTGACTAATTATTTAATTAACTAAAAATAAAAAAATATTTAAAGAAATAAATAATAAAATAAATATAGAATTAACTCATTATTTATTATTTAAAAATTTAAATAAATAATTTGAGTGGCCCTCATCTTCCTTCTTTACTTCCTGTTATTTAACTAATTTAATTAGTTTAATTAATTAAATAGTTAAATAAATATTTTATTAACTATATCAATAAATAAATAAATTATTTAAATAATTTATTTATTATTGCAATATAAAAGTAAATAAATATTTATTTAATTTTTTAATAAAATATTAAGATATTTAAAAAAAATATTATATTATTTGTATATTCAAATTATTATCTAATTATTTAAATAATAAGTAAATATTTATAAAATTATTATTTTATTTTAATATTTAATTAAATAATAATTATTATTTTTCTTATTTATATTTTATAATTTAATAAAAATTATATTGATATTACTATGATAATCATAATAATGTTGAGATGATACAATTGAGAAGTGGAGTTTCGGAATTTAGATTCCTTTTTACTTCATACTTATACCCGTGGTGAATGGTCTGGAGCAAGACTTCTTCTTTCTTCTTTCTTCGTTTATCTCTATGTTCTCTTCTCTCTTCTTCTCTATCTTCTATCTTCGTTTCTCTCTTCATTTTCTTACGACTGGCTGGCTGGGCTTGACATGTTCATGCTGATAATGTGTTGTGAGATGGGAGAAAGAGAGATTTGTCAAACGTCCCCCACCCTAAAGAGGTCGTATATTATTTAAAGGTTAAGCTTACTTAAGGCTTAAGCAATCTATACTAAACCCTAATCCATGGAAGAGATCCGACGGTGAACAGCCATCCGATCGAACGATCTCATAACAGTTATAATTTTTTAATTTTTTTTAAAGAAAAATATAAACTATTCTTGAAGCAAAAAATTCGGGTGTGCCTCATCTTCCTTCTTTACTTCCGATTATTTAATTAATTTAATTAGATTAATAAATTAAATAGTTAAATAATTATATAAATATTTAATTATCTAAATAATTAAATAATAATAATTTAAATAATTTATTTATTATTAAAATATTAAAATAAATAAATATTTGTTTAATAATTTAAATAAATATTAAGTAATGTAAAAAATATTTTATTATTTATATATTCAGATAATTAACTAATTATTAAAATAATAAGTAAATAGTAATTAAATTATTGTTTTATTTTATTATATAATTAAATAATTAATTTTTTAATTTATTTCAATTAATATTTTATAATTTATTAGAATAATTTTTAATTATTTAATTATATAATAATTTATATAAATTATTATTTATTTAACTATAAATTTATTTAATAATTAAAATATTTATTTGTTTAAGTAAATAATCTATTTAATAAATTTCTATACTAAACAAGTTTTTAAATATTTAAATTACTATCTAATTATTTAATTAGATAAAAATAAAATAATAAATAAATAAATTATAGTAATATTACTATGATAATCATAATAATGTTAAGATGGTACTATTGAGAAGTGGAGTTTTGGAATTTAGATTCCTTTTTAGTATATACCTATACCCGTGGCCAATGAATTGGAGCAAGATTTATTCTCTCTTCTATTTTTGTTTATCTCTCCATTCTCTTCTCTCTTCTTTTCTCTCTTCTGTCTTTGTTTCACTCTCTGTTTTCTTATGACTGGGGGCTGGGCTCGACATGTTCGTGCTGATAACGTATTGTGAGATGAGAGAAAGAAAGAGCTATCAAACATGCCCCACCCTAAAGGGGTCGTATATTATTTATAGGATAAATTTACTTAGCACCTAAACAATCTATAGGAAATCCTAATCCATAAGAGAGATCCGACGGTGGTTAGCCATCCGGTCGAACGATCTAATAATAGTTATAATATTTTAAATTTCCTTAAAGAAAAATATAAATTATTTTTTAAGCCAAAAATTCAGGTGTGCCTCATCTTCTTTCTTTACTTGATATTATTTAATTAAGTTAATTAGTTTAATAAATTAAATAGTAAAATAATTAAATAAATATTAAATTATCTATATAATTAAATTATTTAAATAATTTATTTACTATTTAAATATTAAAATAATTAAATATTTATTTAATTTTTTAAAAAAATATTAAGTTATTTGAAAAAATATTTTATTATTTATATCTTCAAATACTTAACTTATTATTTCATTAATAAGTAAATAATAATTGAATTATTTTTTTATTTTATTACTTTAAATAATCAATATTTTTTTTTAAAAAATAATATTTTATAAATTTTTAAAATAATTTTTTTAATTAGTTAATTATATAATAATATATTTAAATTTATTTTTATCTAACTATAAAATCATTTAAGAAGTTTTAAAATTTATAATTAATTAATTAATTAATTAAATAATTAAAAATAAAATAATAAATAAAAAATAACTAAGAAAATAAATTAATAAATTAATTATATAATTAAATATTTATTTATTAATTGAAATAATTAAATAATTACCTAATTTAAATATTTTATATTATAATAATAATAAAAATGATAATAATAAATTTTAATAAAAACTTAATTATTAAACTATTTAACTTATTTAATAATTAAATAAATAATTAATTTAAAGAAAAAAATTATAGTAACATTACTATGATAATCATAATAACGTTAAGAGGATACTATTAAGAATTGATGTTTTGGAATTTAGATTCCTTCTAAGTTCACACCTATACCCATGGCAAATGTACTACAGCATGACTTCTTTTCTCTTCTCTCTTTGTTTATCTCTCCGTTCTTCTCTCTTTTCTGTCTTTATTTCTCTCTATTTTCTTGTGACTGGTCAACTGGGCTCGACATGTTTGTTTTGATAATGTGTTGTGAGATAGGAGTAAAAGGGAACCATCAAACGTGCTCCACTCTGAAGAGGTCGTATATTATTTATACGGTAAGCTTACTTAGAGACTAAGCAATCTATGAGAAATCCTAATCCTTTGGAGATATTTGATGGTGGATAGCTATCCGATCAAACGATCTCATAACAGTGATAATGTTTTAAATTATTTTAAAGAAAAATATAAATTATTTTTAAAGCAAAAAATTTGAGTGTGCCTCATCTTCGTTCTTTACTTCCTATTATTTAATTAATTTAATTAGTTTAGTAAATAAAATAGTTAAATAATTAAATAATTAAAAATATTTGTAATTTTCTATATAATTAAATTATTTAAAAAATTAATTTATTTTTGTAATATTAAAGTAAAAATATATTAATTTAATTATTTTAAAAGATATTAAGTTTTTTTTAAAAATATTTTATTATATATATATATATATATATATATATATATATATATATTCAAATAATTTACTAATTATTTATATAATAAGTAAATAGTTATTGAATTATTGTTGTATTTTAATACATAATTAAATAATTAATTTTTATTTTATTTTAATTTATATTCTATACTTTAGATAATTAACTAATTATTTAGTTATTGAAAAATAAAATAAGAATTAAAGAAAAAACCAATAAAGTAAATTAATAAATTAATTATATAATGAAATCAGTATTTCTTTATTTAATAACTTAACTAATTAAATAGTTACCTAATTAAATTATAAAATAATATAATAATAATAAATAAATAAAATAATAAATTTAAATAAATAACTTGATTATTAAATAAATAAATTAATTAATTATTTTACTATTAAATTAAATTAGTTAAATTATTTAATAATTAAAAAAATACTTAATTTAATTAATTTTTTTTAATAAAATTACTATAATAATCAGCATAACGTTGAGATGATTCTATTGAGAAGTGGCGTTTTAGAATATAGATTTCTTCTTACTTCAAACAATATAATTAAATTATTAAAATAATTTATTTTTTATTTAAATATGAGAATAAATAAATATTAATTAAATTATTTAATAAAATATTAAGATATTTAAAAATTATTTTATTATTTATATATTCAATGAATTAACTAATTATTTAATAAATGAGTAAATAGTTATTGAATTATGGTTTTATTTATTACCTAATTAAATATTTAACTTTTTTATTTATTTTTGAGAATATATCAAAATATAATAAATTAATTTTTTAATTATTTTGTCATATATTAATATATTTTCATTAATATTTATTAAATTATGAAATTATTTAATAATTAAATTATTTAATTATTTAAGTAAATAATCTATTTAATATTTTTCTTCACTAAATAAGTTTTTTAATATTGAAATAATTGAATATTATTTAATTATTTATAAATAAAATAATATTTTGAGATATAATAAATAAAATAAATTATTAAATGAATTATATAATTAAATTATAATTTCTTTATTTAATCATTTCAATAATTAAATTGTTAACCAATTTATTTATTTTAAAATATAATAATAATAAATGAATAAAATAATAAATTTAATTAAATAATGAGATATATAATAATTAAATTAATTAATTATTTTACTAAAAACTTAATTATTAAATTATTAAATTATTTAATAAATAAAAAAATAATAAATTTAATTAAAAAAATTATAGTAACATTACTATGATAATCATAATAATATTGAGATGATAGAGAAGTGGAGTTTTAAAATTTAGAATACTTCTTACTTTATACCTATACCTGTGGTGAATGGACTAGAGCATAACTTCTTTTTTCTTAGTTTATGTCTCCGTTCTCTACTCTCTTCTTTTCTCTCTCTATTTTTTTGTGACTGGTCGGCTGGGCTCAATATGTTCGTGGAGATAATGTGTTTTGAGATGGGAGAAAGGGAGAGCCGTCAAATATCCCCTACCCAAAAGGGATTGTATATTATTTATAGGGTAAGCTTACTTAGGGCCTAAGCAATCTATAGGAAACCCTAATCGATGGGAGAGATCTAATAGTGGATAACCATCTGATCAAATGATCTTATAACAGTTATAATGTTTTAATTTTTTTTTAAGGAAAAATATAATTTATTTTTAAAGCAAAAAATTCGGGTGTGTCTAATCTTCCTTCTTTACTTCCTATTATTTTATTAATTTAATTAGTATAATAAATTAAGTAGTTAAATAATTAAAATATTTAATAAATATTTAATTATCTATATAATTAAATAATTTATTTCTTTAAATAATTTATTTATTATTTAAATAATAAATAAAATAAATTTTTATTTAATTATTTAAAAAATAGTTAGTTATTTTATTTTTTTAATATTTATATATTCAAATAAATAACTAATTATTTAACGTATAAGTAAATAGTTATTGAATTATTATTTTATTTTATTAATATTTCATTATTTAATAAAATTATTTTTTAATTATTTCATTTTATTATAATTTATTTAATTATAAAATTATTTAATAATTAAATTATTTATTTATATTAGTAAATAATTTATTTAATATATTTCTTCACTAAATAAGTTTTTAAATATTTAAATAATTATTTACTTATTTTATAAATAAAAATAAAATAATAATAATAAAAATAATAATAAAATGAATTCATAAATTAATTATTTAATTAAATCAGTTTTTCTTTATTTAAAAATTTAAACAATTAAATAGTTACCTAATTTAAATATTTGGTAAAATAATTATAATTAAAAAAAATATTATAAATTTAAAAAAAATAAATAGATTATTAAATAATTAAATAAATTAATTATTTAACTAAAAACTTAATTATAGTAATATTACTATATAATCATAATAACGTTGAGATGATACTATTGAGAAATAGTGTTTTGGAATTAAGATTCTTTCTTACTTCATTGCTATAACGGCCAATGGAGTGGAGTTGGAATTCTTCTCTCTTTTCTCTTTGCTTATCTCTTCATTCTCTACTTTCTTCTTCTCTCTCTTCTATTTTCGTTTCTCTCTTCGATTTCTTGCGACGGGTCGACTCGACTCGACATGTTTATACTGATAATGTATTGTAAGATGAAAGAAAGAAAGAGCCACCAAACATGCCCCACCCTAAAGGGGTTTTATATTATTTATAGAGAAAACTTACTTAGGGCATCTATGAGAAACCCTAATCCATGGGAGAGATCCGACGATGGACCGTCATTCGATCGAACGATCTCATAACAGTTGTAATATTTTGAATTTTTTAAACAAAAATTATTAATTATTTTTAAAGCAAAAAATTTGGGTGTGCCTCATCTTCCATCTTTACTTTCTATTATTTAATTAATTTAATTGGTTTAAATAATAAATAATTTATTTAATAATTAAATCAATTTTTCTTTATTTAATAATTTAAATAATTACCTAATTTAACTATTTAGTAATATAATAATAAATAAATAAACTAAATACTTAATTTAGTTAAATAAATATAAAATTAAATAATTAAATAAATTAATTATTTTATAAAAAGAAAATTATTAAATTATTTAAATTATTTAAATTATAAAATTATTAACTTATGAAGTAAATAATTAATTTAATTAAAATAATTATAGTAATATTACTATAATAATTATAATAACATTGAGATGATACTTTGGAGAAGTGGAGTTTTGGAATTTAGATTCCTTCTTACTTCACATCTATACCCATGGCTATGGACTGGATCAGGACTTGTTCTCTCTTCTCTCTTTGTTTATCTCTTCATTCTCTTATGTCTTCTTCTCTCTCTTATGTTTTTTTTCTCTCTCCATTTTCTTGTGACTGGTCGGCTGGGCATAATATGTTCACACTGATAACATGTTGTGAGATGGGAGAAAGAGAGAGCCCTCAAATCTGCCCTACCCTAAAGGGGTCATATATTTTTTATAGTGCAACTTAATTAGGGCCTAAGCAATCTATGGAAAACCCTAATCTATGGAAGAGAACCGATGGTGAACAGCCATCCGATCAAACTATCTCATAATAATTGTAATGTTTTAAATTTTTTTAAAGAAAAATGAAAATGATTTTTATAGCAAAAATTTGGGTGTGCCTTTTATTCCTTTTTTATTTCCTATTATTTATTTAATTTAATAAATTAAATATTTAAAAAATTAAATAATCAAATAAATATTTTAATAACTTTATAGTTAAATTATTAAATTATTTAAATAATTAATATATTTTTTATATATTCAAATAAATTTATATTATTTGATTAATTAAAAAAATATTAAGTTATTTATAGAAATAAATTATTATTTAAATTAATAAAATAATTATATAATTAAATCATTATTTATTTTATTTAATAATTTAAAAGAATTAAATAGTTAAATAATTTCTTTATTTAATAATATAATTATAATAAATAAATAAATTAATAAATTTATTTAAATAACTAGATAAATAAATAATTACCTAAATTTTTTATTTTAATAAAAACTTAATTATTAAATTATTAAATTATTTAATCCTTAAATAATTTATTAATTTAATTAAAAAAAATTAAAGTGACATTACAGTTATAATCATAATAACGTTGAGATGATACTATTGAGAAGTAGAGATTTAGAATTAAGATTTCTTCTTACTTCACACCTATACCTGAGGCCAATGAACTGGAGCAGGAGATCTTCTCTTTTCTCTCTTCGTTTATCTCTTTGTTCTCTTTTCTATTCTTCTCTGTTTTCTGTCTTTGTTTCTCTCTTCGTTTTCTTGCAACTGGTATACTCGGCTCGATCTATTCGTACTGATAACGTGATGTAAGATAGGATAAAGAAAGAGCCATCAAATATGCCCCACCCTAAAGATAGGAGAAAGAACGAACTCATAACAGTTGTAATGTTTTAAATTGTTTCTTAAAAAAAATATAAATTAATTATCAAGTAAAAAATTAGAGTATCCTTGATCTTCTTTCTCTAATTTCTATTATTTAATTAATTTTATTAGTTTAATAAATTAAATTTTTAAAAATTTAAATAATTAAATAAATATTTAATTAAATAATAAATTATTTAATAAATTATTTATTATTTAAATATTAAAATAAATAAATATTTTATTTAATTATTTCAATAATATTAAATTATTTAAAAAAATAATCAACAAAAAATAATTAATTTAAATTATTTAAAAAAATATTAAATTATTTAAAAAATAATTTACAAAAAATTAATTTTCAATAATAGTAAATAGTTATTGAATTATTATTTTATTTTATTACTTAATTAAATAAGTAATTTTTTGATTTATTTTAATTAATATTCTATAATTTAATAAAATATTTTTTTTATTTATTTAATTAAATCAGAATTTTTTTAAATTATTATTTATTGAAATATGAAATTATTTAATAAATTAATTATTTATTTATTTAATTAAATAATATATTTAATATATTTATTTACTATATAATTTTTTAAATATTAAATAATTAACTAATTACTTAATTATTTAAAAATAAAATAATATTTTAAGAAATAACTAATTAAATAAGTTAATAAATTAGTTATATAATTAAATAATTATTTTTTGATATAATAATTTAAATAATGAAATAATTAATTAATTTAAGAATATTATAATATAATTATATAAACTAGATAATATAATTTAATAAGATAATTTCATAATAATTTTTATTAAATAACTAGTTAATTAAAAAATATTTAAAATATAATTAAAAAATCAAATTAAAAAATATAATTAAAAAATTAAATAAATAATTATTAAAATATTTATTTGATTATTTGAAAAAATATTAAGTTATTTAAAAAAATATTTTATTATTGATATATTGAAATAATTAACTAATTATTTAAATAATAAGTTAATATTTGATGAATTATTATTTGATTTTATTAATAATAAAATAATAAAATAATTAGTTTTTTATTTATATTAATTAATATTTATAATTTAATAAAATACTTATTTAATTATTTAATTACATAATAATTTATTTAAATTATTATTTATTTTACTATAAAATATTTTAATAAATAAATTATTTATTTATTTAAGTAAAAAATCTATTTAGTATATTTCTTCACTAATTAAGTTCTTAAATATTTAAATAATTGACTAATTATTAAATTAATTAAAAATAAAATAGTAATTAAAGAAATAACTAATATAATGAATTAGTAAATAATTTATATAATTAAATAATTATTTTTTACTTAATAATTTAAATAAAAAATTTGAGTGGGCCTCATATTTTTCCTTTACTTTCTATTATTTAACTAATTTAATTAGTTTCATAAATGAAATAGTTAAATAAATATTTTATTAACTATATCATTAAATAAATAAATTATTAAAATAATTTATTTTTCATTGCAATATGAAAATAAATAAATATTTATAAAATTATTTAATAAAATATTCAGATATTTAAAAAATAATTTTATTTTTTATATATTTAAATAATTAACTAATTTTTTAAATAATAAGTAAATAGTTATTAAATTATTATTTTATTTTATTACTTAGTTAAATAATTTTTTTTTTTTATTTCATAATTTATTAAAAATTATAGTGATAATACTATGATAATCATAATAATATTGAGATGATACAATTAAGAGGTGGAGTTTTGGAATTTAGATTCATTTTTACTTTACACTTTTACTCATAGAAAATGGTCTAGAGCAGGACTTTTTCTCTCTTCTGTCTTTGTTTATCTCTATGTTCTCTTCTCCCTTCTTTTCTCTCTTCTGTTTTCATTTCTCTCTCCATTTTTTTATGATTGGATGGCTGGGCTCGATATGTTCATGTTGATAATGTATTACGAGATGGGAGAAGAAGAGATCTGTCAAACATCCCCACCCTAAAGAGGTCGTATAATATTTAAAGGGTAAGCTTACTTAAGGCCTAAGCAATCTATGCTAAACCCTAATCTATGGGAGAGATTTGACGGTAAACAACCATCCGATCGAACGATCTCATAACAGTTATAATGTTTTAATTTTTTTTAAAGAAAAATATAAACTATTTTTAAAGCAAAAAATTAGGGTGTACCTTATCTTCCTTCTTTACTTCCTTCTTAGCTTTCGATTATTTAATTAATTTAATTAGATAAATAAATTAAATAGTGAAATAATTAAATAAATATTTAATTATATATATATTTAAATAATTAATAATTAAAATAATTTATTTATTATTGAAATATTAAAATAAATAAATATTTTTTTTAATTATTTAAATAGATATTAAGTTATTTAAAAAATATTTTATTATTTATATAATCAGATAATTAACTAATTATTCAAATAATAAGTTAATAGTAATTAAATTATTATTTTATTTTATTATATAATTAAATAAATAATTTCTTTATTTATTTCAATTAATATTTCATAATATACTAGAATAATTTTTTAATTATTTTATATATTATATAAATTATTATTTATTTAACTATAAAATTATTTAATAATTAAATTATATTTTGGATAAAGTAAATAATCTATTTAATATATTTCTTCACTAAATATGTTTTTAAATATTTAAATAATTATCTATTTATTTAATTATATAAAAATAAAATAATAAATAAAAAATTATAGTAAAATTACTATGATAATCATAAAAATATTGAGATAGTACTATTGAGAAGTGGAGTTTTGGAATTTAGATTCCTTCTTACTTTACAACTATACCCGTGGCCAATTGACTGGAGTAGGTTTTCTTCTCTCTTCTATCTTTATTTATCTATCTATTTTATTCTCTCTTCTGTCTTCGTTTCACTCTTCGTTTTCTTGTGACTAGGGCTGGGCTCGATATGTTCGTGCTGGTAACGTGTTATGAGATGGGAGAAAGAGAGAGCCATCAAATATGCTCCACTCTAAAGGGGTCGTATATTATTCATAGAGTAAACTTACTTAGGGCCTAAGTAATCTATGGGAAACCCTAATCCATCGGAGAGATCCGACGGAGGTTAGCTATCCGGTCGAACGATCTAATAATAGTTGTAATATTTTAAATTTTCTTAAATAAAAATATAAATTATATTTTAAGCAAAAAATTCAGGTGTGCCTTATTTTCCTTCTTTACATGATATTATTTAATTAATTTAGCTAGTTTAATAAATTAAATAATTAAATAATTAAAATATTAAAAAAATATTTAAATATCTATATAATAAAATTATTAAAATAATTTATTTATTATTGAAATATTAAAATAAATAAATATTTATTTGATTATTTAAAAAAAATTAAGTTATTTAAAATATAAATTTATTATTTATATATTCAAATAATTAAATTATTATTTAAATCATAAGTAATAATAATTAAATTATTGTTTTATTTTATTACTTTATAAAATTAATATTATTTTTGTTTTTTCCAATTAATATTTAATAATTTTCTAAAATAATTGTTTAATGATTTAATTATATTATAATTTATTTAAATTATAATTTATTTTACTATAAAATCATTTAATAATTAAATTATTTATTTTTATATCTAAATAACCTATTTAATATATTTCATTACTAAATAAGTTTTAAATATTTAAATAATTAACTAATTATTTAATTAATTAAAAATAAAATAATAATTCAAGTATAACATAATAAAATAAATTAATAAATTAATTATAAAAGAAAATCATTATTTATTTATTTCATAATTTAAATAAGAAAATAATTACCTAAATAAATGATATAATAATATAATAATAAAAAATAAATCAAATAAGAAATTTAATTAAATAACTATATAACTAAATAAATTAATTATTTTACTATAATTATTAAACCATTTAACTTATTAAATAATTAAATAAATAATTAATTTAATTAAAAAATTATAGTAACATTACTATGATAATAATAATAATGTTAAGATGATACTATTCAGAAGTGAAGTTTAGAATTTAGATTCCTTCTTAGTTCACACCTATACCCATGGCAAATGTACTACAGTATGACTTCTACCCTCTTCTCTCTTCGTTTATCTCTCCGTTCTTTTCTCTTCTTCTTTCTTTTTTGTCTTCGTTTTTCTCTATTTTATTGTGACAGGTCGGTTGGGCTCGACATGTTCTTGCTGATAACGTGTTATGAGATGGAAGAAAAATAGAGCCATCAAATGTGCCCCACTCTGAAGAGGTCGTATATTATTTATATGGTAAGCTTACTTAGGGACTATGCAATCTATGGGAAATCCTAATCCTTTGGAGAGATTCGATGGTGAACAGCTATCTGGTCGAACAACCTCATAATAGTTATAATGTTTTAAATTATTTTTTTAAAAAAATAAATTATTTTTAAAGCAAAAAATTTGAGTATACCTCATCTTCCTTCTTTACTTCCTATTATTTAATTAGTTAAATAAATAAAATAGTTAAATAAATAAATAATTAAAAAAATTTGTAATTATCTATATAATTAAATAATTAAATTATTTAAATAATTTATTTATTTTTGAAATAATAAAATAAATAAATATTAATTTAATTATTTCAAAAAATATTAAATTTTTTTAAAAATATTTTATTATATATATATATATTCACATAATTTACTAATTATATATATAATAAGTAAATAGTTATTGAATTATTATTTTATTTTCATACTTAATTAAATAATTATATTTTTCTAATTATTTTAATTAATTTTATATACATTAATAATATAATTTTTTAATTATTTAATTACATAATAATTTATTGAAATTATTATTTATTTAACTATGAAATCTTTTTATAATTAAATTAAAGAAATAACTAATAAAATGAATTATTAAATTAATTATATATTTCTTTATTTAATAACTTAAATAATTAAATATTAGCTAATTGAATTATAAAATAATATAAGAATAATAATAAATAAAATAATAAATTTAAATAAACAACTGGATAATTAAATAATTAAATAAATTAATTCATTTACCAAAAACTTAAATTATTAAATTATTAAAAAAATTATTAATTTAATTAAAAAAAATTATTAACATTACTATAATAATCGTAATAACATTGAGATGATTCTATTGAGAAGTGGAGTTTTGGAATATAGATTCCTTTTTACTTCACACAATATAATTAAATTATTAAAATAATTTATTTATAATTTAAATACAAAAAAAATAATTATTTATTAAATTATTTAATAAAATATTAAGATATTTAAAAAATATTATATTATTTATATATTTAATTATTTAAATAATTATTTAAATAATAAGTAAATAGTTATTGAATTATTATTTTATTTTATTACTTAATTAAATAATTAATTTTTTTATTTATTTTGATAAATATATAAAAATATAATAAAATAATTTTCTAATTATTTTATTAAGTAATAATTTATTTAAATTTGAAATCATTTAATAATTAAATTATTGAATAGTTTAAGGAAATAATCTTTTTATTATTTTTCGTCACTAAATAACTTTTTTAATATTTAAATAATTAAATAATGATTTAATTATTTAAAAATAAAATAATATTTTAAAAATAGCAAATAAAATAAATTAATATATAAATTAAATAATAAAGTCATAATTTCTTTATTTAATAATTTCAATAATTAAATAGTTACAAAATACAATTATTTAATAATATAATCATAATAAAAAAATAATGTAATAAATTTAATTAAATAACTAGTTATCTAAATAATTAAATTAAATAATTATTTTACTAAAAACTTAATTATTAATTTATTTAAAGTATTAAATTATTGAAATTATTTAATAATTAAATAAGTGATTAATTTAAATAAAAAATTTATAGTAATATTACTATGATAATCATAATAATATTGAGATGATACTATTGAGAAGTAGAGTTTTAGAATTTAGATTTCTTTTTTACTTTACACCTATACCTATAGTGAATGGACTAGAACATAACTTCTTCTTTCTTCGTTTATCTCTCCGTTCTCTTCTCTCTTCTTCTTTCTCTTTTGTCTTTGTTTCTCTCTCTGTTTTTTATGACTGGTTGGCTGGGCTCGACATAATCATGGTGATAATATGTTGTGAGATAAGAGACAGTGAGAGCCATCAGATATCCCCTACCTAAAAGGAGTCGTATATTATTTATAGGGTAAGCTTACTTAGTACCTATGCAATTTATGGGAAACCCTAATCTATAGGAGAGATCCGACGGTAGACAATTATCTGATCGAATGATCTCATAATAGTTATAATGTTTTAATTTTTTTTCAAAAAAAAATATAAATTATTTTTAAAGCAAAAAATTCTGGAATGCCTAGTCTTCCTTCTTTACTTCTTATTATTTTATTAATTTAATTAGATTAATAAATTAAATAGTTGAAGAATTAAAAAATAAAATAAATATTTAATTATCTATATAATTAAATAATTTATTTCTTTAAATATTTTATTTATTATTTAAATATTAAAATAAATAAATAATTATTTGATTAATTTAAAATATAATAAGTTATTTTAATGTTTTTAAATATTTATATATTTAAAAAATAAACTAATTATTTATTTAATAAGTAAATAGTTATTGAATTTCTTTATTATTTTATTACTTAATTAAATAATTAATTTTTTTTATTTTAATTAATATTTCTTAATTTAATAAAATTATTTTGGATTTATTTCATTATATAATAATTTGTTTAAATTATTATTTATTTAATTATAAAATTATTTAATAATTAAATTATTTATTTATCTAAGTAAATAAACTATTTAATATATTTATTGACTACATAAGTTTTTTAATATTTAAATAATTAATTATTTTTTTTTATAAATGAAAAATAAAAATTAAAATTAAAAAAATAACTTATAAAATAAATAAATTAATTAACAATATAATTAAATAATTTTTTCTTTATTTAAAAATTTAAACAATTAAATAGTTACCTAATTAAAATATTTACTAAAATAATAATAATTAATTAATAAATTAATAAATTTAATGAAATAAATAGATTATTTAATAATTAAATAAATTAATTATATTGCTAAAAACTTAATTATAGTAATATTCTTATGATAATCATAATAATATTGAGATGATACTATTAAGAAGTAGAGTTTTGGAATTAAGATTCCTTCTTACTTCATAGCTATACTCATTGCCAATGGAGTAGAGTAGGAATTCTTTTCTCTTTTCTCTTCTCTCATTGTTTATCTCTTTGTTCTCTTCTTTCTTTTTTATTTTTGTTTCTCCCTCCGATTTCTTGTGACTGGTCGACTAGGCTCGACATGTTCATGCTGATAATGTGTTGTAAGATGGGAGAAAGAGAAAGCCGCCTGACGTGCCCCACCCTAAAGGGGTCTTATATTATTTATAGAGAAAGCTTACTTAAGGTATGAGCAATCTAGGGGAAACCCTAATTCATGGTAGAGATCCGCGATAGACAGTCATTTGATCGAATGATCTTATAACAATTATAATGTTTTAAATTTTTTATTTATTAATTATATCATTATTTTTTTATTTAATAATTTAAATAATTAAATAATTACTTAATTTATTTATTTAATAATATAATAATAATAAATAAATAAAATAATTAATTTAATTAAATAAAAATATAATTAAATAATTAAATAAATTAACTATTTTACTAAAAACAAATTATTAAATTAATTAAATTATAAAATTATTTAATTATTAAGTAAATAATTTATTTAATTAAAAAATTATAGTAATATTACTATAATAATCATAATAACATTGAGATGATACTATCGAGAAGTGGAGTTTTGGAATTTAGATATTTTTCTTACTTCATATCTATACCCATGGCTATGGAATGGAGCAGGACTAGTTCTCTCTTCTCTCTTTGTTTATCTCTCCGTTTTCTTTTCTCTTTTTCTATGGGAGAAAGAGAAAACCGTTTTCTTCTCTCTTCTTCTATACCCATGGCTATGGGAGAAAGAGAGAGCCGTCAAACATGCCCCACCCTAAAGGGGTCATATATTATTTATAGGACAAATTACTTAGGGCCTAAGTAATATATGGGAAACCCTAATCCATGGGAGAGATCCGATGGTGAGTAGCCATCTGATCGAACTATCTCATAATAGTTGTAATGTTTTAAATTTTTTTTCAAAAAAAATATAAATTATTTTTATAGAAAAAAATTTGGGTGTGCCTTATCTTACTTCTTTACTTCCTATTATTTAATTATTTTAATAAATTAAATAATCAAATAATTATTTAAATATCTATATAATAAAATTATTAAATTATTGAAATAATTTATTTATTTTTTAATATTAAAAAAAATAAATATTTATTAGATTATTTAAAAGAATATTAAGTTATTTATAGAAATATTTTATTATTTAAATTAAAAAATAAATTATATAATTATATTATTATTTATTTTATTTAATAATTTTAAAGAATTAAATAGTTACCTAATTTCTTTTTTTAAAATATAATCATAATAAATAAATAAAATAAAAAAATTTATAATAAAACTAGATAAATAAATAATTAAATAAATTTATTATTTTACTAAAAAATTAATTATTAAATTATTTAAATTATTTAATTATTAAATAAATTATTAATTTAATTAAAAAAATTATAGTGTTATTACAATGATAATCATAATAACGTTGAGATGATACTATTGAGAAGTAGAGTTTTGGAATTAAGATGCATTCTTACTTCACACCTATACCCGAGGCCATTGGATTGGAGCAGAACTTCTTCTTCCTTATCTCTTCGTTTATATCTTTAATCTCTTCTCTATTCTTTTCTCTTTTCAGTCTTCATTTCTCTCTCCGTTTTCTTGCGACTGGTCTGCTGGGCTTGACCTATTCGTACTGATAACGTATTGTGAGATGCGAGAAAGAGAGAGCCGTCAAACATGCCCTACCGTAAAGAGGTCGTATATTATTTATAGGGTAAGCTTACTTAGGGCCTAGATAATCTATGAGAAACCCTAATTCATGGGAGAGCTTCTTTGATAGACAGTCATTCGATCGAACGAACTCATAATAGTTGTAATATTTTAATTTCTTTTTAAAATATAAATTAATTTTCAAGCAAAAATTCGAGTATGCCTCATCTTCTTTCTTTACTTCCTATTATTTAATTAATTTAATTATTTTAAATAATTTAATAATTAAATAAATATTTAATTAAGTAATAAATTATTTAAAAATTTATTTATTATTTAAATATTAAAATAAATAAATATTCCTGTTGATTATATAAAAAAATATTAAATTATTTAAAAAAATATTTTATTATTTATATATTCAAATAATTAGCTAATTATATAAATAATAAGTAAATAGTTATTGAATTTTTATTTTATTTTATTACTTAATTAAAGAATTAATTATTTTATTTATTTTAATTATTATGCCATAATATAATATAATAATTATTTATTTATTTAATTACTTAATAATTTATTTAAAATATTATTTATTTAAATATGAAATCATTTAATATTTAAATTATTTATTTGTTTAAGTAAATAATCTATTTAATATATTTTTTTGCTATATAAGTTTTTAAATATTTAAATAATTAACTAATTATTTAATTATTTAAAAATAATTTAAAATTTTAATAAATAACTAATAAAGTAAATTAATAAATTAATTATATCATTAAATTACTATTTTTTTATTAAATAATTTAAAAAACAAAATAGTTAATTAATTTAATTATTTAATAATATAATTAAATAATATAGATAATATAATTTAATAATATAATTTTATAATAATTCTAATAAAATAACTAGATAGTTAAATAAATAAGTTAATTAATTATTTTACTAAACACTTAATTATTAAATAATTTAAATTTATCAATTCTTTAAATTATTTAATAATTAAATAAATAATTTATTTAATTAAAAAAATTATAGTGATATTACTATGATAATCATAATAACATTAAGATGATACTATTGAGAAGTAGAGTTTTGGAATTTAGATTCCTTCTTACTTTATACCTATAACCGTGGTGAATAGACTAGAGTATGACTTTTTCTCTCTTCTCTCTTCGTTTATCTCTCCGTTCTCTTTTCCGTTCTTCTCTCTATTCTGTCTTTGTTTCTCTCTTCGTTTTGTTACGATTGGTCAGTTGGGCTTGATATGTTTATGCTGATAACATGTTGTGAGATGGGAGAAAGAAAGAGCCGTCAAACATCCCCCAACCTAAAGGGGTCATATATTATTTAAAGGGTAAGCTTACTTAAGGCCTAAGCAATCTATGCTAATTAAACCCTAATCCATGGAAAAGATCCGACAGTGAACAGCCATCCGAACGAACGATCTCATAACAGTTGTAATGTTTTAAATTTTTTTAAAAGAAAAATATAATTATTAAATAAAATATTAAGTTTTTTTAAAAAATGTTTTATTATTTATATATTGAAATAATAAACTAATTATTTAAATATTAAGTAAATAGTTATTGAATTATGGTTTTGTTATATTAATAATTAAATAAATATATTTTTTATTTATATTAATTAATATTTTATAATTTAATAAAATAATTATTTAATTATTTAATTAAATAATAATTTATTGAAATTATTATTGATTTAACTATAAAATAATTTAATAATTAAATTATTTATTTATTTAAGTAAATAATCTTTTTAGTATATTTCTTCACTAAATAAGTTCTTAAATATTTAAATAAATAACTAATTATTTAATTAATTAAAAATAATATAGTAATTAAAGAAATAAATAATAAAATTAATTAATAAATTAATTATATAATTAAATAATTATTTCTTTATTTAATAATTTAAATAAATAATTCGAGTGGGGCTCATCTTCTTTCTTTACTTCCTATTAGTTAACTAATTTAATTAGTTTAATTAATTAAATAGTAAAGTATTTAAAAAAATATTTCATTAACTATATTATTAAATAAATAAATTATTGAAATAATTTATTTAATATTGAAATATGAAAATAAATATTTAAAGAATAAATAATGATTAATAAATTAAATAGTTAATGAATTAAAAAATAAAATAAATATTTAATTATCTATATAATTAAATAATTTATTTCTTTAAATATTTTATTTATTATTTAAATATTAAAATAAATAAATAATTATTTGATTAATTTAAAATATAATAAGTTATTTTAATATTTTTAAATATTTATATATTTAAAAAATAAACTAATTATTTAATTAATAAGTAAATAGTTATTGAATTTCTTTATTATTTTATTACTTAATTAAATAATTAATTTTTTTTATTTTAATTAATATTTCTTAATTTAATAAAATTATTTTGGAATTATTTCATTATATAATAATTTGTTTAAATTATTATTTATTTAATTATAAAATTATTTAATAATTAAATTATTTATTTATCTAAGTAAATAAACTATTTAATATATTTATTGACTACATAAGTTTTTTAATATTTAAATAATTAATTATTTTTTTTTATAAATGAAAAAAAAAAAATAATAATTTATAAAATAAATAAATTAATTAACAATATAATTAAATCATTTTTTCTTTATTTAAAAATTTAAACAATTAAATAGTTACCTAATTAAAATATTTACTAAAATAATAATAATAAATTAATAAATTAATAAATTTAATGAAATAAATAGATTATTTAATAACTAAATAAATTAATTATATTACTAAAAACTTAATTATAGTAATATTCTTATGATAATCATAATAATATTGAGATGATACTATTGAGAAGTAGAGTTTTGGAATTAAGATTCCTTCTTACTTCATAGCTATACTCATTGCCAATGGAGTAGAGTAGGAATTCTTTTCTCTTTTCTCTTCTCTCATTGTTTATCTCTTTGTTCTCTTCTTTCTTCTTCTTTTTTTTCTATTTTCGTTTCTCTCTCCGATTTCTTGTGACTGGTCGACTAGGCTCGACATGTTCATGCTGATAATGTGTTGTAAGATGGGAGAAAGAGAAAGCCGCCTGACGTGCCCCACCATAAAGGGGTCTTATATTATTTATAGAGAAAGCTTACTTAGGGTATGAGCAATCTATGGGAAACCCTAATTCATGGTAGAGATCCGACGATGGACAGTCATTCGATCGAATGATCTTATAACAGTTGTAATGTTTTAAATTTTTTTAACAAAAATTGTAAATAATTTTTAAAGCAAAAAATTTGGGTATGCCTCATCTTTCTTCTTTACTTTCTATTATTTAATTAGTTTAATAAATAAATAATTTATTTATTAATTATATCATTATTTTTTTATTTAATAATTTAAATAATTATATAATTACTTAATTTATTTATTTAATAATATAATAATAATAAATAAACAAAATAATTAATTTAATTAAATAAAAATATAATTAAATAATTAAATAAATTAACTATTTTACTAAAAACAAATTATTAAATTATTTAAATTATAAAATTATTTAATTATTAAGTAAATAATTTATTTAATTAAAAAATTATAGTAATATTACTATAATAATCATAATAACATTGAGATGATACTTTCGAGAAGTGGAGTTTTGGAATTTAGATATTTTTCTTACTTCATATCTATACCCATGCCTATGGAATGGAGCAGGACTAGTTCTCTCTTCTCTCTTTGTTTATCTCTCCGTTTTCTTTTCTCTTTTTCTATAGGAGAAAGAGAGAACCGTTTTCTTCTCTCTTCTTCTATACCCATGGCTATGGGAGAAAGAGAGAGCCGTCAAACATGCCCCACCCTAAAGGGGTCATATATTATTTATAGGACAAATTACTTAGGGCCTAAGTAATATATGGGAAACCCTAATCCATGGGAGAGATCCGACGGTAAGTAGCCATCCGATCGAACTATCTCATAATAGTTGTAATGTTTTAATTTTTTTTTCAAAAAAAATATAAATTATTTTTATAGAAAAAAATTTGGGTGTGCCTTATCTTACTTCTTTACTTCCTATTATTTAATTATTTTAATAAATTAAATATTTAAATAATTAAATAATCAAATAATTATTTAAATATCTATATAATAAAATTATTAAATTATTGAAATAATTTATTTATTTTTTAATATTAAAAAAAATAAATATTTATTAGATTATTTAAAAGAATATTAAGTTATTTATAGAAATATTTTATTATTTAAATTAAAAAATAAATTATATAATTAAATTATTATTTATTTTATTTAATAATTTTAAAGAACTAAATAGTTACCTAATTTCTTTTTTTAAAAATATAATCATAATAAATAAATAAAATAAAAAAATTTATAATATAACTAGATAAATAAATAATTAAATAAATTTATTATTTTACTAAAAAATTAATTATTAAATTATTTAAATTATTTAATTATTAAATAAATTATTAATTTAATTAAAAATATTATAGTGTTATTACAATGATAATCATAATAACGTTGAGATGATACTATTGAGAAGTAGAGTTTTGGAATTAAGATTCATTCTTACTTCACACCTATACCCGAGGCCAATGGATTGGAGCAGAACTTCTTCTTCCTTATCTCTTCGTTTATATCTTTAATCTCTTCTCTGTTCTTTTCTCTTTTCAGTCTTCATTTCTCTCTCCGTTTTCTTGCGACTGGTCTGCTGAGCTCGACCTATTCGTACTGATAACGTATTGTCAGATGCGAGAAAGAGAGAGCCGTCAAACATGCCCTACCCTAAAGAGGTCGTATATTATTTATAGGGTAAGCTTACTTAGGGCCTAGATAATCTATGAGAAACCCTAATTCATGGGAGAGCTTCTTTGATAGGCAACCATTCGATCGAACGAACTCATAATAGTTGTATTATTTTAATTTCTTTTTAAAATATAAATTAATTTTAAAGAAAAAAATTCGAGTATGCCTCATCTTCTTTCTTTACTTCCTATTATTTAATTAATTTAATTATTGTAAATAATTTAATAATTAAATAAATATTTAATTAAGTAATAAATTATTTAAAAATTTATTTATTATTTAAATATTAAAATAAATAAATATTCCTGTTGATTATATAAAAATATATTAAATTATTTAAAAAATTATTTTATTATTTATATATTCAAATAATTAGCTAATTATATAAATAATAAGTAAATAGTTATTGAATTTTTATTTTATTTTATTACTTAATTAAAGAAGTAATTATTTTATTTATTTTAATTATTATGCCATAATATAATATAATAATTATTTATTTATTTAATTACTTAATAATTTATTTAAAATATTATTTATTTAAATATGAAATCATTTAATATTTAAATTATTTATTTGTTTAAGTAAATAATCTATTTAATATATTTTTTTGCTATATAAGTTTTTAAATATTTAAATAATTAACTAATTATTTAATTATTTAAAAATAATTTAAAATTTTAATAAATAACTAATAAAGTAAATTAATAAATTAATTATATCATTAAATTATTTTTTTTATTAAATAATTTAAAAAATAAAATAGATAATTAATTTAATTATTTAATAATATAATTAAATAATCTAGATAATATAATTTAATAATATAATTTTATAATAATTCTAATAAAATAACTAGATAGTTAAATAAATAAGTTAATTAATTATTTTACTAAATACTTAATTATTAAATAATTTTAATTTATCAATTATTTAAATTATTTAATAATTAAATAAATAATTTATTTAATTAAAAAAATTATAGTGATATTACTATGATAATCATAATAACATTAAGATGATACTATTGAGAAGTAGAGTTTTGGAATTTAGATTCCTTCTTACTTCATACCTATAACCGTGGTGAATAGACTAGAGTATGACTTTTTCTCTCTTCTCTCTTCGTTTATCTCTCCGTTCTCTTCTCCGTTCTTCTCTCTATTCTGTCTTTGTTTCTCTCTTCGTTTTGTTACGATTGGTCAGCTGGGCTTGATATGTTTATGCTGATAACATGTTGTGAGATGGGAGAAAGAAAGAGCCGTCAAACATCCCCCACCCTAAAGGGGTCATATATTATTTAAAGGGTAAGCTTACTTAAGGCCTAAGCAATCTATGCTAATTAAAACCTAATCCATGGAAAAGATCCGACAGTGAACAGCCATCCGAACGAACGATCTCATAACAGTTGTAATGTTTTAAATTTTTTTAAAAGAAAAATATAAACTACTTTTAAAGCAAAAAATTCGGGTATGACTTATCTTCCTTCTTAACTTCCAATTATTTTATTAATTTAATTTGTATCATAAAATAAATAGTTAACTAATAAAATAATTAATTAAGCATTTAATTATCTATATAATTAAATATTTTATTTAAATAAATAAGTCATGTATTAATTAAATATTAAAATAAATAAATATATAATTAATTATTTAATAAAATATTAAGTTTTTTAAAAAAATGTTTTATTATTTATATATTGAAATAATAAACTAATTATTAAAATATTAAGTAAATAGTTATTGAATTATGGTTTTATTATATTAATAATTAAATAAATATATTTTTTATTTATATTAATTATTATTTTATAATTTAATAAAATAATTATTTAATTATTTAATTAAATAATAATTTATTAAAATTATTATTTATTTAACTATAAAATAATTTAATAATTAAATTATTTATTTTTTTAAGTAAATAATCTTTTTAGTATATTTCTTCACTAAATAAGTTCTTAAATATTTAAATAAATAACTAATTATTTAATTAATTAAAAATAATATAGTAATTAAAGAAATTAATAATAAAATTAATTAATAAATTAATTATATAATTAAATAATTATTTCTTTATTTAATAATTTAAATAAATAATTCGAGTGGGGCTCATCTTCTTTCTTTACTTCCTATTATTTAAATAATTTAATTAGTTTAATAAATTAAATAGTAAAATATTTAAATAAATATTTCATTAAGTATATTATTAAATAAATAAATTATTAAAATAATTTATTTAATATTGAAATATGAAAATAAATAAATATTTTTTAAATTATTTAATAAAATATTAAGATATTTAAAAAATAATTTTATTATTTATATATACAAATAATTAACTAATTATTTAAATAATAAGTAAATAGTTATGAAATTATTATTTTATTTTATTACTTAATTAAATAAGTTTTTTTTTATATTTTGTAATTTAATAAAAATTATAGTGCCTTTACTATGATAATCATAATAATGTTAAGATGATATTATTGAGAAATAGAGTTTTGGAATTTAGATTTCTTCTTACTTGACACTTATGCCCGTGGCGAATGGTTTAGAGCAGGACTTCTTCTCTCTTCTCTCTTCGTTTTTCTCTACATTCTCTTCTCTCTTTGTTTCTCTTTCCATTTTCTTATGATTGGTCGGCTGGGCTCGATATGTTTATACTGATGATGTATTGTGAGATGGGAGAAAGGGAGAGTTATTAAACATCCCCTACCCTAAAGGGGTTGTATATTATTTAAAGGGTTAGCTTACTTAAGTCCTAAGCAATCTATACTAAACCCTTATCCATGGGAGAGATATGATGGTTAACAGCCATCCGATAGAACGATCTCATAACAGTGGTAATCTTTTAAATTTTTTTAAAGAAAAATATAAAACATTTTTAAAGCAAAAAATTCGGGTATACCTTATCTTCCTTCTTAACTTCCGATTATTTAATTAATTTAATTTGATTAATAAATTAAATAGTTAAATAAATAAGTAAATATTTAATTATCTATATAATTAATTAATTAAGAATTTAAAAAATTTATTGATTATTTAAATATTAAAATAACTAAATATTTATTTAAATAAATATTAATTTATTTAAAAAATATTTTATTATTTATATATTCAAATAATTTACTAGTTATTCAAATAATAAGTAAATAGTTATTAAATTATTGTTTTATTTTATTATATAATTAAATAATTAATTTTTTTGTTTATTTCAATTAATATTTCATAATTTATGAAAATAAATTTTTAATTATTTAATTATATAATAATTTATATAAATTATTATTTATTTAACTATGAAATCATTTATTAATTAAATTATTTATTTCTTTAAGTAAATAATCTATTTAATATATTTCTTTACTAAATAATCTTTTAAATATTTAAATAATTGTCTAATTATTTAATTATCTAAAAATAAAAAAATTATAGTAACATTACTATGATAATCATAATAACATTGAGATGGTACTATTAAGAAGTGGAGTTTTGGAATTTAGATTCCTTTTTACTTTATACCTGTACCCGTGGCCAATGGACTAGAGCAAGAGTTCTTCTCTCTTCTATCTTTGTTTATCTCTCCATTCTCTTCTCTCTTCTTCTCTCTCTTCTTTTTTTGTTTTACTCTCCGTTTTCTTATGACTGGGGGCTGGGCTCGACATGTTCGTGCTAATAACGTATTATGAGATTAGAGAAAAAGAGAGCCATCAAATATGCCCTATCCTAAAGGGGTCGTATATTATTTATAGGGTAAACTTACATAGGGCCTAAATAATCTATGGAAAACCCTAATCTATAGGAGAGGTCTGATAGTGGTCAGCCATCTGGTCGAACGATCTAATAATAGTTGTAATATTTTAAATTTTCTTAAAGAAAAATATAAATTATTTTTTAAGCAAAAAATTCAGGTATGCCTCGTCTTCCTTCTTTACTTGATATTATTTAATTTATTTAATTAGTTTAATAAATTAAAATATTAAATAATTAAATAAATAAATTATTTAAATAAATTATTTATTATTTAAATATTAAAATAAATAAATATTTATTTGGTTATTTAAAAAATATTAAATTATTTAAAAAAATATTTTATTCTTTATATATTCAAATAATTAACTTATTATTTAAATAATAAGTAAATAATAATTGAATTATTATTTTATTTTATTATTTTATAAAAGCAATAAATTTTTTTTATTTTAATTAATGTTTTATAATTTTCTGAAATAATTTTTTATTTTTTAATGATATAATAATATATTTAAATTATTATTTATTTTACAATGAAATTATTTAATAATTTAAAAATTTACTTTTATTAATAAATAATTGATTTAATATATTTCATCACTAAATAAGTTTTAAATATTTAAATAACTAACTAATTATTTAAATAATTATAAATAAAATAATAATTTAATAAATAACTAATAAAATAAATTAATAAATTAATTATATAATTAAATAATTATTTCTTTATTTAATAATTTCAATAATTAAATAATTACCTAATTTTTATTTAATCATATAATAATAGTAAAAAACAAAATAATAAATTTGATTAAATAATTAGATAATTAAATGAAAACAAAATAAATTAGTTTACTAAAAACAAATTATTAAATTATTTAAATTATTAAATTTATTTAATAATTAAATAAATATTAAATATAATTAAGAAAAATATGGTAACATTAATATGATAATCGTAATAATGTTTAGATAATACTATTGAGAAGTGAAGTTTTAGAATTTAGATTCCTTTTTACTTTACGCCCATACCCGTTGCCAATGGACTGGAATAGGACTTATTATCTCTTCTCTCTTTGATTATCTCTCTGTTCTCTTTTCTTTTTTTTTTTCTATCTTCTGTCTTCGTTTCTCCCTTCGTTTTCTTGTGACTGGTCGATTGGGCTTGACTTGTTCGTGCTGATAACATATTGTGTGATGGGAGAGAGAGAGAACTGTCAAACATGCCCCACCCTAAAGGGGTTGCATATTATTTATATGGAATGCTTACTTAGGGCCTAAGCAATCTTGGGGAAACCCTAATCCAAATAAGAGATCTGATGGCAGACAGCCATCCGATCGAACGATCTTATAACAGTTGTAATGTTTCAATTTTTTTTTAAAAAATATTAATTATTTTTAAAGCAAAAAATTCGAGTATGCCTCATCTTCTTTCTTTACTTCCTATTATTTAAATAATTTAATTAGTTTGATAAATTAAATAGTTAAATAAATGAAAAATTAAATAAATATTTATTTTCTTTATAATTAAATAATTAAATAATTATAGTAATTTATTTATTATTTAAATATTAATATAAATAAATATTTTTTAATTATTAAAAAAAGTATTAAGTAATTTAAAAAAATATTTTATTATTTATATATTCAAATAATTAACTAAATATTTAAATAATAAGTAAAAAGTTATAAAATTATTGTTTTATTTTATTACTTAATTAAATAATTAATTTTTTATTTATTTCAGTTCATATTTCATAATTTAATAAAATAATTTTTTAATTACTTAATTATATAATAATTTATTTAAATTATTATTATTTAACTATAAAATCATTTAATAATGAAATTAGTTATTTGTTTAAGTAAATAATTTATTTAATATATTTTATTTACCAACTAATATTTTAAATATTTAAATAATTACCTAATTCTTTAATAAATAAAAAATAAAATAATAATTAAATAAATAACTAATAAAATGAATTAATAAATTTATTTTATAATTAAATCAATATTCCTTTACTTAATTATTTAAATAATTAAAAAGTTACCTAATTTAATTATTTAGTAATATAAAAAAAATAAATAAATAAAGTAATAAATTTAAATAAATAAATAAATAATTAAATCAATGAATTATTTTACAAAAAATTTAATTATTAAATTATTTCAATTATTTAATAATAAAATAAATGATTAATTTAATTTAAAAAATTATAGTAATATTACTATGGTAATCATAATAACATTGAAATGATACTGTTGAGAACTGGAATTTTTGAATTTAAATTTCTTCTTATATCACACCTTCTCTCTTCGTTCTTTTATATTTTTATTTATCTCTCCGTTTTCTTGTGGCTGGTCAGTTGGGCTCGATATGTTTATGCTGATAACGTATTGGGAGATAGAAGAAAGTGAGAGTCGTCAAACGTGCCCCACCCTAAAAAGAACTTATATTATTTATAGGGTAAGCTTACTTAGGGCCAAAGTAATCTCTAAGAAACCTTAATCAATGGGAGTGATCCGATGGTGGACAGCCATACGATTGAACGATCTCCTAACAGTTGTAATGTTTTAAATTTTTTTAAAGAAAAATATAAATTTTTTTTAAAGCAAAACATTCGGGTGTACCTCATTTTCCTTCTTTACTTCCTATTATTTTATTAATTTAATTAGTTTAATAAATTAAATAGTTAATAATTAAATAATTAAATAATTTAAATAATTTATTAATTATTTAAATATTAAAATAAATAAATAAATATTGAATTATTTAAAAAAATATTTAGTCATTTAAAAGAATATTTTATTATTTATATTTTAAAATAATATAATAATTATTTAAATAATATGTGAAAAATTACTGAATTATTATTTTATTTTATTAATTTATTAAATAATTAAATTTTTTATTTATTTTAATTAATCTTTCATAATATAATAAAATAATTTTTTAATTATTTCATTATATAATAATTTAGTTCAATTATTATTTAATTAACTATAAAATTATTAAATAATTAAATAATTTAATTATTTAAGTAAATAATCTATTTAATATATTTCTTTATAAAATAGGTTTTTAAATATTTAAATAATTATTTAATGATTTAATTAATTAAAAATTAAATAATAATCAAAGAAATAGATAATAAAATAAATAAAAATATTAATTATATAATTAAATCATTATTTAGTTAATTATTAATTGAAATAATGAAATAGTTTACTAATTTAATTATTTGATAATATGATAATATTAAATAAATTAAATAATAATATTAATTAAATAACTAGATGATTAATTAATTCAATAAATTAATTATTTTAATAAAAATATAATTATTGAATTATTTAATAATTAAAAAAATGATTAATTTAATTAAAAAAATTATAGTAACATTACTATGATAATCATAATAGCATTGAAATGATACTATTGAGAAGTTGAGTTTTAGAATTTAGATTCTTTCTTACTTCACACCTATACTTGTGGCCAATGGACTGGTGCAGGATTTCTTCTCTCTTCTCTCTTTATTTATCTCTCCATTCTCTTCTCTCTTCTTTTCTGTTTTTTGTCTTTGTTTCTCTCTATTTTCTTGTGACTGGTCGGCTGGGCTCGATATTTTCGTGCTGATAACGTGTTATGTGATGGGAGAAAGAGAGAGCTATCAAATTGCCCCACCATAAAGGGGTCGTATATTATTTATATAGTAAGTTTACTTAGGGCCTAAGCAATCTATAGGAAACCCTAATCCATAGGGGAGATCCGATGGTAGACAGACATCTAATGGAACGATCTCATAACAGTTATAATGTTTTAAATTTTTTTAAAGAAAAATAGAAATTATTTTTGAAATAAAAAATTCGGGTGTGCCTCATCTTTCTACTTTACTTCTTATTATTTAATTAATTTATAACTACAGCATGACTCTTTAGTTCACACCTATACCCATGGCAAATATACTACAGCATGACTTCTTCCCTCTTCTCTCTTCATTTATCTCTCCGTTCTTTTCTCTTTTCTGTATTCGTTTCTCTCTCTATTGTCTTGCGACAGGTCGGCTGGGGCTCGACATATTCATGCTGATAACGTGTTGTATGATGGGAGAAAAAGAGAGCCATCAAACGTGCCCCACTCTGAATATGTTGTATATTATTTATAGGATAAACTTACTTAGGGACTAAGCAATCTATAGAAAATCCTAATCCTTGGGAGAGATTCGATGGTGGACAGCTATCCGATCAAACAAGCTTATAACAGTTAAATGTTTTAAATTAATTTAAAGAAAAATAAAAATTATTTTTAAAGAAAAAAATTCGAGTATGCCTCATCTTCCTTCTTTACTTCCAATTATTTAATTAATTTAATTAGTTTAATAAATAAAACTGGAGCAGGATTTTAGATTCCTTCTTACTTTACACCTATACCCGTGGCCAATGGACTGGAGCAACACTTTTTCTCTCTTCTATCGTTATTTATCTCTCCATTCTCTTCTCTCTTCTTCTGTCTCTTCTGTCTTTGTTTCACTCTCCGTTTTCTTGTGATTGGGGGCTGGGCTCGACATGTTCGTGCTGATAATGTGTTGTGAGATAAGAGAAAGAGAGAGCCATCACACTTACTTAAGGCCTAAGCAATCTATATGAAACCCTAATCCATAGAAAAGATCCGACGATGGTTAACCATCCGGTCGAACGATTTAATAATAGTTGTAATATTTTAAATTTTCTTAAAGAAAAATATAAATTATTTTTTAAGTAAAAAATTCAGGTGTGCCTTATATTCCTTCTTTACTTGATATTATTTAATTAATTTAATTAGTTTAATAAATTAAATAGTTAAATAATTAAATAAATATTTTATTAGCTATATAATTAAATAATTAATTTATTTAAATAATAAATTTATTATTTAAATATTAAAATAAATAAATATTTATTTTATTATTTAAAAAATCTTAAGTTATTTAAAAAAATATTTTATTATTTATATATTCAAATAATTAACTTATTATTTCAATAATAAGTAAATAATAATTGAATTATTCTTTTATTTTATTAATTAATAAAATCAATAACTTTTTTATTTATTTTAATTAATATTTTCTAATTTTTAAAAATAATTATTTAATTATTTAATTATATAATAATATATTTAAATTATTTTTTATTTAAATATAAAAACATTTAATAATTTAATAATTTATTTTAATAAATAAATAACCTATTTTATATATTTTATTACTAAATATGTTTTTAAATATTTAAATAATTAACTAATTATTTAATTAATTAAAAATAAAATAATAATGAAAGAAATAATTAATAAAATAAATTAGTAAATTAATTATATAATAAATTTTTTAATTTAAACAATTAAATGATTACCTAATTTAATTTTTTAATAATATAATAATAATAATAAATAAAATAATAAATTTGATTAAATAACTAGATAATTAAATAAAAAAAATTAATTAGTTTACTAAAACTTTAATTATTAAAATATTTAAATTATTAAATTTTTTAATTTATTTAATAATTAAATAAATAATAAATTTAATTAAGAATAAATATGGTAATATCAATATTATAATCATAATAAAGTTTAGATGATACTATTGAGAAGTGGAGTTTTTGAATTTAGATTCCTTCTTACTTTATGCCTATATCCTTAGCCAATGGACTGGTGCAGGACTTCTTCTCTCTTTTCTCTTTGTTTATCTCTCCGTTCTCTTCTTTCTTTTTTTCTATCTTCTGTCTTTATTTATTCCTTCATTTTTTTGTGACTGGTCGGCTAGGCTTGACATGTTCGTGCTGATAACGTGTTGTGTGATGGGAGAAAGAGAGAGCTATCAAATGTGTCCCACCATAAAGGGTTTATTTATTATTTATATGGAAAGCTTACTTAGGAATTAAGCAATCTATGAGAAACCCTAATCCATAGAAGAGATCCGAAGATAGACAGCCATCCGATCGAACGATCTTATAACATTTGTAATGTTTAAAATTTTTTTAAAGAAAAATATTAATTATTTTTAAAGCAAAAAATTCGAGTGTGCCTTATCTTCCATTTTTACTTCCTATTATTTAATTAATTTAATTAGTTTAATAAATTTAATAGTTAAATAATTAAAAAATTAAATAAATATTTATTTTCTTTATTATTAAATAATAAAATTATTTCAATAATTTATTTATTATAGAAATATTAACATAAATAAATATTTATTTGATTATTTAAAAAAATATTAAGTAATTTTAAAAAATATTATATTATTTATATATTCAAATAATTAACTAATTATTTAAATAATAAGTAAATTGTTATAAAATTATTATTTAATTTTATTAATTAATTAAATAATTAATTTTTTATTTATTTCAATTCATATTTTATAATTTAATAAAATAATTTTTTAAATATTAAATTATATAATAATTTATTTAAATTATTATTATTTAACTATAAAATCATTTAATAAATAAATTATTTATTTGTTTAAGTAAATATTTTATTTAATATATTTCTTTACTAACTAAATTTCTAAATATTTAAAAAATTAACTAATTCTTTATTTAATAAAAAATAAAATTATAATTAAAGAAATAACTAATAAAATAAATTAATAAATTAATTTTATAATTAAATCAATATTCCTTTCCTTAATAATTTAAACAATTAAATAGTTATACAATTTAATTATTTAATCATATAAAAATAATAAATAAATAAAATAATAAATTTAATTAAATAAATAAATAATTAAATAAATTAATTATTTTACAAAATATTTAATTATTAATTTTATAAATTATTTAATAAATAACGAAATAATTAATTTGATTTAAAAAATTATAGTAATATTACTATGATAATCATAACAATATTGAGATGATACTATTGAGAATTGGAATTTTTGAATTTAGATTTCTTCTTACATCACACCTATATCTGTGGTAATTATACTGGAGGAGGACTTCTTCTCTATTCTCTCTTCGTTTATCTTCTCGTTCTCTTCTAGCTTCTCTCTCTTCTATTTTTTTTTCTCTCTCCATTTTCTTGTAATTGGTCGGTTGGGCTCGATATGTTTGTACTGATAATGTATTGCAAGATGGGAGAAAGAGAGAGTCGTCAAACATGTCCCACCCGAAAGAGGTCTTATATTATTTATAGGGTAAGATTACTTAGGGCCTAAGCAATCTCTGACAAACCTTAATCCATGGGAGATATCCGATAGTGGACAGCCATCCGATCTAACGATCTCATAACAGTTGTATTGTTTTAATTTTTTTTTTTAAAAAATATAAATTAATTTTAAAGCAACAAATTCGGGTATGCCTTATTTTCTTTCTTTACTGCCTATTATTTAATTAATTTAATTTGTTTAATAAATTAAATAGTTAAATAATTAAATAAATATTTAATTATCTATATAATTAAATAATTTAATTATTTTTTAAATATTAAAATAAATAAATATTTATTTGATTATTTAAAAAAAAATTAAGTTATTAAAAAAAATATTTTATTATTTATATGTTCAAATAATATACTAATTATTTAAATAATAAGTGACTAGTTATTTAATTATTATTTAATTATATTACTTTATTAAATAATTAAATTTTTTTTTATTTCAATTAATATTTTATAATTTAATAAAATAAATTTATAATTATTCAATTACATAATAATTTATTTCAATTATTATTTAATTACTATGAAATTATTAAATAATTAAATTATTTAATTGTTTAAGTAAAGAAACTTATATTTAATTTATTTAATAATTTAAATAATTAAATATTTACCTAATTTAATTAATTCATAATATAATTAAATACACTAGATAATATAATTTAATAATATAATTTCATTATAATCTTAATTAAATAACTAGATAATAAAATAATTAAATAAATTAATTATTTTACTAAAAGCTAAATAAATAAATAATTTAAATAATTTTTTTATTTAAATTATATAATAATTAAATAAATATTTAAATTAATTAAAAAAATTATAGTGATATTACTATGAAAATCATAATGATGTTGATATGATACTATTGAGAAGTACAGTTTTGGAATTTAGGTACCATCTTACTTCACACCTATACTCGTGACGAATAGAATAGAGTTAGACTTTTTCGTTCTTCTCTCTTCATTCTCTTCTCCCTTCTTCTCTCTCTTTTGTCTTCATTTCTCTCCTCATTTTCTTACGAATGATCGATTGGGCTTGATATGTTCGTGTTGATAACGTGTTGTGAGGTAGAAGAAAGTGTGAGCCGTCAAACGTCCCCTACTATAAAAGGGTCGTATATTATTTAAAGGATAAGCTTACTTAAGGCCTAAGCAATCTATGCTAAACCCAAATATGTGGGAGAGATTTGACACTAAACAGCCATCCGATCGAACAATCTTATAACAGTTCTAATGTTTTAATTTTTTTTTAAAGAAAAATATAAACTACTTTTAAATCAAAAAATTAGGGTGTGCCTCATCTTCCTACTTTACTTCCTTCTTAACTTTAGATTATTTTATTAATTTAATTTGTATAATAAATTTAATAGTTTAATAATAAAATAATTAAGTAAGTATTTAATTATTTATATAATTAAATATTTTATTTATTTAGATAAGTTATTTATTATTTAAATATTAAAATAAATAAATATTTATTTGATTATTAAAAAAATATCAAGTTATTTAAAAAAATATTTTATTATTTATATATTGAAATAATGGACTAATTATTTAAATAATAAGTAAATAGTTATTGAATTATTGTTTTATTTTATTAATAAATAAATAATTATTATTTTTTATTTATTTACATTAATATTTTATAATTTCATAAAAACATTTTTTACTTATTTAATTACATAATATTTTATGTCAATTATGATTTATTTAACTATAAAATAATTTAATAATTAAATAATTTATTTATTTAAGTAAATAATCTATTTAGTATATATTTTTACTAAATAAGTTTTTAAATATTGAAATAATTCACTAATTATTTAATTAATGAAAAATAATATAATAAATATATATTAACTAATAAAATAAATTAATAAATTAATTATATAATTAAATTATTATTTTTTTATTTAATAATTTAATTTAATAATTTGAGTGGGTCTCATCTTTCTTCTTTATATACTATTATTTAACTAATTTAATTAGTATAATAAATTAAATAGTTAAATAATTAAATAAATATTTCACTAACTATATTATTTAAAAAATAAATTATTTAAATAATTTGTTTATTATTGCAATATGAAAATTAATAAATATTTATTAGATTATTTAATAAAATATTAAGATATTTTAAAAAATATTTTATTATTTATATATTGAAATAATTAACCAATTTTTTCAATAATAAGAAAATATTTATTGAATTATTATTTTATTTTAGTACTTAATTAAATAATTTTTTTTTTTTTCATTAGTAATTTATAATTTAATAAAAACTATATTGACATTACTATGATAATTATAATAACGTTGAGATGAAACTATTGAGAAGTGGAGTTTTAAAATTTAGATTCCTTTTTAATTCACACTTATACCCATGGCGAATGGTCTGGAGCTGGACTTCTTCTCTCTTAGTTTATCTCTATGTTCTCTTCTCCCTTCTTCTCTCTATTCTATCTTCGTTTCTTTCTCCGTTTTCTTACGACTGGTCGGCTAGGCTCGATATGTTCATGCTTATAAAGTGTTGTGAGATGAGAAAAAGAGAGAGCCGTCAAACGTCCCCCACCATAAAGAGGTCATATATTATTTAAAGGGTAAGCTTACTTAAGACCTAAGCAATCTATGCTAAACCCTAATCCATGGGAGAGATCCGACGGAAAATAGCCATTTGATCGAACAATCTCATAACAGTTATAATGTTTTAAATTTTTTTTAAAGAAAAATATAAACTATTTTTAAAGCAAAAAATTTGGGTATGCCTTATCTTCCTTCTTTACATCCTTTTAAACTTTTGATTATTTAATTAATATAATTAGTTTAATAAATTAAATATTTAAATATTTAAGTAAATATTTAATTATATATATAATTAAATAATTAATAACTTAAATAATTTATTTATTATTTAAATATTAAAATAAATAAATATTTGTTTAATTATTTAAATAAATATTAAGTTATTTAAAAAATATTTGATTATTTATATATTCAAATAATTAACTAATTATTCAAATAATAAGTAAATAGTTATTAAATTATTTTTTTATTTTATTATATAATTAAATAATTAATTTTTTATTTATTATAATTAATATTTTATAATTTCTTAAAATAATTTTTAAAATTTGTAATTATATAAAAATTTATATAACTTATTATATATTTAATTATAAAATTATTTAATAATTAAATTATTTATTTGTTTAAGTAAAAAATCTATTTAATATATTTCTTCACTAAATAAGATTTTAAATATTTAAATAATTATCTAATTATTTAATTAAATAAAAATAAAATAATAAATAAAAAAATTATAGTAACATTACTATGTTAATCATAATTACGATGAGATGGTACTATTGAGAAATGGAGTTTTGGAATTTAGATTCCTTCTTACTTTATACATATACCCGTGGCCAATGGACTGGAGTAGGACTTCTTCTCTCTTCTATCTTTGTTTATCTCTCCATTATCTTCTTTCTTCTTTTCTCTCTTCTGTCTTCGTTTCACTCTCCGTTTTCTTATAATCAGGGGCTGGGCTAGACATATTCGTACTGATAACGTATTGTGAGATGAGAGAAAGGGAGATCCATCAAATATGCCCCACCCTACGGAGGTCATATATTATTTATAGGGTAAACTTATTTAGAGCCTAAAAAATCTATGGGAAAGCCAATCTATGAGAGAGATCCGACGATGGTTAGCCATCCGGTCAATCGATCTTATATTTTAAATTTTTTTAAAGAAAAATATAAATTATTTTTTAAGCAAAAAATTCAGGTATGCCTCATGTTCCTTCTTTACCTGATATTATTTAATTAATTTAATTAGTCTAATAAATTAAATATTTAAATAAATAAATAATTTAATAACATTACTATGATAATCATTAAATAAAATAAATTATAATAATAACGTAAAGATGATACTACTCAGAAGTGAAGTTTTTGAATTAAGATTCCTTCTTAGTTCATACCTATACCCATGGAAAATATACTACAGCATGACTTCTTCCCTCTTCTCTCTTCGTTTATCTCTTCAGTCTTCTCTCTTCTTTTCTCTTTTCTGTCTTCGTTTCTCTTTCTGTTTTCTTGCGACAGGTTGGCTGGCTCGACATATTCGTGCTAATAATGTATTGTGAGATGAGAGAAAAAAAGAGCCATCAAACGTGCCCCACTCTGAAGAGGTCATATATTATTTATATGGTAAGCTTACTTAGAGACTAAGCAATATATAAGAAATCCTAATCCTTGGGAGGGATTCGATGGTGGACAACTATCCGATCGAACGATCTTATAACAGTTATAATATTTTAAATTATTTTAAAGAAAAATATAAATTACTTTTTAAGCAAAAAATTCGAGTGTGCCTTATCTTTCTTATTTACTTCCTATTATTTAATTAATTTAATTAGTTTGATAAATAAAATAGTTAAATAATTCAAAAATTAAATAAATATATAATTATCTATTTAATTAAATATTTAAATTATTTAAATAATTTATTTATTTTTGAAATATTAAAGTAAATAAATATTATTTTAATTACTTAAGAAAATATTAAGTTTTTTTTTATAAATATTTTCAAATAATTTACTAATTAATAAAATAATAAGTAAATAGTTATTAAATTATTGTTTTATTTTAATACTTAATTAAATATTTAAATTTTTTTATTTATCTTAATTAATATTTTACAATTTAATAAAATATTGTTTAAATATTTAAATATATAATAATTTATTTAAATTTTTATTTATTTAACTATAAAATCTTTTAATAATAAAATTATTTATTTATTATGTAAATAATCAATTTAATATATTTCTTCACTAACTAAGTTTTTAAATATTTAGTTAATTGAGTAATTATTTAATTTTTATTTAAAAAATAAAAATTCAAGAAATAACTAATAAAATGAATAAATAAATTAATTTTATAATTAAATCAGTATTTCTTTATTTAATAATTTTAATAATTAAATAATTACCTAATTAAATTATAATATAATATAATAATAATAAATAAATAAATTAAGAAATTTAAATAAATAACTTGATAATTAAATAATTAAATTAATTAATTATTTTACTAAAAACTTAAATTATGAAATTATTGAAATTATTGAAATTATTGAAATTATTTAATAACTAAATAAATTATTAATTTAATTAAAAAATATTTAGTAACATTACTATAATAATCAGAATAAAGTTGAGATGATTCTATTGAGAAGTGGAGTTTTAGAATATAGATTCCTTCTTACTTCATAGAATATATTTAAATTATTTAAATAATTTATTTATGATTTAAATATAAAATAATAAATAATTAAAAATAAAATAATAAATAAGCAATAAAATAATTTATTTATGATTTATTTTATTTCTTTATTAAATAATTTAAATAATTAAATAATTAAATAATGAAATTATAATATAATATAATCATAATAAATAAATAAAATAATAAATTTAATTAAATAACTAGATATCTAAATAATTAAATAAATTAATTATTTTACTAAATACTTAATTATTAAATTATTTAAAATTTTAAAATATTTAATAATTAAATAAATAATTAATTTAATTAAAAAAATTATAGTAACATTACTTTGATAATCATAATAATATTGAGACGATACTATTGAGAAGTATAGTTTAAGAATTTTGATTCCTTCTTACTTTATATCTATACCTGTGGTGAATGGACTAGAACATAACTTTTTCTTTCTTTGTTTATCTCTTCATTCTCTTTTCTTTTCTTCTTTCTTTTTTTTATTTGTTTCTCTCTCTGTTTTCTTGTGACTGATCGGCTGGGCTCGATATGTTCATAGTGATAATGTATTGTGAGATGGGAGAAAGAGAGAGCCGTCAAATATCCCCTACCTAAAAGGGGTCGTATATTATATATAGGGTAAGCTTACTTAGAGCCTATACAATCTATGAGAAACCCTAATCCATGGGAGAGATCCGACGGTAGATAGCCATCCGATCGAATAATCTCATAACAGTTGTAATATTTTAAATTTTTTTTAAAGAAAAATGAAAATTATTTTTAAAGCAAAAAATTAGGGTGTGCCTAATCTTCCTTCTTTACTTCCTATTATTTTATTAATTTAATTAGTGTAATAAATTAAATAATAAAATAATAAAAAAACTTAAATAAATATTTAATTATCTATATAATTCAATAATTTATTTATTTAAATAATTTATTTATTATTTAAATATTAAAATTAATAAATATTTATTTGATTATTTAAAAAATTAATAAGTTATTTTAATTTTTTTTATTATTTATATATTCAAATAATTAACTAATTATTTAACTAATAAATAAATAGTTATTTAATTATTATTTTATTTTATTACTTAATAAAATATTTAATTTTTTTATTTATTTTAATTAATATTGCATAATATAATAAAATTATTTTGGAATTATTTCATTATATAATAATTTTTTTAAATTATTATTTATTTAACTATGAAATGATTTAATAATGAAATTATTTATTTATCTAAGTAAATAATCTATTAAATATATTTCTTCACTAAATAAGTTTTTAAATATTTAAATAATTAATTATTTTTTTAATTAATTAAAATAAAATAATAACAAATAAAATAACTAGTAAAATGAATTAATAAATTAATAATATAATTAAATCATTTTTTTTATTTAAAAATTTAAACAATTAAATAATTACCTAATTTAAATATTTACTAAAAGGATAATAATAAATAAAAAAATTAATAAATTTAATGAAATAAATATTTTAATAAATAATTAAATAAATTAATTATTTTACAAAAAACTTAATTATAATAATATTACTATAATAATCATAATAACGTTGAGATGATACTATTAAGAAATAGAATTTTGGAATTAAGATTCCTTCTTACTTCATAGCTATACCCATGGCCAATGGAGTGGAGTAGGAATTCTTCTCTCTTCTCTCTTTGTTTATCTCTTTGTTTTCTTCTTTCTTCTTCTCTCTCTTCTATTTTCGCTTCTCTCTTTGATTTCTTACGACTGGTCGACTGGGCTTGATATATTTATGCTGATAACATATTATAAGATGGGAGAAAGAGAGAGCGGCCAAATATGCCCCACCTTAAAGGGGTCTTTTATTATTTATAGAGAAAGCTTACTTAGGGCATGAGCAATCTATGGGAAACCCTAATCCATAGGAGAGATCTGACGATGGACACTCATTCGTTCGAACGATTTAATAACTGTTGTAATCTTTTAAATTTTTTTAACAAAAATTATAAATAATTTATAAAGCAAAAAATTCGGGTGTGCCTCATCTTTATTTTTTACTTTCTATTATTTAATTAATTTAATTAGTTTAATAAATAAATAATTTATTTATTAATTAAATAATTATTTCTTTATTTAATAATTTAAATAATTTAATTATTACCTAATTTAATTATTTAATAATATAATAATAATAAATAAACAAAATAATTAATTTAATTAAATAACTAGATAATTAAATAATTAAATAAAATAATTATTTTATTAAAAACTAACTATTAAATTATTAAATTATTTAATTAATAAGTAAATAATTAATTTAATTAAAAAAATTATAGTAATATTACTATAATAATCATAATAAAATTGAGATGATATTATTGACAAGTGGAGTTTTAGAATTTAGATTTCTTCTTACTTCACATCTATACCCATGGCTATGGACTGGAGTAGGACTTGTTCTCTCTTCTCTCTTCGTTTACCTCTCCGTTCTCTTCTTTCTCTTCTGTCCTCAATTCTCTCTCTGTTTTCTTGTGACTGGTCGGCTAGGCTTGACATATTCGCACTGATAACGTGTTGTGAGATGGGAGAAAGAGAGAGCCGTCAAACGTACCCCATCCTAAAGGGGTCATATATTATTTATAGGGTAAACTTATTTAGGGCCTAAGCTATCTATGGGAAACCCTAATCCATTGGAAAGATCCGATGGTGAACAACCATCCGATCGAACTATCTCATAATAGTTGTAATGTTTTAAATTTTTTTAAAGAAAAATATAAATTATTTCTACAGCAAAAAATTCAAGTGTGCTTTATCTTCCTTCTTTACTTTCTATTATTTAATTAAATTAATAAATTAAATATTTAAATAATTAAATAATCAAATAATCATTTAAATATCTATATAATTAAATTATTAAAATATTTAAATAATTTATTATTTTTTTAAATAGTAAAATAAATATTTATTTGATTATTTAAAGAAATATTAATTTAATTAAATAACTAGATAAATAAATAATTAAATAAATTTATTATTTTACTAAAAACTTATGTATTAAATTATTTAAATTATTAAACTATTTAATAATTAAAAAAATGATTAATTTAATTAACAAAATTATAGTGATATTACAATGATAATCATAATAATATTAAGATGATACTATTGAGAAGTGGAGTTTTGGAATTAAGATTCCGTCTTACTTAACACCTATACTCGAGGCCAATGGACTAGAGCAGGATTTTATCTCTCTTCTCTTTTCGTTTATCTCTTTGTTATCTTTTCTCTACTTTTCTCTTTTCTATCTTTGTTTCTCTCTTCGTTTTCTTACGACTGGTCTGTTGGGCTCAACCTATTCGTACTGATAACATGTTTTGAGATGGGAGAAAGAAAGAGCCGTCAAATATGCCTTGCCCTAAAGAGGTCGTATATTATTTATAGGGTAAACTTACTTAGGGCTTAAGCAATCAATGAGAAACCCTAATCCATGGGAGAGATTCTTCGGTGGACAGCTATCCGATCAAACGAACTCATAACAGTTGTAATGTTTTAATTTTTTTTTTAAAAAAAATATAAACTATTTTTCAATTCAAAAAATTCGAGTGTGCCTCATCAAATTTCTTTACTTTCTATTATTTAATTAATTTAAATAATTTAATAAATTAAATTATTAAATAATTAAATAATTAAATAAATATTTAATTATATATATAATTAAGTAATAAATTATTTATTATTTAAATATTAAAATAAATAAATATTTTTTTGATTATTTAAAAAAATATTTTACTATTTATATATTCAAATAATTAGCTAATTATTTAAATAATAAGTAAATAGTTATTAAATTATTATTTTATTTTATTACTTAAATAAATAAGTAATTTTATTATTTATTTCAATTAATATTCCATAATTTAATAAAATAATTTTTTATTTATTTAATTATATAAAATTTATTTAAATATGAAATCATTTAATAATTAAATTATTTATTTGTTTAAGTAAATAATCTTTTTAATATATTTCTTTACTATATAAGTTTTTAAATATTTAAATAATAAACTAATTATTTGATTATTTAAAAATAAAATAATATTTAAAGAAATAACGAATAAAATAAATTAATAAATTAATTATATAATTAAATAAGTATTTATTTATTTAATAATTTAAATAATTAAATAATTACCTAAATTAATTATTTAATAATATAATTAAAAAAACTAGGTAATATAATTGAATAATATAATTTCATTATAATATTAATTAAATAACTAGATAATTAAATAATTAAATAAATTTATTTTTTAATTAAAAATAAATTATTAAATAATTTAAATTATTTAATTATTTAATAATTAAAGAAATAATTAATTTAATTAAAAAAATTATAGTGACATTACTATGATAATCATAATAATATTAAGATGATACTATTGAGAAGTGGAGTTTTGAAATTTAGATTCCTTCTTACTTCACACCTATACCCGTGACAAATAGACTAGAGTATGACTTTTTCTCTCTTCTCTCTTCGTTTATCACTCCGTTCTCTTCTCCCTTCTTCTTTCTCTTCTGTCTTCGTTTCTCTCTTCGTTTCTTATGACTAGTCGATTGGGCTCGATATGTTCGTGCTGATAACGTGTTGTGAGATGGGAGAAAGATGGAGCCATCAAACGTCACCCACCCTAAAAGGGTCGTATATTATTTAAAGGGTAAGATTACTTAAGGCCTAAGCAATCTATGCTAAATCCTAATCCATGGGAGAGATCCGACAGTCAACAGCCATCCGATCTAACGATCTCATAACAGTCAACAGCCATCAAACTTCCTTTTTAACTTCTGATTATTTTATTAATTTAGTTTGTATAATAAATTAAATAGTTAAAGAATAAAATAATTAGGTAAATATTTAATTATCTATATAATTAAATATTTTATTTATTTCAATAAGTTATTTATTATTTAAATATTAAAATAAATAAATATTTAATTTATTATTTAAAAAAATATTAAGGTATTTAAAAAATATTTTATTATTTATATATTAAAAAAATTAACTAATTATTTAAATAATAAGAAAATAGTTATTGAATTAATTTTTTATTTTATTAATAATTAAATAATTAATTAGTTTTTATTTATTTTCATTAATATTTTATAATTTAATAAAATAATTTTTTTAATTATTTAATTATATAATAATTTATTTAAATTATTATTTATTTAACTTTCAAATTATTTAAAAAATAAATTATTTATTTATTTAAGTAAATAATCTATTTAGTATATTTCTTCACTAAATAAGTTCTTAAATATTTAAATAATTAACTAATTATTTCATTAATAAAAAATAAAATAGTAATTAAATAAATAACTAATAAAATAAATTAATAAATTAATAATATAAATAAATCATTATGTCTTTATTGTATAATTTAAATAAATAATTTGAGTGGACCTTATCTTCATTCTTTACTTCCTATTATTTAACTAATTTAATTAATTTAATAAATTAAATAGTTAAATAATAAATAGATATTTTATTAACTATATTAATAAATAAATCAAAATATTTAAATAATTTATTTATTATTATAATATAAAAATCAATAAATATTTATTAAATTATTTAATAAAATATTAATATATTTTAAAAAATATTTTATTATTTATATATTCAAATAATTCACTAATTATTTAAATAATAAGTAAATAGTTATTAAATTATTTTTTTATTTTTTTACTTAATTAAATAAATATTATTTTTTATTTTTATTAATATTTCATTATTTTAAAAAAAATTTAGTGATATTACTATGATAATCATAATAATATTGAGATGATACTATTGGGAAGTAGAGTTTTGGAATTTAGATTTCTTTTTACTTCACACTTATACCCATGGCAAATGGTCTGGAGCAGGACTTCTTCATTCTTCTTTCTTCGTTTATCTCTACGTTTTCTTCTCCCTTCTTCTTTCTCTTCTTTCTTCGTTTCTCTCTCTGTTTTCTTACGACAGGTCGGCTGGGCTTGACATGTTCATACTGATAATGTGTTATGAGATGGGAGAAAGAGAGAGCCGTCAAATGTCCCCCACTCTAAAGAGGTCGTATATTATTTAAAGGGTAAGCTCACTTAAGGCCTAAGCAATCTATGCTAAACCCTAATCCATAGGAGAGATCCGATGGTGAACAACCATCTGATTGAACGATCTCATAACAATTGTATTGTTTTAAATTTTTTTTAAAGAAAAAATATAAACTATTTTTATAGCAAAAAATTTGGGTGTGCTTAATCTTGCTTCTTTACTTCCTTCTTAACTTTCGATTATTTAATTAATTTAATTAGTTTAATAAATTAAATATTAAATAATTAAGTAAATATTTAATTATCTATATAATTAAAAAATTAATAATTTAAATAATTTATTTATTATTTATATATTAAAATAAATAAATATTTATTTATTTATTTAAATAAATATTAAGTTATTTAAAAAATATTTTACTATTTATATATTCAAATAATTAACTATTTATTCAAATAATAAGTAAATAGTTATTAAATTATTATTTTATTTTATTATATAATTAAATAATTAAAATTTTTATTTATTTTAATTAATATTTAATAATTTATTAAAATAATTTATTAATTATTTAATTATATAATAATTTATATAAATAATTATATATTTAACTATAAAATTATTTAATAATTAAATTATTTAATTATTTAAGTAAATAGTCTATTTAATATATTTCTTCACTAAATATGCTTTTAAATATTTAAATAATTATCTAATTATTTAATTATATAAAAATAAATTAATAAATAACAAAAGTATAGTAACATTACTATGAAAATCATAATAACGTTGAGATGGTATTATTGAGAAGTAGAGTTTTGGAATTTAGATTCTTCTTACTTTACACTTATACCCATGGCCAATGGATTGGAGCAGGACTTCTTTTTTTTTCTATCTTTGTTTATCTCTTCATTCTCTTCTCTCTTCTTCTATCTTTGTTTCACTCTCCGTTTTTTTATGACTGAGGATGGGCTCGACATGTTCGTGCTGATAACGTGTTGTGAGATGAGAGAAAGAGAGAGCCATCAAACATGCCCCACCCTAAAGGGTTCATATATTAGTTATAGGATAAACTTACTTAAGGCCTAAGCAATCTATGGAAAACCCTAATCCATATGAGAGATCCGACGATGGTTAGCCATCCGGTCGAATGATCTCATAATAGTTGTAATAGTTTAAATTTTCTTAAAGAAAAATATAAATTATTTTTTAAGCAAAAAATTAAGGTGTGCCTCATCTTCCTTCTTTACTTGATATCATTTATTTCATTTAATTAGTTTAATAAATTAAATAGTTAAATAATTAAATAATTAAATAAATATTTATTTATCTCTATAATTAAATAATTAAATAATTTATTTATAGTTTAAATATGAAAATAAATTAATATTTATTTGATTATTTAAAAAATATTAAGTTATTTAAAAAAATATTAATTTATTTAAAAAAATATTTTATTATTTATATATTAAAATAATTAACTTATTATTTAAATAATAAGTAAATAATAAATAAATTATTGTTTTATTTTATTACTTTATAAAATCAATAATTTTTTTGTTTATTTCAATTAATTTTTCATAATTTTATAAAATAATTTTTTAATTATTGAATTATATAATAATATATTTAAATTATTATTTATTGAACTATGAAATTATTTAATAATTAAATTATTTATTTTTATAAATAAATAACCTATTTAATATATTTTATCACTAAATAAGTTTTTAAATTTTAAAATAATTAACTAATTATTTAATTAATTAAAAATAAAATAATAATTAAAGAACTAACTAATAAAATAAATTAATAAATTAATTATGTAATTAAATCATTATTTTTTTATTTAATAATTTGATTAAATAATAAATAAAATGATTAATTAATTAAATAAATAAAATAATAAATTTGATTAAATAAATATATAATTAAATAAATAAAAAAATTAATTAGTTTACTAAAAACTTAATTATTAAATTATTTAAACTATTAAATTATTTAATTTATTTAATAATTAAATAAATAATAAATTTAATTAATAAAAAATATGGTAACATTAATATGATAATCATAATAAAGTTTAGATAATAGTATTGAGATGTGGAGTTTTAGAATTTAATTTCTTTCTTACTTCATGCCTATACCCATGGCCAATGGACTAGAGCAGGATTTCTTCTCTCTTTGTTTATCTCTCCGTTCTCTTATCTCTTTTTTTCTATCTTCTGTCTTCTTTTCTCCTTTCGTTTTCTTATGACTGGTCGGCTGGGCTTGACATGTTCGTGCTGATAACGTGTTGTGTGATGGGAGAAAGAGAGAGCTGTGAAATGTGCCCTACCCTAAAGGGGTCATATATTCGTACGATCCATTATAATTCATTCGTACGGATATAGCCATTCTAATTCATTCGTATGGATGTAGCCATTCTAATTCATTCGTACGATCTATTCTAATTCATTCGTACGAACGAATGTAGCCATTCTAATTCATTTGTACGAACTATTCTAATTAATTTGTACGATCCATTTTAATTCATTCCTTCAAAGGTATCTATTCTAATTCATTTGTTCGAATGTAGCCATTCTAATTCATTCGTACAAACGAATGTAGCCATTGCAATTCATTCGTACGACCCATTCTAATTCATTCATATGATCCATTCTAATCCATTCGTACGAATGTAGCCATTCTAATTCGTACGAATGTAGCCATACTAATTCATTCATACGAGCTATTCTAATTCATTCATATGACCCATTCTAATTCATTCGTATGATCCATTCTAATTCATTCGTACGAACGAATGTAGCCATTCTAATTCATTCGTACGTACGAATGAATTATAATGGCTACATTAGTACGAATGAATTAGAATGGCTACATTCGTACGAATGAATTAGAATAGATCGTATGAATTAATTAGAATGGATCGTGCGAATGAATTAGAATGGCTATATTCGTACGAATGAATTAGAATGGCTATATTTGTTCGTACGAATGAATTAGAATGGATCGTACGAATGAATTAGAATGGCTACATTCGTATGAATGAATTAGAATGGATCGTACAAATTAATTAGAATGGATCGTACGAATGAATTAGAATGGCTATATTCGTACGAATGAATTAGAATGGATCGTACGAATGAATTAGAATAGCTCTTACGAATGAATTGCAATGGCTACATTCATTTGTACGAATGAATTAGAATGGCTACATTCGTTCATACGAATGAATTAGAATGGATCGTACGAATGAATTAGAATTAATCATACGAATGAATTAGAATAGCTCGTACGAATGAATTAAAATAGATCATACGAATGTATTAGAATAGCTCTTACGAATAAATTACAATAGCTATATTCGTTCTTACGAATGAAATAGAATTACTACATTCGTACGTATGAATTACAATGGCTCTTACGAATGAATTAGAATGGATACATCCGTATGAATAAATTAGAATTGCTACATTCGTACGAATTAATTAGAATGGATCATATGAATGAATTAGAATAGCTCAAACGAATGAATTAGAATGGCTACATTCATACGAATGAATTAGAATGGATCGTACGAATGAATTAGAATAGCTCGTACGAATGAATTAGAATGGCTATATTCATACGAATGAATTAGAATGGATTGTATGAATGAATTAGAATGGCCATATTCGTACGAATGAATTAGAATTGGTACCTTCATACGAATGAATTTGAATAGCTATATTCGTACAAATAAATTATAATGGATCGTACGAATGAATTAGAATTGATACATTCTTACGAATGAATTAGAATGGCTACATTCATACGAATGAATTAGAATGGATCGTACGAATGAATTAGAATGTCTACATTCATGCAAATGAGTTATAATGGCTACATTCGTTCTTACGAATGAAATAGAATTACTACATTCTATATTTGAATTACAATGGCTCTTACGAACGAATTAGAATGGCTCGTACGAATGAATTAGAATGGATCGTATGAATGAATTAGAATGGCTAGATTCGTACGTACGAATGAATTAGAATGGCTATATTCGTTCGTACGAATGAATTAGAATCGATCGTATAAATAAATTAGAATGGATCGTACAAATGAATTAGAATGGCTACATTCGTACGAATGAATTAGAATGGATCATACAAAAGAATTTGAATGGCTATATTTGTACGAATGAATGAGAATGGCTACATTCGTACGAATGAATTAGAATGGCCACATCTGTATGAATGAATTAGAATGGCTACATTCGTACGAATGAATATGAATGGATCGTATGAATGAATTAGAATATCTACATTCGTACAAATATTTTATAATGGCTATATTCGTTCGTATGAATGAATTAGAATGGCTATATTCGTTCGTACAAATGAATTAGAATGGATCATACGAATGAATTAGAATGGATTGTACAAATGAATTAGAATAGCTCGTAAGAAAGAATTAGAATGGATTGTACGAATGAATTAGAATAGCTAAATTCGTACGACTGAATTAGTATGGATCGTACGAATGAATTAGAATGGGTTGTATGAATAAATTAGAATGGATCGTACGAATGAATAAGAATAGACATATTCATACGAATGTATTAGAATGGATCGTACGAATGAATTAGAATGGCTCTTACAAATGAATTACAATGGCTACATTCGTTCGTACGAATGAATACCTTCTAATTCATTCGTACGATCCATTCTAATTAATTCGTATGATCCATTCTAATTCGTTCATACGATGTATCCATTCTAAGTCATTCGTACGATTCATTCTAATTCATTTGTATGAAAATAGCCATTCTAATATATTTGTACGAATATAACCATTTTAATTCTTTCATACGAATGAATTAGAATGGATCGTACGAATGAATTACAATGGCTACATTCGTTCGTACGAATGAATTAGATTGGCTACATTTGTTCGTACGAATGAATTAGAATAGATCGTGTGAATGAATTAGAATGGATCGTACAAATGAATTAGAATGGTTCGTACAAATGAATTCGAATGGCTCTTACGAATGAATTACAATGGCTACATTCGTTTATACAAATGAATTAGAATGGATCATACGAATGAATTACAATGGCTCTTACGAATGAATTAGAATGGCTATATTCGTACGAAAGAATTAGAATGGATCGTACGAATGAATTAGAATGTCTACATTCGTGCGTATGAATTAGAATGTCTACATTCGTACGGATGAATTAGAATGGCTACATTCGTGCGTATGAATTAGAATAGATACATCGTACGAATTAATTAGAATAGCTCTTACGAATGAATTACAATGGCTATATTCGTTCTTGCGAATGAACTAGAATTGCTCTTACGAATGAATTACAATAGCTACATTCGTTCGTGCGAATGAGTTAGAATGGCTCTTACTAATGAATTACAATGTTTACATTCGATCGCACAAATGAATTAGAATGGCTTCATTCGTACGAATGAATTAGAATGGCTCGTACGAATGAATTAGAATGGATCATAGGAATGAATTAGAATGGCAACATTCGTGCAAATGAATTAGAATGGCTACATTCGTGCTATTGAATTAGAATGGATACATTCGTTCATACAAATGAATTAGAATGGCTACATTTGTACGGATGAATTAGAATGGGCCACAAGAAAGAATTAGAATGGATATATTCGTGCGAAAGAATTAGAATGGCTACATTCATACGAATGAATTAGAATGGATCGTATGAATGAATTAGAATGGATACATCCATACGAATATAGCTATTCTAATTCTTTCTTATGGCCAATTCTAATTCATCCGTACGAATGTAGCCATTCTAATTCATTTGGACGAACGAATTTAGCCATTCTAATTCATTCGTACGAGCTATTCTAATTCATTCGTACGATCCATTCTAATTAAATCGTGCAAATGTAGCCATTCAAATTCATTCATATGAGCTATTCTAATTCATTCATACGATCCATTCTAATTCATTCGTAAGAGCCATTCTAATTCATTCGTACAATTCATTCTAATTAATTCATACGATCCATTCTAATTCATTCGTACGAATATATCCATTCTAATTCATTCATACGATCCATTCTAATTCATTCCTACGATCCATTCTAATTCATTCGAAAGAATATAGCCATTCTAATTCATTCGTACGAACGAATATAACGAATATAGCCATTCTAGTTCATTCATACGAATATATCTATTCTAATTCATTCGTTCGAATATAGCCATTCTAATTCATTCGTACGGATGTAGCCATTCTAATTCATTCGCACGATCTATTCTAATTTATTCGTATGAATATAGCCATTCTAATTCATTTATACATACTAATGTAGCCATTCTAATTTATTCGTACGATCCATTCTAATTCATTCGTTCGAATATAGCCATTCTAATTCATTCCTACGATCCATTCTAATTCATTCATACGTCTTATTCTAATTGATTCGTACGAATATAGCCATTCTAATTCATTCGTAGGAATGTATCTATTCTAATTCATTCGTACGATCTAGTCTAATTCTTTCATATGATCGTAGCTAATCTAATTCATTCGTACGATCCATTCTAATTAATTCGTACGATCCATTATAATTCATTCGTACGAGTTATTATAATTCATTCGTACGATCCATTCTAATTCCTTCGTACAATCCATTCTAATTCATTCCTACGAATGAATGTAGCTATTCTAATTCATTCATACGAACAAATATAGCCATTGTAATTCATTCGTAAAAGCCATTCTAATTCATTCGTACGATCGATTCTAATTCATTCGTATGATCCATTCTAATTCATTCGTACGACCTATTCTAATTCATTCGTAAGATCCATTCTAATTCATTCATACGAATATAGCCATTCTAATTTATTCGTACGAGCTATTCTAATTCATTCGTATGATCCATTCTAATTCATTGGTAAGGATGTAGCCATTCTAATTCATTCTTATGAATGTAGCCATTCTAATTCATTCGTACGAATGTTGCCATTCTAATACATTCGTACGAGCTATTCTAATTCATTCGTCGACCCATTCTAATTTATTCGTACTATCCATTCTAATTCATTCATATGAATATAGCCATTCTAATTCATTCATACGATCCATTCTAATTTATTCGTACGAGCTATTCTAATTCATTCGTACGATTCATTCTAATTCATTCGCACGATCCATTCTAATTCATTCGTACAATCCGCTCTAATTCATTCGTACAAATATATTCATTCTAATTCATTCGTACGAATGTAGCCATTCTAATTTATTCAGAAAAATATAGCCATTTTAATTCATTCGTACAGACTATTCTAATTCATTCCTAGGATCCATTCTAATTCATTCATACGATCCATTCTAATTCAATCGTATAATCAATTCTAATTCATTCGTACGAATATAGCTATTCTAATTCATTTTACAAGCTATTATAATTCATTCGTATGATCCATTCTAATTCATTTGTACGAATGTAGCCATTCTAATTCATTCGTACGGTGCATCCATTGTAATTTATTCGTACGATCCATTTTAATTTATTTATATGATCCATTCTAATTCATTCGTACGATCGTAGCCATTCTAATTCATTCGTACGATCCATTATAATTCATTCGTCCGAGCTATTCTAAATTTATTCTTACCATCCATTCTAATTCATTAGTATGATCCATTCTAAATCATTCATACGATCCATTCTAATTCATTCGTACGAATGTAGCCATTCTAATTCATTCGTACAATCCATTCTAATTCATTCGTATGATTCATTCTAATTCATTCGTAAGAAAGTATTTATTCTAATTCATTCGTACGATCCATTCTAATTCGTTCGTACGATCCATTCTAATTCATTCGTACGAATGTAGCCATTCTAATTCATTCGTACGATGTATCAATTCTAATTTATTCGTACCATCTATTCTAATTCATTTGTACGAACGAATGTAGCCATTCTAATTCATTCGTAAGATTGTATCTATTCTAATTCATTCGTACGATCCATTCTAATTCTTTCATACGATCCATTGTAATTCATTCGTACGAGCTATTCTAATTCATTTGTACGATCCATTATAATTCATTCGCACGATCCATTCTAATTCATTCGTACGAATGTAGCCATTCTAATTCATTCATACGAATGTAGCTATTCTAATTCATTCGTACAATCCATTCTAATTCATTCGTATGATCGTAGCCATTGTAATTCATTCGTACGAATGTAGCCATTCTAATTCACTCGTATGAGCTATTCTAATTCATTCGTACGAATGTAGCAATTCTAATTCATTCGTACGAGCTATTCTGATTCATTCGTACGATCTATTTTGAAAGAATAAGAATGGCTACATTCATTCGTATGGATCGAACAAATAAATTAAAATAGATACATTCGTGCGAATGAGTTAGAATGGATCGTATGAATGAATTAGAATGGATTGTATGAATGATTAGAATGGATCGTATGAATGAATTAGAATGGATCATATGAATGAATTAGAATGGATCGTAGGAATGAATTATAATGGATACATTCGTGCGAATGAATTAGAATGGATCGTACGAATGAATTTGAATGGATCGTACGAATGAATTAGAATGGATACATTTGTGCGAATGAATTTGAATGGATCATACGAATAAATTATAATGGATCGTACGACTAAATTAGAATGGATACATTCGTGCGAATGAATTAGAATGGATCATACAAATGAATTAGAATGGATTCATTCGTGCGAATGAATTGGAATCAATCATACGAATGAATTAGAATAGATCGTACAAATGAATTAGAATGGATCCATTCTATTTCATTCGTACGATCTATTCTAATTCATTCGTACGATCCATTCTACTTCATTCGTATGATCCATTCTAATTCATTCGTACGATCCATTCTAATTCATTCATTCGATCCATTCTAATTTATTCGTACGATCCATTCTAATTCATTCGTACGATTCATTCAAATTCCTCGCACGAATGTATCCATTCTAATTCATTCGTACGATCCATTCTAATTCATTCATTTGATCCATTCAAATTCATCACACGAATGTATCCATTCTAAATCATTCGTACGATCCATTCTAATTCATTCGTATGAATGTATTCATTCTAATTGATTCGTACGATCCATTTTAATTCATTCGTACAATCCCTTCTAATTCATTCGTACGATCCATTCTTATAAAATGAATCCATTCTAATTAGAATGGATACATTCGTGCGAATGAATTAGAATGGATCGTACGAATGAATTAGAATGGCTACATTCGTGCGAATGAATTAGAATGGATCGTACAAATGAATTAGAATGGATCGTACGAATGAATTAGAGTGGATACATTCGTACGAATGAATTAGAATTGATCGTACGAATGAATTAGAATGGATACATTCGTGCGAATGAATTAGAATTGATCGTACGAATGAATTAGAATGGATACATTCGTGCGAATGAATTAGAACGGATCGTACGAATGAATTAGAATGGATCATACGAATGAATTCGAATGGATACATTTGTGTGAATGAATTAGCATAGATCGTACGAATGAATTAGAATGGATTATACGAATGAATTAGAATAGATCGTACGAATGAATTAGAATGGATACTTTCATGCGAATGAATTAGAAAGGATCGTACGAATGAATTAGAAAGGATCGTACGAATGGATACATTTGTGCGAATTAATTAGAATGGATTGTACGAATGAATTAGAATGGATCGTACTAATGAATTAGAATGGATACATTTGTGCAAATGAATTAGAATGGATCGTGCGAATTAAATAGAATGGATCGTACGAATGGATACATTCGTGCGAATGAATTAGAATGGATCGTACGAATGAATTAGAATGGATCATATGAATGAATTAGAATAGATCGTACGAATGTGTTAGAAAGGATACATTCATGCGAATGAATTAGAATGGATCATACGAATGAATTAGAATGGATCGCACGAATTAATTAGAATGGATCGTACGAATGTATTAGAATGCTATTCGTGCGAATGAATTAGAATGGATCGTACGAATGAATTAAAATGGATCGTACAAATATATTAGAATGGATCGTACGACTGAATTAGAATGGATACATTCGTGTGAATGAATTAGAATGGATTGTACGAATGAATTAGAATAGATCGTACGAATGAATTAGAATGGATCGTGCGAATGAATTACAATGGATCGTACGAATGAATTAGAATGGATTGTACGAATGAATTAGAATGGATACATTCATACGAATGAATTTGAATGGATCGTACGAATGAATTAGAATAGGTCTTGCGAATGAATTAGAATGGATCTTACGAATGAAATAGAATGGCTATATTTGTTCGTGCGAATGAATTAGATTGGATCGTACGAATGAATTAGAATGGATCGTACTAATGAATTAGAATGGATCGTACGAACGAATTAAAATGGATACATTCGTGCAAATGAATTAGCATGGGTCGTACGAATGAATTAGAATGGATCGTACGAATGAATTTGAATGGATACATTCATGCGAATGAATTAGAATGGATCGTACGAATGAATTACATGGATCATATGAATGAATTTGAATGGATCGTACGAATGAATTAGATGTATCCATTCTAATTCATTCATATGATCCATTCTAATTCATTCGTATGATCCATTCTAATTCATTCGCACGAATGTATCTATTCTAATTCATTTGTACGATCCATTATTGTTCATTCGTACGATCCATTCAAATTCATTCGCACGAATGTGTCCATTCTAATTCATTCGTACGATCCATTCTAATTCATTCATATGATCCATTCTAATTCATTCGCACAATGTATCCATTCTAATTCATTCGTACGATCCATTCTAATTCATTTGCACGAATGTATCCATTCTAATTCATTAGTACGATCCATTCTAATTCATTCGCATGGATCGTACGAATGAATTAGAATAGATCGTACGAATGAATTAGAATGGATCGTACGAATGAATTAGAATGGATACATTCATGTGAATGAATTAGAATGGATCATACGAATGAATTAGAATGGATCGTACGAATGTATTAGAATGGATCATACGAATGAATTAGAATGGATCGTATGAATGAATTAGAATAAATTGTACGAATGAATTACAATGGATCATACGAATGAATTAGAACGAATTGTACTAATTAATTAGAATGGATATATTCATGCGAGTGAATTAGAATAGATCGTACGAATGAATTAGAATGGATCGTACGAATGAATTAGAATGGATCGTACGAATGTATCCATTCTAATATATTCGTACGAATGTATCCATTCTAATTCATTCAAACAGTCCATTCTAATTTATTCGTACGATCCATTCTAATTCATTCGCACGAATGTATCCATTATAATTCATTCGTACGATCCATTCTAATTCATTCGCACGAATGTATCCATTCTAATTTATTTATACGATCCATTCTAATTCATTCGTACGATCCATTCTAATTCATTCGCACAAATATATCCATTTTAATTCATTCGTACGATCCAGTCTAATTCATTCATACTATCCATTCTAATTCATTCGCACGAATGTATCCATTCTAATTCATTCGTACGATCCATTCTAATATACGGTCTATTCTAATTTATTCGTACAATCCATTCTAATTCATTCGTATGATCCATTGTAATTCATTTGTACGAATGTATTAGAATGGATCGATACATTCGTGCGAATGAATTTGAATGGATCGTACGAATGAATTAGAATAGATCGTACGAATGTATCCATTCTAATTCATTCATACGATCCATTCTAATTGATTCGCACGAATGTATCCATTCTAATTCATTCGTACGATCTATTCTAATTCATTCGTACGATCGATTCTAATTCATTCGTACGATCTACGAATGAATTAGAATGGATCGTACGAACGAATTAGAATGGATTGTACAAATGAATTAGAATGAGCCGTACGATCCATTCTAATTCATTCGTAAGAATGTATCCATTCTAATTCATTCGTACGATCCATTCTAATTCATTCGCCCGAATGTGTCCATTCTAATTCATTCATACGATCCATTCTAAGTCATTCGTATGATCCATTCTAATTCATTCGAACGAATGTATCCATTCTAATTCATTCTTACGATCCATTCTAATTCATTCATACGATCCATTCTAATCCATTCGTATGATCCATTTTAATCCATTTGCACGATCCATTCTAATTAATTTGTACAATCCATTCTAATTCATTCGCACGATCCATTCTAATTCATTTGTACGAATGTATCTATTCTAATTCATTCATACGATCCATTCTAATTTATTTGTACGATCCATTCTAATACATTTGCAGGAATGTATCCATTGTAATTCATTCGTACGATCCATTTGAATTCATTCAGATTCATTCGTACGAATGAATTAGAATGGATCGTACGAATGAATTAGAATGGATCGTGCGAATGAATTAGAATGGATCATATGAATGAATTAGAATGGATCGTACGAATGAAATTGAATGGATAAATTCGTACTCCATTATAATTCATTCATACGATCCATTCTAATTCATTCGCACGAATGTATCCATTATAATTCATTCGTACGATCCACTCTAATTCGTTCGTATGTTCTATTCTAACTTATTCGGACGAATGTATCCATTCTAATTCATTCGCACGAATGAATTAGAATGGATATATTCGTATGAATAAATTAGAATGGATACATTCGTGTGAATGAATTAGAATGGATCGTACGAATGAATTAGAATGGATCGTACGAATAAATTACAATGGATTGTGCGAATAAATTAGAATGGATCGTACGAATGAATTAGAATGGATACATTTGTGCGAATGAATTAGAATAGATCGTACGAATAAATTTGAATTGATCATACGAATGAATTAGTATGGATCGTACGAATGAATTAGAATGGATACATTCGTGCAAATGAATTAGAATGGATCGTACGAATGAATTAGACATGATCGTAAGAATGAATTAGAATGAATCGTGTGAATGAATTAGAATGGATCGTAGGAATGAATTAGAATGGATACATTCGTGCGAATGAATTAGAATGGATCAGACGAATGAATTAGAATGGATCGTGCGAATGAATTAGAATGGATCGTATGAATGAATTAGAATGGATCGCACAAATGTATTAGAATGGATCGTACGAATGAATTTGAATGGATCATGTGAATAAATTAGAATGGATCGTACGAATGATTTAGAATGGATACATTCGTGCGAATGAATTAGAATGGATCGTTCAAGTTGATTAGAATGGATCGTACGAATAAATTAGAATGGATCGTCCGAATGAATTAGAATGGATACATTCGTGCAAATGAATTAGAATGGATCGTACGAATGAATTAGACATGATCGTAAGAATGAATTAGAATGGATCGTGCAAATGAATTAGAATGGATCGTAGGAATGAATTAGAATGGATACATTCGTGCGAATGAATTAGAATGGATCAGACGAATGAATTAGAATGGATCGTGCGAATGAATTAGAATGGATCGTATGAATGAATTAGAATGGATCGCACAAATGTATTAGAATGGATCGTACGAATGAATTTGAATGGATCGTGTGAATAAATTAGAATGGATCGTACGAATGATTTAGAATGGATACATTCGTGTGAATGAATTAGAATGGATCGTTCAAGTTAATTAGAATGGATCGTGCGAATAAATTAGAATGGATCGTCCGAATGAATTAGAATGGATACATTCGTGCAAATGAATTAGAATGGATCGTACGAATGAATTAGAATGGATCGTGCGAATGAATTAGAATGGATCGTAGGAATGAATTAGAATGGATACATTTGTGCGAATGAATTAGAATGGATCAGACGAATGAATTAGAATGGATCGTGCGAATGAATTAGAATGGATCGTATGAATGAATTAGAATGGATCGCACAAATGTATTAGAATGGATCGTACGAATGAATTTGAATGGATCGTGTGAATAAATTAGAATGGATCGTACGAATGATTTAGAATGGATACATTCGTGCGAATGAGTTAGAATGGATCGTTCAAGTTAATTAGAATGGATCGTACGAATGAATTTGAATGGATCATATGAATGAATTAAAATGGATCGTGCGAATGAATTAGAATGGATCGTACGAATGAATTACAATGGATACAATTGTGCGAATGAATTAGAACGGATCGTACGATTGAATTAGAATGGATCGTGCGAATCAATTAGAATAGATCGAAGGAATGAATTAGAATGGATACATTCTTGCGAATGAATTAGAATGGATCATACGAATAAATAGAATGGATCGTACGAATGAATTAGAATGGATCGTACAATTAAATTAGAATGGGTACATTCATGTGAATGAATTATAATGGATCGTACGAATGAATTGGAATGGATCGTACGAATGAATTAGAATGGATCGTGCGAAGGAATTATAATGGATCGTATGAATGAATTAGTATGGATACATCCATGTGAATGAATTAGAATGGATCACAAGAATGAATTAGAATGGATCGTACGAATGAATTAGAATGGATACAATCATGCGAATGAATTAGAATGGATCGTACGAATGAATTAGAATGGATCGTGTAAATGAATTAGAATGGATCATACGAATGAATTCGAATGGATACATTTGTGCGAATGAATTTGAATGGATCATACGAATGAATTAGAATAGATCGTACGAATGAATTAGAATGGATCGTGCGAATGAATTAGAATAGATTGTACGAATGAATTAGAATGGATATATTCGTGCGAATGAATTAGAATGGATCGTACGAATAAATTATAATGGATCGTATGAATGAATTAGAATGGATTGTACGAATGAATTAGAATGGATACATTCATGCGAACGAATTAGAATGGATCGTACGAATGATTTAGAATTGATCGTGCGAATGAATTTGAATGGATCGTACGATTGAATTAGAATAGATATATTCGTGCGAATAAATTAGAATGGATCGTACGAATGAATTTGAATGGATCGTGCGAATGAATTAGAATTGATCGTATGAATGAATTAGAATGGATCGTGTGAATGAATTAGAATGGATACATTTATGCGAATGAATTAGAATGGATCGTACGATGAATTAGAATAGATCATACGAATGATTTAGATTGGATCATGCGAATGAATTAGAATGGATCATACGAATGAATTAGAATGGATACATTCGTGCGAATGAATTTGAATGGATCGTACGAATGAATTAGAATGGATCGTACGAATGAATTAGAATAGATCGTGGGAATTAATTAGAATGGATCGTACGAATGAATTAGGATGGATATAATCATGCTAATGAATTAGAATGGATCGTACGAATGATGTAGAATGGATCGTACGAATGAATTTGAATGGATCGTACGAATGAATTTGAATAGATCGTGCGAATGGATTAGAATAGATCGTACGAATGAATTAGAATGCATACATTCGTGCGAATGAATTAAAATAGATCATACGATGTATTACAATGTATCGTAGGAATGAATTAGAATGGATCGTACGAATGAATTTGAATTGATCGTATGAATGAATTAGAATGGATCACACGAATGTATTAGAATGGATCTTATGAATGAATTTGAATGGATCAAGCGAATAAATTAGAATGGATCGTAAGAATGATTTAGAATGGATACATTCGTGCGAATGAATTAGAATGGATCGTAGGAATGAATTAGAAGGGTTATATTTGTGCGAATGAATTAGAATGGATCGTACAAATGAATTATAATGGATTGTACGAATGAATTAGAATGGATCATGCGAATGAATTAGAATGGATTATATGAATGAATTAGAATGGATACATTTTTGCGAATGAATTTGAATGGATCGTACGAATGAATAGAATAGATTGTACGAATGAATTAGAATGGATCGTATGAATGAATTAGAATGGATACATAAATGCGAATGAATTAGAATGGATCGTACGAATGAATTAGAATGGATCGTACGAATGAATTAGAATGGATAGTACGAATGAATTAGAATTGATTGTGCAAAAGAATTAGAATGGAACGTATGAATGAATTAGAATGGATATATTCGTTCGAATGAATTAAAATGGATCGTAAGAAAGAATTAGAATGGATCGTACGAATGAATTAGAATGGATATAATCATGCGAATGAATTAGAATGGATCGTACGAATGAATTAGAATGGATCTGCAGATGAATTAGAATTGATCGTACGAATAAATTAGAATGGATACATTCGTGCGAATGAATTAGACTGGACGAATAAATTAGAATGGATCGTACAAATGAATTAGAATGGATCGTGCGAATGAATTAGAATGGATCGTACGAATGAATTAGAATGGATATATTCGTGCGAATGAATTTGAATGTATCATATGAATGAATTAGAATGGATCGTACGAATGAATTAGAATGGATCGTGCAAATAAATTAGAATGGATCGTACGAATGATTTAGAATAGATACATTCGTGCGAATAATTTAGAATGGATCGTACGAATGAATTTGAATGGATCGTACGAATGAATTAGAATGGATCATACGAATGAATTAGAATGGATCGTGTGAATGAATTTGAATGGATACATTCGTGCGAATGAATTAGAATGAATCGTACGATGAATTAGAATGGATCATACGAATGAATTTGAATGGATTGTGCGAATGAATTAGAATGGATCATACGAATGAATTAAAATGGATACATTCGTGCGAATGAATTTGAATGGATCGTATGAATGAATTAGAATGGATCGTACGAATGAATTAGAATGGATCGTGCGAATGAATTAGAATGGATCATACGAATGTATCTATTCTAATTTATTCGTACGAATGCATCCATTCTAATTCATTCAAACAGTCCATTCTAATTCATTCGTACGATCCATTCTAATTCATTCGTACGAATGTATCCATTCTAATTCATTCGTACGATCCATTCTAATTCATTCGCACGAATATATCCATTCTAATTCATTCGTACGATCCATTCTATTATACGATCCATTCTAATTTATTTGTACAATCCATTCTAATTCATTCGTATGATCCATTGTAATTCATTTGTACGAATGTATTAGAATGGATCGATACATTCATGCGAATGAATTTGAATGGATCGTACGAATGAATTAGAATGGATCGTACGAATGTATCCATTCTAATTCATTCATACGATCCATTCTAATTGGTTCGCACGAATGTATCCTTTCTAATCTATTCGTACGAGCCATTCTAATTCATTCGTACAATCCATTCTAATTCATTCGTACGATCGATTCTAGTTCATTCGTACGATCTACGAATGAATTAGAATGGATCGTACGAATGAATTTGAATGGATTGTACGAATGAATTAGAATGGGCCGTATGATCCATTCTAATTCATTCGTACGAATGTATCCATTCTAATTCATTCGTATGATCCATTCTAATTCATTCGCCCGAATGTATCCATTCTAATTTATTCATACCATCCATTCTAATTCATTCGTATGATCTATTCTAATTCATTCGCACGAATGTATCCATTCTAATTCATTCTTACGATCCATTCTAATTCATTCGTACGATCCATTCTAATCCATTCGTATGATCCATTTTAATCCTTTCGCATGATCAATTCTAATTAATTTGTACGATCCATTCGAATCCATTCGTACGATCCATTCTAATTCATTTGTACGAATGTATCCATTCTAATTCATTCATACGATCCATTCTAATTTATTTGTACGATCCTTACTAAAACATTCGCACGAATGTATCCATTGTAATTCATTCGTACGATCCATTTGAATTCATTCAGATTCATTCGTACGAATGAATTAGAATGGATTGTATAAATGAATTAGAATGAATCCTATGAATGAATTAGAATGGATCGTGCGAATGAATTAGAATGGATCATATGAATGAATTAGAATGAATCGTACGAATGAATTAGAATGGGTCGTACGAATGAATTAGAATGGATACATTCGTACTCCATTATAATTCATTCATACGATCCATTCTAATTCATTCGCACGAATGTATCCATTCTAATTCATTCATACGATCCATTCTAATTCGTTCGTATATTCCATTCTAATTTATTCGGACGAATGTATCCATTCTAATTCATTCGCACGAATGTATCCATTCTAATTCATTCGCACGAATGAATTAGAATGGATACATTCGTATGAATGAATTAGAATGGATACATTCGTGCGAATGAATTAGAATGGATCGTACGAATGAATTAGAATGGATCGTACGAATGAATTAGAATGGATCGTGTGAATAAATTAGAATGGATCGTACGAATGAATTAGAATGGTTACAATGGTCCGAATAAATTAGAATGGAACGTACGAACGAATTAGAATGGATCGTACGAATGAATTAGAATGGATACATTCGTACTCCATTATAATTCATTCATACGATCCATTCTAATTCATTCGCACGAATGTATCCATTCTAATTCATTCGTACGATCCATTCTAATTCGTTCGTACGTTTCATTCTAATTTATTTGGACGAATGTATCCATTCTAATTCATTCGCACTAATGTATCCATTCTATTTCATTCGCACGAATGAATTAGAATAGATACATTCATATGAATGAATTAGAATGGATACATTCGTGCGAATGAATTAGAATGGATCGTACGAATGAATTAGAATGGATCGTACGAATGAATTAGAATGGATCGTGCGAATAAATTAGAATGGATCGTACGAATGAATTAGAATGGATACATTCGTGTGAATGAATTAGAATGGATCGTACGAATGAATTAGAATAGATCGTACGAATGAATTAGTATGGATCGTACAAATGAATTAGAATGGATACATTCGTGCGAATGAATTTGGATGGATCGTTTAAATAAATTAGAATGGGTCGTACGAAGGAATTTGAATGGATCGTACGAATGACTTAGAATGGATCGTACGATTAGAATGGATCGTGCGAATAAATTAGAATGGATCGTACGAATGAATTAGAATGGATACATTCGTGCAAATGAATTAGAATGGATCGTACGAATGAATTAGAAAGGATCGTACGAATGAATTAGAATGGATCGTGCGAATGAATTATAATGGATCGTAGGAATGAATTAGAATGGATACATTCGTGCGAATGAATTTGAATGGATCGTGCGAATGAATTAGAATGGATCATATGAATGAATTAGAATGGATCGCACGAATGTATTAGAATGGATCGTACGAATGAATTTGAATGGATCATGTGAATAAATTAGAATGGATCGTACGAATGATTTAGAATGGATTGATTCTTGCGAATGAATTAGAATGGATCATTCAAGTTAATTAGAATGGATCGTACGAATGAATTTGAATGGATCGTATGAATGAATTAAAATGCATCGTGCGAATGAATTAGAATGGATCGTACGAATAAATTACAATGGATATATTTGTGCGAATGAATTAGAACAGATCGTATGAATGAATTAGAATGGATCGTGCGAGTCAATTAGAATAGATCATATGAATGAATTATAATGGATACATTCTTGCGAATGAATTAGAATGGATCATACGAATGAATAGAATGGATCGTACGAATGAATTAGAATGGATCGTACGAATGAATTAGAATGGATACATTCATCCGAATGAATTAGAATGGATCATACGAATGAATTGGAATGGATCGTACGAATGAATTAGAATGGATATAATCATGCGAATGAATTAGAATGGATCGTACGAATGAATTAGAATGGATCTGCGAATGAATTAGAATGGATCGTACGAATGAATTAGAATGGATGCATTCGTTCGAATAAGTTAGAATGGATCGTACGAATGAATTAGAATGGAACGTATGAATGAATCAGAATGGACATTCGAGCGAATGAATTAGAATGGATCGTACGAATGAATTAGAATGGATCATGCGAATGAATTAGAATGGATCGTACGAATGAATTAGAATGGATCGTACGAATGAATTAGAATGGATCGTGCGAATGAATTAGAATGGATCGTACGAATGAATTAGAATGGATACATTTGTACGAATAAATTAGAATGGATTGTACGAATGAATTAGATTGAATCGTGCGAATGAATTAGAATGGATTGTGTGAATGAATTAGAATGGATTGTGCGAACAAATTAGAATGTATCGTACGAATGAATTAGAAGTGATCGTACGAATGAATTAGAATGTATCATATGAATGAATTAGAATGGATCGTACGAATGAATTAGAATGGATCGTATGAATGAATTAAAATGGATCGTGTAAATGAATTAGAAAGAATCATACGAATGAATTAGAATGGATCATATGAATGAATTAGAATGGATCATGTGAATGAATTAGAATGGATCATACGAATGAATTAGAATTGATATATTCGTGCGAATGAATTAGAACGGATCGTACGAATGAATAAGAATGGATCGTATGAACGAATTAGAATTGATCGTACAAATGAATTAGAATGGATTGTGTGAATGAATTAGAATGGATCGTGCGAATGAATTAGAATGGATCATACGAATGAATTTGAAAGGATACATTCGTACGAATGAATTAGAATGGATCGTACGAATGAATTAGAATGGATCGTACGATAGAATTAGAATGGATACATTCGTGCGAATGAATTTGAATGGATCGTACGAATGAATTAGAATGGATCGTACGAATTAATTAGAATGGATCATGCGAATGAATTAGAATGGATCGTATGAATGAATTATAATGGATACATTTGCGCGAATGAATTAGAATGGATTGTACAAATGTATTAGAATGGATCGTACGAATGAATTAGAACGGATCGTATGAATTAATTAGAATGGATCAAACGAATTAATTAGAATGGATCGTGCGAATGAATTAGAATGGATCGTACGAATGAATTAGAATGGATCGTAGAAATGAATTAGAATGGATCATACAAATGAATTAGAATGGATATATTCATGCGAATGAATTAGAATGGATCGTACGAATGAATTAGAATGAATCGTACGAATGAGTTAGAATGGATCGTATGAATGGATTAGAATGGATCGTGCGAATGAATTAGAATGGATCGTATGAATAAATTAGAATGGATACATTCGTATGAATGAATTAGAATGGGTCATACGAATGAATTAGAATGAACCGTACGAATGAATTAGAATGGATACATTCATGAGAAAGAATTAGAATGGATCGCACGAATGAATTAGAATGGATCGTGCGAATGAATTAGAATGGATCATACGAATGAATTATAATGGATACATTCGTGCAAATGAAGTAGAAGGGATCGTACGAATGAATTAGAATGGATCTTACGAATTAATTAGAATGGATCATACGAATGAATTAGAATGGATAGTGTGAATAAATTAGAATGGATTATACGAATGAATTAGAATGGATATATTCGTGCTAATGAATTAGAATAGATTATACGAATGAATTAGAATGGATCGTACAAATGAATTAGAATGGATCGTACGAATGAATTAGAATGGATCCTAAAAATGAATTAGAATGGATCGTGCGAATGAATTAGAATGGATCGTACGAATAAATTAGAATGGATACATTCGTGCGAATGAATTAGAATAGATCGTATGAAGGAATTAGAATGGATCGTACGAATGAATTAGAATGGATCGTAAGTATGACTTAGAATGGATCGTGCGAATGAATTAGAATGGATCGTACGAATAATTTAGAATGGATTTATTCATGCGAATGAATTAGAATGAATCGTACGAATGAATTAGAATGTATAGTACGAACGAATTAGATTGGATCGTACGAAGGAATTACAATGGACCATACTAATGAATTAGAATGGATCGTACGAATGAATTGGAATGGATCGTACGAATGAATTAGAATGGATACATTCGTGCGAATGAATTTGAATGGATCATACGATTGAACTAGAATGGATCGTATGAATAAATTAGAATCGATCGTACGAATGATTTAGAATGGATCATATGAATGAATTAGAATAGATCATGCGAAAGAATTAGAATAGATTGTACGAATAAATTAGAATGGATAAGTTCGTGCGAATGAATTATAATGGATCGTACAAATGAATTAAATTGGATCGTACGAATAAATTAGAAAGGATCGTGCGAATAAATTAGAATAATTCGTACGAATGAATTAGAATGGATACATTCATGCGAATGAATTAGATAGAATGGATCGTACGAATGAATTAGAATGGATGGTATGAATGAATTTGAATGGATCGTATGAATGAATTAGAATGGATCGTGCGAATGAATTAGAATGGATCGTATGAATGTATTAGAATGGATACATTGGTTCGAATGAATTAGATTGGATCATACGAATGAATTAGAATGGATCATATGAATGAATTAGAATGGAGCGTACGAATTAATTAGAATGGATCATGCGAATGAATTAGAATGGATTGTACGAATGAAGTAGAATGGCTATTGGGAATGAATTAGAATGGATCGTACGAATGAATTAGGATGGATCGTACGAATGAATAAGAATGGGTCGTACGAATGAATTAGAATGGATCGTACAAATTAATTAGAATAGATCGTGCAAATATATTTGAATGGATCATTCGAATGAATTATAAAGGATACATTAGTAGGAATGAATTATAATGGATACATTAGTACGAATGAATTAGAATTGATCGTACAAATGAATTAGAAGTGATCGTATGAATGAATTAGAATGGATCGTATGAATGAATAAGACTGGATACATTCGTGCGAATGAATTAGAATGGATTGTACGAATGAATTAGAATGGATCGTACGAATGAATTAGAATGAATCATGCGAACGAATTAGAATGGATTGTATGAAAGAATTATAATGGATACTTTCGTGCAAATTAATTAGAATGGATCGTACGAATGAATTAGAATGGGTCTTACGAATGAATTAGAATTGATCGTACGAATGAATTATAATGGATCGTACGAATGAGTTAGAAGGGATACATTCGTGCGAATGAATTAGAATGGATCGTACGAATGAATTAGAATGGATCGTACGAACAATTAGAATGGATAGTACAAATGAATTAGAATGGATCATGTGAATGAAATAGAATGGATCGTACGAATGAATTAGAATCGATACATTCGTGCGAATGTATTTGAATGGATCGTACGAATGAATTAGAATGGATCGTACGAAAGAATTAGAATGGATCGTACGTATGACTTAGAATGGATCATGCAAATGAATTAGAATGGATCGTACGAATGAATTAGAATGGATCGTATGAATGAATTAGAATGGATCGTACGAATGAATTAGAATAGATCATGGGAATGAATTTGAATGGATTATGCGAATGAATTAGAATGGATCGTACGAATGAATTAGAATGGATACATTGGTGCGAATGAATAAGAATGGATTATACGAATGAATTAGAATGGATAGTACAAAAGAATTAGAATGGATCTTACGAATGAATTAGAATGGATCGTGTGAATAAATTCGAATGTATCGTACGAATGAATTAGAATAGATAATATCGTGCGAATGAATTAGAATGGATCGTACGAATGAATTAGAATGGATCGTACAAATGAATTAGAATGGATCATACGAATGAATTAGAATGGAACATGCGAATGAATTAGAATAGATCGTATGAATGAATTAGAATGGATACATTCATGCGAAGGAATTAGAATGGATCCTACGAATGAATTAGAATGGATCGTGCGAATGAATTTGAATGGATCGTATGAATGAATTAGAATGGATATATTCGTGCGAATGAATTAGAATGGATCGTACGAATGAATTAGAATGGATCTTAAGAATGAATTAGAATGGATCGTACTAGTGAATTTGAATGGATCGTGCGAATGAATTAGAATGGATCGTACGAATGAATCAGAAAAGATACATTCGTGTGAATGAATTAGAATGGATCATACGAATGAATTAGAATGGATCATACGAATGAACTAGAATGGATCGTGCGAATGAAATTAGAATGGATCGTATGAATGGATTAGAATGGATACATTCGTGCGAATGAATTAGAATGGATCGTACGAATGAATTATAATGGATCGTACGAATGAATTAAAATGGATCGTTCGAATGAAATAGAATGGGTCATACAAATGAATTAGAGTGGATTGTGCGAATGAATTAGAATGGATCGTAAGAATGAATTAGAATGGATACATTCGTGCGAATGAATTAGAAATGATCGTACGAATGAATTAGAATGGTTCATACGAATGAATTAGAATAGATCGTGCGAAGAAATTAAATGGATCGTACGAATGAATTAGAATGGATACATTCATATGAACGAATTAGAATGGATCGTACGAATGAACTAGAATGGATCATATGAATGAATTGGAATGGATCGTGCGAATGAATTAGAATGGATCGTACGAATTTATTAGAATGGATCGTACGAATGAATTAGAATGGATACATTTGTGCAAATGAATTAGAATGGATCGTACGAATGAATTTGAATGTATCGTACGAATGAATTTGAATGGATCATACGAATGAATTAGAATGTATCGTGCGAATGAATTAGAATGGATAGTACGAATGAATTAGAAAGGATACATTCGTTCGAATGAATTAGAATGGATCTTACGAAGGAAATAGAACGGATCGTACGAATGAATTATAATGGATCGTACGAATGAATTAGAATGGATCGTGCAAATGAATTTGAATGGTTCGTACAAATGAATTAGAATGGATACATTCGTACGAATGTATTAGAATGGATCGTACGAATGAATAAGAATGGATCATACAAATGAATTAAAGTGGATCATATGAATGAATTAGAATCGATATGATCCATTCGTGTGAATGAATTAGATTGGATCGTACGAATGAATTAGAATGGATCGTACGAATGAATTAGAATGGATCGTGCAAATGAATTAGATTGGATCGTACGAATGAATTAGAATCGATACATTCCTACGAATGAATTAGAATGGATTGTACGAATGAATTAGAACGGATCATACGAATTAATTAGAATGGATCGTACGAATGAATTTGAATGGATCGTACGAAGGAATTAGAATGGATCGTGCAAAGAATTAAAATAGATCGTACGAATGAATTAGAATGGATACATTCATGCGAATGAATTAGAATGAATCAGAATGGATCGTATGAATGGATTAGAATGGATCATATGGATAAATTAGAATGGATCGTACGAATGAATTAGAATGGATCGTGCGAATGAATTAGAATGGATTGTATGAATGAATAAGAGTAGATACATTCGTGCAAATGAATTAGAATGGATCATACGAATGAATTAGAATGGAATATATGAATGAATTAGAATGGATCGTACGAATGAATTAGAATGGATCGTGCGAATGAATTAGAATGGATCGTACGAATGAATTAGAATAGATACATTCGTGCAAACGAATTAGAATTGATCGTACGAATAAATTAGAATGGATCGTACGAATGATACAAATGAATTAGAATGGATCGTGCGAAAAAATTAGAATGGATCGTACAAATGAATTAGAATGGATACATTCTTGCGAAGGAATTAGAATGGATTGTACGAATGAATTAGAATGGATCGTACGAATGATTTAGAATGGATCGTGCGAATGAGTTAGAATGGATCGTACGAATGAATTAGAATGGATACATTCGTGCGAATGAGTTGGAATGGATTGTACGAATGGATTAGAATAGTTCGTCCGAATGTATTAGAATGGATTGTGCAAATGAATTAGAATGGATCGTACGAATGAATTAGAATGGATACATTCGTGCAAAATGAATTAGAATGGATCGTTTGAATGAACTAGAATGGATCCTATGAATGAATTAGAATGGATCGTACGAATAAATTAGAATGGATACATTTATGCGAATGAATTAGACTGGACCGTACGAATGAATTAGAATGGATAGTACAAATGAATTAGAATGGATCGTGCGAATGAATTAGAATGGATCATACGAATGAATTAGAAAGCATATATTCGTGCGAATGAATTAGAATGTATTATACGAATGAATTAGAATAGACCGTACGAATAAATTAGAATAGATCGTACGATTGAATTAGAATGGCTTGTACGAATGAATTTGAATAGATCGTACGAATGAATTAGAATGGATATTGTTGGGGGCAGTCAGAAACCACGTATCTTGGATAGCATTGCAAACACACCTGAGATAAGAGTTTTTGAGGGAGCCCGTCCAGGAGTTGGAACCCTCGGAAGCCGAGCGTGCCCCCTTTCCAGCCCGCAAGAAGCTCGCTCCCACAGGGAGCTGGATGGACACCTTGTATCTGAGTGCAGTTCGCCCCTCCCAGACCCCGCAGGTGTTCCCGCCCCCGTGCTCACTAAAATCATCTTGACAGTGGAGCGAGATCCACATTGGGCTGAAGGGGCTCAAGGCCAAGAGCTCGCTAAGGAGCTCGCACAGGAGCTCGCCCAAGGTCAAGAGCTCGCTAAGTAGCTCGCCCCTGCTCTCGCACGAGCTCGCCTAGCTCGCGCAGGAGCTCACCCATGCTCTCGCATGAGTTCGCCTAGCTCGCGCAGGAGCTCGCCTATGTTCGCTCAGGAGCTCGCCTAGCTCGCGCATGAGCTCACATAGCTCGCTCAGGAGCTCGCCTAGCTCGCGCATGAGCTCACATAGCTCGCTCAGGAGCTCGCCCATGCTCTTGCATGAGCTCGCCTAACTCGCACAGGAGCTCGCCCCTGTTTGCTCAGGAACTCGTCTAGCTCGCAAGAGCCCGCCCAAGCTCGCCTTGACCCCTGTTTATCGAAGAGGTTGCCCCCGCGAGGTCCGACTCTTGATAAATATGGGCGAAAGGACGGAGCAGTACCGGGCGAGCTGGCCTTTGCTTCCTCCCTGAGACCGCCCGGACTTGAACATTCTAGAATGGCCACCTGGCCACGACAAGAAAGATTCCCTCCCCCACTCAAACCGTCTGGCAGGCTTGACGACAGAATGTCAGGGCGCGAGTACCAAGGACTGTCGGACCCACGCGAGCCAGAACGTGGGGGTCTAGAAAGCCCTGGAAGAATCTCCATGTGTCGGGGTACGGTAGGCCGCCGATTGCTATAAATGCTCACCCCCAGGCTCTATAGTACAGGTTCGAATTCCTTTTCCCTACCACTTTGGTATACCGCAGCTCGCCGTTGTTCCACCGTGACTGACTTGAGCGTCGGAGGGTCTGCGCTCCTAAGGGAGCCAGCCGTTCTCACGTTCTCTTTTCTTTGTCTTGCAGGCAGCCCGCACGGACCAGCGAAAAATCCCCCGAACATTTGGCGCCGTCTGTGGGATCTTCGACTGCTTCCTGTGAGAACACCCACGGCCACGCGGTTGAGCGCCGTTCGCTCTCGTAACCCCAAAGATGGCTCCGGTGACAAGGGGACGCAGGCGACCGAGGACTCGTGCCAGATCTGCGCACAGCGAGCCTCTGGTCGAGACCCCTCAGCCCTAGGTCCCGCTCAGTGACCAACTCTTGTTGGAGATATTGGCCACCCAGCGGGCGATGATGGAGGAGCTGACACGATTGCGTCAGGCTCCGGCGGCCAGCCGACGATCTGGGCCGGCGAAGACGGCGTCTCCGGTGCGACCACCGGCGTCAACATCGCGCCCGCCCACGATCGCTCCGGCGCGGCAGGTTTCCCATCCGAAACCCCCAGTCGGGAGAGCGGCTGTGCGAGGGGTGCCGGAAACCCCGCTCACGAGGTTGCAGAAGCTAGTCACCCAGCGATCTAGCAACCAGGCGACCTCGCGCGCGACCATCCCTTGCCGCCGTAGCCGGAGCATTGATTCTGACGGATCGGAGGAAAGGTCTCTAGAGCGGGGTCGCGACCCACACCATCGGCGACGAGGGAAAGAGCCCGCGGTGGAAATACCTTCCGAAGCTCGCGAGGCAACGGCCTCCCACAGACCAACTGACGCGTTGAAGAAATCTGCGGGTGGACGGCAAGGAGGCCGCCGAGCGGTTGCCCCCGAGAGTCGCCGCGGGGTGGGACCGACCTCGCCACAAGGGAGCGTACGAGACCGCCTAGGACCTGCGCAGCCGCCTCTGGGAGTTCTCCCCGGGCACTGGCAGCGATCTAGTGCGCCAGTAGATTTACTGGAAGACCTCGCCGCCCACGGAGGTAGCTCGCCTTTCACCAGCGAGGTCCACCAAGGGGGTTTTCCGCACCACTGGACCCCCCCGAAGTTTGTATTGTTCGACGGGTTGCAGGATCCCGTTGACCATCTCTTGGCTTACAGAAAGCTCCTGTTTTTCCGGGACCAAGACCACATCTTGTGCCGAGCATTCCCGAGCAGCTTGACCGGCTCGGCATTGAACTGGTTCCACAAGTTGCCGCCCGGCATGATCCCCGACTTTCCAACTCTCTCTAGGCTATTCCTGGAGCAGTATCGCTGCAATAGGCAGCCCCCGAAGAGAATCGAGTCTCTGTTTACCTTAACCATGGGAGCTCGCGAGACGCTCAGGTGCTTCGCAACGCGATTCTGAAGCGCCTATCTCGCTCTGGAAGACGCGGCCGGCCAAGATCGTACCGTGGTGAGTGCTTTCAGAAGCACCCTCCCCGAGGGGGGCAAGCTTCATGACGCTCTTGTGATTAAAGATCCTCGCATGATGGTTGAACTATTTGCCCTGGTCCAGCAACACATCAAGCTCGAAGACGCTGTGTTAGACCGGAAGGGAAAGGCGGTCGAGCAGCGACCTCCTCCGGCCCTGCGACCACTTGTCGTCAAGGCCGTGGAGAGGAGGGAGGTGCCCCTGGCAGCGCCTTTGCCCGGACCGCCCGCAGCTCCTGTTGTACAGCCCGCTGAAGCCCCCGCGGCTGTCAATGGAAGGCCGGCGAACTGGCGCCTACCTCCGGGACCCGGGGAGCGGGACTTCACCGTGCTAACCCACTCGCCAGGACAAATCTTTCATCAGATTCGTAATGAACCTTTCTTCCAGTACCCGCCACCCCTGCAGGTCGGAGAGCCTGGCTCTACCGACAACTCGCGGCGGTGCGCTTTTCATCGAAGCCCTGGGCATCACACTAACAGATGCCGAGCTCTCAAGAACCACCTCGAGGATTTGGTCACCCAGGGCCACTTGAATCAGTTTATTTCGCCTCCAAGGAGGTTCGAGGTGGTACCGGCACGGGCTCCTCGGGAGGGAGATTGCCCGGGGCCCGCTGAACCCGCCCTACCTCCGCCTCCCCCGGGAGGACCGGCGATCTACCATACCATTAGCGGGCGGCTGAGCGGCCCGAGATCCAGTAATGAAGCCCGCCGACGAGTCAGGGAGATGGAGCAGGCACAGAAGGTATTTTCCGTCTCACTAACTCCTACTTTACTTCAAGCACCAAGGGTGGAAGCCCGCGATTTTCTCTGGTTTTCGGAAGATGACATGATCGGGGTCGTTATGCCCCACAATGACCCCCTCGTCATACGCCTGATGATGGCTAACATCGAGGTGAGGCGAGCTCTGGTTGATTCGGGGAGCGTCGTGGACATCCTTTTTCTGTCGGCCTACCTGCGAATGGGGTTGAGACTCGCCGACCTGTCTCCCTCGACGAGCTCCCTCAGTGGATTCACCGGCGAGGTCGCCAAAGTGGCTGGGGAGATAACCCTCACTATGACCGCTGGCCCGGAGGCTCGCCAAGTCCGCTTCGCGGTAGTGGATGGAAGTTCCGCATTTAACGCCATCCTTGGGCGGCCTTGGCTAAGGCAAATGAATGCGGTAGCTTTACCCAACCATCAGGCCCTCAAATTCCCGACCGCGAGCGGGGTCGTAGTAATTCGGGGAGATCAGGTAGCTGCTACCCGATGCGAGCAGGATGTTCTTCACCTCATGGACATGGAGGTCGCCGAGGCCAAGAGGCCCGCACCCTCCTAGCAATTACCGCCCGCTACGAGCGAGCTACTGGGGAGCCCGCTGGAGGCCTCCTCGCTTAAGTCCCCTACTCCACCCCCGGGTGGGAGCGGTGTGGATCTTAAGTTAGAGGAGGGAGGTCGTCCGACAACCCCCAAGAGAGGAAGTTTTCCAATTGCAGAACCACTTCAAGAGGTCGACATTGGCGGCAAAGAAGGGCCAAGAGTTGTTAGCCTCGGGACCTCGCTAACCAAGGGCGAGGTCCTGGCCATAACCAACTTACTCAGGGAATACCGTGACGTATTCGCCTGGAGCTTCGCGGACATGCCAGGGATTGACCCGAAGATCGCCTGTCATCGTCTGCACACCATGAAGGAGTTCCCGCCGGTCAAGCAGAAAGCTCGGCACATACCTGCTGCGAAGTCCGTTGCAGTGGCGGCGGAGATAGACAAGCTGGAGCGAGCCGGCTTCATCCGCGAGGCGCACTTCCCCGAGTGGATCTCCAATATCATGGCGGTGCCTAAGAAGAGCGGAGCGGTCAGGGTGTGCATTGACTTCTCTGACCTCAATAAGGCATGCCCGAAGGACGGTTTTCCTCTTCCGCGAATAGGCGCATTGGTCGACGCAGCTGTCGGATTCAGGGCTCTATCTTTCATGGATGGATACTCAGGGTATAACCAGATACCCCTCCACCCCGAAGATCAGGAGAAGACCGTCTTCTACTCTGGAGCGGGCTACCAGAAGCTATACTGCTATCGAGTGATGCCGTTCGGACTTAAGAACGCTGGAGCGACCTACCAAAGGTTAGTCACTCAGATGTTCAAAGATCAGATCGGCAGAAACGCCAAAGTTTATGTAGATGACCTCCTGGTGAAGAGTCGGGAGCGAGAGGGGCATGTTGCCGATCTCCGCGAAACCTTCGAGATACTAAGAAAGTACCAAATGAGGCTAAACCCGGTGAAGTGCGCATTCGGGGTGACTTCTGGGAAATTCCTCGGGTACCTGGTCACCCACAGGGGGATCGAGGCCGACCCTGGGCAAATCCGAGCACTTGTCGAAATGCCTACGCCGAGGACCCGGCAGGAAGTCCAGAGATTGAGCGGGCGAATCGCCGTGCTCAATCGGTTCATCTCCAAATCCTCAGACAACTGCCGACCCCTTTTCGAGCTGCTACGAAAAGGAGCAAGCATTTGTTGGGATGAGAAGTGCAAGCACGCCTTCTAGAAGATCAAGGACTACCTGGCGAGCCCACCGATCTTAGCGGCACCCAAAGAGGGCGCCGAACTCGGCGTGTACCTTGCGGTCACTGAGAATGCGGTGAGCGGGGTCCTGGTTGTGGAAGAAGCAAAGGTGGAGCGGCCTGTTTACTTTGTAAGCCACACAATGCTTCCCGCCGAGCTCCGGTATCGACCAATCGAGAAGGTCGCATTGGCCTTGGTCCTTACCGCGAGAAAGCTCTACCCCTACTTCTCGGCGCACCCTGTCAGGGTCATCACAGAGCACCCTCTAAAGAGTGCGCTCTCCAGACCCTCGGTAGCCGGCAGGCTCTACCGTTGGTCCGCCGAGCTCGCCGCCTATGGTTTGGAGTATGTCCCTCGAGTCGCTGTTAAAGGACAGGCGCTCGCTGATTTCTTGGCGGACTTCCCCATAGAAGAGCCGGTCCAGTACTGGGAGGATGAGCCAACTGAGACACACCCTGGGAAGGCGAGGTTCTTGGACAACTAAGATGAGCTTCCTCCAACTAAGCGTTAAGAGGAGGTGGGCTGGGAATTATTCGTCGATGGATCCTCCAATGCTTTGGGGGCTGGGATCGGGGTCGCACTGATCGCCCAGTCGGTACTCCTGGAGAAGTCAGTCCGACTGGATTTCACCGCTACTAACAATGAGGCGGAATATGAGGCGCTGCTGGCTGGACTGGAGCTCGCTCAAGAGGTAGGCGCCAAACGCTTGAAGGTCTTTAGTGATTCCCAGTTAATTATTTGCCAAATCAATAGGGAGTACGCCTCTCGGGATGCACGAATGGCGGGCTATGTGGATCTGGTGAAGCACAAGGCCGCGGAGTTCGAAAAGATCTCCTTCGAGCAAATTCCGCGAACCGATAATAGGCGAGCTGATGCTTTGGCAAACACCGCCTCTTTACTGGGAACATCAGAGGCTCGCCAGATTCTCATCGAGGTCCAAAATCAGTCTCGACTCCAACTGATGGAGCCCGCAGTTAACCAAGTCTCCGCCGACGTACCACCTAGCGGGTGGACCGCCCCCATTTTTCGCTTTCTCCAGAAGGGCGAGCTACCAGAGGATAGAGAGGAAGCCCGACGAGTGGAGAAATGCGCTGGGCGCTATCTCATTCACTGGGATCGCCTTTTTCGAAGATCCTTTGGCGGTCCAAATCTCCGTTGCGTCGAGAGCCCGAAAACTGAAGAAGTTCTAAAGTGCATTCATTCTGGCGAGCTGGGAAACCACGCTGGTGGGCGGTCTCTCGCTGCGAAAGTATGAAGGCAAGGATACTGGTGGCCCACTCTGGAGCAAGACGCTTTGAAGGTCGCCCAGAGGTGCATCCAATGCCAGAAGCACGCCACCACGAATCATATGCCCGCAGAAGAACTGCATCCTCTAGCAAGCCCCTGGCCTTTCCAGCAATGGGGGTTGGACATAGTGGGACCTTTCCCTGTGTCAGCCCGGCAGAAGAAATTCATCTTAGTAGCTACGGACTACTTCACCAAATGGGTGGAAGCTGTCCCGCTAGCTAAGATAGGCGAGAAGCAGGTAAAAGACTTCCTTTGGAAGAATATTTTCTGCCGGTTCGGTCTGCCTCGGGTACTTATCACCGACAATGGTCGCCAGTTCGACAATCGCTTGATCAGAAGTTTTTGTGTTGAATATGGATGTGGGGGAAAATCTTCGTGCCGACCCGAAGACCTTCGCAGCACCAGTCAATTGGAGTCGAAGTTAATGTCGAAGATCGTTGGTCGATCGGTTGGTTGAAGTTGTTGCTTTTTTGATATGTAAATAGAAAAGCAATCAGAGAGAGAGATTTTGACACAAGAGAAGTGATCTCGAAGTTCAGCCGAAGCCTACGTCTCCGTGCTATAGGGAGCAACCCGAATTCACTAACACTTATGTTGAAGTGATCTCGACAGGCCGAGTATCACTGTAAACACTGATCTTTCTGAAAGAAGATCAAAGGGAGATGGTAGATCGGAAGTTTGAAATCCCAGAGCTCTGGTTCTGAAAGTCAGATCTCAGAGTGGAAATCAGATTTTTGGATAGGGGATTCCCTTTACATTCGAAGGCTCTGCTATTTATAGGCATTCCGGGTGGCGAATGGCGGTTTCCGCTGCAGTATCTGGGGATCCTCCAGGTAAAGTTGCGGGCCCTGCGGTTGTCTTCGGGGGTCCACCAGGCAGGGCTGGTGGGTCCCGCTGTAGTCCTCGTGGGCCCACCAGGCAGGGCCGGTGGGTCCCGCTGTAGCCCTCGTGGGCCCACCAGGCAGGGCCGGTGGGTCCCGTGGTAGTCTTCGTGGGGCCACCAGGCAGGGCCGGTGGGTCCCGCTGTAGTCCTCGTGGGCCCACTAGGTAGGGCCGGTGGGTCCCGCTGTAGCCCTCGTGGGCCCACCAGGCAGGGCCGGTGGGTCCCGCTGTAGTCCTCGTGGGCCCACCAGGCAGGGCCGGTGGGTCCCGTGGTAGATTTATACCAAAATTTGCACCCACAGTTACCCCCTCCTAGTTAGCTAGAGTGCATTCTAGCTGGCTTGGACTTGGTGCAAAAAATAGCAACTTCCTGTTTGGAAAAACGGACACGAAGAAACTTGTCGTATGTTAGAGAAAAAAGGGACTGATCGGTCAATTTGGACCGATCGGTCAAATTTGACCGATCGGTCAAATTTTGACCGATCGGTCAAATTTTGACCGATCGGTCAAAATTCAACCGGTCAAGAATCGGGTGATCGGTCAAAAAACAGGGTTTTTTGACCGATCCAGTAGTAATTTTGACCGATCAGCTGAAATTTGACCGATCGGTAAAATTTTGACCGATCGGTCACTTTTGACCGATCGGTCAAATTTTGACCGATCGGGCAAAATTCAACCGGTCAAGAATCGGGTGATCGGCAAAAAACCTTGGTTTTTTTTGCCAGATCCAGTAGAAATTTGACCGATCAGATAACTTTCGCCGATCGGACATGTTTGTCCGATCGGTGAAAAATATCCGGTCAAGGTTCGAGTGATCGGTAAAAAACCTTGGTTTTTTGCCAGATCCAGTAGAAATTTGATCGATCAGATAACTTTCGCCGATCGGACATGTTTGTCCGATCGGTGAAAAAATATCCGGTCAAGGTTCGAGTGATCGGCAAAAAACCTTGGTTTTTTGCCAGATCCAGTAGAAATTTGACCGATCAGATAACTTTCGCTGATCGGACAGGTTTGTCCGATCGGTGAAAAATATCCGGTCAAGGTTCGAGTGATCGGTAAAAACCCTTGGTTTTTTGCCAGATCTAGTAGAAATTTGACCGATCAGATAACTTTCGCCGATCGGACAGGTTTGTCCGATCGGTGAAAAAATATCCGGTCAAGGTTCGAGTGATCGGTAAAAACCCTTGGTTTTTTGCCAGATCCAGTAGAAATTTGACCGATCAGATAACTTTCGCCGATCGGACAGGTTTGTCCGATCGGTGAAAAATATCCGGTCAAGGTTCGAGTGATCGGTAAAAACCCTTGGTTTTTTGCCAGATCCAGTAGAAATTTGACCGATCAGATAACTTTCGCCGATCGGACATGTTTGTCCGATCGGTAAAAAATATCCGGTCAAGGTTCGAGTGATTGGTAAAAACCCTTGGTTTTTTGCCAGATCCAGTAGAAATTTGACCGATCAGATAACTTTCGCCGATCGGACATGTTTGTCCGATCGGTAAAAAATATCCAGTCAAGGTTCGAGTGATCGGTAAAAACCCTTGGTTTTTTGCCAGATCCAGTAGAAATTTGACCGATCAGATAACTTTCGCCGATCGGACAGGTTTGTCCGATCGGTGAAAAATATCCGGTCAAGGTTCGAGTGATCGGTAAAAACCCTTGGTTTTTTGCCAGATCCAGTAGAAATTTGACTGATCAGATAACTTTCGCCGATCGGACAGGTTTGTCCGATCGGTGAAAAATATCCGGTCAAGGTTCGAGTGATCGGTAAAAACCCTTGGTTTTTGCCAGATCCAGTAGAAATTTTGACCGATCAGATAACTTTTGCCGATCGGACAGGTTTGTCCGATCGGTGAAAAATATCCGGTCAAGGTTCGAGTGATCGGTAAAAACCCTTGGTTTTTTGCCAGATCCAGTAGAAATTTTGACCGATCAGATAACTTTCGCCGATCGGACAGGTTTGTCCGATCGGTGAAAAATATCCGGTCAAGGTTCGAGTGATCGGTAAAAACCCTTGGTTTTTTGCCAGATCCAGTAGAAATTTATAAAGATGAGTTGAAAGTTTTGAACCTGCCCTCAGAGAGGTTTCATAACTGTTCCTTTCTTCGATCTTCTGGAAGAGTTTTGATTGGAGTTTGATCTTTCCTGTTTTTGACTCTTTGGTTGGCTTGAACGCGGATTTGAACCGGCGGTCCGGTTTATTTAGACCGGCGGCCCGCTTGGACCGTTGGTTCACGTGGACCGGTAGGTCCGACGTTTCGTCTGGTCCGACGGTTCGTCTGATTTTGCGCTTGCTACGGATGGATGCCATGTGTACCTGCAAAAACACGCGATTTGATATGGTGAAGACACGTGTCTTCTCGATTTGTGTACCTGTTTTACCCTGGGTACAAAAGCTTTTCCTGGCTGTCATTTCGCCTCACGCTTCCAAAATTTTTCGAAGTCCAGACCCTTGTTCTCCTGATTTCTGCTCTTGTTCTTGTTCTCGTTCGATCGGTCCAATGGCTTCATCTGGTAGTTCGAAGAAGTCCGGTACAGCTCCCTCGAAGAGAAAGGGGAAGGAAATTGTCGAGGTTCAATCTCCTCCGAGGGGCCGTGGCAAAGGCAAGGCTGCTCTCGCTGAACTTGGCCAACTGGGCAAGAGGCACCAAGGGGTAGGTTTTGCCTCAGCGCCATCAAGGCCAGAATTCATCCCCAAAGTGAAGTTTGTTCTGGGTCCGCTTATGCCCCTGACAGAGGAGACGGAGTACATGTACAATGTTGGTGGTGAGTTCACAGATACGAAGAGAAAGAAGTGGCAAGCACTTCTCTCTTATTTCACTGAAGGGAAGGGAGCGCAGCCTTCACTCCCTAGCATCCAGACAGCTTTCGGCATCGATAAGAAGACCGTCTTCACGAGCTTTGCTAGCAATGAGAAGGTCATGGGAACTATTGTGACCCTTGGCCAAATGAACTGCGGTCTACGTCTGCCTCTGCCACCCTTCGCTGCCAGATTACTGAACACCTCTGGCCTCTGCCCGGGGCAAGTCACAGGGAATGCCTGGCGAATCATCTATGCGTTCTGCCGGGTGGAATCAGATTTTCAAGAGGACTTGAGGGCCTGTTACTCCAGTATCCCGGAAGGTGAACCTGCCAGGATTGAGCTCGGATACTTCTTCTTTCATTATCGATGGAATTACAGGAAGGACAGCCCTTTCTATAATTTGACTGGAGTATCTCCCCTGCGCCCGCTCACCGATACAGTCCCTTTGGACAAGTTGTACACGGACTGGCCTATTTCTGTATCTGGCGCCTGGACATCCATGTCTGTGCCCGACACCCCCCGAGACAGCGTGCACGAGGCGGTTAAGATGTACAGCGCTGGAGGTATCTTCGCCTGGAATTCTGAGAGGGCGGGAGCCATAGATAACTTGTTCCTCGAGCTGACCTGTGGAACCAGATCGTGGAAACAGTTTTCTAACTGTCCTGTGAGATATGGCAAGGCCAATCTCCTCCACAGATCAAAAGACAGGTATGAGGACAACGAAGTTCTATACTCGGACTATGAGGAGGACCCTTAGTCGGGTAAGATCATTCGAAAGATTCGGGCCGAGAAGAAGATTTACACTGCAAGGCGCCAATTGCCTACCTTGGATGAGAAGTTGGTGCTCCAAAGGGGCCCCGTGAAGAAGAAGCACAGGGAATACCTGGCGAATCATCTATGCGTTCTGCCGGGTGGAATCAGATTTTCAAGAGGACTTGAGGGCCTGTTACTCCAGTATCCCGGAAGGTGAACCTGCCAGGATTGAGCTCGGATACTTCTTCTTTCATTATCGATGGAATTACAGGAAGGACAGCCCTTTCTATAATATGACTGGAGTATCTCCCCTGCGCCCGCTCACCGATACAGTCCCTTCGGACAAGTTGTACACGGACTGGCCTATTTCTGTATCTGGCGCCTGGACATCCATGTCTGTGCCCGACACCCCCCGAGACAGCGTGCACGAGGCGGTTAAGATGTACAGCGCTGGAGGTATCTTCGCCTGGAATTCTGAGAGGGCGGGAGCCATAGATAACTTGTTCCTCGAGCTGACCTGTGGAACCAGATCGTGGAAACAGTTTTCTAACTGTCCTGTGAGATATGGCAAGGCCAATCTCCTCCACAGATCAAAAGACAGGTATGAGGACAACGAAGTTCTATACTCGGACTATGAGGAGGACCCTCAGTCGGGTAAGATCATTCGAAAGATTCGGGCCGAGAAGAAGATTTACACTGCAAGGCACCGATTGCCTACCTTGGATGAGAAGTTGGTGCTCCAAAGGGGCCCCGTGAAGAAGAAGCGAAAAACTCTCGTCAAGCCTAAGGAAGATGAAGATGAAGGGAAGAAGAACGAAGAGGAAGAAGAAAGGAAGAAGAATGAAGAAGAAGAAGAAGAGACAGAGAATGTCAGCCACAACATCAGTGGCAATGACGAAGACTAGGACGGGGACGGCGAGGACGATCCGTCTTCTACCCCCTCCAGTGGGGATGGTGAGAATGGGGGTGGTAAGGAAGAAATTCCTCCCACCCCCACTGGTGGTGCAACGGGGGAGGACTCGATCCCTATTCCCATTGACGAGGTTAAAGCCCGTCAGATGGAGGAAATTCTCGACACAGAAGGCGACGGCAAAAAGGTGGTTCCCACCTACAAATTTGACGAATTGAAGAGGCCGATGCGCTTCAAAATTAAACTATCGAAGAGTGCTGGGGTTGGAAGCAACCCCATGCCTCTTGATCAAATCCCCCCCGACGCTCTTCGCATTGAGGGAGCAACAATGAGTGGGGGTGTAGAGGTTGAGCAACCCCCTCCCCCCTCTCACTCTCTGCTCAACGAGGTGGAGGCCATGGTGGCCGGGCTCATCCAGCCAGGCGGGTCGCAAGAAGAGAGAGCCTCACCTCCCAGGAATGCTTCCCCCCCTGCTAATTTGGAGAGGGGAAGTCGAGTGGGCGATGGGGCTCCTCAACCTCAACCAGCGCCAACCCCGATTCAGGAGAAATCGACTCCTCAGAGTGGCTCTGATCGTCGGAAGGGCAAAGAGCCGAGGGTCGAAACATCAGGTAATTGAACTTAACTTGCTTTGAATGTCTTGTCTCTGAAGTTCGAAAATAATCTAACACTTTGATTCCCTTTGATTGTAGGTGCACCTGCTGGATTGACTCCGACAATAAGGAGCTTGGGTGACGTTGATATCAACCGCCCCACTGCTGCGATCAGGAAACTCATCAACCTCCCGGGTGCCACTTTGGATGAAGCTTTCGATAGAATTAACCTGTTGGTAGGTGCATCTGCTTGATCGATCATTTGAATCGTATCTTTCTTCAGAATAATTCAACTCTTTTGTTCTTTTGCAGAACTCAGCACTTATGAATGTTGCAACCAAACTCTCCATGAGGGCGGGAGCAAAAGAAGCTGTAGCTGAAATAAACCAGTTGACCGCGGAGAGAGATGAGCTGAGAGAGCTCCTGACTTCGAAGAAAGCCTCTCTCAAATCCAAGATTGAGGAACTTCGCAAGGGAAAGCTGGAGATTAAGGGGCTGAAGGATCGGTGTGAGGCACAGAGTCACGAGCTCGAATCCTTGAAGACTCGACTCTCCAAGGTTGAGGACGTGTCCTGTGGCCGCACCATCGAGATTCAAGAGCTGAAGCAACAACTTGCTACTCAGCACGCTGCCTTCACTGCCAGAGAGGAGACTTCCAAGAAGGCACTGGAGCATGCGCTGTCAGAGTGCAAGGTTTACAAGGAAACAGCAGAGAAGGCAGCAGAAGCGCTCAGGACTCATGTAGCTAGCGTCCGATCCTCCAAGGCATCAGTGGCGAGTAAAGCTCGTCCTGGATCTGAAGGGGAGAAGTCGCATGCGAAGAGTGTGGCCAAGCCCTGAGACTTTTCTTCTTCTTTGTTGTTGTACTTGTAAATTTTTGAAATGTAATAGCTCCTTGTATCTGACATATTTTGATGATAATAGAAGACATCTTTTTGGTATTTGAAACTTGCACTTCTTTTGAGTTGAATGTCTTTGAATGTTGAGTTCTGGAATGCTATTTGACATGATTGAGTATTCATACATTTGAACGTAAGTTGAATACGCATATACTTGAATGTAAGGGGTTGAGTCGCTACTCAATCACCCAAACTTGTAACTTTGAAAATTGAATTTGAATTCGAATAACATTTGAATGTAAGGGGTCGAGTCGCAACTCAAACTCCCAAACCTGTTAGACGATATCGAATTGACTGAAATTGGATATTGAATTTCGAAGGTCAGTTTAACATTCGCTAGTAAGGGGTCGAGTCGCAACTCTAACACCCAAACATGTTAAGACCTGGTAACTTGAAAATGGTCAGTTTTTAACATTTGCTAGTAAGGGGTTGGGTCGCAACCCTAACACCCAAACTTGTTAAAAGACCTGGTAATTTGAATATGGATACCTTGAAACTGCTTCAGAACTTGGATTGAAAATCAGAACACTTGTACACTTGAACACTTGAAAGAGAGCTTTATTCATCACAGAATTTACATTATGGATAGAACAACTTGAGGTGTCTAGAATTCCAAGCTCGAGGCAATCTATCTCCTTCTGGTGTGATCAGTCTGTAAGAACCTTTGCCTCCAACTGACTCAATGATGTATGGTCCTTCCCAATTGGGAGCAAGCTTTCCACTGCGGTGCTCTTTGGTATTGTAGAAAACTGCTCTGAGAACTAAACTACCCACTGGGAACTGTCTCTTGTGGACTTTCTTGTCATAGGCTCTTTTGATCTTCTGTTGATATTGGGCTACACGAAGAGAAGCTTGATCTCGTAGTTCTTCAGAGAAGTCTAGATCATTGATCTGAAGTTCTTCATTGACTCCTTCTTCAACAGCTTTGGTCTTCAAAGTACTAGATATATTCTCTGTTGGGAGTATTGCTTCCGATCCATATGTCAGACGGAAGGGTGAGAACCCTGTTGATCTTCTCGGAGTTGTGCGATACCCCCACAGAACTTCAGGTAGGACTTGCTCCCACAATCCTTTCTTGTCGTTGAGTTTCTTCTTGAGTATATCAAGTATAGCTCTGTTTGAGGCTTCAGCTTGACCATTGCATTGAGGATATCTTGGAGTTGAATAGAATAACTTGATACCGTTGTTCAGACAGAACTCTCGGAATTTGTCTGAGTCAAATTGAGCTCCATTGTCAGCAACAAGAACTTGAGGTGTGCCGAACCTTGAGAAGATGTTGTGCCGAATGAATTTGATTACTTCGTCGTCAGTCTCTCAAAAGAGGGGCACAGCTTCAACCCATTTGGTGAAGTAATCAGTAGCCAGCAGTAGATATTTCTTCTTGCTCGGAGTTGGAGGGAAAGGACCCAAGAAATCTAACCCCCATTGATGGAAAGGCCAAGGACTTGATAATTGATGAAGTTCATCTGCTGGGAGATGGATAGCTCGAGCGTGCAGTTGGCAGGGCTCGCATCTTTGAATGACTTGTTGAGCATCCCTTGCCATTGTTGGCCAGTAGTACCCTTGTAGCTTCGTCTTGGCTTCAAGAGATCTTCCTCCCGAATGATTTCCACAAGCTCCAGAGTGGATATCAATCAGGATTGATTGTGCTTGCTCGGGACCAAGGCACTTGAGCAACATCCCGTTGTGAGATTTGAAGTATAGATCTTCTCCTTGCAAAATGTAGCACGGGAGTTTCCTCTGAAGTCTTCGGGCTTGATTTGGATCTTCCGGCATTTTGCCATGCTTGAAGAAGTCGAAAATTGGTCTTCTCCAGTCTTCAAGCTGATCTCCACCCCCAGATCCTTTTGTAGTAGTAAGAATCTGTTGATCGGGGATGGTCTTGGGCACTTCTTGATAATCGATCTGTATTTGCCTTCCTCCGAGTGAGTCTCCAAGAACTGAGGCAGCATTAGCTAAGGCATCTGCTTCTCGGTTCTCTGCTCTGGGGATTTGAATGAATTCAGCGCTAGTAAAACGTTGTTGAAGACGTCGTACTAAGGCCAAGTAGAGTTGCATTCTTTCTTCTCGAGCTGTGTACTCTCCATTGATTTGCCTTATGATCAATTGGGAGTCGCTGTATATGATGATTCGATCTACCCCCAGAGATTCTGCCATTTCGAGTCCGGAAATGAGTGCTTCATATTCAGCTTCGTTGTTGGTGGCATTAAACCCAAGGAGAGTGGCCTTCTGGAGATGATCGAGTTCGGGGGATATTAAGACTATCCCAGTTCCCGAACCGATCGAACTTGATGCTCCATCAGTATAAAGCTTCCATGGAGGAGTTGCAGAAATAACTTCAAGACTTGGATCAATTTTTGTTGCAGGATTGATCGGAGGAGTATCCTCATCTTCCAAGCGCATGTCGACATCCTCTTCCCAAGTGATGGGGTCTTCAACTGGAAAGTCAGCTAGAAAATCAGCAATTGCTTGACCTTTGATAGAAGTGCGAGATTCGAATTGAATCTCCAGAGCACTCATTTCGATCACCCATTTGGTCATTCGACCAGCTCGACCAGCTTTGTCAATGATATCTTTGAGTGAGTGTTCTGAAATGACAGTAATCTGGTGGGAGACGAAGTACGGTTGAAGATGACGCGAAGCAGTGAGCAAGGCCAAGATGACCTTCTCAGTTTTTGAGTAGCGAGTCTCAGCCGGAAGAAGAGTGTGGCTGATGTAGTAGACTGGATGTTCGATGCCTTCTCTTCTACTGACTAAGACCGCGCTGATTGCTTGATCGGTCACGGCAAGGTAGAGCCACAAGTCTTCTTTTGGAAGTGGAGCAGTCAGGATAGGAGCTTGCACCAGATATTTCTTGATACTTTGAAATGCTTCTTCACAGGTTGGACTCCAGCCGGAGGTATCCGCCTTTCGTAGTTTGTCGAAGAGTGGCTTGCACTTATCTGAGGACTTTGAGATGAATCGATTGAGTGCTGCTAACCTTCCAGTGAGACGTTGAACTTCTTTTCGATTTGTAGGTGAAGGCATATCGATGATGGCTCGAATTTGATCAGGATTGGCTTCAATACCTCTCCTGGTCACAAGATGACCCAGGAATTTGCCAGATTGAACTCCGAAGGCGCACTTGGCTGGATTGAGCTTCATTCGATACTTTCGAAGGACTTGGAAGGTTTCAGCTAGATCAGATAGATGCTTCCCTCTAGTGAAGCTCTTGGTAAGGAGATCATCTACATAGACTTCGACGTTGCGACCGATCTGATCTTCGAACATTTTCGTGACTAACCTTTGATAGGTGGAACCAGCATTTTTAAGGCCAAATGGCATGACATTGTAGCAGTAGAGACCTCGGCTAGTCACAAAACACGTTTTCTCTTGATCATCGGCGTGAAGAGGAATTTGATTGTACCCAGAATACCCATCCATGAAAGACAACAGCTCGTGGCCAGCAGTGGCGTCGACGAGTCTATCTATCCTTGGCATGGGAAAAGGATCTTTGGGGCAAGCCTTGTTGAGATTGGTAAAGTTGATGCAGACTCTGACTTTCCCATTCTTCTTTGGAACAGCCACTATATTAGAGACCCAAGTTGGATACTCTACTTCTCGGATGAATCCGGCTGCGAGTAGCTTGGTAATTTCTTCTTGAACAGCAACTTGCAGCTCTGGTCGAATGGTGCGAGGCTTTTGCTTGACGGGCTTCACCTCTTCTTTGATCGCAAGTCGGTGACAAGCGTCATCTGGATTGATCCCAGGCATGTCTTCGAAGCACCATGCGAAGACGTCGATATTGGACTGGAGGAAGGATACCATGTCTTGCGCTTCTACGTCGCTAAGACCGGTACCAATAAATGTTTGTCGAGGGAGATCTCCGCTGCCTATGTTGATCGGGATGATTTCTTCAATTGAAGGTGATGCTTCCCATTCGATTGGCGAAGGTTCGGTCAGCGGAATCTCCTTTGATTGCTATTTAGAAGAGGGACCAGCTTCATCTCGTGGCCGCTTTGGAGGAGCAATATTGATCTTTCGATCTGTTTTAGCAGCAGCAGCTTCACAAGATCTTCCAGCTTGCTGATCGCCTCGAATGCAGACGATGCCTTCTCCAGTTGCAAACTTGAGTAGTTGATGGTAAGAGGAGGAGATGGCATTGATCTGATGGAGGAATGGTCGCCCAAGAATGGCGTTATAGCTAGACATTCCTTCGACGATTGCAAACCTCACCGAGACTCGAGTCTCTCGGCTGAGGTCGATGGTAAATCTGGATTCGCCCACTGTGATGCTTTGTTCACCATTGAAGCCGGTGATCACAGTCGGGACGACGTCGAGGCTTTGATACTTATGTCCCAGACGTTTGAAACAGTCTGAGAACATAATGTCAATGGAGCTTCCAGTGTCTATGAGGATTCGATTGACGGTGCTTCCGTCGATGATGAGTTTCAAGACCAGGGGGTCTCGATGGGGAGTGTGAACTCCTTGAAGATCGGTGTCGTTGAAGACTATGGATGGCCAAGCCAGACCTTCGATGGGCTTCTCGATCCAGGTATCTTCTTTGTTTGCAGTAGATCGAACATGGAAGATGCGTCGAACCTGCCGATCGACTTCCTTCCCGGTCAAAGCTTGATTGTGCAAGGTTCCATGAATGCCAAAGACATTGGCATTCATAGAAATTGGTTGCCGGTTGGAAGAGATTTGATGTATCCAACACACTTCTTTCCCCTTGGCAGAGGTTCGACGTTGATCGTGCCCATTGTTGACGAATTCTTGAAGGTGGCCTTCTCGTAGTAAGTCTTCAAGATGGAATTTCAGCCGAAAACACCGATCGGTAGAATGGCCGTGACTTCGATGGAATTCACAGTAGACTGTTTTGTCTGCTGTGAATTTGGAATTTGGTTGAAGAGGATTGGGCCTCCGAAGATACTCGTCGTGTTGAATACGGTCGAGTATCTGCTCGACTGGCATGTTCCACTCGGTGAAAGTGGTCTTCGTTGGAGATCGACGCCCATCATTCTTTGATCTTTTGTTGGCCGGAGGGGCTGCTGCTTCAGTGTTGTGAGCCTTTGCAGCATATTTAGGTGCTTCTCTTTCAGCAGGCCTTCTCTTAGTTTCTCGCCCTTTTCGAGCGACTTGATCGTCTTCCACCTCAATCTCCCTCTGAATTCGATCGAACATAGCTCCCAGAGAAGGAGGGGGATTGCGGATGAAGTCGTTGTAGATGTGTAGATCGAAGCGGAGAGCGTTCTGGAAAGCCAACATGATGGCTTCATCATCCAGATGCCTTCCAGAGAGAGCAGCATGCTCGTTGCGAAACCTCCTCGTGAAGCTGCGGAGAGTCTCATCTGCACCTATCCTTAGTCGATATAGAGAGTCGAGCTTCTTCTCGGGTTTCAGGTTGAGCTGGTAATGCTGCACAAAGAGGTTAGCCAAAACACCGAACTGGGTAATGGACCCAGCTAGGAGATTGTGATACCAGTCGAGTGAAGGCTCGTCGAGACTTCCCGCGAAGGTGCGGCAGAGCACGTTGTTTTCCTCTTCGTGTGGCGTTAGAGCTTGCTTGAAGGCAAGTATATAGAGGCTTGGATCTCCTCGGACGCAGTTGAATTTGGGGAGGGTAGGAGTTCTCCATCCTCTTGGAAATGCTGATTCGAAGAGGCTTCGATGAAGTGGCCCGGCAGAAGAGTAGCCATCCCTACGACCGTGTCCTCGACCTAGAGGTGGGTCAAGAGGTAAGATCGCAAGGTCTTGTTCTGGCATCGGAGTGTTCGCCGGTTGAAGTCGATGTCGAAGGTCCGATCCAAGTCTACGTTGAAATGGAATGGAAGGAGAGACTCTACTCTTTGAAGGAGCGCCTTTCATTTGGTGCTTCCTTGGCATGTTAATCTTTGAAGGTGCCGTCTTGTCGCAGTTGCGACCAGAAGAGGATTGGGAAGACTCGTCGTCGAGGCGATCCCAAACACTCTGCTTCCAAGGGGCAGCAGAGGGAGTTGGGTCACGGCGAATCCTATCGGGGGCAATAGTACCCATTGATCTCCGTTGCTCGGAGTGGATTGAACGTTATGGAAGATTGATCCTCTCACTTGCAGAGGGGATCGGAATAGCAATTCCAGCTTCGGAAGCTGCCTTCTTCAGAGCATCCCTCTCAGCAGTGAGGGTGGCGTTTTGCTTCGCCAATTGGAGTAGTTGGAAATCGATTGCAGAGATCTGGTAAGTCGATGGAGGATCTTCAACATGAGCAGGGACAGTCTGCCCAATTGATTGATGAGGATGAGGGGCGATCGGTCGATCGACTGATCTCCCGCTTCCTGAGTGAACTCCCATCTCGGGGACAGCAAGGGGCTGCCCGAAGTTGAGCCTTTGACTCATTGAACGAGTCTCAGGACGAGGTTGATGTTGAGTGTTACTTCCTTCTGGTTGGCCCTGGTGTTTGGTTCTCGCCATTCAGAGTGCGAAGGGTACAACGAGATTGCCGACGTCCGATCAGTTGTCTGATCAACCGAGGGGGCGAGGAAGTTTGGCTATTGATCTGGTAGTCGAAGTAAAGAGAGAACACAGCTTCTCGCTCGGATCCCACAGACGGCGCCAAACTGTGGGGGAAAATCTTCGTGCCGACCCGAAGACCTTCGCAGCACCAGTCAATTGGAGTCGAAGTTAATGTCGAAGATCGTTGGTCGATCGGTTGGTTGAAGTTGTTGCTTTTTTGATATGTAAACAGAAAAGCAATCAGAGAGAGAGATTTTGACACAAGAGAAGTGATCTCGGAGTTCAGCCGAAGCCTACGTCTCCGTGCTATAGGGAGCAACCCGAATTCACTAACACTTATGTTGAAGTGATCTCGACAGGCCGAGTATCACTGTAAACACTGATCTTTCTGAAAGAAGATCAAAGGGAGATGGTAGATCGGAAGTTTGAAATCCCAGAGCTCTGGTTCTGAAAGTCAGATCTCAGAGTGGAAATCAGATTTTTGGATAGGGGATCCCCTTTACATTCGAAGGCTCTGCTATTTATAGGCATTCCGGGTGGCGAATGGCGGTTTCCGCTGCAGTATCTGGGGATCCTCCAGGTAAAGTTGCGGGCCCTGCGGTTGTCTTCGGGGGTCCACCAGGCAGGGCTGGTGGGTCCCGCTGTAGTCCTCGTGGGCCCACCAGGCAGGGCCGGTGGGTCCCGCTGTAGCCCTCGTGGGCCCACCAGGCAGGGCCGGTGGGTCCCGTGGTAGTCTTCGTGGGGCCACCAGGCAGGGCCGGTGGGTCCCGCTGTAGTCCTCGTGGGCCCACTAGGTAGGGCCGGTGGGTCCCGCTGTAGCCCTCGTGGGCCCACCAGGCAGGGCCGGTGGGTCCCGCTGTAGTCCTCGTGGGCCCACCAGGCAGGGCCGGTGGGTCCCGTGGTAGATTTATACCAAAATTTGCACCCACAATGGAGTCGACCTAAGGTTCTCTTCCCCAAGGTACCCTCAAAGCAATGGGCAGGCCGAAGCAACGAATCGCGTGATCTTGGACAACCTCAAGAAAAGGCTGGAAGGGACAAAAGGATTGTGGGAGCAGGAGCTCGACGGAGTCTTGTGGGCCTATCGCACTACTCCACGTCGCTCAACCAACGAATCCCCTTTCAGTCTCACTTTTGGTTGCGAAGCCGTGCTACCCATAGAGGTCGAGTTGCCCACTGAAAGAAGGCTTGCGTCGGCGGAGGTCGACAACGACAAACTGCTCGTCGACTCCCTTGATCAGCTCGAAGAAAGACGAGAGCGCGCCAATCTACACCTCGCCGGATACAGACAAGAAATGAAGCGCGCCTATGACAAAAGAGTCCGCCATCGGGCATTCAAGGCCTGCGATCTGGTAATGAGAAAGGTGTTCGCAAACACGCAAGAGCCTAATGCAGGAAAGCTCACGGCGAACTGGGAAGGCCCATACATAATACACGAAGCAGGAAGCTCGGGGGCTTACCGGTTGATGACCGCTGGAGGCGACCTGCTAGAGCGACCTTGGAACGCTCTGCACCTTCGCAAGTTCTATGCCTAAGGAAATTTTTGTAAATTATCTTCTGAAGAGGTTATGAATGAACGATTGAGGTTTCAGCAATTTAACTAGGAAACTTGGCGCAGCAAGAGCCCGCATAATTGGTAAAAGCACAGTCCGCCGCTGTGCGGACTTAAAACAAGACCGAGATCCTCAGAGGCAGCCAGTGAGCGACCTTGAGCTTCCCGGGGTAGTCCGCCGTTGCGCGGACTTAAAGCAAGACCGGGATCCTCAGAGGCAGCCAGTGGGTGACCTTGAGCCTCCTGGGGCAGTCCGCCGTTGTGCGGACTTAAAGCAAGACTGGGATCCTCAGAGGCAGCCAGTGGGTGACCTTGAGCTTTCCGGGGCAGTACGCTGCCAAGTGGACTCTAAACCTAACCAGGATCCTTCGCGTTCACCTGCCCTGAACGGAAGCATCCTGGCGTTGGCATACCCCTCAAAGGGCGAGCCCGCCGAACAGGATCATCGAGAGAAATTAACCGGGCAGGGGGCAGCTAGCACTTATTAGTTTCCTTTAAAAATAAAAATGGTTTAAGTCTCTGAGTGTAGGGAAGTTTTTGGAATCGTTTGGTTTGCTTATCGTTTTCCGAGCTCAGAGACTAATTGCGTTTTTGCGAGCATGCCGAGTTTTTCGTTTGCATGTACTTTAAAATAAAAGGGTTGAATCGAATTAGCTGCCTTGCCCGGGGTATCACTCTCGAGATCGCTGCGAAACTCCTAAAGCGGACTCGAGAGCGACACAGAGAAAGAAAGGAACGCATGGACGAGCTCAAAAAGATATAAATTTCATTGATTGACAAAAATTACAAAAGTAGTTACAAGACTACAAGCTCAAGGCTTGCTTGTCTCCGCCCCGCTGTCGTCCCCTCGGCGCCGCTTCTTCGACCTTTCGGTCTTGTACTTCTCCACAGCGGCCAGGGCGCCTTTCTTGAGGAGATCGTCCAATTGGGCTTGGAGGCGACATTGCTGAGCCTGAAGGCCATTGGCGTGTGTCTCCTTCAAGGCCGCGATCTCCGTCTTCAGAGCAGCGACCTCGCCTTGAAGTTGAGCCGCCTCCCGCTGTGCGACCTCCCGGGCGGACACAGCTTCGTCTCGCTCCGCCTTGGCCTTGAGGAGGGCGGTAGTGGACAGGCCTTTGGCTACCTCGGCCATGGCGAGGCTTGACGCCAGGGCTTTGACCCTGCGGTGCAGTGCCTCTGACTCCGCCCTCAGCTCCTCGGAGCCCTTGGCTCGCTGAAGCTCGTGGATGTGCTCGTCTACCTTGCGCTCGGACCCCCGAAGGGAATCATCGAACAAGGCGACCAGCGCTTTCCCGGCCCCAGCGACCTCCGCGGCCAGCGCCTGGCTCTGCCTCTCCGCCTGCATAAGGAAGGAGGAAGAGTTAGCAAGAATTGAGACTAACATTTGTACGAAGACAGGTGCGGTGAGTACCTCGGCAAGGCGTTCGCTTATGGAGGCAAAGGGAGCACGCGCGAAAATGTTACGGCCCAGCAGCTGCCACACGTAGTAGGGCGCCCTCCCCTCCTCCGCAGAGGAGCCCGCGCTGGGACCCCCGGGAGCTCCGGAAGGAGGGGGCGCGACGGGAGGAGTGGGGGCTATCACATCCCCCGGGCGAGCTCCGGCTCCTGGCGGGCTCGGAGGGTCCGCCGTGGCCCCCTTGGCCTCCGGCTCCGAGCTGAAGGACTCGGAGTTGGAGCCAATGTCTACAAAGCTAGGGGACCTGTAGACCAGGTCCCCTAAGCCCTGCTGGGAGCATACTCCCTCCTGGCCTTCTGCAGGAGGCGAGGCCGGAGGGGCGGGAGCTGGAGCGGCCGCCGGTGTAGAGGCCGCGGGAGTTGGAGCCGAGGCCGGCAAGGAGGTCATAGCGACGGTGTCGGACTCGCCCTGCTGGACCCCTACCCCGTCGGCGGGAGATGGAGGCTCCTGCCCGCTCGATCCCGGCCCTGGTGCGGGAGCTGATGGAGTCGGGGGCATCTCCACTTGGGCGGAAGTAGAAGGCTCCGCCCGGGAAGGTTGAGGAGCGGGCTCTTCCTCCTCGCAGCCTGATGCCTCTTCCGCGGAGTCCGTCCAGCTGGGCTCCGAGTCCAAGCCCGCCTCCTCCAGCGCTTTCCGCCGCCGTTCCGCCTGGACATTAGAAGGAGCGGGCCCCGCGCGCTTGGCCTTCTTCTTCCCGCGGGCCTCCATCTCCGGCGTCAGCACTGCTACACGAAGCGGGACGGTCAGATCGCCCGGGAAATAGCCCATTAAAATTTGAGCCATCTCGGATTCGACTTCCGCCATGGTTAGCGGGAGGTCGATGTTCGGGTCGTCAGGCTCGACCATTTGGATCTTGCGGCGGACAATGGGAGTTGGGGCAGGGGGCTGACCTGGGCCGGCATCCGGGCGAGGAGGCTGGGGAGGAGCGGAGGCTTCGCCCTGGCGGAGCATCTCCATGGTGTCGGGGTCGTCGAGACGGATGGGCGAAGCCCGCCTCCGGACCACCTTCTTGCGGGGGTTGCCTCCGGAACTTCCTGCCCCCTTACTGGCCCCCTTGGAGGGAGGAGGGGCGTTCTGCATCGGCGGAATAGCGCCGACCTCCTCCTCCTTCTTCTTCCGAACGACCTTCTGCTTTAGCAGAATAGCGCCGGTCCTCCCGTCCCTTAGCTGGAAGGCGAAGTCGGGGGCGGTGATCTTCTCCGGGGTCCGCCCCCCGAGGTAGTGAAGGAAGGCCTCGTCCAGAGACCGCTCCCTGTCGGGAGTGATGCACTTCTTCTTCCCCGCCTTGAAGAAGGAAATCTCCCGGAAGACCGCCGTGGGGGGAACCCCGGGGTGAGCCGGGACTCCGCTGTGCCGCCCGCGCCACTCGCCGACCGCCACGAAAGGATAGTCCTTCCAATGGCGGTCCTTGCTCTCAACGGTAGAGAAGGGAAGTACCACGCCAGGCCGCCCGGGGAGGTAGAAATAGCCGCAGCCCACGGTGCTGAAGACCGGCCCAGGCTTGAGAAGCCACTTCTTGAGAAAATAGCTCAGAGGGATCCTCGCCTTCAGGGCGGTCTCCAGTTGAGACAGCCCATAGAGTATCCCCCAGGAGTTTCCAGAGAGTTGGGCGGGGCAACGCTCTGTCAATTCCAGGAGCTCCCCGGCGAGATGATTCAGGGGGAACCACAGCCCAGACCACAGCAGCCCGACGGAAGCTACTGTGCCCTGGGGCGGCCTCCCCGAGAGTGGCATCTCGGTGACAAGGATCTCCTGAGGGAGATCGATCGCCGCCCGGATACTCTCCCCGACGGGCACTCCGATCGGGTTCTGCAGCCAAACCACCGCCCTCTCAGCGGCGGGCTCGGAGGCTTGGGCGGCTGCAGCAGCGGTGACAACAGTAGCAGCAACGTCAAAAGCGGAGGCCATCAGAGCAGAAAAGCAAAGGCGAGCTGAAAGCAGGAAAGAAAGAGCGAGCAGGAGAGAAGGGAGAGCTGTTTTCACGCAGCGGTAAAAATCGCCCCCCGTCCCCTATTTATAGGCGAGTGAGAGACAGGTGAATCGATCCGCAGTTAATGCCCGAGCGCGCGCGGTGAGGCGACGTGACGGCGATCAAAGCGACAGCTCGCTTCTCTCCAATCGTCGAGCGCCACGTGGACCACGCGTGGAAAAAGCTGCGCCGGCGCCAGCACTGTCCTTTATTGACAGAAAAAGGGACAAATGAGGAGGAGACACGTGTCTCGCGCCGATCGGGATCTCATGATGAGATTCGCTGTATCAGCATTGAGCCTCGCGCCGCAGTTGAGGTGAAGCTACCGTTGGAGATTTGGCGCCCACGACTGGAGCCCGCAGCTCGCCCGACGCCGACCCTGACCGCGTGTGGCAAGCTCGCACCGGAAGGAGATCGCTCGTGGCTGACGCTCCCGGCCCGCCCAGCGTTTTTGAAATACTGGCAGTCAAAACTCTCGACGCAGACCGCCCGTGGCAGGCGCCCAAGCTCGCCCGAAGCAGACCCTGACCGCGTGTGACAAGTTCGCACCGGAAGGAGATCGCTCGTGGCTGATGCTCGTGGCCCGCCCAATGTTTGAAAAGTACTGGCAGTCAAAACTCTCGACGCAGATCGCCCGCGGCAGGCGCCCAAGCTCGCCCGAAGCAGACCCTGACCGCGTGTGACAAGTTCGCACCGGAAGGAGATCGCTCGTGGCTGATGCTCGTGGCCCACCCAATGTTTGAAAAGTACTGAGAGTCAAAACTCTCGACGCAGACCGCCCGCGGCAGGCGCCCAAGCTCGCCTGAAGCAGACCCTGACCGCATGTGAGGAGCTCGCATCGGAAGGAGATCGCACATGGCTGATGCTCGTGGCCCGCCCAGCGTTTGTGAAATACTGGCAGTCAAAGCTCTCGGCGCAGGCCGCCATCGCTACTATCTCCGCCCAACCAGAAAACTGTTGCGGCAGACATTGATATCAGGCACATTGCCAGGGATGGGAGCTCGTTAAGACTCCTGAGCAAGCGTCGAGTTTCCTCGATCACTCCCTCAGGAGGGGGTAATGTTGGGGGCAGTCAGAAACCATGTATCTTGGATAGCATTGCAAACACACCTGAGATAAGAGTTCTCGAGGGAGCCCGTCCAGGAGTTGGAACCCTCGGAAGCCGAGTGTGCCCCCTTTCCAGCCCGCAAGAAGCTCGCCCCCACAGGGAGCTGGATGGACACCTTGTATCTGAGTGCAGTTCGCCCCTCCCAGACCCCACAGGAGTTCCCGCCCCCGTGCTCACTAAAATCATCTTGACAGTGGAGCGAGATCCACATTGGGCTGAAGGGGCTCAAGGCCAAGAGCTCGCTAAGGAGCTCGCACAGGAGCTCGCCCAAGGTCAAGAGCTCGCTACGTAGCTCGCCCCTGCTCTCGCACGAGCTCGCCTAGCTCGCGCAGGAGCTCACCCATGCTCTCGCATGAGTTCGCCTAGCTCGCGCAGGAGCTCGCCTATGTTCGCTCAGGAGCTCGCCTAGCTCGCGCATGAGCTCACATAGCTCGCTCAGGAGCTCGCCTAGCTCGCGCATGAGCTCACATAGCTCGCTCAGGAGCTCGCCCATGCTCTCGCATGAGCTCGCCTAACTCGCACAGGAGCTCGCCCCTGTTTGCTCAGGAACTCGTCTAGCTCGCAGGAGCCCGCCCAAGCTCGCCTTGACCCCTGTTTATCGAAGAGGTTGCCCCCGCGAGGTCCGACTCTTGATAAATATGGGCGAAAGGATGGAGCAGTACCGGGCGAGCTGGCCTTTGCTTCCTCCCTGAGACCGCCCGGACTTGAACATTCTAGAATGGCCACCTGGCCACGACAAGAAAGATTCCCTCCCCCACTCAAACCGTCTGGCAGGCTTGACGACAGAATGTCAGGGCGCGAGTACCAAGGACTGTCAGACCCACGCGAGCCAGAACGTGGGGGTCTAGAAAGCCCTGGAAGAATCTCCACGTGTCGGGGTACGGTAGGCTGCCAATTGCTATAAATGCTCACCCCCAGGCTCCATAGTACAGGTTCGAATTCCTTTTCCCTACCACTTTGGTATACCGCAGCTCGCCGTTGTGCCACCGTGACTGACTTGAGCGTCGGAGGGTCTGCGCTCCTAAGGGAGCCAGCCGTTCTCACGTTCTCTTTTCTTTGTCTTGCAGGCAGCCCGCACGGACTAGCGAAAAATCCCCCGATCAGATATATTCGTATGAATGTATTAGAATGGATCGTACGAATGAATTAGAATGGATCGTACGAATGAATTAGAATCGATACATTCGTGCAAATGAATTAGAATTGATCGTACGAATGAATTAGAATGGATCGTGCGAATAAATTAGAATTGATCGTATGAATGAATTAGAGTGGATACATATGTACGAATGAATTAGAATGGATCGTATGAATGAATTAGAATGGATCGTACGAATGAATTAGAATAGATCGTGCAAATGAATTGGAATGGATCGTACGCATGAATTAGAATGGATCGTATGAATGAAATAGAATGGATCCTCTGAATGAATTAGAAACGTTACGTTCTTGCGAATGAATTAGAATGGATCGTACGAATGATTTAGAATGGATTGTACGAATGAATTAAAATGGATCGTACGAATGAATTAGAATGGCTCGTGCGAATGAATTAAAATGGATCATACGAATGAATTTGAATTGAGACATTCGTGCGAATGAATTAGATGGATCATACGAATGAATTAGAATGTATCGTACGAATGAATTAGAATGGATCACGCGAATAGATCGTATGAATGAATTAGAATGGATACATTCGTCCGAATGAATTAGAATGGATCGAACGAATGAATTAGAATGAATCGTACGAATGAATTAGAATGGATCGTGTGAAAGAATTAGAACGGATCGTATGAATGAATTAGAATGGAAACATTCATTCGAATGAATTAGAATGGATCGTACGAATGAATTAGATTGGATCGTACGAATGAATTAGAATGGATAGTACGAATGAATTAGAAAAGATCGTCCGAATGAATTAGAATGGATCGTGCGAATTAATTAGATTGGATCGTACGAATGAAATAGAAAGGATCATACGAATGAATTAGAATGGATCGTACGAATCAATTAGAATGGATACATTCGTATGAATGAATTAGAATGGATCGTACGAATGAATTAGAATGGATCGTACGAATGAATTAGAATAGATCGTGTGAATGAATTAGAATGGATCATACGAATGAATTAAAATAGATCATACAAATGAATTAGAATGGATCATACGAATGAATTAGAATGGATCGTACGAATGAATTAGAATAGATCGTGCGAATGAATTAGAATGGATCGTACAAATTAATTAGAATGGATTGAACGGATGAACTAGAATGGGTCATATGAATGAATTAGAATGGATCGTACGAATAAATTAGAATGGATCATACGAAGGAATTAGAATGGATCGTACGAATGAATTAGAATGGATCGTACGAATGAATTAGATTGGATACATTCGTGTGAATGAATTAGAATTGATCGTACGAATGAATTGGAATGGATCACACGAATGAATTAGATTTGATCGTACGAATGAATTAGAATGGATCATACGAATGAATTAGAATGGATCGTACAAATAAATTAGAATGGAAACATTCGTGCGAATGAATTAGAATGGATAGTGCAAATGAATTAGAATGGATCGTACGAATGAATTAGAATGGATCGTGCGAATGAATTTGAATGGATCGTACGAATGACTTCGAATGGATACAATCGTGCGAATGAATTAGAGTGGATTGTACCAAAAAATTAGAATGGATTATACGAATGAATTAGAATGGATTATACGTAAGAATTAGAATGGATCGTGCGAATGAATTAGAATGGATCATACGAATGAATTAGAATGGATACATTCGTGCGAATGAATTAGAATGAATCATACGAATGAGTTAGATTGGATCGTACGAATGAATTAGAATGGTTCGTATGAATGAATTAGAATGGATCGTACGAAAGAATTAGAATGGATCGTGCGAATGAATTAGAATGGATCATACGAATAAATTAGAATTGATACATTCGTGCGAATGAATTATAATGGATCGTACTAATGAATCAGAATGGATCATATGAATGAATTAGAATGGATTGTATGAATGAATTAGAATAGATCGTGCGAATGAATTAGAATAGATCGTACGAATGAATTAGAATGGATCGTACGAATAATACGAATGAATTAGAATGGATCGTGCGAATGTACTAGAATGGATCATACGAATGAATTAGAATGGATACATTCGTGCGAATGAATTAGAATGGATCGTACGAATGAATTAGAATGGATCGTTCGAATGAATTAGAATGGATCGTGCGAATCAGTTAGAATGGATCATACGAACGAATTAGAATGGATACATTCGTGCGAATGAATTAGAATGGATCGTACGAATTAATTAGAATGGTTCATATGAATGAATTAGAATGGATCATATGAATGAATTAGAATGGATCGTGCGAATGAATTAGAATGGATCGTACGAATGAATTAGAATCGATACATTCGTGCAAAATGAATTAGAATGGATCGTACGAATGAATTAGAATGGATCATGCGAATGAATTAGAGAGAATCGTATGAATGAATTAGAATAGATATATTCGTGCGAATGAATTAGAATGGATCATACGAATGAATTAGAATGGATCATACGAATGAATTAGAATGGATCGTGCGAATGAACTAGAATAGATCGTACGAATGAAATAGAATGGATACATTCATGCGAATGACATAGAATGGATCGTGCGAATGAATTAGAATGGATCGTTCGAATGAATTAGAATGGATACATTTGTGCGAATGAATTAGAATGGATCGTACGAATGTATTTGAATAGATTATATGAATGAATTAGAATGGATCGTACGAATGAATTACAATGGATGGTGCGAATGAATTAGAATGGATCGTACGAATAAATTAGAATGATTTGAAAATGAATTAGAATGAATCGTACAAATGAATTAGAAAGGATAGATTCGTGCGAATGAAATAGAATGGATCGTACGAATGATTAGAATGGATCGTACGAATGAATTAGAATGGATCGTACGAATGAATTAGAATGGATATATTTTTGTGAATAAATTTGAATGGATCGTACGAATGAATTAGAATGGATCGTACGAATGAATTCGAATGGATCGTGCGAATGAATTAGAATGGATCATACGAATAAATTAGAATGGATCGTATGAATGAATTAGAATGGACCGTACGAATGAATTAGAATGCATCCATTCGAACGAATGAATTAGAATGGATCGTACAAATGAATTAGAATGGATATATTCATGCAAATGAATTAGAATGGATCGTAAGCATGAATTAGAATGGATCGTGTGAATGAATTAGAATGGATCGTACAAATGAATTAGAATGGATACATTCGTGCGAATGAATTAGAATGGATCGTACGAATGAATCACAATAGATATTATGAATGAATTAGAATGGATCGTACGAATGAATTAGAATGGATCATGCGAATGAATTAGAATAGATCGTACGAATGAATTAGAATGGAAACATTCGTGCGAATGACTTAGAATGGGTCGTACAAATGAATAAGAATGGATCGTACGAATGAATTAGAATGGATCGTGCGAATGAATTAGAATGGATCGTACGAATGAATTAGAATAGATACGTTCATACGAATGAATTAGAATGGATTGTACAAATGAATTAGAATGGATCGTACGAATAAATTTGAATAGATCGTACAAATTAATTAGAATAGATACATTCGTGCGAATGAATTATAATGGATCATACGAATGAATTAGAATGGATGATACGTATAACTTAGAATGTATCATTCGAATGAATTAGAATGGATCGTATAAATGAATTAGAATGGATACATTCATGAGAATGAATTAGAATGGATCGTACGAATGAATTTGAACGTATCGTACGAATGAATTAGAATTTATCGTACGAATGAATTAGAATGGATCATGCGAATGAAGTAGAGTGGATTGTAGGATTGTATTAGAATGGATATTGTAACATCCGCCCCAAACACACAAGATATTGTCCGTTTTGCCCGTGCCCGCACGAGAACTTCCCAGGGAGGTCACCCATCCTGGTACTACTCTCGCCCGAGCACGCTTAACTACGGAGTTCTTACGAAATCCGTAGCGACGCACGGTTTTAAAACGCGTCTTCTATGTTTGGGAGGGGAAATTATATAAGTAGCTCAGGATCTCCTTCTCTCCAGGCGATGTGGGGCTAACTCATGGCCTTGTACACCTCACCTCACCTCACCTCACCTCATCCATCTTGGCATTCCCGCCTCAGGAGTCTTGGCTCTTGGCTATTGGCCTATTGGATCTTGGTCGTCACAGATATATTTGTACGAATGAATTAAAATGGATCGTACGAATGATTAGAATGGATCGTACGAATGAATTAGAATGAATCGTACGAATGAATTAGAATAGATCGTACGAATGAATTAGAATGGAACATGCAAATGAATTAGAATGGATCGTACGAATAAATTAGAATGGATATATTCATGTGAATGAATTAGAATGGATCGTACGAATGAATTAGAATGGATCGTGCAAATGAATTAGAATGGATCGTACGAATGAATTAGAATGGATCGTGTGAAGGAATTAGAATAGATCGTACGAATGAATTAGAATGGATACATTGGTGCGAATGAATTAGAATAGATCGTACGAATGAATTAAAATGGATCGTCCGAATGAATTAGAATGGATCATAGGAATGAATTAGAATGGATAGATTTGTGCGAATGAATTAGAATGGATCGTACGAATTATAAGACTCGATCGTACGAATGAATTAGAATAGATCGTACGTATGAATTAGAATAGATTGTACGAATGAATTAGAATGGGTCGTACGAATGAATTAGAATGGATTGTACAAATGAATTAGAATGGATACATTCGTGCGAATGAATTAGAATGGATCATACAATTGTATTAGAATGGATCGTATAAATGAATTAGATTGGATCATGTGAATGAATTAGAATAGATCATACGAATGAATTAGAATGGATACATTCGTGCGAATGAATTAGAATGGATCGTATGAATGAATTAGAATGGATCGCGCAAATGAATTAGAATGGATCGTACGAAAGAATTAGAATGGACCATGTGAGTGAATTAGAATGGATCGTACGAATGAATTAGAAAGGATTCATTCGTGCAATTGAATTAGAATGAATCGTACGAATGAATTAGAATGGATTGTACGAATGAAATAGAATGGATCGTACGTATGAATTAGAAAGGATCGTACGAATGAATTAGAATGGCTCATATGAATAAATTAGAATGGATCATATGAATAAATTAGAATGGATATATTCGTGCGAATGAATTAGAATGGATCGTACGAATGAATTAGAATGGATCGTACGAATGAATTAGAATGGATATATTCGGGCGAATGAATTAGAATGGATCGTATGAATGAATTAGAATGGATCGTAGGAATGAATTAGAATGGATCGTACGAATAAATTAGAATAGATCACACGAATGAATTAGAATTGATCGCACAAATGAATAGAATTGATCGTATGAATGAATTAGAATTGATCGTACGAATGAATTAGAATGGATCACACGAATGAATTAGAATTGATCCTATGAATGAATTAGAATGGATACATTCGTGCCAATGAATTAGAATTGATCGTACAAATGAATTAGAATGGATACATTCATGCGAATAAATTAGAATGGATCGTACGAAATAATCCATTCTATTTCATTCGTACGATCCATTCTCATTCATTCGCACGAATGTATCATTTCTAATTCATTCGTACGGTCCATTCTAATTCATTCGTACGATCCATTCTAATTCATTCGTATGATCTATTCTAATTCATTCGTGCGATCCATTCTAATTCATTTGTACGGTCCATTCTAATTTATTCGCATGACTCATTCTAATTCATTCGTACGATCTATTCTAACTTATTCGCACGAATGTATCCATTCTAATTGATTCGTACGATCCATTCTAAATCATTCGTATGATCCATGAATTAGAATGGATCGTATGAATGAATTAGAATGGTTACATTCGTGCGAATGAATTAGAATGGATCGTACGAATGAATTAGAATGAATCGTATGAATTAATTAGAATGGATATATTCATGCGAATGAATTAGAATGGATCGTACGAATAAACTAGAATGGATCGTACGAATGAATTAGAATGGATCGTATGAATGAATTAGAATGGATCATATGAATGAATTAGAATGGATCGTACGAATGAATTAGAATGGATCGTACGAATGTTTCGTGCGGATGAATTTGAATGGCTACATTCGTTCCTACGAATGAATTAGAATTGATCGTACGAATGAATTAGAATGGATCATACGAATGAATTAGAATGGATACATTCGTACGAATAAACTAGAATGGATCGTATGAATGAATTAGAATAGTTCGTATGAATGAATTAGAATGGATCGTACGAATGAATTAGAATGGATATATTCGTACGAATGAATTAGAATGGATCGTACGAATGAATTAGAATGGGTCGTACGAATGAATTAGAATGAATTAGCATGGATCATATGAATGAATTAGAATGGTTTGTACAAATGAATTAGATTGGATTGTATGAATGAATTAGAATGGATCTTACGAATGAGTTATAATGGCTCGTATGAATGAATTAGAATGGGTTGTACGAATGAATTAGAATGGATCGTACGAATGAATTTTAATGGATCGAATTCATTTGCATGATTGTATCCATTCTAATTCAATCATACAATCCATTGTAATTCATTCGTACAATCCATTCTAATTCATTCGTACGATCCATTCAAATTCATTCGTACGAATGTATCCACTCAAATTAATTTATACGATCCATTCAAATTCATTCGTATGATCCATTCTAATTAGTTCGCACGAATGTGTCCATTCTAATTCATTAGCACGAATGTATCTGTTCGGGGGATTTTTCGCTGGTCCGTGCGGGCTGCCTGTAAGACAAAGAAAATAGAACGTGAGAACGGCTTGCTCCCTTAGGACCGCGGACCCTCCGACGCTCAAGTCAGTCACGGTGGCACAACGGCGAGCTGCGGTATACCAAAGTGGTAGGAAAAGGAATTCGAACCTGTACTATGGAGCCTGGGGGTGAGCATTTATAGCAATCGGCGACCTACCGTGGCCCGACACATGGAGATTCTTCCAGGGCCTTCTAGACCCCCATGTTCTGGCTCGCGTGGGTCTGACAGTCCTTGGTACTCGCGCCCTGACATTCTGTCGTCAAGCCTGCCAGGCGGTTTGAGTGGGGGAGGGCATCTTTCTTGTCGCGGCCAGCTGGCTGTTCTGGAATTTTCAAGTCTGGGAGGTCTCGAACTGATTCGAGCGAGCTTCCGTGGACCACATTTGTCCACGTAGCTTCCGTGGGGTTTTGACACCTGGCATCCTTTCATACATTGTGGGCGACCTCCGATGGGGAGCTAAGGCGAGCTCGCCCTCCATTGCTCCGCCTTCTCTTCCACATCTATCAAGAGTCGGACCTCGCGGGAGCAACCTCTTCGATAAACTGGGGAATTCTGGCGAGCTTGGGCGACCTCCTGAGCGAGCTTGGACGAGCTCCTTCGCGAGCTTGGGCGAGCTCCTGGGCGAGCTTGGCGAGCTCCTGAGCGAGCTTAGGCGAGCTCCTGGGCGAGCTTGGCGAGCTCCTGGGTGAGCTTAGCGCGCTCCTGAGCGAGCTTAGGCGAGCTCCTGGGCGATCTCAGGCGAGCTCCAGCGAGCTTAGGCGAGCTCCTAAGAGTGCTCTTGGCCTAGGCCCCTTCAGCCCAATGTGGATCTCGCTCCCTGTCAAGGTGATTTGGTGAGCACGGGGGGGGGAGCGAACTCCAGGGCAGATTTCAGCTACCTCCAACATTACCCCCTCCTGAGGGAGCGACCAAGGAGACTTTGGCGCTTGCTCAGGAGTCTTGTTGCACATGCCGGGCGGACTGGGAGTACCAGTCATTGGCGGCTTCCACCTTGTGGGCTGCGGGCACCTGCCGTGGGCAGTCTGCGCCAAGAGTTTTGACTGTCAGTATTTCATAAACGCTGGGCGGGCCGGGAGCGTCAGCCACGAGCGATCTCCTTCCGGTGTGAGCTCATCACTCGCGGTCAGGGTCTGCCTCAGGCGAGCTGCGGGCACCAGCCGTGGGCGGTCTGCGCCGAGAGCTTTGACTGTCAGTATATCACAAATACTGGGCGGGCCGCGAGCATCAGCCACGAGCGATCTCCTTCCGGCGTGAGCTCATCACTCGCGGTCAGGGTCTGCCTCAGGCGAGCTGCGGGCACCAGCCGGGGGCGGTCTGCGCCGAGAGCTTTGACTGTCAGTATTTCACAAACGCTGGGCGGGCCGGGAGCGTCAGCCATGAGCGATCTCCTTCCGGCGTGAGCTCATCACTCGCGGTCAGGGTCTGCCTCGGGCGAGCTGCGGGCACCAGCCGTGGGTGGTCTGCGCCGAGAGCTTTGACTGCCAGTACATCACAAATACTGGGCGGGCCACGAGCATCAGCCACGAGCGATCTCCTTCCAGCGTGAGCTCATCACTCGCGGTCAGGGTCTGCCTCAGGCGAGCTGCGGGCACCAGCCGGGGGCGGTCTGCGCCGAGAGCTTTGACTGTCAGTATTTCACAAACGCTGGGCGGGCCGGGAGCGTCAGCCATGAGCGATCTCCTTCCGGCATGAGCTCATCACTCGCGGTCAGGGTCTGCCTCGGGCGAGTTGCGGGCACCAGCCGTGGGCGGTCTGCGCCGAGAGCTTCGACTGCCAGTACATCACAAATACTGGGCGAGCCGCGAGCATCAGCCACGAGCGATCTCCTTCTGGCGTGAGCTCATCACTCGCGGTCAAGGTCTGCCTCAGGCGAGCTGCGGGCACCAGCCGGGGGCGGTCTGCGCCGAGAGCTTTGACTCACAGTACTTCACAAACGCTGGGCGGGCCGGGAGCGTCAGCCACGAGCGATCTCCTTCCGGTGTGAGCTTATCACTCGCGGTCAGGGTCTGTATCGGGCGAGCTGCGGGCACCAGCCGTGAGCAATCTTGCGGCGTGGGCTTTGGCTCGGTGTCTCATGGGTGAGACCTCGAGGACGATGCTGCTATGCCCAAGGAACGCAGCTCTTCACTACTGCAAGCGTCGGGCGGGCCGGGAGCACCTTCCACGGGCGGCCTCCTTTCGGTGCGAACTAGCCGCGCACAGTCGGGGTCCACACCGGGCGGGCTACAGATACCTGCCGCAAGCGACCTCGCGTAGGGTCTCCGGGCGGGTTACGAGCCACAGCCACGGGTTGGTCCCGGGCGGGCTGTGAGCCATGGCCACTGGTGCTTCTTCTCTCTGTGTTCTACCCAAACTGCCTCCCGCTACTGCCACGTGGACAACAAACTGGTGTGGCCTTGTGCCGAAAGTTGTGCCATGTCTGCCCGTGATGTCACCAGATCGCTCAACGTGTTAAGCTGCGTGGCATCAGGCCGCGTAAGGTGTCTCTGCCGCGTCTGCCCGTGATATCACCAGGTCGCTCAATGAGCTAAGCTGCGTGGCATCAGGCCGCGGAAGGTGTCGGCCGCGTCTGCCCGTGATGTCACCAGGTCGCTCAACGAGCTAAGCTGCGTGGCATCAGGCCGCGTATATGTTCTCCCCGACGATCCGAGGACCATACCCCAGACGAGGTAGCGACATCGCAAAAAGATCGATATGCATAAAAATTCGATATGTGCGAAATAGTGGGGCCCTATAGCTCGACAAAAATACAAAACGATAGAAATCGAACCAAAACAGAGCGTAAGGGCCAAAGGGTGGAAATCCAACGAGCGATGAAAGAATCAAAAAGCTAGCTACCCCCTGACCGGTTAAGGATCCTCAGAACCTCGGTTTAAGACTGCCCCGGGAAGCTCAAGGTCGCCCACTGGCTGCCTCTGAGGATCCCGGTCTTGCTTTAAGTCCGCACAACGGCGGACTACCCCGGGAAGCTCAAGGTCGCCCACTGGCTGCCTCTGAGGATCCCGGTCTTGCTTTAAGTCCGCACAACGACGGACTGCCCCGGGAAGCTCAAGGTCGCCCATTGGCTGCCTCTGAGGATCCCGGTCTTGCTTTAAGTCCGCACAACGGCGGACTGCCCCGGGAAGATCAAGGTCGCCCACTGGCTGCCTCTGAGGATCCCGGTCTTGCTTTAAGTCCGCGCAACGGTGGACTGTTCTTTGAGGACGCTGCACGTGAGCTGATCGCGTGCGAGCTGTTCGCTGTAGATTTCTATCGAGCACAGATTTGAACTAGTCCAAACACACTATCGCACAAAATGGTTTACAAGAGGGCGCCTACGCACAAGGTAGGGGGCTACTGCTGCTCGGCCATCTTCCCTCGTCGATCCAGCACCACATCTTCGAGCTTAATGTGTTGTTGGACCAAGGCAAAGAGCTCGATCATGGTGCGGGGATCAGAAATGACTATCGCGTCATGAAGCTCACCTCCTTCGGGGAGCACGCTCCGAAAGGCACTCACGGCCGTCCGGTCTCACCCTGCTGAGTCCTCAAGAGCGAGATAGGCATTCCAGAATCGCATTGAGAAGCACCGGAGGGTCTCTCTTGCGCCCATGGTAAGACCGAACAGTGATTCGATCTTCTTCGGAGGTCGCCGATTGCACCGGTACTGTTCCATGAACAGCCCGGATAGAGCAGTGAAATTAGGGACCGAGCCCGAAGGTAACTTATGAAACCAATCGAGGGCCGAACCCGCCAAGCTGCTCGGGAAGGCACGGCACAGAACGTGGTCCTGATCCCGAAAGAATAACAACTTTCGGTAGGCCAAGAGGTGGTCCACGGGGTCTTACGACCCGTTGATCAAAACAAACTTTGGTGGGGTCCAGTGCTGAGGGAAACCTCCCTGGTGAACCTCGTTGGTGAAGGGCGAGCTTCCTCCCCGGACGGTGAGCTCTTCTAAGAGGTCGACGGGCGTGCTAAGTAGCTGCCAGCGCTCGGGGTGATTTCCCAAAGACAGCTGCGCAGGTACCAAGCAATCCTGCGCGCTTCCTCGAAACCGGTTCGCAGCCTTGCTACGGTTGTGCTCGGGGGCGACGTCCTCTGACTCGCCCGAGTCCGCACCGGGGCTTCGTCGACGATGAGGGGCCATCGGCAGGGTTGACTTGTTGCTGGAGCACTGGGTGCCGAGTCGCTGCGGCCGCTCAAGCGCGGTCCCTCTCGTCCGGCGCGCCACTGCATCCTCCAAAGGGGGCTCCTACTGGGATGCCCGCCATGTGGGCGCCATAGTGGGCTGATGCGATGCTGGGACAAGGGGAGGTCGCACAGGGGAAACAACCCCCGCCGATGCTCCTGGACGCTGGGACGGGATCACTGACTCTTCCCTCCGCGGGGTGAGCCCGGGGGAGAGATCAGTGATCCGGCTCGTCGCCGGAACCTGGCGCAGTCGCACTATCTCGCCCACCATGGCCCGCTGAGTGGCCAACACCTTCAAAAGGAGATGGCCGTTGAGCGGGACAGGGGGTTGTGATGCTTCAGCGAGCAGCTCGCTTTGTGCAGACTCGGTGTGGGCTTTCACCCGTGTCTGCCTCCGCGTGACCGGAGCCATCCGGGTGTCTGGAGAAGCACGGCTTTCAACCGCGTGGTCGTGGGTGTTCTCGCAGGAACCAGTTGATAGATCCCACAGACGGCGCCAAATGTTTGGGGGATTTTTCGCTGGTCCGTGCGGGCTGCCTGCAAGACAAAGAAAAGAGAACGTGAGAACGGCTGGCTCCCTTAGGAGCGCAGACCCTCCGACGCTCAAGTCAGTCACGGTGGCACAATGGCGAGCTGCGGTATACCAAAGTGGTAGGAAAAGGAATTCGAACCTGTACTATGGAGCCTGGGGGTGAGCATTTATAGCAATCGGCGACCTACCATGGCCCGACACGTGGAGATTCTTCCAGGGCCTTCTAGACCCCCACGTTCTGGCTCGCGTGGGTCTGACAGTCCTTGGTACTCGTGCCCTGACATTCTGTCGTCAAGCCTGCCAGGCGGTTTGAGTGGGGGAGGGCATCTTTCTTGTCGCGGCCAGCTGGCTGTTCTGGAATTTTCAAGTCTGGGAGGTCTCGAACTGATTCGAGCGAGCTTCCGTGGACCACGTTTGTCCACGTAGCTTCCGTGGGGTTTTGACACCTGGCATCCTTTCATACATTGTGGGCGACCTCCGATGGGGAGCTAAGGCGAGCTCGCCCTCCATTGCTCCGCCTTCTCTTCCACATTTATCAAGAGTCGGACCTCACGGGAGCAACCTCTTCGATAAACTGGGGAATTCTGGCGAGCTTGGGCGACCTCCTGAGCGAGCTTGGACGAGCTCCTTCGCGAGCTTGGGCGAGCTCCTGGGCGAGCTTGGCGAGCTCCTGAGCGACCTTAGGCGAGCTCCTGGGCGAGCTTGGCGAGCTCCTGGGTGAGCTTAGCGCGCTCCTGAGCGAGCTTAGGCGAGCTCCTGGGCGATCTCAGGCGAGCTCCAGCGAGCTTAGGCGAGCTCCTAAGAGTGCTCTTCGCCTAGGCCCCTTCAGCCCAATGTGGATCTCGCTCCCTGTCAAGGTGATTTGGTGAGCACGGGGGGGGGGGGAGCGAACTCCAGGGCAGATTTCAGCTACCCCCAACAGTATCCATTCTAATTCATTTGTACGAACCATTCTAATTCATTAGTACGATCCATTCAAATTCGTTTGTACGATCCATTCTAATTCATTCGTACATTCCATTCTAATTTATTCATACGAATGTATCCATTCTAATTCATTCATACGATCCATTCCAATTCATTCGTACGATCCATTCTAATTCATTCACATGAATATATCCATTCTAATTCATCCATTCTTACTCATTCCTACGATCCATTCTAATTCATTCGCATGAATGTATCTATTCTAATTCATTCAGACAATCCATTATAATTCATTCACATGATCCATTCTAATTAATTCGTACGATCCTTTCTCATTCATTCGCACGATCCATTCTAATTCATTCGCACAATCTATTCTAATTCATTCGTACGATCTATTCTAATTCAGTCATACGATCCATTCTAATTCATTCGTACGATCCATTCCAATTCGTACGATCCATTCTAATTCATTCATATGACTCATTCGTACGATTCATTCTAATTCATTCGCACGAATGTATCCACTCATTCGTACGAGTCATTCTAATTCATTCGGACGATCCATTCTAATTTATTCGTACGAACCATTCTAATTCATGTGTACGATCCATTCTATTTCATTCGCAGGATCCATTCTATTTCATTCGTACGATCCATTCTAATTCATTCGTACGATCCATTCTTACTCATTCGTATGATCCATTCTAATTCATTCGCACGAATGTATCCATTCTAATTCATTCGTACGATCCATTCTAGTTCATTCGTACGATCTTTTCTAATTCATTCGCACGAATGTATCCATTCTAATTCATTCTTACAATCCATTCAAATTCATTCGCATGATCCATTCTAAATCATTCGCACGATCCATTCTAATTCATTCGCACGATCCATTCTAATTCATTCGTACGATCCATTCTAATTCATTCATACGATCCATTCTAATTCATTCGTACGAATGTATCCATTCTAATTCATTCGTACGATCCATTCTAATTCATTCGCACGATCAATTCTAATTCATTTGTACGATCCATTCTACTTCATTCATACGATCCATCCAAATTCAATCGCACGATCCATTCTAATTCATTCGTACGAACCTTTGTAATTCATTCGCACGATCCATTCTAATTTATTCGTACGATCCATTCTAATTCATTCACACGATCTTTTCTAATTCATCCATACGATCTATTCTAATTCATTCGCACGATCCGTTCTAATTCATTCGAACGATGCATTCTAATTCATTCACATAAATGTATCCATTCTAATTCATTCATACGATCCATTCTAATTCATTCGCACGATCCATTCTAATTCATTCGTACGATCCATTCTAATTCATTCATACGATCCATTCTAATTCATTCATACGATCCATTCTAATTCATTCGCACGAACGTATCCTGTGGGGGAAAATCTTCGTGCCGACCCGAAGACTTCGCCTCACCAGTCAATTGAAGTTGAAGTTGACGTCAAAGATCGTTGGTTGATCTGTTGATTGAAGTTGAGGCCTTTTGATATGCAAACAGAGAAAATGTTGACACGAGGTGTGATCTCGGAGATCAGCCGAAGCCTACGTCTCCGTGCTATAGGGAGCAACCCGAATTCACTAACACTTATGTTGAAGTGATCTCGACAGGCCGAGTATCACTGAAAACACTCTGATCTCTTCGAAGGAGAGAAGAAGATCAAAGAGAGGTGGAAGATGGGAAGCTGAGAAATTCCAGAGCTCTGGATTCTGAAAACCAGATCTCAGAGTGGAAATCAGAAATTTCGGATCCTTTTACATTCGAAGGCTCTGCTATTTATAGGATTCTCTGGTGGTAAATGGCGGTTTCTGCTGCAGCATCTGGGGATCCTCCAGGTAAAGCTGGTGGGCCTTGCTACCATCTTCTGGGGGATTCCACAGGCTCTTGGTCCCCCCAGGCAGGGCTGGTGGGTCCCACGATAGTCCTCGTGGGCCCACCAGGCAGGGCCGGTGGGTCCCGTGGTGGTCCTCGTGGGCCCACCAGGCAGGGCCGGTGGGTCCCGTGGTGGTCCTCGTGGGCCCACCAGGCAGGGCCGGTGGGTCCCGCGGTAGTCCTCGTGGGCCCACCAGGCAGAGCCGGTGGGTCCCGCGGTGTGTGGGTGCAAATTTTGGCATAAATCTACCACGGGACCCACCAGCCCTGCCTGGTGGGCCCACGAGGACTACAGCGGGACCCACCGGCCCTGCCTGGTGGGCCCACGAGGACTACAGCGGGACCCACCGGCCCTGCCTGGTGGGCCCACGAGGACTACAGCGGGACCCACCGGCCCTACCTGGTGGGCCCACGAGGACTACAGCGGGACCCACCGGCCCTGCCTGGTGGACCCACGAGGACTACAACGGGACCCACCAGCCCTGCCTGGTGGACCCCCGAAGACAACCGCAGGGCCCACAACTTTACCTGGAGAATCCCCAGATACTACAGCGGAAACCGCCATTTCGCCACCCGGAGTGCCTATAAATAGCAGAGCCTTCGAATGTAAAAGGATCCAGATCCACAAATCTGATTTCCACTCTGAGATCTGACTTTCAGAACCAGAGCTCTGGGATTTCACACTTCCGATCTACCATCTCCCTTTGATCTTCTTTCAGAAAGATCAGTGTTTACAGTGATACTCGGCCTGTCGAGATCACTTCAACATAAGTGTTAGTGAATTCGGGTTGCACCCTATAGCACGGAGACGTAGGCTTCGGCTGAACTCCGAGATCACTTCTCGTGTCAAACTCTCTCTGATTGTATCTCTCTGTTTACAAATCAAAAGCTTCAACTTCGATCAACAGATCGACCAACGATCTTCGACGTCAACACGAACATTCAATTGACTGGTGCTGCGAGAGTCTTCGGGTCGGCACGAAGATTTTCCCCCACAGTTTGGCGCCGTCTGTGGGATCCAAGCGAGAAGCCGTGTCCTCTCTACTTCGACTACCAGATCAATAGCCAAACTTCCTCGCCCCCTCGGTTGATCAGACAACTGATCGGACATCGGCAATCTCGTTGTACCTTTCGCACTCTGAATGGCGAGAACCAAACATCAGGGTCAACTAGAAGGAAGTAACACTCAACATCAACCTCGTCCTGAGACTCGTTCAATGAGTCAAAGGCTCAATTTTGGGCAGCCCCTTGCTGTCCCCGAGATGGGGGTTCACTCAGGAAGCGGAAGATCAGTCGATCGACCGATCGCCCCTCATCCTCATCAATCAATTGGACAGACTGTCCCTGCTCCTGCTGAAGATCCTCCATCGACTTACCAGATCTCTGCAATCGATTTCCAACTACTCCAATTGGCGAAGCAAAACGCCACCCTCACTGCTGAGAGGGATGCTCTGAAGAAGGCAGCTTCCGAAGCTGGAATTGCTATTCCGATCCCCTCCGCAAGTGAGAGGGTTGATCCTCCTCGACATTCAATTTACTCCGAACAACGGAGGTCAATGGGCACTGATGCTCTCGAAAGGATTCGACGCGACCCAACTCCCTCTGCTGCTCCTTGGAAGCAGAGTGTCTGGGATCGTCTTGAAGACGAGTCCTCCCAATCTTCATCTGGTCGTAACTGCGACAAAAGAGCACCATCGAAGCTCAACCTGCCAAGGAAGCACCAAATGAAAGGCGCTCCTTCAAAGAGTAGAGTCTCCCCTTCCATTCCACTCCAACGTGGACTTGGATCGGACCTTCGACATCGACTTCGACCGGCAAACACTTCGATGCCAGAACAAGACCTTGCGATCTTACCTCTTGACCCACCTCTAGGTCGAGGACACGGTCGTAGGGATGGCTACTCTTCTGCCGGGCCACTTCATCGAAGCCTCTTCGAATCAGCATTTCCAAGAGGATGGAGAACTCCTACCCTCCCCAAATTCAACTGCGTCCGAGGAGATCCTAGCCTCCATATACTTGCCTTCAAGCAAGCTCTAACGCCACACGAAGAGGAAAACAACGTGCTCTGCCGCACCTTCGCGGGAAGTCTCGACGAGCCTTCACTCGACTGGTATCACAATCTCCGAGCTGGGTCCATTACCCAGTTCGGTGTTTTGGCTAACCTCTTTGTGCAGCATTACCAGCTCAACCTGAAACCTGAGAAGAAGCTCGACTCTCTATATCGACTAAGGATGGGTGCAGATGAGACTCTCCGCAGCTTCACGAGGAGGTTTCGCAACGAGCATGCTGCTCTCTCTGGAAGGCATCTGGATGATGAAGCCATCATGTTGGCTTTCCAAAACGCTCTCCGCTTTGATCTGCACATCTACGACGACTTCATCCGCAATCCCCCTCCTTCTCTGGGAGCTATGTTCGATCGAATTCAGAGGGAGATTGAGGTGGAAGACGATCAAGTCGCTCGAAAAGGGCGAGAAACTAAGAGAAGGCCTGCTGAAAAAGAAGCACCTAAATATGCTGCAAAGGCTCACAACACTGAAGCAGCAGCCCCTCCGGCCAACAAAAGATCAAAGAATGATGGGCGTCGGTCTCCAACGAAGACCACTTTCACCGAGTGGAACATGCCAGTCGAGCAGATACTCGACCGTATTCAACACGACGAGTATCTTCGGAGGCCCAATCCTCTTCAACCAAATTCCAAATTCACAGGAGACAAAACGGTCTACTGTGAATTCCATCGAAGTCACGGCCATTCCACCGATCGGTGTTTTCGGCTGAAATTCCATCTTGAAGACTTACTACGAGAAGGCCACCTTCAAGAATTCGTCAACAACGGGCACGATCAACGTCGAACCTCTGCCAAGGGGAAAGAAGTATGTTGGATACATCAAATCTCTTCCAACCGGCAACCAATTTCTGTGAATGCCAATGTCTTTGGCATTCATGGAACCTTGCACAATCAAGCTTTGACCGGAAAGGAAGTCGATCGGCAGGTTCGACGCATCTTCCATGTTCGATCTACTGCAAACAAAGAAGATACCTGGATCGAGAAGCCCATCGAAGGTCTGGCTTGGCCATCCATAGTCTTCAATGACACCGATCTTCAAGGAGTTCATACTCCACATCGAGACCCCCTGGTCTTGAAACTCATCATCGACGGAAGCACCGTCAATCGAATTCTCATCGACACCGGAAGCTCCATCGACATTATGTTCTCAGACTGTTTCAAACGTCTGGGGCATAAGTATCAAAGTCTCGACGTCGTCCCCACTGTGATCACCGGCTTCAATGGTGAACAAAGCATCACAGTGGGCGAATCCAGATTCACCATCGACCTCAGCCGAGAGACTCGAGTCTCGGTGAGGTTTGCGATCGTCGAAGGAATGTCTAGCTACAACGCCATTCTTGGGCGACCATTCCTCCATCAGATCAATGCCATCTCCTCCTCTTACCATCAACTACTCAAGTTTGCAACTGGAGAAGGCATCGTCTGCATTCGAGGCGATCAGCAAGCTGGAAGATCTTGTGAAGCTGCTGCTGCTAAAACAGATCGAAAGATCAATATTGCTCCTCCAAAGCGGCCACGAGATGAAGTTGGTCCCTCTTCCAAATAGCAATCAAAGGAGATTCCGCTGACCAAACCTCCACCAATCGAATGGGAAGCATCACCTTCAATTGAAGAAATCATCCCGATCAACATAGGCAGCAGAGATCTCCCTCAACAAACATTTATTGGTACCGGTCTTAGCGACGCAGAAGCGCAAGACATGGTATCCTTCCTCCAGTCCAATATCGACGTCTTCGCATGGTGCTTCGAAGACATGCCTGGGATCAATCCAGATGACGCTTGTCACCGACTTGCGATCAAAGAAGAGGTGAAGCCCGTCAAGCAAAAGCCTCGCACCATTCGACCAGAGCTACAAGTTGCTGTTCAAGAAGAAATTACCAAGCTACTCGCAGCCGGATTCATCCGAGAAGTAGAGTATCCAACTTGGATCTCTAACATAGTGGCTGTTCCAAAGAAGAATGGGAAAGTCAGAGTCTGCATCGACTTTACCAATCTCAACAAGGCTTGCCCCAAAGATCCTTTTCCCATGCCAAGGATAGATAGACTCGTCGACGCCACTGCTGGCCACGAGCTGTTGTCTTTCATGGATGGGTATTCTGGATACAATCAAATTCCACTCCACGCTGATGATCAAGAGAAGACATGTTTTGTGACTAGCCGAGGCCTTTATTGCTACAATGTCATGCCATTCGGCCTCAAAAATGCTGGTTCCACCTATCAAAGGCTAGTCACCAAAATGTTCGAAGATCAGATCGGTCGCAACGTCGAAGTCTATGTCGATGATCTCCTCACCAAGAGTTCCGTTCGGAGCAAACATCTATCTGATCTGGCTGAAACCTTCCAAGTCCTTCGAAAGTATCGAATGAAGCTCAATCCAGCCAAGTGCGCCTTCGGAGTTCAATCTGGCAAATTCCTGGGTCATCTTGTGACCAGGAGGGGTATTGAAGCCAATCCTGATCAAATTCGAGCCATCATCGATATGCCTTCACCTACAAATCGAAAAGAAGTTCAACGTCTCACTGGAAGGTTAGCAGCACTCAATCGATTCATTTCAAAATCTTCAGACAAGTGCAAGCCACTCTTCGACAAACTACGAAAGGCGGATACATCTGGCTGGAGTCCAATCTGTGAAGAGGCATTTCAAAGCATCAAGAAATATCTGGTGCAAGCTCCTATCCTGACTGCTCCACTTCCAAAAGAAGACTTGTGGCTCTACCTTGCCGTGACCGATCAAGCAATCAGCGCGGTCTTAGTCAGTAGAAGAGAAGGCATCGAACATCCAGTCTACTACATCAGCCACACTCTTCTTCCGGCTGAGACTCGCTACTCAAAAACTGAGAAGGTCATATTGGCCTTGCTCACTGCATCGCGTCGTCTTCAACCGTACTTCGTCTCCCACCAGATTACTGTCATTTCAGAACACTCACTCAAAGATATCATTGACAAAGCTGGTCGAGCTGGTCGAATGACCAAATGGGTGATCGAAATGAGTGCTCTGGGGATTCAATTCGAATCTCGCACTTCTATCAAAGGTCAAGCAATTGCTGATTTTCTAGCTGACTTTCCAGTTGAAGACCCCATCATTTGGGAAGAAGATGTCGATATGCGCTTGGAAGATGAGGATAAGCCTCCGATCAATCCTACAACGAAAATTGATCTAAGTCTTGAAGTTATTGCTGCAACTCCTCCTTGGAAGCTATATACTGACGGAGCATCAAGTTCGATCGGTTCGGGAACTGGGATAGTCTTAATATCCCCCGAACTTGATCATCTCCAGAAGGCCACTCTCCTTGGGTTTAATGCCACCAACAACGAAGCTGAATATGAAGCACTCATTTCCGGACTCGAAATGGCAGAATCTCTGGGGGTAGATCGAATCATCATATACAGCGACTCCCAATTGATCATAAAGCAAATCAATGGAGAGTACACAGCTCGAGAAGAAAGAATGCAACTCTACTTGGCCTTAGTACGACGTCTTCAACAACGTTTTACTAGCGCTAAATTCATTCAAATCCCCAGAGCAGAGAACCGAGAAGCAGATGCCTTAGCTAATGCTGCCTCAGTTCTTGGAGACTCACTCGGAGGAAGGCAAATACAAATTGATTATCAAGAAGTGCCCAAAACCATCCCCGATCAACAGATTCTTACCACTACAGAAGGATCTGGGGGTGGAGATCAGCTTGAAGATTGGAGACGACAAATTCTTGACTTCTTCAAACATGGCAAAATGCCAGAAGATCCAAATCAAGCCCGAAGGCTCCAAAGGAAGCTCCCTTGCTACACTTTACAAGGTGAAGATTTATATTTCAAATCTCACAGTGGGATGTTACTCAAGTGCCTTGGTCCTGAACAAGCACAGGCAATCCTGATTGATATCCACTCCGGAGCTTGTGGAAATCATTCGGGAGGAAGATCCCTTGAAGCCAAGACGAAGCTACAAGGGTACTACTGGCCAACAATGGCAAGGGATGCTCAACAAGTCATTCAAAGGTGCGAACCTTGTCAACGGCACGCTCGAGCTATTCATCTCCCTGCAGATGAACTCCATCAATTATCAAGTCCCTGGCCCTTCCATCAATGGGGTTTAGACTTCTTGGGTCCTTTCCCTCCAACTCCAAGCAAGAAGAAGTACCTACTGCTGGCCACAGATTACTTCACCAAATGGGTTGAAGCTGTGCCCCTCTTCCGAGAGACTGATAACGAAGTGATCAAATTCATTCGGCACAACATCTTCTCAAGATTTGGTACACCTCAAGTTCTCGTTGCAGACAATGGAGCTCAGTTTGACTCCGACAAGTTTCGAGAGTTCTGTCTGAACCATGGTATCAAGCTATTCTATTCAACTCCAAGATATCCTCAATGCAATGGCCAAGCAGAAGCCTCCAACAGAGCTATTCTTGGTATACTCAAGAAGAAACTCAATGATAAGAAAGGATTGTGGGAGCAAGTCCTACCTGAAGTTCTTTGGGGGTATCGCACAACTCCGAGAAGATCAACTGGGTTCTCGCCTTTTCGCCTAACATATGGATCAGAGGCAGTACTCCCAACAGAAAATATATCAAGTACTTTGAAGACTAAAGCTGTTGAAGAAGGAGTCAATGAAGAACTTCGGATCAATGATCTAGACTTCTCTGAAGAACTACGAGATCTAGCATCACTTCGTGTGGCCAAATATCAACAGAAGATCAAAAGAGCCTATGACAAGAAAGTCCACAAGAGACAATTCCCAGTGGGTAGTTTAGTTCTCAGAGCAGTTTTCTACAATACCAAAGAACACAGCAGTGGAAAGCTTGCTCCCAACTGGGAAGGTCCATATATCATTGAGTCAGTTGGAGGCAAAGGTTCTTACAGACTGATTACACCAGAAGGAGATAGATTGCCTCGAGCTTGGAATTCTAGACACCTCAAGTTGTTCTATCCATAATGTAAATTCTGTGATGAATAAAGCTCTCTTTCAAATGTTCAAGTGTACAAGTGTTCTGATTTTCAATCCAAGTTCTGAAGCAATTACAAGTTATCCATATTCAAATTACCAGGTCTTTTAACAAGTTTGGGTGTTAGGGTTGCGACCCAACCCCTTACTAGCAAATGTTAAAAACTGACCATTTCCAAGTTACCAGGTCTTAACATGTTTGGGTGTTAGAGTTGCGACTCGACCCCTTACTAGCGAATGTTAAACTGACCTTCGAAATTCAATATCCAATTTCAATCAATTCGATATCGTCTAACAGGTTTGGGAGTTTGAGTTGCGACTCGACCCCTTACATTCAAATGTTATTCGAATTCAAATTCAATTTTCAAAGTTACAAAGTTTGGGTGATTGAGTAGCGACTCAACCCCTTACATTCAAGTATACGCGTATTCAATTTACATTCAAATGTATGTATACTCAATCATGTCAAATAGCATTCCAGAATTCAACATTCAAAGACATTCAACTCAAAAGAAGTGCAAGTTTCAAATACAAAAAAGATGTCTTCTATTATCATCAAAATATGTCAGATACAAGGAGCTGTTACATTTCAAAAATTTACAAGTACAACAACAAAGAAGAAGAAAAGTCTCAGGGCTTGGCCACACTCTTCGCATGCGACTTCTCCCCTTCAGATCCAGGACGAGCTTTACTCGCCACTGATGCCTTGGAGGATCGGACGCTAGCTACATGAGTCCTGAGCGCTTCTGCCGCCTTCTCTGCTGTCTCCTTGTAAACCTTGCACTCAGACAACGCGTGCTCCAGTGCCTTCTTCGAAGTCTCTTCTCTGGCAGCAAAGGCAGCGTGCTGGGTAGCAAGTTGTTGCTTCAGCTCTTGGATCTCGATGGTACGGCCACAGGACACATCCTCAACCTTTGAGAGTCGAGTCTTCAAAGATTCGAGTTCGTGACTCTGTGCCTCACATCGATCCTTCAGCCCTTGATCTCCAGCTTTCCCTCCCGAAGTTCCTTAATCTTGGTTTTGAGAGAAGCTTTCTTCGAAGTCAGGAGATCTCTTAGCTCATCTCTCTCCGCGGTCAACTGATTTATTTCAGCCACAGCTTCTTTTGCTCCCGCCCTCAAAGAGAGTTTGGTTGCAACATTCATAAGTGCTGAGTTCTGCAAAAGAACAAAAGAGTTGAATTATTCTGAAGAAAGATAAGATTCAAATGATCGATCAAGCAGATGCACCTACCAACAGGTTAATTCTATCAAAAGCTTCATCCAAAGTGGCACTCGGAAGGTTGATGAGTTTTCTGATCGCAGCAGTGGGGCGGTTGATATCAACGTCACCCAAGTTTTTTATTGTCGGAGTCAATCCAGCAGGCGTACCTGCAATCAAAGGGAATCAAAGTGTTAGATTATTTTCGAACTTCAGAAACAAGACATTCAAAGCAAGTTAAGTTCAATTACATGATGTTTCGACCTTCGGCTCTTTGCCTTTCCGACGACCAGAGCCACTCTTAGGAGTCGATTTCTCCTGAGTCGGGGTTGGCGCTGGTTGAGGTTGAGGAGCCCCATCCCCCACTCGACTTCCCCTCTCCAAATTAGCAGGGGGGAAGCATTCCTGGGAGGTGAGGCTCTCTCTTCTTGCGACCCGCCTGGCTGGATAAGCCCGGCCAGCATGGCCTCCACCTCGTTGAGCAGAGAGTGAGAGGGGGGAGGGGGTTGCTCAACCTCTACACCCCCACTCGTCGTTGCTCCTTCGAGACGGAGTACTTCTGGTGCAATTTGATCGAGGGGGGTGGGGTTGCTTCCAACCCCACCACTTTTCGACACCTTTATTTTGAAACGCAATGGCCTTTTCAACTCTTCAAATTTGTAGGTGGGAACCACCTTTTTGCCGTCGCCCTCTGTGTCGAGAATTTCCTCCATCTGACGGGCTTTAACCTCGTCAATGGGAATAGGGATCGGATCCTCCCCCGTTGCACCACCAGTGGGGGTGGGAGGAATTTCTTCCTCACCACCCCCATTCTCATCATCCCCACTGGAGGGGGTAGAAGACGGATCGTCCTCGCTGTCCCCGTCCTCATCTTCGCCACTGCCACTGTTGTCGTGGCTGGCATTCTCAGTTTCTTCTTCTTCATTCTTCTTTTCTTCTTCTTCATCTTCTTTCTTCTTGTCTTGGTCTTCATCTTCCTTAGGCTTGACGAGAGTTTTTCGCTTCTTCTTCACTGGGCCTCTTTGGAGCACCAGTTTCTCGTCCATGGTAGGTAACCGGCGCCTCGCAGTGTAGATTTTCTTCTCGGCCCGAACCTTCCGGATGACCTTGCCTGACTGAGGGTCCTCCTCGTAGTCAGAGTATAGGACCTCGTTGTCCTCGTACCTGTCCTTTGACCTGTGGAGGAGATTGGCCTTGTCATATCTCACAGGACAGTTAGAAAACTGTTTCCACGACCTGGTTCCACAGGTTAGTTCGAGGAACAAGTTATCTATGGCTCCCGCCCTCTCAGAATTCCAGGCGAAGATGCCTCCAGCGCTGTACATTTTCACCGCCTCGTGCACGCTGTCTCGGGGGGTGTCGGGCACTGACATGGACGTCCAGGCGCCAGATACAGAAATTGGCCAGTCAGTATACAACTTGTCCGAAGGGACCGTATCGGTGAGCGGCCGCAGGGGAGATACTCCAGTCAAATTATAGAAAGGGCTGTCCTTCCTGTAATTCCATCGATAATGAAAAAAGAAGTATCCGAGCTCAATCCTGGCAGGTTCACCTTCCGGGATGCTGGAGTAACAGGCCCTCAAGTCCTCTTGAAAATCTGATTCCACCCGGCAGAACGCATAGATGATTCGCCAGGCATTCCCTGTGACTTGCCCCGGGCAAAGGCCAGATGTATTCAGTAGTCTTGCAGCGAAGGGTGGCAGAGGCAGACGTAGGCCGCAGTTCATTTGGCCGATGGTCACGATGGTTCCCATGACCTTCTCGTTGCTGGCAAAATTGGTGAAGACGGTCTTCTTGTCGATGCCGAAAGCCGTCTGGATGCTAGGGAGTGAAGGCTGCGCTCCCTTCCCTTCAGTGAAGTAAGAGAGAAGTGCTTGCCACTTCTTCCTCTTTGTATCTGTGAATTCACCACCCACATTGTACATGTACTCCGTCTCGTCTGTCAGGGGCATAAGAGGACCCAGAACAAACTTCACTTTGGGGATGAATTCTGGCCTTGATGGCGCTGAGGCAAAACCTACCCCTTGGTGCCTCTTGCCCAGTTGGCCAAGTTCAGCTAGAGCAGCCTTGCCTTTGCCGCGGCCCCTCGGAGGAGATTGAACCTCGACAATTTCCTTCCCCTTTCTCTTCGAGGGAACTGTACCAGACTTCTTCGAGCTGCCAGATGAAGCCATTTGACCGATCGAACGAGAACAAGAACAAGAGCAGAAATCAAGAGAGCAAGGGTCTGGACTTCGAAAAATTTTGGAAGCGTGAGGCAAAATGACAGCCGGTGAAAGCTTTTGTACCCAGGGTAAAACAGGTGCGCAAATCGAGAAGACACGTGTCTTCACCATATCAAATCGCGTGTTTTTGTAGGTACACGTGGCATCCATCCGTAGCAAGCGCAAAACCAGGCGAACAGTCGCGACCAGGCGAAACGTCGGACCTACCGGTCCGCATGAACCAACGGTCTAATCAAGCCACCGGTCTAAGTAAACCGGACCGCCGGTTCAAAGCAACCATCAAGCCAACCAAGGATTCAAAACAAGAAGAATCAAGCTCCATCAATGTTCAAAACTCTGCCAAAATATCGAAGAACAAAGCAGCAAACTCTCTGAAGGGCAGGTTCGAAACTTTACCTTGACCGGATATTTCTTCACCGATCGGACAAACATGTCCGATCGGCGAAAGTTATCTGATCGGTCAAATTTCAACTGGATCTGGCAAAAAACCAAGGTTTTTTACCGATCACTCGAACCTTGACCGGATATTTCTTCACCGATCGGACAAACATGTCCGATCGGCGAAAGTTATCTGATCGGTCAAATTTCAACTGGATCTGGCAAAAAACCAAGGTTTTTTACCGATCACTCGAACCTTGACCGGATATTTTTCACCGATCGGACAAACATGTCCGATCGGCGAAAGTTATCTGATCGGTCAAATTTCTACTGGATCTGGCAAAAAACCAAGGTTTTTTGCCGATCATTCGAACCTTGACCGGATATTTTTCACCGATCGGACAAACATGTCCGATCGGCGAAAGTTATCTGATCGGTCAAATTTCTACTGGATCTGGCAAAAAACCAAGGTTTTTTGCCGATCATTCGAACCTTGACCGGATATTTTTCACCGATCGGACAAACATGTCCGATCGGCGAAAGTTATCTGATCGGTCAAATTTCTACTGTATCTGGCAAAAAACCAAGGTTTTTTGCCGATCACTCGAACCTTGACCGGATATTTTTCACCGATCAGACAAACATGTCCGATCGGCGAAAGTTATCTGATCGGTCAAATTTCTACTGGATCTGGCAAAAAACCAAGGTTTTTTGCCGATCATTCGAACCTTGACCGGATATTTTTCACCGATCGGACAAATATGTCCGATCGGCGAAAGTTATCAGATCGGTCAAATTTCTACTGTATCTGGCAAAAAACCAAGGTTTTTTGCCGATCACTCGAACCTTGACCGGATATTTTTCACCGATCGGACAAACATGTCCGATCGGCGAAAGTTATCTGATCGGTCAAATTTCTACTGGATCTGGCAAAAAACTAAGGTTTTTTGCCGATCACTCGAACCTTGACCGGATATTTTTCACCGATCGGGCAAACATGTCCGATCGGCGAAAGTTATCTGATCGGTCAAATTTCTACTGGATCTGGCAAAAAACCAAGGTTTTTTGCCGATCATTCGAACCTTGACCGGATATTTTTCACCGATCGGACAAATATGTCCGATCGGCGAAAGTTATCTGATCGGTCAAATTTCTGCTGGATCTGGCAAAAAACCAAGGTTTTTTGCCGATCATTCGAACCTTGACCGGATATTTTTCACCGATCGGACAAATATGTCCGATCGGCGAAAGTTATCTGATCGGTCAAATTTCTACTGTATCTGGCAAAAAACCAAGGTTTTTTGCCGATCACTCGAACCTTGACCGGATATTTTTCACCGATCGGACAAACATGTCCGATCGGCGAAAGTTATCTGATCGGTCAAATTTCTACTGGATCTGGCAAATAACCAAGGTTTTTTGCCGATCACTCGAACCTTGACCGGTTGAATTTTGCCCGATCGGTCAAAATTTGACCGATCGGTCAAAAGTGACCGATCGGTCAAATTTTAACCGATCGGCCAAATTTCAGCTGATCGGTCAAATTTACTACTGGATCGGTCAAAAAACTCTGTTTTTTGACCGATCACTCGATTCTTGACCGGTTGAATTTTGCCCGATCGGTCAAAATTTGACCGATCGGTCAAAAGTGACCGATCGGTCAAAATTTAACCGATCGGCCAAATTTCAGTTGATCGGCCAGAAATACTACTGAATCGGTCAAAAAACCCTGTTTTTTGACCGATCACCCGATTCTTGACCGGTTGAATTTTGACCGATCAGTCAAAATTTGACCGATCGGTCAAAATTTGACCGATCGGTAAAATTTGACCGATCGGTCCAAATTGACCGATCAGTCACTTTTTTCTCTAACATGCGGCAAGTTTCTTCGTGTCCGTTTTTCTAAACAGGAAGTTGCTATTTTTTGCACCAAGTCCAAGCCAGCTAGAATGCACTCTAGCTAACTTGGAGGGGGTAACTGTGGGTGCAAATTTTGGCATAAATCTACCACGGGACCCACCAGCCCTGCCTGGTGGGCCCACGAGGACTACAGCGGGACCCACCGGCCCTGCCTGGTGGGCCCACGAGGACTACAGCGGGACCCACCGGCCCTGCCTGGTGGGCCCACGAGGACTACAGCGGGACCCACCGGCCCTACCTGGTGGGCCCACGAGGACTACAGCGGGACCCACCGGCCCTGCCTGGTGGACCCACGAGGACTACAACGGGACCCACCAGCCCTGCCTGGTGGACCCCCGAAGACAACCGCAGGGCCCACAACTTTACCTGGAGAATCCCCAGATACTACAGCGGAAACCGCCATTTCGCCACCCGGAGTGCCTATAAATAGCAGAGCCTTCGAATGTAAAAGGATCCAGATCCACAAATCTGATTTCCACTCTGAGATCTGACTTTCAGAACCAGAGCTCTGGGATTTCACACTTCCGATCTACCATCTCCCTTTGATCTTCTTTCAGAAAGATCAGTGTTTACAGTGATACTCGGCCTGTCGAGATCACTTCAACATAAGTGTTAGTGAATTCGGGTTGCACCCTATAGCACGGAGACGTAGGCTTCGGCTGAACTCCGAGATCACTTCTCGTGTCAAACTCTCTCTGATTGTATCTCTCTGTTTACAAATCAAAAGCTTCAACTTCGATCAACAGATCGACCAACGATCTTCGACGTCAACACGAACATTCAATTGATTGGTGCTGCGAGAGTCTTCGGGTCGGCACGAAGATTTTCCCCCACACGGTGGTCCTCGTGGGCCCACAAGACAGGGCCGGTGGGTCCCGCGGTGGTCCTCGTGGGCCCACCAGGCAGGGTCGGTGGGTCCCGTGGTAGTCCTTGTGGGCCCACCAGGCAAGGCCGGTGGGTCCTGTGGTGGTCCTCGTGGGCCCACCAGGCAGGGCCGGTGGGTCCCGCGGTGGTCCTCGTGGGCCCACCAGGCAGGGCCGGTGGGTCCCGCGGTGGTTCTCGTGGGCCCACCAGGCAGGGCCGGTGGGTCCCGTGTGTGGGGGAAAATCTTCGTGCCGACCCGAAGACTCTCGCAGCACCAGTCAATTGAAATTGAAGTTGACGTCGAAGATTGTTGTTCGATCTGTTGATTGAAGTTGAAGCCTTTGATATGTAAACAGAGAGATGCAATCAGAGAGATTGTTGACACAAGATGTGATCTCGGAGTTCAGCCGAGGCCTACGTCTCCGTGCTATAGGGAGCAACCCGAATTCACTAACACTTATGTTGAAGTGATCTCGACAGGCCGAGTATCACTGAAAACACTCTGATCTCTTTGAAAGAAAACAGAAGATCAAAGAGAGGTGGAAGATGGGAAGTTGGGAATCCCAGAGCTCTGGTTTTTTAGAACTCAGAGTCCGATCCTTTTACATTCGAAGGCTCTGCTATTCATAGGATTCCCGGGGAGGAATTCCAGGGCAAATGGCGGTTTTCTGCTGTCGTATTTGGGGATTCATCAGGCTTGTGGGCCTACCGGGCAGGGCCGGTGGGTCTCGCGGTGGTCCTCGTGGGCCCACCCGGCAGGGTCGGTGGGTCCCGTGGTAGTCTTCGTGGGCCCACCAGGCAGGGCCGGTGGGTCCCGTGGTAGTCTTCGTGGGCCCACCAGGCAGGGCCGGTGGGTCCCGTGGTAGTTGGTAAACTTCTGCCAAAATTTGCACCCACAGTTACCCCCTCCAAGTTAGCTAGAGTTAGTTCTGGCTGGCTTGGATTTGGTGCAAAAAATAGCAACCCCCTGTCGCAAAAGGCACGAAGAAGCTTGTCGAGTGTTAGCACAAAAAAGGACTGACCGGACAATTTTGATTTGAACGGTCAATTTTGACTGATCGGTCAATTTTGACTGATCGGTCAAATTTTGACCGATCGGTCAATTTTGACCGATCGGTCAAATTTTGACCAATCGGTCAAAATTCAACCGATCAAGAATCGGGTGATCGGTCAAAAACCATGGTTTTTTGACCGATCCAGTAGGAAATTTGACCGATCGGTTTGAAATTTGACCGATCGGTTAATTTTTGACCGATCGGTCATATTTGACTGATCGGTCAAATTTTGACCGATCGGTTAAAATTCAACCGGTCAAGAATAGGGTGATCGGTCAAAAAACATGGTTTTTTGACCGATCCAGTAGGAAATTTGACCGATCGGTTGAAATTTGACCGATCGGTTAATTTTTGACCGATCGGTCATATTTGACCGATCGGTCAAATTTTGACCGATCGGTCAAAATTCAACCGGTCAAGAATAGGGTGATCGGTCAAAAAACATGGTTTTTTGACCGATCCAGTAGGAAATTTGACCGATCGTTTGAAATTTGACCGATCAGTTAATTTTTGACCGATCGGTCAAAATTCAACCGGTCAAGAATAGGGTGATCGGTCAAAAAACATGGTTTTTTGACCGATCCAGTAGGAAATTTGACCGATCGTTTGAATTTTGCCTGATCGGTCAAATTTTAACCGATCGGTTAAAATTCAACCGATCAAGATTTGAGTGATCGGCAAAAAACCTTGGTTTTTTGCCAGATCCAGTAGAAATTTGACCGATCGAATGATTTTTGCCGATCGGTCAAGTTTGACCGATCGGTAAAAAATTATCCGGTCAAGGTTCGAGTGATCGGCAAAAAACCTTGGTTTTTTGCCAGATCCAGTAGAAATTTGACCGATCGAATGATTTTTGCCGATCGGTCAAGTTTGACCGATCGGTAAAAAATTATCCAGTCAAGGTTCGAGTGATCGGCAAAAAACCTTGGTTTTTTGCCAGATCCAGTAGAAATTTGACCGATCGAATGATTTTTGCCGATCGGTCAAGTTTGACCGATCGGTAAAAAATTATCCGGTCAAGGTTCGAGTGATCGGCAAAAAACCTTGGTTTTTTGCCAGATCCAGTAGAAATTTGACCGATCGAATGATTTTTGCCGATCGGTCAAGTTTGACCGATCGGTAAAAAATTATCCGGTCAAGGTTCGAGTGATCGGCAAAAAACCTTGGTTTTTTGCCAGATCCAGTAGAAATTTGACCGATCGAATGATTTTTGCCGATCGGTCAAGTTTGACCGATCGGTAAAAAATTATCCGGTCAAGGTTCGAGTGATTGGCAAAAAACCTTGGTTTTTTGCCAGATCCAGTAGAAATTTGACCGATCGAATGATTTTTGCCGATCGGTCAAGTTTGACCGATCGGTAAAAAATTATCCAGTCAAGGTTCGAGTGATCGGCAAAAAACCTTGGTTTTTTGCCAGATCCAGTAGAAATTTGACAGATCGAATGATTTTTGCCGATCGGTCAAGTTTGACCGATCGGTAAAAAATTATCCGGTCAAGGTTCGAGTGATCGGCAAACAACCTTGGTTTTTTGCCAGATCCAGTAGAAATTTGACCGATCGAATGCTTTTTGCCGATCGGTCAAGTTTGATCGATCGGTAAAAAATTATCCGGTCAAGGTTCGAGTGATCGGCAAAAAATCTTGGTTTTTTGCCAGATCCGGTAGAAATTTGACAGATTAGTTGAAAGTTTTGAACCTGCCCTCAGAGAGGGTTTCATAACTGTTCCGTTCTTCGATCTTCTGGCAGAGTTTTGATCATTGATGGAGTTTGATCCTTCCTGTTTTGAGTCTTTGGTTGGCTTGAATGAGGCTTTTAACCGGCGGTCCGGTTTACTCAGACCGGTGGCTCGCTTGGACCGTTGGTTCACGTGGACCGATGGTCCGACGTTTCGCCTGGTCCGACGGTTCGCCTGATTTTGCGCTTGCTGTGGATGGATGCCACACGTTCCTACAAAAACACGCGATTTGATACGGTGAAGACACGTGTCTTCTCGATTTGCGTACCTGTTTTACCCTGGGTATATAAGTTTCACTGGCTGTCATTTTTGCCTCACGCTTCCAAAATTTTTCGAAGTCCAGACTTTTTTGCTCCCGATTTCTGCTTTTGCTCGATCGATCAGATGGCGTCTTCTGGAAGTTCGAAGAAGTCAGGCGGGATCCCTTCGAAGAGGAAAGGGAAGGAGATTGTTGAGGTTCCATCCCCTCCGAAGGGTCGTGGCAAGGGCAAGGCCGTGCTTGCCGAACTTGGACAGCTGGGCAAAAGACACCAAGGAGTAGGGTTTGCTTCGGCGCCATCAAGGCCAGAGTACATCCCTAAGGTAAAGTTTGTTCTGGGTCCGCTCGCGTCTCTGACAGAGGAAACAGAGTACGTGTACAATACCGATGGTGAATTCACAGATTCAAAGAGAAAGAAGTGGCAAACACTTCTCTCTCATTTCACCGAAGGAAAGGTGCAGCCTTCGCTCCCCAGTATCCAGACTGCATTTGGTATTGATAAGAAGACCGTCTTCATCAGCTTCGCCAGTAATGAAAAGGTCATGGGAACCATTGTGACCATCGGCCAACTCAACTGCGGTCTGCGTCTTCCGTTGCCACCCTTCGCGGCAAGGTTATTGAACACTTCTGGCCTTTGCCCGGGACAGGTCACTGGGAATGCTTGGAGAATTATCTACTCTTTCTGCCGCGTAGAGTCGGATTTCCAAGAGGACTTGAAGGCATGCTACTCCAGCATTCCAGAAGGTGAAGTTGCTCGGATCGAGCTTGGATATTTTTTCTTCCATTATCAATGGGCTTACAGGAGGGACAGTCCGTTCTACAACTTGACCGGCGTATCTCCGCTGCGCCCGCTTACCGATACAGTCCCTTCGGACAAATTATACACAGATTGGCCCATCTCTGTTACTGGTGCATGGACACCCATCTCAGTGCCCGATACCCCCCGAAGCGACGTGCACGATGCAGTGAAGATGTACTGCGAGGGAGGCACTTTGCCTGGACCTCCGAGAGGGCTGGAGCTATCGACAATTTATTCCTCGAGTTGACCTGCGGGACCAGGTCATGGAAGCAGTTCTCCAACTGCCCAGTGAGATATGGCAAGGCCAATCTCCTCCACCGATCGCGAGACAGATACGAGGATAATGAAGTTCTATACTCTGACTATGAGGAGGACCCTCATTCGGGTAAGATCATCCGGAAGATTCGGGCCGAGAAGAAAATTTATACTGTAAGGCGCCGATTGCCTACTGTGGAGGAGAAACTGGTGATACAAAGAGGCCCAGTGAAGAAGAAAAGAAAAACCCTCATCAAGCAAAAGGAAGATGAAGACCAAGGAAAGAAAAATGAAGATGAAGAAGAAAAAGAAAAGAAGGGGATCGACGAGGAAGACGAAGAGACCGAGAATGTCAGCCACGACAACAGTGGTAATGACGAAGACAAGGATGGGGACGGTGAGAATGATCTTTCTTCCACCCCCTCTGGTGGAGATTATGGGAATGGGGGTGGTGAGGAAGAAATTCCTCCCACCCCCACTGGTGATGCAAGAGAGGAAGATTCACTTCCTATTCCCATTGACGAGGCTAAAGCCCGTCAAATGGAAGAAGTCATTGATATAGAAGGTGATGGCCAAAAGGTGGTTCCCACCTATAAATTCGATGAATTGAAGAAGCCGTTGCGCTTTAAAATAAAATTGTCGAGGAGTGGTGGGGTTGGAAGCAACCCTACGCCCCTCGATCAAATTCCTCCTGAAGTACCCCGTCTCGAAGGAGCGACAACGAGCGGGGGTATGGAGGTTGAGCAACCCCCACCCCCCTCTCGGTCTCTGGCTGAGGAGATGGCTGCCATGGTGGCGGGACTCATCCAGCCAGGCGGGCCACAAGAGGAAGAAAGCGGCTCACCTCTTCGGGATGCCTCCTCCCCTACCCACTTGGAGAGGGAAAGTCGCGTGGGCGATGGAGCTCCTCAACCTCAGTCAGTGCCGACTCCTATTCAGGAGAAATCGACCCCTCAGGGAGGCTCCGATCGCCGGAAGGGTAAGGAGCCGAGGGTTGAAGCCTCAGGTAGTTGTGCTAACTCGCTTTGATTGTTTTGCCTTTGAAGCTTGGAAATAATCTAACACTTTGACCTCTCGTGTTTTGATTGCAGGTGCGCCTATTGGCTCGACCCCGAAGATGAAGAGTTTGGGTGATGTTGACATCAACCACCCCACAGCTGTAATCCGGAAACTCTGTAATCTTCCGGGGGCTACACTGGATGAAGCCTTCGACAGGCTTGAACTGGTGGTAGGTGCATCTACTTGATCGATCATTTGAGTTGTCTTTAGAATAATTCTAATTCTTTAGTTCTTTTGCAGAACTCAGCAGTTTTGAATGTCGCAACCAAGCTCTCCATGAAGGCGGGAGCAAAAGAAGCTTCAGCTGAAGTATCCCGCTTAGCTGCTGCACTGGAGGTTGTAAGCGAGGAGAGGGATAAGCTGAGGGAGGCTCTAACCTCAAAGAAGGAGGCATTGAAGGCCAAGACCGAGGCCCTTCGCAAGGAAAAGTTGGAGAGTAAGGGCTGGCAGAATGGATACGAGGCCCGGGGTCACGAGCTTGAAGAATTGAAGAATCGATTCTTCAGGATCGAGAATTTGGGCTTCGACCGTGCGGCTAAAATAAAGGAACTGGAGGCTCAAGTTGCTGCTTCAGCGGCTAAGGAGGAGACCCATAAGAAGGAGCTGGAGCATATGCGGAGCGAGTGCAAGAGCTACAGGGAAACAGCTGAGAAGGCAGCAGAAGCACTCAGGGTCCATGTTGCCGGCGTCCAATCTTCTAAGGCTTCAGTGGCGAGCAAAGCTCATGCTGGATCTGAGGGGGAGAAGTCGCGTGCGCATAGTGTGGCCAAGCCTTGAGACTTTTCTTCTTTTTGGGATCGAGTCGCAACTTGATTACCCAAACTTGTGACTTGAAAATTGAATTGGAATTCGTGTAACACTTGTATGTGAGGGGGTGAGTCGCAACTCAAGCACCCAAACATGTTAAACGATATCGAAATTGATTGAAATTGAATATTGAAATTTGAAAGTCAGTTTAACATTTGCCAGTAAGGGGTTGAGTCGCAACTCTAACACCCAAACTTGTTAAAAAGACTTGGTAACTTGAATATGGTCAGTTTTTAACATTTGCTAGTAAGGGGTTGAGTCGCAACTCTAACACCCAAACTTGTTAAAAGACCTGGTAATTTGAATATGGATAACTTGAAACTGCTTCAGAACTTGAATTGAAAAGTTGAATACTGGCATATTTGAATACTTGAAAGAGATCTTTATTTATCACAGAATTTACATCATGGATAGAACAACTTGAGGTGTCTAGAATTCCAAGCTCGTGGCAATCTATCTCCTTCTGGTGAGATCAGTCGATAGGAGCCTTTGCCTCCAATTGACTCAATGATGTATGGACCTTCCCAGTTGGGAGCAAGCTTGCCACTGCTGTGTTCTTTGGTGTTGTAAAAAACTGCTCTGAGAACTAAACTACCCACTGGGAACTGTCTCTTGTAGACTTTCTCGTCGTAGGCTCTTTTGATTTTCTGTTGGTACTTGGCCATACGAAGTGATGCTTGATCTCGTAATTCTTCGGAGAAGTCTAGATCATTGATCCGAAGTTCTTTATTGATTCCTTCTTCAACTGCTCTAGTCTTCAGAGTACTTGATATGTTTTCTGTTGGGAGTACTGCTTCCGATCCATATGTTAGACGGAAGGGTGAGAACCCTGTTGATCTTCTCGGAGTTGTGCGATACCCCCAAAGAACTTCAGGTAGGACCTGTTCCCACAATCCTTTCTTGTCGTTGAGTTTCTTCTTGAGTATACCAAGAATAGCTCTATTGGAGGCTTCTGCTTGGCCATTGCATTGAGGGTACCTTGGAGTTGAATTGAATAGCTTGATACCGTTGTTCAGACAGAACTCTCGGAATTTGTCGGAGTCAAATTGAGCTCCATTGTCAGCAACGAGAACTTGAGGTGTGCCGAACCTTGAGAAGATGTTGTGCCGAATGAATTTGATCACTTCGTCGTCAGTCTCTCGGAAGAGGGGCACAGCTTCAACGCATTTGGTGAAGTAATCAGTGGCCAGCAATAGATACTTCTTCTTGCTCGGAGTTGGAGGGAAAGGACCCAAGAAATCTAACCCCCATTGATGGAAAGGCCAGGGGCTTGACAATTGATGAAGTTCATCTGCAGGGAGATGGATAGCTCGAGCGTGTCGTTGGCAAGGTTCGCACCTTTGAACAACTTGTTGAGCATCCCTTGCCATTGTTGGCCAGTAGTACCCTTATAGCTTCGTCTTGGCTTCAAGAGATCTTCCTCCCGAATGATTTCCACAAGCTCCAGAGTGGATATTAATCAGGATTGCCTGTGCTTGCTCGGGACCGAGGCACTTGAGCAACATCCCATTGTGAGATTTGAAGTATAGATCTTCTCCTTGTAGAATGTAGCATGGGAGCTTTCTTTGAAGTCTTCGGGCTTGATTTGGATCTTCCGGCATTTTGCCATGCTTGAAGAAGTCGAAAATTGATCGTCTCCAGTCTTCAAGCTGATCTCCACCCCCAGATTCTTTTGTTGTAGTAAGGATCTGTTGATCGGGGGTGGTCTTGGGCACTTCTTGATAATCGATCTGTATTTGCCTTTCTCCGAGTGAGTCTCCAAGAACTGAGGCAGCATTGGCTAAGGCATCTGCTTCTCGGTTCTCTGCTCTGGGGATTTGAATGAATTCAGCACCAATAAAACGTTGTTGAAGACATCGTACTAAGGCCAAGTAGAGTTGCATTCTTTCTTCGCGAGCTGTGTACTCTCCATTGATTTGCCTTATGATCAATTGGGAGTCGCTGTAAACGATGATTCGATCTACCCCCAGGGATTTCGCCATCTCGAGTCCAGAAATGAGTGCTTCGTATTCGGCTTCGTTGTTGGTGGCAGTGAATCCGAGGAGAGTGGCCTTCTGGAGATGATCAAGTTCGGGGGATATCAATACTATCCCAGTTCCCGAACCGATCAAACTTGAAGCTCCATCAGTATAAAGCTTCCATGGAGGAGTTGCAGCAGTAGCTTCGAGATTTGGATCAATTTTTGTTGCAAGATTTATCGGAGTGTTGTCCTCATCTTCCAAACGCATGTCGACATCTTCTTCCCAAGTGATGGGGTCTTCAACTGGAAAATCAGCTAGAAAATCAGCAATAGCTTGACCTTTGATAGAAGTGCGAGATTCGAACTGAATCCCCAGGGAGCTCATTTCGATCACCCATTTGGTCATTCGACCAGCTCGACCAGCTTTGTCAATGATATCTTTGAGCGAGTGTTCTGAAATGACAGTGATCTGGTGAGAGACGAAGTATGGTTGAAGGCGACGCGATGCAGTGAGTAAGGCTAGGATGACCTTCTCAGTTTTTGAATAGCGAGTTTCAGCCGGAAGAAGAGTGTGACTGATATAATAGACTGGATGCTCGAAGCCTTCTCTTCTACTGACTAAGACTGCACTGATTGCTTGATCAGTTACGGCAAGATAGAGCCATAAGTCTTCTTTTGGAAGTGGAGCCGTCAAGATAGGAGCTTGCACCAGATATTTTTTGATGCTTTGAAATGCTTCTTCACAAATCGGACTCCACCCTGAAGTATCCGCCTTTCGTAGTTTGTCGAAGAGAGGTTTACATTTGTCAGAAGACTTTGAGATGAACCGATTGAGGGCAGCAAGTCTTCCAGTGAGTCGCTGCACCTCCTTTCGATTGGTAGGTGATGGCATGTCGAGGATAGCTCGAATTTGATCGGGATTGGCTTCAATACCCCTCCTGGTCACAAGATGACCCAGGAATTTGCCAGATTGAACTCCGAAAGCGCACTTGGCTGGATTGAGCTTCATACGATATTTTCGAAGAACTTGAAAGGTTTCTGCCAGATCAGAAAGATGCTTGCTTCGTACGGAGCTCTTGGTGAGGAGATCATCGACGTAGACTTCGACGTTGCGACCGATATGATCTTCGAACATTTTTGTGACTAACCTTTGATAGGTGGAACCAGTATTTTTGAGGCCGAATGGCATTACATTGTAGCAGTAGAGACCTCGGCTAGTCACGAAGCAAGTCTTCTCTTGATCGTCTGGATGAAGTGGAATTTGATTATATCCAGAATACCCATCCATGAAAGACAATAGCTCGTGGCCAGCAGTGGCATCGACGAGTCTATCGATCCTTGTCATGGGAAATGGGTCTTTGGGGCAAGCCTTGTTGAGGTTGGTGAAGTCGATGCAGACTCGGACTTTCCCATTCTTCTTCGGAACAACAATAATATTAGAGATCCAAGTAGGATACTCTACTTCACGTATGAAGCCTGCTGCGAGTAGCTTGGTGATTTCTTCTTGAACAGCAACTTGTAGCTCTGGTCGAATGGTACGTGGCTTTTGCTTGACAGGCTTCACCTCTTCTTTGATTGCAAGTCGGTGACAAGCGTCATCCGGATTGATACCAGGCATGTCTTCGAAACACCAAGCGAAGACATCGATATTGGATTGGAGGAAGGACACCATGTCTTGCGCTTCTGCGTCGCTAAGACTGGTACCAATGAAAGTTTGTCGAGGGAGATCTCCGCTGCCTATGTTGATTGGGATGATTTCTTCTATTGAAGGTGATGCTTCCCATTCGATTGGTGGAGGTTCGGTCAGCGGAATATCCTTTAATTGCTATTTGGAAGAGGGACCAGCTTCATCTCGTGGCCGCTTTGGAGGAGCAATGTTGATCTTTCGATCTGTCTTAGCCGCAGCAGCCTCACAAGACCTTCCAGCTTGCTGATCACCTCGAATGCAGACAATGCCTTCCCCAGTTGCAAATTTGAGTAGTTGATGATAAGAAGAGGAGATGGCATTGATTTGGTGGAGGAATGGTCGCCCGAGGATGGCGTTGTAGCTGGATACTCCTTCGACAATTGCGAACTTGACCGAGACTCGAGTCTCTTGGCTGAGGTCGAGAGTGAATATCGACTCACCCACCGTGATGCTTTGTTCGCCGTTGAAGCCGGTGATCACAATCGGGACGACGTCGAGGCTTTGATACTTATGTCCCAGACGTTTGAAGCAGTCTGAGAACATAATGTCGATAGAACTCCCGATGTCGATGAGGATCCGATTGACGGTGCTTCCGTCGATGATGAGTTTCAAAACCAGGGGGTCTCGATATGGAGTATGAACTCCTTGAAGGTCAGTGTCGTTGAAGACGATGGATGGCCAAGCAAGACCTTCGATGGGCTTCTCGATCCAGGTATCTTCTTTATTTGCAGTAGATCGAACATGGAAGATGCACCGAATCTGCCGATCGACCTCTTTCCCGGTCACTACTTGGTTGTGCAACGATCCATGAATGCCAAAGATATTGGCATTCACGGTGAGAGATGATGGGTTGGAAGAGATTTGATGTATCCAACACACTTCTTTCCCCTTGGCGGAGGTTCGACGTTGATCATGCCCGTTGTTGACGAATTCTTGAAGGTGGCCCTCTCGCAGTAAGTCTTCAAGATGGAACTTCAACCGATAGCATCGGTCGGTAGAGTGGCCGTGACTTCGATGGAATTCACAGTAGACTGTTTTGTCTACTGTGAACTTGGAGTTTGGCTGAAGAGGATTGGGCCTCCGAAGATACTCGTCGTGTTGAATGCGGTCGAGTATCTGTTCGACTGGTATACTCCACTCGGTAAAACTGGTCTTCGTTGGAGATCGACGCCCGTCATTCTTTGATCGTTTGTTGGCTGGAGGGGCTGCTGCCTCAGCGTTGTGGGCCTTTGCAGCATACTTTGGAGTTTCTCTTTCAGCAGGCTTTCGCTTCGTCTCTCACCCTTTCCGAGCGACTTGATCGTCTTCGACCTCGATCTCTCTCTGGATTCGATCGAACATAGGTCCCAGAGAAGGAGGGGGATTACGATGAAGTCGTTGTAGATGTGTAGATCGAAGCGGAGAGCGTTCTGGAAAGCCAACATAATGGCTTCATCGTCCAGATGTCTTCCAAAGAGGGCAGCATGCTCGTTGCGAAATCTCCTAGTGAAACTTCGGAGAGTCTCGTCAGCACCCATCCTTAGCCGATAGAGAGAGTCAAGCTTCTTCTCGGGCTTCAGATTGAGCTGATAATAATACACAAAGAGTTTAGCCAAAACATCGAACTGGGTGATGGACCCAGCTCGGAGATTATGATACCAGTCGAGCGACGGTTCATCGAGACTTCCTGCGAAGGTGCGGCAGAGCACATTGTTTTCTTCTTCGTGCGGCGTTAAGCCTTGCTTGAAGGCAAGGATGTGGAGAGTAGGATCTCCTCTGATGCAGTTGAATTTGGGGAGGATTGGAGTTCTCCATCCCCTTGGAAATGTTGTCTCAAAGAGACTTCGATGTAGAGGCCCGGTAGAAGAATAGCCATCCCTGCGACCATGTCCTCGACCTAGAGGTGGGTCAAGAGGCAAGATCGCACGGTCCTGCTCAGGCATTGAAGTATTTGCCGGTTGAAGTCGATGTCGGAGGTCCGATCCAAGCCCACGCAGAAGTGGAATGGAAGGGGAAACTCGACTCTTTGAAGGAGCGCCTTTCATTTGGTGCCTCCTTGGTATGTTGAGCTTTGAAGGTGCCCTCTTGTCGCAGTTGCGGCCAGAAGACGATTGGGAAGACTCATCGTCAAGGCGATCCCAAACACTCTGCTTCCAAGGGGCAGCAGAGGGAGTTGGGTCGCATCGGATCCTCTCGAGGGCAAAAGTGCCCATTGACCTCCGTTGCTCGGAGTGAATTGAATGTCGAGGAAGATCGATCCTCTCGCTTGTAGAGGGAATAGGTAGAGCGATCCCAGCCTCGGAAGCTGCTTTCTTCAGAGTATCCCTCTCAGCGGTGAGGGTGGCGTTCTGCTTCGCCAATTGGAGCAGTTGGAAGTCGACCGCAGAGATTTGGTAGGTCGATGGAGGGTCTTCAGCAGGAGCGGGTGTTGTTTGCCCAATTGACTGCCGCGCGGGGTGGGCGATAGGTCGATCGACAGATCTCCCACTTCCTGAACGAACCCCCATTTCGGGGACAGCAAGGGGCTGTCCGAAGTTGAGCCTTTGACCACTTATTGAACGAGTCTCAGGACGAGGTTGTTATTGAGTGTTACTTCCTTCTGGTTGACCTTGATGTTTCGTCCTCGCCATTCAGAGAGCGAAAGGTGCAACGAGAGTGCCGTTCAGTTGTCTGATCAACCGAGAGGGCGAGGAAGTTTGACTATCAAGATCGGTTGTAGGTTCAACCGATCAAGTAGTAGCGGAGAGTTGGACTTTTTGATCGGATCCCACAGACGGCGCCAAACTGTGGGGGAAAATCTTCGTGCCGACCCGAAGACTCTCGCAGCACCAGTCAATTGAAATTGAAGTTGACGTCGAAGATTGTTATTCGATCTGTTGATTGAAGTTGAAGCCTTTGATATGTAAACAGAGAGATGCAATCAGAGAGATTATTGACACAAGATGTGATCTTGGAGTTCAGCCGAGGCCTACGTCTCCGTGCTATAGGGAGCAACCCGAATTCACTAACACTTATGTTGAAGAGATCTCGACAGGCCGAGTATCACTGAAAACACTCTGATCTCTTCGAAAGAAAAAAGAAGATCAAAGAGAGGTGGAAGATGGGAAGTTGGAAATCCCAGAGCTCTGGCTTTTTAGAACTCAGAGTCCGATCCTTTTACATTCGAAGGCTCTGCTATTTATAGGATTCCCGGGGAGGAATTCCGGGGCAAATGGTGGTTTTCTGCTGTCGTATTTATGGATTCTTCAGGCTTGTGGGCCTACCGGGCAGGGCCGGTGGGTCTCGCGGTGGTCCTCGTGGGCCCACCCGGCAGGGTCGGTGGGTCCCGTGGTAGTCTTCGTGGGCCCACCAGGCAGGGCCGGTGGGTCCCGTGGTAGTCTTCGTGGGCCCACTAGGCAGGGCCGGTGGGTCCCATGGTAGTCTTCGTGGGCCCATCAGGCAGGGCCGGTGGGTCCCGTGGTAGTCTTCGTGGGCCCACCAGGCAGGGCCGGTGGGTCCCGTGGTAGTTGGTAAACTTCTGCCAAAATTTGCACCCACACCGTGGTGTTCCTTGTGGGCCCACCAGGCAGGGCCGGTGGGTCCCGTGGTAGTTGGTAAACTTCTGCCAAAATTTGCACCTACAGTTACCCCCTCAAAGTTAGCTAGAGTTCGTTCTGGCTGGCTTGGATTTGGTACAAAAAACAGCAACCCCCTGTCTCAAAAGGCACGAAGAAGCTTGTCGAATGTTAGCATAAAAAAGACAAATCGGTCAAGTTTGACCGATCGGTCAAGTTTGACCGATCGGTTGATTTTGACCGATCGGTCAAGTTTGATCGATCGGTCAATTTCAACCGGTCAAGGATTGGGTGATCGGTCAAAAAACATAGTTTTTTGACCAATCTAGTAGAAAATTGACCGATCGGTTGATTTTGACCAATCGGTCAAGTTTGACCGATCGGCTAAAATCAACCGGTCAAGGTTTGGGTGATCGGTAAAAAACACAGGGTTTTTGCCAGATCGAGTAGAAAGTCGACCGATCGGTTGATTTTGACCGATCGGTCAAGTTTGACCGATCGGTTAAAATCAACCGGTCAAGGATTGGGTGATCGGCAAAAAATAGATATTTTTTGCCAGATCGAGTAGAAAGTCGACCGATCGGTTGATTTTGACCGATTTGTCAAGTTTGACCGATCGGTTAAAATCAACCGGTCAAGGATTGGGTGATCGGCAAAAAACAGAAATTTTTTGCCAGATCCAGTAGAAAATCGACCGATCGGTTGATTTTGACCGATTGGTCAAGTTTGACCGATCGGCTAAAATCAGCCGGTCAAGGTTTGGGTGATCGGCAAAAAACCTATGTTTTTTGCCAGATCCAGTAGAAAATTGACCGATCGGTTGATTTTGACCGATCGGTCAAGTTTGACCGATCGGCTAAAATCAGCCGGTCAAGGTCAAAGTCTTGAACCTGTATTTTTGAGGAAGTGGTATAGCTTGTTCTCCTCCTTTGATCTTTGGCAGAGTCTTGAATATCGATGGAGTTCGATTTTTTCTGTTTTGAATCTTCGGTTTGCCTGATTGTGGCTTTGAACCGGCGGTCCGGTTCACTCAGACCGGTGGTTTGCTTGGACCGTTGGTTTACGTGGACCGGCAGGTCTGACGCTTCATCTGGTCCGACGGTTCGCCTGGTTTTGCGCTTGCTATGGATAGATGCCACGTGTACCTACAAAAACATGCGATTTGATATGGTAAAGACACGTGTCTTCTCGATTTGCGCGCCTGTTTACCCTGGGTATATAAGTCTTTTTCGCTGTCATTTTCGCCTCACGCTTTCAGAAAATTTTCGAAGTCCAGAGCTTTTGCTTCCCATCTCCCATTCTCTGTTTCCTTTCGATCGGTCAAATGGCATCTTCTTGTAATTCGAAGAAGAGTGCAGTTCCTTCCAAGAGGAAGGGGAAGGAGATTGTCGAAGTTTCTTCTACTCCGAAAGGCCGAGGCAAAGGCAAGGCAGAGCTTATTGAGCTGGGTCAATTGGGAAAGAGGCACCAGGGGGTTGGATTTGCTTCAGCACCATCAAGGCCAGGGCAGATCCCCAAGGCAAAGTTTGTTCTCTGCCCGCAGCTGCCTCTGTCGGCGGAACCGAAATTTGGGTATAACATTGGTGGCAAACTTACAGATGTGAAGAGGGAGAAACTGCAGAAGCTGCTAGCATGCTTCACAGAGGGAAAGGCTCGCCCAGCGCTTCCGGGAGTTCTATCAGCTTTCGGTATCGATAGGCGGACAATCTTTGTCTTGTACGCGAGCAAGGAGCAAGTGATGGGAACCATCGTCACCATTGGCCAGCTCAACTGTGGACTGCGCCTTCCATTGCCTCCTTTCGCCGCGAGGTTGCTGAACACCTCCGGTCTCTGCCCTAGGAAGGTTTCGGGGAACGTCTGGAGGATTATCTACGCCTTCTGCCGCGTGGAGTCGGACTTCCAGAAGAAACTCAGGGAATGTTATTCCAGCCTCCCTGAAGGTGAAGAAGCCCGGATCGAGCTGGGGTATTTTTTCTATCATTACCGATGGGCCTAGAAGAAGGATAGCCCATTCTACAATCTGACGGGTGTCTCTGCCCTTCGGCCGATCATTGACACTATCGGCTCGGACAAGCTCTACATGGATTGGCCGCTATCGGTGTCTGGCGCATGGACTCCTCTGTCTGTACCTGAGGTTCCCCGGTACAAGGTGCACGAAGAGGTAGATATGTACAGTACAGGAGGAGCTCTCTCGTGGCCTTCGGAGCGAGTGGGGGCTATTGATAATCTTTTTCTGGAGCTGACATGCGGGACTCGGTCATGGAAGCAATTCTCGAATTGCCCGGTCCGATATGGCAATGCCAACCTCCTCCACCGATCGAAGCTTCGTTATGAAGATAACGAGGTCATCTACTCGGATTATGAGGAGGACCCTCAGTCAGGCAAAATTGTTAGAAAACTTCAATTTGAGAAGAAGGCTTATGGAGCTAGGCGCAGCTTGCCCACGGAGGAGAAATTGGTGATACAGAGAGGCCCGGCGAAGAAGAAAAGGAAAATCTATATTGAGGAGGAGAAGAAAAAAGAAGAAGAGAAAAAGGGGGAAGAAGAAGAAGAGGAAAAAGAGAGAGAGAGGAGGAAGGTAGAGGCGAAGAGGAAGAGGATGAGGGTGGCGATGACGATGATGATGAAGATGCTGATGACAGCACTGACAGCGACGGGGGAGAAAATGGAGACGATGAGGATGATGAAGATGACGAAGAAGATAGGGGCAAAGGACATGGGGGTGGCGAGGAAGAAATTCCTCCCACCCCCACTGGTGGTGCTGATGAGGACTCACAGCCGATCCTTATAGACGAGGCTAGGGCCCGCAAGGTGGAGGGGGTTATGGATACAACGGGCGATGGCCCTAAAGTGATTCCTGCTTATCACTTTGGGGATTTGAAGAAGAACCCACTGTGCTTCAAAATTAAGCTATCGGGGAGTGGTGGGGTTGGAAGCAACCCCACACCCCTCGATCAGATACCTCCCGAGGTCCCTCGTCTTGAAAGAGCGACTACGAGTGGGGGTATGGAGGTTGAACAACCCCCACCCCCTTCGCGCTCCTTGGCTGAAGAGGCGGCTGCTCTCATGGCGGGGCTCGATAATTCGAGCGGGCACGAAGATGAAGGGGGAGCCTCACCTCCTCGAGATGTTCCCTCTCCCGCTCACTTGGAGAGAGGAAGCCGGGTGGGTGATGCTACTCCTCAACCCCTGCCAGAGCCAACCCCCATCAAGGAGAAATCGACCCCCAAGGGTAAGAGCTCCAACTGTGGGAAGGGAAAGGCTCCTCAGGTCGATGCTTCAGGTATCTGTACTAACTTGCCTTGATTGTCTTGCCTTTGAAGCTTGAAAATATTCTAACACTTTGAACTGCTGCAAGGATTGTAGGTACACCTGCTGGCCCGGCTCAGAAGATAAGGAGTTTGGGTGATGTTGATATCAACCACCCCACTGGTGTGATTCGGAAGCTTTGCAACCTTCCGGATGCTCCTTTTGACGAAGCCTTCGATAGGCTTGAAGTAGTGGTATGTGCATCTGCTTGATCAAGTATTTGAATTGTATCTTCAGAATAATTCTAACTCTTTGTCCATCTGTAGAGCTCAGCAGTTTTGAGAATCGCGAGCAAACTCTCCAGGAGGGCAGGAGAACGGGAGGCTGCATCTGAAGTATCCCGTTTGACAGCTGAACTGAAGGCTGCTCGCGAAGAAGTAGACCAGCTGAGGGAGGTACTACGTTCGAAGAAAGAGTCTCTCAAGGCCAAGATTGAGGATCTTTGTAAGGAGAAGCTGGAGAGCAAGACGCGGCTGGAAGGTTATGAGGCTCGGGGTCATGAGCTCGAGTCTCTGAAGACTCGACTCTCCAGGGTAGAGACCTTGTCTTGTGACCGCGCAGCTGAAAATAAGGAATTGAAGGAGAAGCTTGCTGCTCAGAGTAATGCCTTCGCTGCCAAAGAAGAGGCTCTCAAGAAAGAGTTAGAGCACATGCGAAGTGAATGCGCGAGTTACAGAGAGACGACTGAGAAAGCGGTGGAAGCACTTAGGGCCCATGCTAGTAGTGTGCGATCTTCCAAGGCTTCTGCGGCGAGCAAAGCTCGAGGTGGATCCGAAGGAGAGAAGTCGCGCGCTCCCAGTGTGGCTAAATCCTGATATATTTCTACCTTCTTTCTTTGTTGTACTTTGTAAATTTGTGATATGAAAAGGCTCACTCCTGTACTCGGCAATTTTTTGATAATAGAAATCTTTTTGGTGCTTGAAAGTTGGATGTCTCTTGAGTTGAATGTCTTTGAATATCATGTTCTGGATAGCATTGGAATAGATATAATATTTTGAATGTAAGGGGTCGAGTCGCAACTCGATTGCCCAAACTTATTGTAACTTGAAAATTGAACTTGAATTCGTGTAACATTTGAATGTGAGGGGTTGAGTCGCAACTCAAGCACCCAAACCTGTTAGACGATATCGAAATTGATTGAAATTGAATATTGAAATTTGAAGGTCAGTTTAACATTTGCCAGTAAGGGGTTGAGTCGCAACTCTAACACCCAAACTTGTTAAAAGACTTGGTAACTCGAATATGGTCAGTTTAACATTTGCTAGTAAGGGGTTGAGTCGCAACTCTAACACCCAAACTTGTTAAAAGACCTGGTAACTTGAATATGGATAATTTGAAACTGCTTCAGAACTTGAATTGAAAAGCTGAACACTTGCATATTAGAATATTTGAAAGAGAACTTTATTCATCATGGTATTTACATCATGGATAGAACACCTTGAGATGTATAGAATTCCAAGCTCGAGGCAATCTATCTCCTTCTGGTGAGATCAGTCTGTAAGAACCTTTGCCTCCCACTGATTCAACAATATAAGGACCTTCCCAGTTGGGAGCAAGTTTCCCACTGCTGTGTTCCTTTGTGTTGTAGAAGACTGCTCTAAGGACCAGACTGCCGATTGGGAATTGTCGCTTGTAGACTTTCTCATCATAGCTTCGTTTGTTCTTCTGCTGATACTTTGCCACACGAAGGGAAGCTTGGTCTCGTAGTTCTTCAGAGAAGTCTAGATCATTGATTCGAATCTCTTCGTTGATTCCTTCTTCAACTGCTCTGGTCTTCAGAGTACTTGATATGTTTTCTGTTGGGAGTATTGCTTCTGATCCATATGTTAGACGAAAGGGTGAGAACCCTGTTGATCTTCTTGGAGTTGTGCGATATCCCCAAAGGACTTCAGGTAGGACCTGTTCCCACAATCCTTTCTTGTCGTTGAGTTTTTTCTTGAGTATACCAAGAATAGCTCTATTGGAGGCTTCAGCTTGACCATTGCATTGAGGGTATCTTGGAGTTGAATAAAAGAGCTTGATTCCGTTGTTCAGACAGAACTCACGGAACTTGTCAGAGTCGAATTGAGTTCCGTTGTCGCTAACAAGAACTTGAGGTGTACCAAACCTTGAGAAGATGTTATGTCGAATGAACTTGATCACTTCATCATCGGTCTCTCGAAAGAGTGGCACGGCTTCAACCCATTTGGTGAAGTAATCAGTGGCCAGCAGTAGATACTTCTTCTTGCTCGGAGTTGGAGGGAAAGGACCCAAGAAATCTTACCCCCATTGATGGAAAGGCCAGGGACTTGATAGTTGATGAAGCTCATCTGCAGGGAGGTGGATAGCTCGAGCGTGTCGTTGGCATGGCTCGCATCTTTGAACAACTTATCGAGCATCTTTTGCCATTGTAGGCCAGTAGTAACCTTGTAGCTTCGTCTTAGCTTCAAGAGATCTTCCTCCCGAATGATTCCCACAAGCTCCAGAGTGGATATCAATCAGGATTGCCTGTGCTTGCTCGTGACCAAGGAACTTAAGCAACATCCCGTTGTGAGATTTGAAATATAGGTCCTCTCCTTGTAGAATGTAGCATGGGAGCTTCCTTTGAAGTCTTCGAGATTGATTTGGATCTTCGGGTATTTCACCATGTTTGAAGAAGTTGAAGATTGGTTGTCTCCAATCCTCAAGCTCACTTGTGGTGGTAAGGTTCAATACCAGTTGATCTCCACCCCCAGATCTCTTTGTGGTAGCAATGATCTGTTGTTCGGGGGTGGTCTTGGACACTTCTTGATAATCGATTTGTATTTGCCTTCCTCCGAGTGAGTCTCCAAGAACTGCGGCAGCATTTGCTAAGGCGTCTGCTTCTCGATTCTCTGATCTCGGAATTTGAACGAATTCAGTACTAGTAAAATGCTGTTGAAGACGTCGTACTAGGGCCAAATAATGTTGCATTCTTTCTTCTCTTGCTGTATACTCCCCGTTGATCTGCCTTATGACTAGCTGGGAGTCGCTGTAGATAATGAGTCGATCTACCCCCAGAGATTCAGCAATTTCAAGTCCAGAAAGGAGTGCTTCGTACCCGGCTTCGTTGTTGGTGGCATTGAATCCAAGGAGGACAGCCTTTTGCAGATGATCGAGTTCGGGGGATACTAAGACTATCCCAAAGCTCGAACCGATCGCGCTCGAAGCTCCATCAGTATAAAGTTTCCATTGAGTTGGAGTAGTGGCAGGAGCCTCAAGGCTTGGATCTATTTTTGTTGCAAGGTTGATCGGAGTATTGTCCTCATCTTCTAAGCGCATGTCGACATCTTCTTCCCAAGTGATGAGGTCTTCAACTGGAAAGTCAGCTAGAAAATCAGCAACAGCTTGACCTTTGATAGAAGTGCGAGATTCGAATTGAATCCCCAGAGCACTCATTTCGATCACCCATTTGGTCATTCGACCAGCTCTACCAGCTTTGTCAACGATATCTTTGAGCGGGTGTTCTGAAATGACAGTGATCTGGTGGGAGACGAAGTAAGGTTGCAGACGTCGTGATGCGGTGAGTAAGGCCAAGATGACTTTCTCAGTTTTCGAGTAGCGAGTTTCAGCCGGAAGAAGAGTGTGGCTGATGTAGTAGACTGGATGCTCGACGCCTTCTCTTCTACTGACTAGGACCGCACTGATTGCTTGATCGGTCACGGTGAGATAAAGCCACAAGTCTTCTTTTGGAAGTGGAGCAGTCAGGATAGGAGCTTGCACCAGATATCTCTTGATGCTTTGAAAAGCTTCTCCGCAAGTTGAACTCCACTCTGAAGTGTCCGCCTTACGTAGTTTGTCGAAGAGTGGTTTACACTTATCGGAGGACTTTGAGATGAATCGATTGAGAGCGGCAAGTCTTCCAGTGAGACGTTGCACTTCCTTCCGATTGGTAGGTGATGGCATGTCGAGGATGGCTCGAATCTGGTCGGGGTTGGCCTCAATACCTCTTCTGGTCACAAGGTGACCCAGAAATTTGCCCGATTGAACTCCAAAAGCGCACTTAGCAGGATTGAGCTTCATGCGATACTTTTGGAGGACTTGAAAAGTTTCTGCCAGATCGGATAGATGCTTTCCACGAGTGGAGCTCTTGGTGAGGAGATCATCGACGTAGACTTCGACGTTGCGACCGATCTGATCTTCGAACATTTTTGTGACTAACCTTTGATAGGTAGAACCAGCATTTTTGAGGCCGAATGGCATTACATTGTAGCAGTAGAGACCTCGGCTAGTCACAAAACATGTCTTCTCTTGATCATCCGGATGAAGCGGAATTTGATTATATCCAGAGTACCCATCCATGAAAGACAATAGCTCGTGGCCAGCAGTGGCATCGACAAGACTATCAATCCTTGGCATGGGGAATGGGTCTTTGGGGCAAGCCTTGTTGAGATTGGTAAAGTCGATGCAGACTCTGACCTTCCCGTTCTTCTTTGGAACAACAACTATGTTAGAGATCCAGGTAGGATACTCTACTTCACGGATGAAGCCTGCTGCGAGTAGCTTGGTGATTTCTTCTTGAACGGCAACTTGCAGCTCTGGTCGGATGGTGCGTGGCTTTTGCTTGACAGGCTTCACTTCTTCTTTGATCGCAAGTCGGTGACAAGCGTCATCTGGATTGATACCAGGCATGTCTTCGAAACACCAAGCGAAGACGTCGATATTGGACTGGAGGAAGGATACCATGTCTTGCGCTTCTGCGTCGCTAAGACCGGTACCAATAAAAGTTTGTCGAGGGAGATCTCCGCTGCCGATGTTGATTGGGATGATTTCTTCAATTGAAGGTGATGCTTCCCATTCGATTGGTGGAGGTTCGGTCAGCGGAATCTCCTTTAATTGCTATTTGGAAGAGGGACCAGCTTCATCTTGTGGTCGCTTTGGAGGAGCAATGTTGATCTTTCGATTTGTCTTAGCCGCAGTAGCCTCACAAGACCTTCCAGCTTGTTGATCGCCTCGAATGCAGACGATGCCTTCTCCAGTTGCAAACTTGAGTAGTTGATGATAAGAAGAGGAGATGGCATTGATCTGGTGGAGGAATGGTCGTCCGAGAATGGCGTTGTAGCTGGACGTTCCCTCGACGATCGCAAACCTCACCGAGACTCGAGTCTCTTGGCTGAGGTCGATGGTGAATCTCGACTCACCCACCGTGATGCTTTGTTCGCCGTTGAAACCAGTGATCACAGTTGGAACGATGTCAAGGCTTTGATATTTATGTCCCAGACGTTTGAAGCAGTCTGAGAACATAATGTCGATGGAACTCCCGGTGTCGATGAGGATCCGATTGACGGTGCTTCCGTCGATGATGAGTTTCAAAACCAGGGGGTCTCGATGTGGAGTATGAACTCCTTGAAGATCAGTGTCGTTGAAGACGATGGACGGCCAAGCAAGACCTTCGATGGGCTTCTCGATCCAGGTATCTTCTTTGTTTGTAGTAGATCGAACATGGAAGATGCGCCGAATCTGCCGATCGACTTCCTTCCCGGTCACTGATTGATTGTGCAATGATCCATGAATGCCAAAGATATTGGCATTCACGGTGAGAGGTGATGGGTTGGAAGAGATCTGATGAATCCAGCAAGCCTCTTTCCCCTTTGCAGAGGATCGACGTTGATCTTGTCCTTCTCTGGTGAATTCATGGAGATGGCCTTCTCTCAGCAAGTCTTCGAGATGAAACTTTAGCCGATAGCACCGATCAGTGGAATGGCCATGGCTTCGATGGAAATCGCAATAAACAGTTTTGTCGGTCGTGAACTTTGTGTTCGGCTGAAGTGGATTGGGCCTTCGAAGGAATTCTTCGTGTTGAATGCGGTCAAGGATCTGTTCAACAGGTAAATTCCACTCGGTGAAAGTGGTCTTCGTTGGAGATCGACGCCCATCATTCTTTGATCGTTTGTTGGCTGGAGGGGCTGCTGCCTCAACGAATTGAGCTTTGGCAGCATACTTTGGAGCTTCTCTCTCAGTAGGCCTTCTCTTTGACTCTCGCCCTTTTCGAGCGACTTGATCGTCTTCCACCTCAATCTCTCTCTGGATTCGATCAAACATTGCACCCAGAGAGGGAGGGGGATTGTGAATGAAATCGTTGTAGATATGTAGATCAAAGCGGAGGGCATTCTGGAAAGCCAGCATGATAGCTTTATCATCCAGATGTCTTCCAGAGAGAGCAGCATGCTCGTTGCAAAATCTTCTCGTGAAGCTGCGGAGAGTCTCGTCGGCACCCATCCTTAGCCGATAGAGAGAGTCGAGCTTCTTCTTTGGCTTCAGATTGGGCTGATAATGCTGCGCGAAAAGGTTTGCCAAAACACCGAACTGGGTGATGGACCCAGCCCGGAGATTGTGATACCAGTCGAGTGACGGCTCATCGAGACTTCCTGCGAAGGTGCGGCAGAGCACGTTGTTTTCTTCTTCGTGCGGCGTTAGAGCTTGCTTGAAGGCAAGTATATGGAGAGTTGGATCTCCTCTGATGCAGTTGAATTTGGGGAGGATAGGAGTTCTCCATCCCCTTGGAAATATTGTCTCGAAGAGACTTCGATGGAGAGGTCCGGCGGAGGAATATCCATCTCTACGACCGTGTCCTCGACCTGGATGTAGATCGAGAGGTAGAATCGAGAGCTCTTGTTCAGGCCTCTGAATATCAGCAGGTTGGAGTCGATGGCGAAGGTCCGATCCGAGTACGCATTGGAGTGGAATGGAAGGGGAGACTCTACTCTTTAAAGGAGTGCCTTTCATTTGGTGCTTCCTTGGTATGTTGAGCTTTGAAGGTGCCCTCTTGTCGTATTTACGGCCAGAAGACGATTGGGAAGACTCGTCATCGAGGCGGTCCCAAACACTTTGCTTCCAGGGGGCAGCAGAGGGAGTTGGGTCACGTCGAATCCTCTCGAAGGCAGCAGTGCCCATTGACCTCCGTTTCTCGGAGTGGATTGAATGTCGAGGAAGATCGACCCTCTCACTTGTAGAGGGGATAGGTAGAGCGATCCCAGCCTCGGAAGCTGCTTTCTTAAGAGCATCCCTCTTAGCGGTGAGGGTGGCATTTTGCTTCGCCAATTGGAGGAGTTGGAAATCGACCGCCGAAATTTGATAGGTCGATGGAGGATCTTCAGCAGGAGCGGGGGCTGTTTGCCCAATTGACTGTCGTGCAGGGTGAGCGATCGGTCGATCGACAGATCTCCCACTCCCTGAACGAACCCCCATCTCGGGGACAGCAAGGGGCTGTCCGACGTTGAGCCTTTGACTCATTGAACGAGTCTCGGGACGAGGTTGTTGTTGAGTGTTACTTCCTTCTGGTTGACCCTGGTGTTTCATCCTCGCCATTCAGAGAGCGAAAGGTGCAACGAGAGTGCCGACGTCCGATCAGTTGTCTGATCAACCGAGGGGGCGAGGAAGTTTGACTATCAAGATCGGTTATATGCTCAACCGATCAAATAGTAGCGGAGAGCTTGACTTTTTGCTCGGATCCCACAGACGGTGCCAAATTATGGGGGAAAATCTTCGTGCCGACCCGAAGACTTCGCCTCACCAGTCAATTGAAGTTGAAGTTGACATCAAAGATAGTTGGTTGATCTGTTGATTGAAGTTGAGGCCTTTTGATATGCAAACAGAGAGAATGTTGACACGAGGTGTGATCTCGGAGTTCAGCCGAAGCCTACGTCTCCGTGCTATAGGGAGCAACCCGAATTCACTAACACTTATGTTGAAGTGATCTCGACAGGCCGAGTATCACTGAAAACACTCTGATCTCTTCGAAGGAGAGAAGAAGATCAAAGAGAGGTGGAAGATGGGAAGCTGAGAAATTCCAGAGCTCTGGATTCTGAAAACCAGATCTCAGAGTGGAAATCAGAAATTTCGGATCCTTTTACATTCGAAGGCTCTGCTATTTATAGGATTCTCTGGTGGTAAATGGCGGTTTCTGCTGCAGCATCTGGGGATCCTCCAGGTAAAGCTGGCGGGCCCCGCTACCGTCTTCTAGGGGATTCCACAGGCTCTTAGTCCCCCCAGGTAGGGCCGGTGGGTCCCGCGATAGTCCTCGTGGGCCCACCAGGCAGGGCCGGTGGGTCCCGCGGTGGTCCTCGTGGGCCCACCAGGCAGGGTCGGTGGGTCCCGTGGTGGTCCTCGTGGGCCCACCTGGCAGGGCCGGTGGGTCCCGCGGTGGTCCTCGTGGGCCCACCAGGCAGGGCCGGTGGGTCCCACGGTGGTCCTCGTGGGCCCACCAGGCAGGGCCGGTGGGTCCCGCGGTGGTCCTCGTGGGCCCACCAGGCAGGGCCGGTGGGTCCCGCTGTGGTCCTTATGGGCCCACCAGGCAGGGCCGGTGGGTCCTGTGGTGGTCCTCGTGGGCCCACCAGGCAGGGCCGGTGGGTCCCGCGGTGGTCCTCGTGGGCCCACCAGGCAGGACCGGTGGGTCCCGCGGTGGTCCTCGTGGGCCCACCAGGCAGGGCCGGTGGGTCCCGTGGTTGTCCTTGTGGGCCCACCAGGTAGGGCCGGTGGGTCCCGTGGTGGTCCTCTTGGGCCCACAAGGTAGGGCCGGTGGGTACCGTGGTAGTTGGTAAACTTCTGCCAAAATTTGCACCCACATATCCATTCTAATTAAATAGATCGTGCGAATGAATTAGAATGGATACATTCGTGCGAATAAATTAGAATGGATCACATGAATGAATTAGAATGGATCATATGAATGAATTAGAATGGATCATATGAATGAATTAGAAAGGATCGTATGAACGAATTAGAATGGATCGTGCGAATGAATTATAATGGATTATACGAATGAATTAGAATGGATACATTTGTACGAATGAATTAGAATTGATCGTACAAAAGAATTAGAATGGATCGTGCGAATGAATTAGAATGGATCGTGCGAATGAATTAGAATGGATCGTACGAATGAATTAGAAATGATCGTACGAATGAATAAGAATAGATCGTACGAATCAATTAGAATGGTTCGTGCGAATGAATTAGAAAGGATCGTACAAATAAATTAGAATGGATACATTCATGCGATGGATTGTACGAATGAGTTAGAATGGATCGTACGAATGAATTAGAATGGATCGTACGAATGAATTTGAATGGATCGTACGAATGAATTAGAATGGATCATACGAATAAATTAGAATGGATACATTCGTTCGAAGGAATTAGAATGTATCGTACGAATGAATTAGAATGGATACATTCGTGCGAATGAATTAGAATGGTTCATACGAAAGAATTAGAATGGATACATTCGTGCGAATGAATTAGAATGGATCTTACGAATGAATTAGAATGGATCGTATGAATAAATTAGAATGGATCGTGCGAATGAATTAGAATGGATCGTGCGAATGATTTAGAATGTATCGTTCGAATGAATTAGAATGGATCGTACGAATGAATTAGAGCGGATCGTATGATCCATTCTAATTCATTCGTACGATCCATTCTAATCCATTTGCATGAATGTATCCATTCTAATTCATTCGTACGATCCATTCTAATTCTTTCGTACGATCGATTCTAATTTATTCGTACGATCCATTCTAACTCATTCGTACAATCCATTCTAATTCATTCGCACGAATGCATATATTCTAATTCTTTATTACGATCCATTCTAATTCATTTGCATGATCCATTCCGTATGAATGAATTAAAATGGATCGTACGAATGAATTAGAATGGATCATGCGAATGAATTAGAATGCATACATTCGTGCGAATGAATTAGAATGGATCGTATAAATGAATTAGAATGAATCATACGAATGAATTAGAATGGATACATTCGTGTGAATTAATTAGACTAGATCGTACGAATGAATTAGAATAGATCGTACGAATGATTTGGAATAGCTCGTACGAATGAATTAGAATGGATCGTACAAATTGGATCCATTCTAATTCATTCGTAAAATCCATTCTAACTCATTCATATGATCCATTTTAATTCATTCGTACGATCCATTCTAATTCATTCGCACAATCTATTCTAATTCATTCGTACAATCCATTCTAATTCATTTGCACGATCCATTCTAATTCATTCGTACGAATGAGTAAGAATGGATCGTACGAAAGAATTAGAATGGATCGTACGAATGAATTTGAATGGATCGTGCGAATGAATTAGAATGGATCGTACGAATGAATTAGAATAGATTGTGCGAATGAATTAGAATAGATCATATGAATGAATTAGAATGGATCGTACAAATGAATTAGAATGGATCATGCGAATGAATTAGAATGGATTGTATGAATAAATTAGAATGGAAACATTCGTGCGAATGAATTAGAATGGATAGTACGAATGAGTAAGAATGGATCGTACAAATGAATTAGAATGGATTGTACTAATGAATTAGAATGGATCGAGCTAATGAATTAGAATGGATCATATGAATGAGTTAGAATAGATCGTGCGAATGAATTAGAATGGATTGTACGAATGAATTAGAATGGATACATTCGTGCGAATGAATTAGAATGGTTCATACGAATGAATTAGAATGGATCGTACAAATGAATTAGAATGGATCGTATGAATGAATTAGAATGGATCGTGCGAATGAATTAGAATGGATCGTGCGAATGAATTAGAATAAATCATTCGAATGAATTAGAATTGATCATACGAATGAATTATAATAACTTGTACGAATGACTCGGAATGGATCATACGAATGAATTAGAAAGGTTCGTACGAAAGAATTAGAATGGTTCATACGAATGAATTAGAATGGAATGTACGAATAAATTAGAATTGATACATTTGTACGAATGAATTAAAATAGCACGTACGAATGAATTAGAATGGATCGTACGAAAGAATTGGAATAGCTCGTACAATTGAATTAGAATGGATCGTGTGAATGAATTAGAATGGATCGTACGAATGAGTAAGAATGGATCATACGAATGAATTAGAATGGATCGTGTGAATGAATTAGCATGGATCGTGCGAATGAATTAGAATCGCTCGTGCGAATGAATACGAATGGATACATTCGTGCGAATGAATTAGAATGGATCGTACGAATGAATTAAAATGGATACATTCGTACGAATGAATTAGAATAGAACGTACGAATGAATTAGAATGGATTATGCGAATGAATTAGAATGGATCGTACGTATGAATTAGAATTGACACATTCGTGCGAATGAATTAGAATGGATCGTACGAATGAATTAGAATGGATCGTACTAAGGAATTAGAATAGATCGTGCGAATGAATTAGAATCGATTATACGAATGAATTAGAATGGATCGTACGAATGAATTAGAATGGATACATTCGTGCAAATGAATTAGAATGGATCGTACGAATGGATCGTACGAATGAATTAGAATGAATCGTGCGAATGAGTTAGAATGGATACATTCGTGCGAATGAATTAGAATGGATCGTATTCTAACTCATTCGCACGATCCATTCTAACTCATTCGTACGATCCTATCTAATTCATTCATATGATCCATTCTAATTCATTCGCACAAATATATCCATTCTAATTCATTCGTATGATCCATTCTAATTCATTCGCACAATCTATTCTAATTCATTCATACGATCCATTCTAATTCATTCGTACGATCCATTCTAATTCATTCGTACGATCCATTCTAATTGATTCGTACGATCCATTCTAATTGATTCGTACGATCCATTCTAATTCATTCGTACGATCTATTCTAATTCATTCGTACGATCTGTTTTAATTCATTCGCACGATCTATTCTAATTCATTCGCACGATCCGTTCTAATTTATTCGCAAGATCCGTTCTAATTCATTGGCACGATCCGTTCTAATTCATTTATACGATCCATTCTAATTCGTTCGTACGATCCATTCTAATTCATTCGTACGAACCATTCTAATTCTTTGGCACGAACCATTCTAATTCATTCGTACGATACATTCTAATTCTATGTACAATCCATTCTAATTCATTCGTACGATCCATTCTAATTCATTCGCACGAATGTATCCATTCTAATTCATTCGTACGATCCGTTCTAATTCATTCACACGATCAATTCTAATTCATTCGTGCGATCCATTCTAATTCATTCGTACGATCCATCCTAATTCATTCGTATGATCCATCCTAATTCATTCATATGAATTAGAATGAATCGTACGAATGAATTAGAATGAATAGATTCGTCCGATTGAATTGGAATGGATGGTACGAATGAATTAGAATGGACCGTACAAATGAATTAGAATAGATCGTAAGAATGAATTAGAATGGATCGTGCGAATGAATTAGAATGGATACATTCGTGCGAATGAATTAGAATGGATCATACGAATGAAGTAGAATGGATTGTACGAATGAATTAGAATGTATCGTACGAACGAATTAGAATGGTTCATGCGAATGAATTAGAATGGTTCGTACGAATGAATTAGAATAGATCGTGCGAATGAATTAGAATGGATCGTATGACCGAGTTAGAATGAAACGTACGAATGAATTAGAATGGATCGTGCGAATGAATTAGAATGGATCGTACAAATGAATTAGAATGGATACATTCGTGCGAATGAATTAGAATGGATCGTACGAATGAATTAGAATGGATCGTGCGAATAAATTAGAATGGATCATGCGATTGAATTAGAATGGATCATGCGAATGAATTAGAATGGATCGTGTGAATGAATTAGAATAGATTGTACGAATGAATTAGAATAGATGCCTTCATGCGAATGAATTAGAATGGATCGTACGAATGAATTAGGATGGATACATTCGTGTGAATGAATTAGAATGGATCGTTTGAAAGAATTAGAATGGATCGTATGAATGAATTAGAATGGATATATTTGTCCGAATGAATTAGAATAGATTGTACGAATGAGTCGTATGAATATCTTAGAATGGATCGTACGAATGAATTAGAATGGATCGGATGAATGAATTAGAATGGATCATATGAATGAATTAGAATAGATTGTGCGAATGAAATAGAATGGATCATGCGAATAAATTAGAATGGATCGTACGAATGAATTAGAATGGATACATTCATGCGAATGAATTAGAATGGATCGTACGAATGTGTTAGAATAGATCATACGAATGAATTAGAATGGATCATGTGATCGTATGATCCATTCTAATTCATTCGCATTAATGTATCCATTGTAATTTATTCGTACGATCCATCCTAATTCATTCGTACGATCCATTCTAATTCATTTGTATGATCCATTCTAATTCATTCACACTAATGTATCCATTCTAATTCATTTGTACAATCCATTCTAATTTATTCGCACGATCCATTCTAATTCATTCGTAAGATCCATTCTAATTCATTCATACGATCCATTCTAATGCATTCGTACGATCTATTCTAATTCATTCGTGTGAATGTATCCATTCCAATTCATTCGTACGATCAATTCTAGTTCATTCGCATGATAAATTCTAAATCATTCGTACGATCCATTCTAATTCATTCGTACGAACCATTCTAATTCATTCGAACGATCTATTCTAATTCATTCACACGAATATATCCATTCTAATTCAATTATACGATCTATTCTAATTCATTCGCACGATCTATTCTAATTCATTCGTACGATCCATTCTAATTCATTCGTACGATCCATTCTAATTCATTCGCACGAATGTATCCATTCTAGTTCATTCGTACGATCCATTCTAATTCATTCGTACGATCCATTCTAATTCATTCATACGATCTATTCTAATTCATTCATACAATCCATTCTAATTCTTTCACACGATCCATTCTAATTCATTCGTACGATCCATTCTAATTCATTCGTACGATCCATTCTAAATCATTCGTACAATCCATTCTAATACTTTCACACGATCCATTCTAATTCATTCGTACGATCCATTCTAATTCATTCGTACGATCCATTCTAATTCATTCGTACGATCCATTCTAATTCATTCGTATGATCCATTCTAATTCATTCGTACGATCCATTCTAATTCATTCGTACGATCCATTCTAATTCATTCGCACGAATGTATCCATTCTAGTTCATTCGTACGATCCATTCTAATTCATTCGTACGATCCATTCTAATTCATTCGTACGATCCATTCTCATTCATTCGTATGATCCATTCTAATTAATTCGTATGATCCATTCTAATTCATTCGTACGATCCATTCTAATTCATTCATACAATCCATTCTAATTTATTCGTACGATCCATTCTAATTCACACATACGATCCATTCTAATACATTCATACGATCCATTCTAATTCATTTGCACGAATATATCCATTCTAATTCATTCGTACGATCCATTCTAATTCCTTCGTACGCTCCATTCTAATTCATTTGTACGATCTATTCTAATTCATTCGTACGATCCATTCTAATTCATTCGTACGATCCATTCTAATTCCTTCGTACGATCCATTCTAATTAATTCGTACGATCCATTCTAATTCATTCGTACAATCTATTCTAATTCATTCGTACGAATGGATACATTCGTGTGAATGAATTAGAATGGATCATACGAATGAGTACGAATGGATCGTACGAATGAAATAGAATGGATTGCACGAATGAATTAGAATGGATCGTGCGAATGAATTATAATCGATCGTACAAATGAATTAGAATGGATACATTTGTGCGAATGAATTAGAATGGATCGTACGAATGAATTAGAATGGATCGTATGAATGAATTAGAATGGATCGTGCGAATGAATTCGAATGGATCGTACAAATTCATTCTAATTCATTCATACAATCCATTCTAATTCTTTTACACGATCCATTATAATTCATTCGTACGTTCCATTCTAATTCATTAGCACGATCCATGCTAATTCATTCGTTCGATCAATTCTAATTCATTAGCACGATCCATTCTAATTCATTCGTTCGATCCATTCTAATTCATTCGCACGATCCATTCTAATTCATTCATAGGATCCATTCTAATTCATTCATACGATCTATTCTAATTCTTTCGCACGAATGTATCCATTCTAATTCATTCACACGAATGTATCCATTCTAATTCATTCGTACGATCCATTCTAATTCATTCGTACGATCCATTCTAATTCATTCGTACGATCCATTCTAATTCCTTCGTACGATCCATTCTAATTCATTCATACGATCTATTCTAATTCATTCGTACGATCCATTCTAATTCATTCGTACGATCCATTCTAATTCATTCGTACGATCCATTCTAATTCATTCGTACGATCCATTCTAATTTCATTCGTACGATCCATTCTAATTCATTCGCTCGAATGTACCCATTCTAATCCATTCGTACGATCCATTCTAATCCATTCGTATGATCCATTCTAATTCATTCGTATGAATGTAACCATTCTAATTCATTCATTTGATCCATTCTAATTCATTCGTACGATCCATTCTAAGTCATTCGTCCGATCCATTCTAATTCATTCGCACGAATGTATCCATTCTAATCCATTCGTAAAATCCATTCTAATTCATTCGTACGATCCATTTTAATTCATTTGTACGATCCATTCTAATTCATTAATATGATCCATTCTAATTCATTCGTACGATCCATTCTAATTCATTCATTTGATCCATTCTAATTCATTCGTACGATCCATTCTAATTCATTCGTACAATCCATTCTATTTCATTCGTACGATCCATTCTTACTCATTCGTATGGTCCATTCTAATTCATTCGTATGATCCATTCTAATTCATTCGTACGATCCATTCTGATTCATTCGTACGATCCATTCTAATTCATTCGTATGATCCATTCTAATTCATTCGCACGAATGAATCCATTCTAGTTCATTCGTACGATCCATTCTAATTCATTCGTACGATCCATTCTAATTCATTCGCACGATCCATTCTAATTCATTCATACGATCCATTCTAATTCATTCGCACGATCCATTCTAATTCGAATTCATTCTATTTTAATGGATCATACGAATGAGTAAGAATGGATCGTACGAATGAAATAGAATGGATTGTGCGAATGAATTAGAATGGATCGTACGAATGAATTAGAATGGATCGTACGAATGAATTAGAATGGATACATTCGTGCGAATGAATTAGAATGGATACATTTGTGCGAAAGAATTAAAATAGATCGAATGAATGAATTAGAATGGATCCTATGAATGAATTAGAATGGATCGTGCGAATGAATTAGAATGGATCGTACGAATGAATTAGAATGGATCGTGCTAATGAATTAGAATTGATCGAACGAATGAATTAGCATGGATCGTGCTAATAAATTAGAATGGAACGTACGAATGAATTAGAATGGATCGTGTGAAAGAATTAGAATGGATTGTATGAATGAATTAGAATGAATTCGTACGATCCATTCGAATTCATTCGCATGGTCCATTCTAATTCATTCATACGATCCATTCTAATTCATTCATACAATCCATTCTAATTCTTTCACACGATCCATTCTAATTCATTTATAGGATCCATTCTAATTCATTCGTATAATCTATTCTATTTCATTCGTACGATCCATTCATACTCATTCGTATGATCCATTCTAATTCATTCGGACGATTGTATCCATTCTAATTTATTCGTACGATCCATTCTAATTCATTCGTACGATCCATTCTAATTCATTCGTACGATCCATTCTAATTCATTCGTCCGATCCATTCAAATTCATTCGCACGAATGTATCCATTCTAATTCATTCATACGATCCATTCTAATTCATTCGTACGATCCATTCGAATTCATTCGTAAGATCCATTCTAATTCATTCGTACGATCTATTCTAATTCACTCGTACGATCCATTCTAATTCATTCGCACGAATGTATCCATTCTAGTTCATTCGTACGATCCATTCTAATTCATTCGTACGATCCATTCTAATTCATTCGCACGATCCATTCTAATTCATTCGTACGATCCATTCTAATTCATTCATACAATCCATTCTAATTCATTCGCACGAATGTATCCATTCTAATTCATTCGTATACGATCCATTCTAATTCATTCGCACGAATGTATCCATTCTAATTCATTCATACGATCCATTCTAATTCACTCATACAATCCATTCTAATACGAATGAATTAGAATGGATCGTGCGAATGAATTAGAATGGATCGTACGAATGAATTAGAATGGATCGTGTGAAAGAATTAGAATGGATCGTACGAATGCATTAGAATGGATCGTGCGAATGAATTAGAATGGATCGTACGAATGAATTAGAATGGATACATTTGTGCAAATGAATTAGAATGGATCGTACGAATGAATTAGAATGGATCGTATGAATGAATTAGAATGGATCGTACGAATGAATTAGAATGGACCGTGCGAATGAATTAGAATGGATCGTACGAATGAATTAGAATGGATCGTACGAATGAACTAGAATGGATACATTCGTGCGAATGAATTAGAATGGATCGTACAAATGAATTAGAATGGATCGTACGAATGAATTAGAAAGGATCTTACGAATGAATTAGAATGGATCGTACGAATGAATTAGAATGGATCGTACGAATGAATTAGAATGGATCTTACGAATGAATTAGAATGGATCGTACGAATGAACTAGAATGGATACATTCGTGCGAATGAATTAGAATGGATCGTACGAATGAATTAGAATGGATCGTGTGAAAGAATTAGAATGGATTATATGAATGAATTAGAATAGATCGTATGAATGAATTAGGATGGATCGTACGAATGAATTAGAATGGATCGTACAAACGAATTAGAATGGATCGTACGAATGAATTAGAATGGATACATTCGTGCGAATGAATTAGAATGGATACATTCATGCGAATGAATTAGAATAGATCGTATGAATGAATTAGAATGGATCCTATGAATGAATTAGAATGGATCATGCGAATGAATTAGAATGGATCGTACGAATGAATTTGAATAGATCGTACGAATGAATTAGAATGGATCGTACGAAGGAATTAGAATGGATCGTACGAATGAATTAGAATGGATATATTTATGCAAATGAATTAGAATGGATCGTATGAATGTATTAGAATGGATCGTATGAGTGAATTAGAATGGATCGTACGAATGAATTAGAATGGATTGTATGAATGAATTAGAATGGATCGTATGAATGAATTGGAATGGATGGTACGAATGAATTAGAATGGATACATTCGTGCGAATGAATTAGAATGGATCGGACGAATGAATTAGAATGGATCGTACGAATGAATTAGAATGGATCGTTCGAATAAATTAGAATGGATACATTCGTCCGAATGAATTAGAATGGATCGTGCGAATGAATTAGAATGGATCGTACGAATGAATTAGAATGGATCGTACGAATGAACTAGAATGGATACATTCGTGCGAATGAATTAGAATGGATCGTACGAATGAATTAGAATGGATCGTACGATTCATTCTAATTCATTCGTACGATCCATTCTAATACATTCGTACGATTCATGCCAATTCATTCGCACGATCCATTCTAATTCATTCGTACGATCCATTCTTATTCATTTATACGATCCATTCTAATTCATTCGCACAATCCATTCTAATTCATTCGTACAATCCATTCTAATTCATTCATATGATCCATTCTAACTCATTCGGTGGATCCATTTTAATTCATTCGTACGATCCATTCTAATTCATTCCCACGATCCATTCTAATTTATTCGTACGATCCATTCTAATTCATTCGTACGATCTATTCTAATTCATTCGCACGAATGTAACCATTCTAATTCATTCATACGATTCATTCTAATTCATTCGTATAAGCTATTCTAATTCATTCGTACGATCAATTCTAATTCATTCGTACGATCCATTGTAATTCATTCATACAATCCATTTAGATTCATTCGAACAAATGTATCCATTCAAATTTATTCGTACGATCCAGTCTAATTCATTCGTACGATCCATTCTAATTCATTCGCACGAATATATCCATTCTAATTCTTTCGTACGATGCACTCTAATTCATTCGTACGATCCATTCTAATTCATTCATTTGATCCATTCTAATTCATTCGTACGATCCATTCTAATTCATTCGTCCGATCCATTCTAATTCATTCGCACGAATGTATCCATTCTAATTCATTCGTACGATCCATTCTAATTCATTCGTACGATCCATGCTAATTTAATCGTAAGATCCATTCTAATTCATTCGTACGATCCATTCTAATTCATTCGTACGATCCATTCTAATTCATTCGCATGAATGTATCCATTCTAGTTCATTCGTACGAATGAATTAGAATCGATCGTACGAATAAATTAGAATGGATACATTCGTCCGAATGAATTAGAATGGATCATACGAATGAGTAAGAATGGATCGTACGAATGAAATAGAATAGATTGTACGAATGAATTAGAATGGATCCTACGAATGAATTTGAATGGATCGTGTGAAAGAATTAGAATGGATTGTATGAATGAATTAGAATGGATCGTATGAATGGATTAGAATGGATCGTGCGAATTAATTCGAATGGACCGTACGAATTCATTCTAATTCATTCATACAATCCGTTCTAATTCTTTCACACGATCCATTCTAATGGATCATGCGAATGAATTAGCATGAATCGTACGAATGTATTAGAATGGATCGTACGAATTAATTAGAATGAATCGTACGATCCATTCTAATTTATTTGTACGATCCATTCTAATTTATTCGCACGAATGTATCCATTCTAGTTCATTCGTACGATCCATTCTAGTTCATTCGTACGATCCATTCTAATTCATTCGTACGATCCATTCTACTTCATTCGTTTGATCCATTCTAATTAATTTGTATGATCCATTCTAATTCATTCGTACGATCCATTCTAATTCATTCATACAATCCATTCTAATTCATTCACATGAATGTATCCATTCTAATTAATTCGTACGATCCATTCTAATTTATTCGTATGATCCATTCTTCTTCATTCGCACGATCCAGTCTAATGGATTCGCACAATCCATTCTAATTCATTCGCACGAATGTATCCATTCTAATTCATTCATACGATCCATTCTAATTCATTTGTACGATCCATTCTAATTCATTCGCACAAATGTATCCATTCTAATTCATTCGTACGATCCATTCTAATTCATTCGTACAATCAGTTCTAATTCATTCACAAAATCTATTCTAATTCATTCATACGATCCATTCTAATTCATTCGCACGATCCATTCTAATTCATTCGTACGATCCATTCTAATTCTTTCACACAATCCATTCTAATTCATTCGTATGATCCATTCGAATTCATTCGCACGATCCATTCTAATTCTTTCGTACGATCCATTCTAATTCATTCATACGATCCATTCTAATTCATTCGTACGATCCATTCTAATTCATTCTCACAAATGTATCCATTCTAATTCATTCGTACGATCCATTCTAATTCATTCGCACGATCCATTCTAATTCATTCGTACGATCCATTCTAATTCATTCGTACGATCCATTCTAATTCATTCGTATGATCCATTCTAATTAATTCGTATGATCCATTCTAATTCATTCGTACGATCCATTCTAATTCATTCATACAATCCATTCTAATTCATTCGCACGAATGTATCCATTCTAATTAATTCGTACGATCCATTCTAGTTCATTCGTATGATCTATTCTTATTCATTCGCACGATCCAGTCTAATTGATTCGCACGATCCATTCTAATTTATTTGCACGAATGTATCCATTCTAATTCATTCGTACGATCCATTCTAATTCATTAATATGATCCATTCTAATTCATTCGTACGATCCATTCTAATTCATATGCACAAAGGTATCCATTCTAATTCATTCGCACGAAAGAATTAGAATGGATTGTATGAAAGAATTAGAATGGATCGTGCGAATGAATTAGAATGGATCGTACGAAGGAATTAGAATAGATCGTACGAAGGAATTAGAATGGATCGTACGAATGAGTAAGAATGGATCATACGAATGAATTAGAATGGATCGTACGAATAAATTAGAATGGATACATTCGTCCGAATGAATTAGAATGGCTCATACGAATGAGTAAGAATAGATCGTACGAATGAAATAGAATAGATTGTACGAATGAATTAGAATGGATCCTACGAATGAATTAGAATAGATCGTGTGAAAGAATTAGAATGGATTGTATGAATGAATTAGCATGGATCCACAAATGTATCCATTCTAATTCATTCGTACGATCCGTTCTAATTTATTCGCATGATCCATTCTAATTCATTCGTACGATCCATTCTAATTCATTCGCACGATCTGTTCTTATTCATTCGCACAATCCATTCTAATTCATTCGCACGAATGTATCCATTCTAATTCATTCGTACGATCCATTCTAATTCATTCGTACGATCCATTCTAATTCATTCGTATGATCTATTCTAATTAATTCGTATGATCCATTCTAATTCATTCGTACGATCCATTCTAATTCATTCGTACGATCCATTCTAATTCACTCATACGATCCATTCTAATACATTCATACGATCCATTCTAATTAATTTGCACGAATATATCCATTCTAATTCATTCGTACGATCCATTCTAATTCCTTCGTACGATCCATTCTAATTCATTCGTACGATCTATTCTAATTCATTCGTACGATCCATTCTAATTCATTCATACGATCCATTCTAATTCCTTCGTACGATCCATTCTAATTCATTCGTACGATCCATTCTAATTCATTCGTACAATCTATTCTAATTCATTCAAACGAATGGATATATTCGTGTAAATGAATTAGAATGGATCGTACGAATGAGTAAGAATGGATCGTACGAATGAAATAGAATGGATTGCACGAATGAATTAGAATGGATCATACGAATGAATTAGAATGGATCGTGTGAAAGAATTAGAATGGATTGTATGAATGAATTAGAATGGATCGTACGAATGAATTAGAATGGATCGTACGAAGGAATTAGAATGGATCGTACGAATGAATTAGAATGGATCGTACGAATGAATTAGAATAGATCGGACGAATGAATAAGAATAGATCATACAAATGAATTAGAATGGATCGTACGAATTAATTAGAATGGATACATTCGTGCGAATGAATTAGAATGGATTATATGAATGAATTAGAATGGATCGTACGAATGAATTAGAATGGATCATACGAATTAATTAGAATGGATCGTACGAATGAATTAGAATGGATCGTACGAATGAATTAGAATGGATACATTCGTGCGAATGAATTATAATGGATCGGACGAATGAATTAGAATAGATCGTATAAATGAATTAGAATGGATCGTACGAAGGAATTAGAATGGATCGTACGAATGAATAAGAATGGATATATTCATGCAAATGAATTAGAATGGATCGTATGAATGTATTAGAATGGATACATTCGTGCGAATGAATTAGAATGGATCAGACGAATGAATTAGAATAGATCGTACGAATGAATTAGAATGGATCGTACGAAGGAATTAGAATGGATCGTACGAATGAACTAGAATGGATTAGAATGGATTGTACGAATAAATTAGAATGGATCGTATGAATGAATTAGAATGGATCGTACGAATGAATTAGAATGGATCGTATGAATGAATTAGAATGGATCGTACGAATGAATTAGAATGGATCGTACGAATGAATTAGATTGGATCTTACGAATGAACTAGAATGGATCGTACGAATGAATTAGAATGGATCGTACGAATAAATTAGAATGGATACATTCGTCCGAATGAATTAGAATGGATCATACGAATGAGTATGAATGGATCGTGCGAATGAATTAGAATGGATCGTACGAATGAATTAGAATGGATTTGTGCGAATGAATTAGAATGGACCGTACGAATGAATTAGCATGGATCGTATGAATGAATTAGAATGGATCGTACGAATGAAATAGAATGGATCGTGCGAATGAATTAGAATGGATCATACGAATGAATTAGAATGGATCGTACGAATGAACTAGAATGGATACATTCGTGCGAATGAATTAGAATGGATCGTACGAATGAATTAGAATGGATCGTACGAATGAATTAGAATGGATCTTACGAATGAATTAGAATGGATCGTATGAATGAATTAGAATGGATCGTACGAATGAATTAGACTGGATACATTCGTGCGAATGAATTAGAATGGATCGGACGAATGAATTAGAATGGATCGTACGAATGAATTAGAATGGATCGTACGAATGAATTAGAATGGATCGTGCGAATGAATTAGAATGAATCGTGTGAAAGAATTAGAATGGATTGTATGAATGAATTAGAATGGATCGTACGAATGAATTAGAATGGATCTTACGAATGAATTAGAATGGATCGTACGAATGAATTAGAATGGATCGTACGAATGAATTAGAATGGATACATTCGTGCGAATGAATTAGAATGGATCGTGCACGAATGTATCCATTCTAATTCATTCGTACGATCCATTCTAATTCATTAATATGATCCATTCTAATTCATTCGTACGATCCATTCTAATTCATATGCACAAAGGTATCCATTCTAATCCATTCATAGGATCCATTCTAATCCATTCGTACGATCCATTCTAATTCATTCGTACGATCCATTCTAATTCATTCGCTCGAATGTATCCATTCTAATCCATTCGTACGATCCATTCTAATCCATTCGTACGATCTATTCTAATTCATTCGCATGAATGTAACCATTCTAATTCATTCATTTGATCCATTCTAATTCATTCGTACGATCCATTCTAATTCATTCGTCCGATCCATTCTAATTCATTCGCACGAATGTATCCATTCTAATTCATTCATACGATCCATTCTAATTCATTCGTACGATCCATTCTAATTCATTCGCACAAATGTATCCATTCTAATTCATTCGTACGATCCATTCTAATTCATTCGCACGATCCATTCTAATTCATTCGTACGATCCATTCTAATTCTTTCACACGATCCATTCTAATTCATTCGTACGATCCATTCTAATACATTCATACGATCCATTCTAATTCATTTGCACGAATATATCCATTCTAATGCATTCGTACGATCCATTCTAATTCCTTCGTACGATCCATTCTAATTCATTCGTACGATCTATTCTAATTCATTCGTACGATCCATTCTAATTCATTCGCACGATCTATTCTAATTCCTTCGTACGATCCATTCTAATTCATTCGTACGATCCATTCTAATTCATTCATACAATCCATTCTAATTCTTTCACACGATCTATTCTAATTCATTCGTAGGATCCATTCTAATTCATTCGTACAATCTATTCTATTTCATTCTTACGATCCATTCTTACTCATTCGTATAATCCATTCTAATTCATTTGCACGAATATATCCATTCTAATTCATTCGTACGATCCATTCTAATTCCTTCGTACGATCCATTCCAATTCATTCGTACGATCTATTCTAACTCATTCGTATGATCCATTCTAATTCATTCGGACGAATGTATCCATTCTAATTTATTTGTACGATCCATTCTAATTCATTCGTACGATCCATTCTAATTTATTCGTACGATCCATTCTTACTCATTCGTATGATCCATTCTAATTCATTCGTACGATCTGTTCGGGGGATTTTTTCGCTGGTCCGTGCGGGCTACCTGCAAGACAAAGAAAAATCGTGAGAACGGCTGGCTCCCTTAGGAGCGCAGACCCTCCGACGCTCAAGTCAGTCTCAGGTGCACAACGGCGAGCTTTAGTAGACGAAAGTGGTAGGGAAAAGGGTTTCAAACCTGTACTCTGGAGCCTGGGGGTGAGCATTTATAGACACTGGTGACCTACCGCGGCCCGACACGTGGAGATTCTTTTCGGCGCCTTCTAGACCCCCATGTTTTGGCTCGCGTGGGTCTCTGACAGTCCTTGGTACTCGCGTCCCTGACATTATTTGTCGTCGAGCCTGCCAGGCGGTTTGAGTGGGGGAGAGCATCTTTTTTTATCGCCGCCAGGTGGCTATTCTGGAATGTTCAAGTCTGGGAGGTCTCGAACTGATTTGAGCGGGCTTCCGTGGACCATGTTTGACCACGTAGCTTCCATGGGGTTGTTAGGATTAATGTGTTCTAAGCTTGTAAAACTTTATGTTTTGGTCTAATAAAGATTGATAGTTATTATTATATGAGATGCATATAGGTGCGTAACATAGTTACGTGTTATTTAGGGAACAGAGAGCCATGGTTATATGGTAGTCCACTGAGTTGAAGACTAAGTGGATTGGTCCCATATAACCTAAATAAGTTCGCAGCTATGATCAGGTTGGTCGCCTCATCATCGTAAGTTGTTGGCGATGACAGTTCATGGGATGTCTTCACCATGGTCATCACCAGGCACAGTGTCTGTGGCTGAACGGAACTAACACGGTGTACAGATCAGTGAGCAGACACTGGTACACTAAGCTGTGTTTCTGCTTAGGGTAAAACGGTCCTAAACCCTGAGGAACCATGTCTGATAGACTAACCAGTTGCGTGGTGCTTTGGCGCACCAATGTGTGAGGATCCATATGCAGTGATCCAAAACCATGGTGTACTGGGTTACCCGGCTGGCATTGCATTAGCGTGTCACTCCTGCAGGCTATCCATACCCCTGAAGGGAGGTGCGTTCCTTGGTGTGACTTACACTATACCAAACCCAGGCCTGGTGGTCATCCGTTTGACTGTTGACCGGGTTCGATTACTCGACGGGGTAATCAGAGGTACGATGTATAGGTCAACCTGGAAGGAACCAAGTCATATGATCATTCGAGTCTGACGGTAGTCTTCACCGCTCGAAGTGAATCATGGCATCAAGTGGAGGGACAGCGGGTTTACCACTACTAAGCGGAGAGCAGGGGTATGATGGAGAACATAGTAAGTCTGGGTGAATTGGAGTGCAGCCTGCGTCGCACTCTGGGTGGCTACGCAGGTTAACTCAAGCTCAGAGGATCGATGGTACACTCGGGTAGTGTGTCGATCGAGCTTGAGTTGGAAGCCATGAACCCCGGTCCCTGATGGTTCCACCTTATCAACATTATGTACGGTTCTTGAATCGTCTCCTCGGAACACCATAAGCATGATGAAGAAAGAAGTATACGCTCCGTGTGTGCTTGGCACTAGAGCACGGTAGATGCGTAACTACATACGAGTACTATGGGTTGAGCCCGAGACTAGTGCAGAGTCGCATGTAGTAATCCCTAGCCATAAGTGAACATCGCTGCATAGGTGCGATGCACCGGAGTATGTTGCGAGTTGACTAGTTGACTTTGCTAGAGGCACCCTCCGGTGGCCTCAGTTAATAGTAGGTAACTAGTAAAGATCACTTAAGATGTGGTCGCTAGGTATCGCACGCTAGAAATGGTCAAAATGTGGCATCGGGGCGTTTTGGTAAAAACCTCACTCTACCGGACCTCACTGTTGGCCGACCCTAGTAGTGAGGCACCTTGCTAGGGCCGGCCCTATGATGTAGGGATAAGAATCCATCATCTATAGGGCCGGCTATATAGATAGGGATAGGGCGATAAAATGGTTAAGATCGAGCCCTAAAAAGTGGAAAAACGGATAAATACAATGAGAGATAAAAAGGAGATAATGGAGAGATAATAAGAGGGGGTCATTATTCCCTTGGATCCTTATCCAAGGGGGTTAGCCGGCCCTATAAAAGGGCCTATGGGGCGCCGGCCCTATGGTCCAGAAAATCCGAACCCCCCCTCCTCTCATCTCTCTAGTTCTCTCCCGTTTTATCTCCCGTTTCCCGCTTGCTACTTCGTCTTCCTCGCGTGGAGTTCTGAAGAAGGAGAAGGGTCGTTCTTCGGAGGCACTCAGAGATCCGAGAGCGACGTTCCGTGCATCGTGTGAGATCGGGTGAACAAGAAGGCAACATCTCCATTCGTACCATCGGCATCTTCGCGAACGATCTTCCGTCTCCATCGACAAAGAAGACAATTCTCCACGGTTAAAAGATCCGTACGAAAGGTATGTGTAATCTAACATGTAGATCTAGCGAGCATTATGATTTGCATGCATGCTAGTTAATCATTATGCTAGATTGCCGTTAGGGGTTTTCGATTCACGTGCATACACATGCACATATATGTAGATTAGTTTCCATGAAAGTTTAAATAGTGTAACGTGCACCATGAACGGTCTTTCGACCGCCAAATCGCTTCCGCTGCGAGCCTCTGACCCGGATTAACTTCCAACAATTGGTATCAGAGCCGCATTAGTGGTGTGCGTTTCACGTTTTTTCATGAAACCAACATGTGTGCGCATGATGAATGCGTGAGATTATCGGGGTTCTTACGCTTAGATCATGCATATGTATAGATTGTGCTTGTTCTATTAATCATTCTTGCAGGGTGCCGCTATAAAAAATCTAGATCTATGCTTTGTGCTTGCTACCGGGGGTCGGACCCCGAGTTAGCAATTGTCTGGATTTGCTTTCTGTGTGTGGATATATAATTGAGCCTTAGATTGGGTGAGTGATGGGGGTTGACCATCCTCGGTTTCCCATGGCCTTTTTCTAGGTGTGTTTTCTTTTCTTTCTAGGAAATTGTGTATGAGCGAGCACTTGCTCGAAGCGTACTAGACTTTTTCGGTTACAGATCGAGAAGAAAATTGTGCCAAAGGAATCCACCATCGGGAGCGGAAGCGGAACCCTGGAGGATGAAGACGATCCGGCAAAGTGTTCGCGAGCTCGACGGAGGAGCCAGACCGAGGAACCTTGCGAAGAAAGCTAGAGGCCTGCGCTGTGCTAATTAGGTTCAGGGGTCGGACCCTGAACTTAATTCAGTTTTAATGGTTGCTTTATTTAATTAGTTCTTTATGTTTTATATCGAACCCCGATGAGATAATATGATTATCCGTTTTCAGAGGGATGCCTTTCCCCTCCGGTCCAAGCGACTGTTTGAGGATAGGATCCCGCTAGATGACGCCTATTATTTAGTTGTTTTTTGATGTTAGTGGGATCCCATCACATATGGTTATGCCACCATTAGGTCAACACCCGATTAGTCGGGTGTGCCTATTTGGCCATCATCGAAATCAAAGATGAGATGGAGATCCATTGAACATCAATTGTCAAATCTATAAGCGAGGCGCCATGACTAGTGGGAGTCCTTTCCAGTGAGTCTGACTCTAGGATTAGCTCCAGAGCATTAGCGTGATAACCAATTTTGCAAAGCATCGATACTCTTGGAATATGTAATGTGACCCTTGAATGGAGAAATCCACTTGAGGCAGGGACTATGATATTCCGAGAGTGATTAATGCTAGGCGAAAGGCTTGAACGCTAGTGGGAGCATGGTGTGACCAGGGTCTAGTATATAGGAGGTCGCTACCTTTGCATTTGCATAAATTCATACTCACAAAATAACCCTCATATATTTATAAGGGATGTAATAGAGGACTTTTAGAGATCCTCTGGCCTCCACAGCTAATCACTTCGTACTCGGGTGGAAGGGCATAACTCAACAACCCCCTCGGGTGAGAGCTGTGTTTTTCTATGCCAAGCTACTTAATGATCTCCTTCGGGATATGGCGGTTACGGTGCCAAGTGTTCAGGCTTTACTCACCCTCGTGGGGGCCGTTAGAATTCCCGTGCCGTAATTGCCTAAGCTCGTGGGTAAGCATCCTAAGTACACGTGAGGTATTCGTTGCGAAGACAACGGTGATCACGTGGTACTGGCCAAAAGATAACCATGGTCCATCAAAGCCCGTAGTTGGCAGATTTGGATAGGGTCAAGGGAAAGACCCGTGTAAGCGGAAGACCTGCACACTGCCCCCTCGGACAGGTGTAGCCTACTCCGAGATCTTACATACATGGTTAATTAATCCATAGAGATGGCTTCGCTTGAGGGTAGCGTTGACATATGGATATAATTAGCTTGTTTTAAAAATCCATAAAAATAAGTTTTTCATGCATCTCATATATTTAGTCTTTTATTTTCAGATGACCAAGTTAGACCCCCTATCCGCTATCCTAAATGACCACAAACTTACCGGTCCCAACTATAAGGACTGGAAGTGCAACCTGTACCTAGTCTCAAGGATAGGTAAACACATGTCAGCCCTGAATGACCCTGAGCCAGATTTGCCAGGACCCAATGCCACAGAGGCACAGTTAAAGGCATTCACTAACTGGAAGGAATCTAATGAGATATGTAAATGCTATATTATAGCATCCTTGCAAACAACTCTGCAGAAGCAAGTCGAGGAGATGCCCGACGCTTCTGACATGATTTTGTACTTGAAGGAGATGTTTGAAGGTCACAATCGCGTTACGCGATACCTTACCATCAAGAAACTCGTCGGCACTAAGATGTCCAATGGGACGCTGGTTCGGGAACACATGATGAAAATGTTTGGGTTCCAGAACGAACTAGCAACCATGGACATTGTGCTAGAAGGCGAGGTGATGACAGACATCTTCCTCTCGTCACTGTCTGGAGCCTTTGAAGGCTTTGTCACCAACTTTAATTTAAACAAGTTGGCTATGACAAATGCAGAGCTTCTGGGAGCTCTCCAGGCAGCTGAGGATGGCTTCAAGCAGAAGGGCGAAGTACTTCACGTGCAACGCAGATCCTTCAAGAAGCCTGGTAAACCTCAAGGCAAGAGACATAAGAAGAAACCTAAGTCAGCGCCTGTGCAGGACTCTGATGGGGCCTCTGGGTCTGGAGAATCAAAGAAACCGGGCACGAAGTGTTTCCGGTGTGGCCAGAAGGGTCATTGGAAGAAGGACTGCAAGAAGCCTCAGAATACTGGAGAAGGTAATTTACAACTCTTAGTTGTTGAATCATTTCTTTCAAGTAATAGTTCTTTTGCTAGTTGGATTGTGGATTCAGGATCCACTAACCATGCCTGTAACTCTCTTCAGGGGTTTCGGGAAAGCAGAAGGTTGCTTGATGGAGAGGTGACCTTGAGCATGGGAACTGAGGCCGAGGCTGCTGCTGAAGCTATTGGAGATGTTACTCTTATTTTTTCGAATAATAAGACTGACACTTAGAGAGGTCTTTTATGTACCGTCCTTGCGACGTAATTTAATTTCTGTTTCTTCTTTAGTTAATGAAGGTTATTCAGTTTATTTTGATACTTCTGGTGTGTCTTTTAAATTGAATGGATCTTTTATAATAAGAGGAATGGTTCAGAATCATCTCTATATTGTCAGTCCTAAATTTGAGAAAGATAACATAATAACTTCAGCATTTAATATTAATTCATCTAAGCGTAAGAAACCTTCGGAGAATTTATCCCAATTGTGGCACTTACGGCTTGGGCATATTGCCTTAGATAGGATAGATAGGTTGGTAAAGGCCGGGCTTCTGGAAACAGATCCTACGGAGATCCTTCCCACCTGTGAATCCTGCCTGGAAGACAAGATGACCAAGAGGGCCTTCAAAGGCCAAGGAGTGAGAGCTACTGAGGTATTGGAGTTAATCCATTCAGATATATGTGGACCCATGAGCGTCAAGGCGATAGGAGGCCATGAGTACTTCATCACTTTTACAGATGATTACTCAAGATATGGTTACATTTACCTTATGCATCGGAAGTCGGAATCCTTTGATATGTTCAAAGAGTTCAGGGCTGAAGTAGAAAAACAGACAGATGAATGTATAAAAACCCTTCGATCTAATCGAGGAGGTGAATACCTATCTGACGAGTTCCTTGGGTATTTGGTGGAGCACGGGATAACATCCCAGTTAACTGCTCCAGGTACCCCACAACAGAATGGAGTCTCTGAGAGAAGGAATCGAACCTTGTTGGACATGGTTCGAAGCATGATGAGTTATGCCTGTTTACCAACGACCTTTTGGGGATATGCCCTTCAGACAGCAGCATATGTTCTGAACCACGTCCCATCTAAATCAGTGCCTTAGACCCCTAGAGAACTGTGCTCAAGGCAAAAGCCAACACTACAGCATTTTAGAATATAGGGATGTCCTGCACATGTGCGGATAGACAAGAGGGAAAAGATGGAGCCAAAGTCCAAAGCATGTCTGTTTGTAGGGTATCCCAAAGAGACTAAAGGTGGACTATTTTATGATCCTGAGGAAAAGAAGGTAATCGTTTCGACAAATGCCATTTTCCTAGAACATGATTATGTTATGGACCACAAGCCTGCTAGTAAGGTAGTTCTAGATGAGCTACTGGGTACTAGATCAGAGAGCGCATCCGAAAGCATAGTGGGAGCTGACATTACAGATAATAATATACTAGATACTGTAGAACCTATTAATCCTGTAACACCACCACCACCTCGTCGCAGTGGGAGAAACATCAGAGCTCCTGACAGATACTATGGAGAAACCTTATTGGTTGATCTAGAGGGTCAGGAGGATGACCCACTGAGCTACGATGAGGCAGTGGGAGCTTCTAACAGCTCTGACTGGCAAAAGGCTATGGAGGCAGAAATTGAATCAATGTCCCATAACGCAGTCTGGACTCTTGTTACACCATCATCCAATATTAAACCTATTGGGTATAAGTGGGTGTATAAGAAGAAGAGAGGATCCGATGGTGCAATAGAGACTTATAAAGCTAGATTAGTTGCCAAGGGTTATACCCAGAGAGAAGGGATCGACTTTGACGAAACCTTCTCGCCGGTAGCTATGATAAAGTCTATTCGGATCCTCCTAGCCATTGCAGCCCATTACAACTGGGAGATCTAGCAAATGGATGTCAAGACAGCATTCCTCAATGGAAATTTGGAAGAAGACATTTATATGATTCAGGCACCAGGCTTTGAGTCAGAGGGTCAGGAACATCTAGTTTGCAAGTTGCAGAAGTCCATTTATGGACTAAAGCAAGCATCTAGAAGTTGGAACATCCGTTTTGATCAGGCAATCCAGTCGTATGGATTTACTCAAAACAAGGATGAACCATGTGTATACAAGAGGACTGATATGACCACAGTAGTATATTTGATACTTTATGTAGACGATATTCTACTCATTGGAAATGATGTAGGAACATTGTCAATGATAAAGGTCTGGTTGTCAACACAGTTCGATATGAAAGACCTAGGTGAAGCGAGTTATGTTTTGGGGATCAAGGTAACACGTGATCGCCAGAACATGATTCTCTCGCTATCACAGGCTGCGTATATAGATAAGGTTATGGCTAGATTTGACATGCAAAACTCCAAGAAGGGTTTTGTGCCATTTAGACATGGCGTAAAATTGTCTAAGGATCAATGTTCTAAGACACCTGAGGAGAGAGCAGAAATGCAGAAGATACCTTATGCTTTGGCATTAGGTAGTCTAATGTATGCTATGCATTGTACAAGGCCTGATATCTGTTTCGCAGTAGGAATGATGGGTCGGTTTTAGTCGAATCCGGGTCCAGATCACTGGACAGCAGTGAAGTGTATACTCAAGTACCTTCATAGAACAAGGGACTATGAGTTGGTTCACACTGCACAAGAACTGACGCCGATTGGATACACAGATTCTGACTTTATGTTAGATTTGGAATCCAGTAAGTCGACATCAGGTTTTGTGTTTATGCTAGGAGGAGCAGCGGTTAGTTGGCAGAGTGTGAAGCAGAAATGCATCGCAGACTCTACCACAGAGGCTGAGTACGTTGCAGCGTGCGAGGCAGCCAAAGAGGCGGTATGGCTCAAGAAATTCCTTATGGATTTGGGGTGCGTACCAGAGGCCCAGTTACCTATTGTGCTTTACTGCGACAATAGTGGGGCAGTAGCACAAGCAAAGGAGCCAAGACATCACCAAAAGGGGAAGCACATCGAGCACAAGTTCCACTTGATTCGGCAGTTTCAAAAGCAAGGGCGAGTAGCGGTGACACAGAGTGCATCTACAGATAATATTGCTGATCCTTTCACAAAGGCAATACCTACCAAGGCATTCGAGCGACATGTGGACGCGATGGGAGTCAAAACCGTTTTGCTTCACTAGACCAAGTGGGAGATTGTTAGGATTGATGTGTTCTAAGCTTGTAAAAATTTATGTTTTGGTCTAATAAAGATTGATAGTTATTATTATATGAGATGCATATAGGTGCGTAACATAGTTACGTGTTCTTTAGGGAACAGAGAGCCATGGTTATATGGTAGTCCACTGAGTTGAAGACTAAGTGGATTGGTCCCGTATAACCTAAATAAGTTCGCAGCTATGATCAGGTTGGTCGCCTCATCATGGTAAGCTGTTGGCGATGACAGTTCATGGGATGTCTTCACCATGGTCATCACCAGGCACAGTGTCTGTGGCTGAATGGAACTAACACGGTGTACAGATCAGTGAGCAGACACTGGTACACTAAGCCGTGTTTATGCTTAGGGTAAAACGGTCCTAAACCCTGAGGAACCACGTCTGATGGACTAACCAGTTGCGTGGTGCTTTGGCGCACCAATGTGTGAGGATCCATATGCAGTGATCCAAAACCACGGTGTACTGGGTTACCCGGCTGGCGTTGCATTAGCGTGTCACTCCTGTAGGCTATCCATACCCCTGAAGGGAGGTGCGTTCCTTGGTGTGACTTACACTGTACCAAACCCAGGCCTGGTGGTCATCAGTTTGACTATTGACCGGGTTTGATTACTCGACGGGGTAATCAGAGGTACGATGTATAGGTCAACCTGAAGGGAACCAAGTCATAGGATCATTCGAGTCTGACGGTAGTCTTCACCGCTCGAAGTGAATCATGGCATCAAGTGGAGGGACAGCGGGTTTACCACTACTAAGCGGAGAGCAGGGGTATGATGGAGAACATAGTAAGTCTGGGTGAATTGGAGTGTAGCCTGCGTCGCACTCTGGGTGGCTACGCAGGTTAACTCGAGCTCAGAGGATCGATGGTACAATCGGGTAGTGTGTCGATCGAGCTTGAGTTGGAAGCCATGAACCCCGGTCCCTAATGGTTCCACCTTATCGACATTATGTACGGTTCTTGAACCGTCTCCTCGGAACACCATAAGCATGAGGAAGAAAGAAGTATACGCTCCGTGTGTGCTTGGCACTAGAGCACGGTAGATGCGTAACTACATACGAGTACTAAGGGTTGAGCCCGAGACTAGTGCAGAGTCGCATGTAGTAATCCCTAGCCATAAGTGAACTTCGCTGCATAGGTGCGATGCACCGGGGTATGTTGGGAGTTGACTAGTTGACTTTGCTAGAGGCACCCTCCGGTGGCATTAGTTAATAGTAGGTAACTAGTAAAGATCACTTAAGAAGTGGCCGCTAGGTATCGCACGCTAGAAATGGTCAAAAGGAGGCATCGGGGCGTTTTGGTAAAAATCTCACTCTGTCGGACCTCACTGTTGGCCGACCCTAGTAGTGAGGCACCTTGCTAGGGCCGGCCCTATGATGTAGGGATAAGAATCCCTCATCTATAGGGCCAGCCATATAGATAGGGATAGGGCGATAAAACGGTTAAGATCGAGCCCTAAAAAGTGGGAAAACAGATAAATACAACGAGAGATAAAAAGGAGATAATGGAGAGATAATAAGAGGGGGTCATTATCCCCTTGGATCCTTATCCAAGGGGGTTGGCCGGCCCTATAAAAGGGCCTATGGGGCGCCGGCCCTATGGTCCAGAAAATCCGAACCCCCCCTTCTCTCATCTCTCTAGTTCTCTCCCGTTTTATCTCCCGTTTCCCGCTTGCTACTTCGTCTTCCTCGCGTGGAGTTCTGAAGAAGGAGAAGGGTCGTTCTTCGGAGGCACTCAGAGATCCGAGAGCGACGTTCCGTGCATCGTGTGGGATCGGGTGAACAAGAAGGCAACATCTCCATTCGTACCATCGGCATCTTCGCGAACGATCTTCCGTCTCCATCGATAAAGAAGACAATTCTCCGCGGTTAAAAGATCCGTACGAAAGGTATGTGTAATCTAACATGTAGATCTAGCGAGCATTATGATTTGCATGCATGCTAGTTAATCATTACGCTAGATTGCTGTTAGGGGTTTTCGATTCTCGTGCATACACATGCACACATATGTAGATTAGTTTTCATGAAAGTTTAAATAGTGTAACGTGCACCATGAACGGTCTTTCGACCGCTAAATCGCTTCCGCTGCGAGCCTCTGACCCGGATTAACTTCCAACAGGGGTTTCGACACCTGGCATCCTTTCATACACTGTGGGCGACCTCCGGTGGGGAGCCAAGGCGAGCTCGCCCTCTATTGCTCCGCCTTCTCCTCCACATCTATCAAGAGTCGGACCTCGCGGGAGCGACCTCTTCGATAAACTGGGGAGTTCTGGCGAGCTTGGGTGAGCTCCTGAGCGAGCTTGGGCGAGCTCCTGAGCGAGCTTGGGTGAGCTCCTGAGCGAGCTTGATCGAGCTCCTGAGCGAGCTTGGGCGAGCTCCCGAGCGAGCTTGGGCGAGCTCCTGAGCGAGCTCTTTGCCTAAGGCCCCTTCAGTCCAATGTGGAGCTCGCTCCCTGTCAAGATGATTTAGTTAGCATGGGGGGGAGGGCGAGCTCCTGGGCGAGTTCCCCACCCCTTGGAATCCTGGGGTCTATGAGATCCACAGGCAAGGGCGAACTTGGGCGAGCTCCTGCGCGAGCTTGAGCGAGCTCCTGCGCGAGCTTGAGCGAGCTCCTGCGTGAGCTGGGGGCGTTTGTGGTGTCGGTATCTTTGTATGCATGACGGTCTAACTCCCGCTGCCATCTCCAGCGAACTCCTGTGTGAGCTTGGGCGAGTTCCTGAGCGAGCTTGATCGAGCTCCTGAGCAAGCTTGGGCGAGCTCCTGAGCAAGCTTTTAGCCTAAGGCCCCTTCAGCCCAATGTGGATCTCACTCCCTATCAAGGTGATTTGGTTAACGCGGAGGGGGGGGGGGGGGCGAACTCCAGGGTAGATTTCAGCTACCCCCAACATTACCACCTCCTAAGGGAGCGACCAAGGAGACTTTGGCGCTTGCTCAGGAGTCTTATTGCACACGACGGTCGAATTGGGAGTTCTAGTCATTTGCGACCTCCACCTGGTGGGATACGGGCACCAACCGCGGGCGGTCTGCGCCGAGAGTTTTGACTGTCAGTATTTCACAAACGCTGGGCGGGCCGGGAGCGTCAGCCACGAGCGATCTCCTTCCGGTGCGAGCTTGCCACACGCGGTCAGGGTCTGCCTCGGGCGAGCTGCGGGCACCTGCCATGAGCGGTCTGCGCCGAGAGCTTTGACTGTCAGTATTTCACAAACGCTGGGCGGGCCGGGAGCGTAAGCCACGAGCGATCTCCTTCCGGTGCGAGCTTGCCACACGAGGTCAGGGTCTACCTCGGGCGAGCTGCGGGCACCTGCCGTGAGCGGTCTGCGCCGAGAGCTTTGACTGTCAGTATTTCACAAACGCTGGGTGGGCCGGGAGCGTCAGCCACGAGCGATCTCCTTCCGGTGCGAGCTTGCCACACGCGGTCAGGGTCTGCCTCGGGCGAGCTGCGGGCACCTGCCGTGAGCGGTCTGCGCCGAGAGCTTTGACTGTCAGTATTTCACAAACGCTGGGCAGGCCGGGAGCGTCAGCCACGAGCGATCTCCTTCCGGTGCGAGCTTGCCACACGCAGTCAGGGTCTGCCTCGGGCGAGCTGCGGGCACCTACCATGAGCAGTCTGCGCCGAGAGCTTTGACTGTCAGTATTTCACAAACGCTGGGCGGGCCGGAAGCGTCAGCCATGAGCGATCTCCTTCCGGTGCGAGCTTGCCACACGCGGTCAGGGTCTGCCTCGGGCGAGCTGCGGGCACCTGCCGTGAGTGGTCTTGTGACGGGTATCGCTCCAAATCACCAACGGTCACTTCATCTTAAATGCGGTGCGAGGCTTGATGTTGATACAATGAATCTCATCATGAGATCCCGATCAGCGCGAGACACGTGTCTTCTTCTCATTTACTCCTTTTTCTGTCAGTAAAGGACAGCGTCGGCGCCGGCGCAGCCTTTTCCACGCGTGGCCCACGTGGCACCTCCTGATTGGAGAAATACGAGCTGTCGCTTCAACCGTCGGTGTGTCGCCTCGTTGAGCGCGCTCGAGCATTAATTGCGGCCCGTTTCACCTTCCTCTCACTTGCCTATAAATAGGAGATGGGGGGCGATTTTTATCGCTGCGTGAAAAACAGCTCTCCCTTCCTCCTTAGCTTTCAGCTCGCAGCTCGCTAGCACAATCTCACACTCATGGCTTCCTCTGCTGCCGCTTCTTCTTCTTCTGCTGCTGCTGCTGCGTCCTCCCAGGGGGAACCTCTTAATATTGCCCCTATTTCGGTGCGCGAACTTGGCGCCGAGGAGGTTCCCTCAAGGGAGCCCGCCGTCGTCTGGTTCAATGATATCAGCGGCGCGCCGGTCCCTGCTAGCCTTCGCTCCGTGGCGAACATCCCTCAGGAGCTCGCCATCCTGCCCTTCCCACACTCGGGGAGGCCACTATCCGGCACGGCGGTCTCCATGGGGCAGATCTGGTCAGGGCTCCGGCTACCCCTGAACCACCTCGCCAGCGAGCTATTGGAACTGGCGGGCTTATGCCCTGCTCAGCTTCCGGGAAACTCGTGGGGGATCCTCTACGGGCTTTCTCGAATTGAGGAAGCCCTCAACGTGAGGATCCCCCTCGCCTACCTCCTGAAAAAGTGGTTTCTCAAGCCGGGGACCGCCTTCAGCGAGGTAGACTGCGGCCAGTTTTACCTTACTGACCGCACTAGCGAGCTGCTCCCGTTCTCCGCCGTGGAGAACAAGGACAGGTACTGGAAACAGTACCCGTTCGTCGTCGAGGGCGAGTGGCGGGGTCCTTGCCCAGGTGTTCCGTCTCTTCCCGGTAGGCCGCCTCTTCCCGTCTTCAAGGAGATCGTGGAATACCGGTCAAAGGGGAAGAAGTGCATCGCCGCCGCCCGAGAGAGATCGCTCGACGAGGCGATCTTGCACTTCCTCGGGGGACGAACCCTCGAAAAGGTCCTCCCGCCGGACTTCTCCTTCATGTGGAAGGATCTCCGGACTGGCATCGTCACCACCCGTCAGAAGGTAATGCGCAAGAAAGCGGCGGTCTCCCGTCGCGCCGGCTCGACCTCCGCGGCTGCCCCTGCGACCTCCGCGGCTGGGCCCTCGGCGAAGAAGGGGAAGAGGAGGGCTTCCCCCATCAAGGTAGCGGACAAAGACACCCTCGAGATGCTTCACGAGGAGGACGTCGCCCCGCCTCCACCACCAGCCTGCGATGCAGCCCCAGGTCAGGCGACCTCCCTCTCTATTCTTCCCCCGAGGGTCCCAATCTCGGAGCCTCGACGCCGCCGTATCTCTTTCGTCGACCCTGAGGATCCGCGTGTCGAGCTTCTTCTCAGCATGGCAGAAGTGGAATCCCCAATGGCTGAAGTGTTGATGCGCGGATTCCCAGGTGATCTTTCTAAGACTTTGTTTGTTGCGGTGATGAATCCAGAGGAGGGCGCCTCGCAGAAGAAGACGAGGAAGAAGAAGACTCCTTCGGCCCGCCGTCGGGGGAGGATAATACTGTTCGGGAGGCTCGCGAAGCCTTCCAACAAGCCCTCGAGGAGCGGAGGAAGGCCGCCCTCGCGGAGGCGGGCTTGGGATCAGCCGACGATCTCAGCACGACCTCCAGCTCCGACGACGAGGAGCGGGCTTCGGGAGATGAGCCCGCGCCTGCAACTGCGGGGCCTCCTCCGCCCATCGAGAGACTGGCTCCGCCGAGCTCAACCCCTCCGCCTGCTCCGAGCGAGACCCCAGCACCGGCTGCGCCTGCTCCCAGCACGCCCGCGCACGCACCTACGCCTACCGATTTCAGTGCGCCCGCGCCCGCAGCTGCTAGCGTGCCCGCGCCCATGGCTCCCAGTGAGCCTACGCATACTGCCCCCAGCGCGCCTGAGCCCTCTATACAGGCTGCTCCAGCCTCAGCGCGCCCGCGCCCGCTGCTGCCAGCGCGCCTGCACCCGCTCCCGCGCCCATGGCTCCCAGCGCACCCGCGCCCGCTGCTGCCAGCGCGCCCGCGCCCGCTGCTGCGCCCATGGCTCCCAACGCACCCGCGCCCGCTGCTGCCAGCGCGCCTGCGCCTACGGCTCTCGTGGTTCCCGCCCTCCCGGTGGAGTTGGACGGGTTGGTCTACTGGTCTCCGGACCTGAGGACCATCCTGGACGATCTTCTGAGCTCAAGCTCGGAAGCATCGGACCCTGGTGTGCCCGAAGAAGGGCGAGCCGCTGCGCCACCCTCGGCCGCTGAAGAGGGCCCCTGCGCCCTAGGGATTGAGGCCGCTCCGGTTGGGGCCCCCGCGGTGCTTGAGCCCGCTAATGCCGCCGCCGCGGTGCCTCCTCCAGCCGCTTCGATCGAGGGAAGTCAGGCGGGCTCCTCCTCAGGCGGCCCTGAGCGCGCCCCTTTCTACACGCGGGAGATCTTGGGGCGGAACATTTTCGCCCGGACTCCCTACATCGCCCTCATCAACCGGCTCCTCGAGGTAAGATTACCTTCACACTTCTTCGCCTTAAATCCCTCTGTTCTAAATTTCTCCTAAGACTTTCTCTAACTGTTTCACCTTGGCGTAGGTGGAGCGGGTCAGCCGGGCCCTCGCCGATGAGGTCGCTGGCGTTGTGGGGGACACGGTTGCTCTCTATGATGACACTCTCCACGGCTCGGAGAGGAGAGTAGACGAGCACATCCATCGGCTTCACCAGATGGACCACTCCGGTGAGCTCCGAGCTGAGGTGGACCGGCTGTGCCAGCAGGCCGCCTCTGTTGACATAGAGGTTGCCCAGCTACGCCAGCGGGCTGCCACCCTCACCACTGGGCTCGCCTCGGTCGAGGATGCTCGTGCCTGTGCCCTCGCGGACCTACAATAGGCGACCAAAGCTAAAGAGGCCGCCCAGAAAGAGGTCCTCGAGCTCCGCAGCCTGGTGGCGGCCTCCAAGGACAAGATCGCGGCACTGAAGGAGGCACATCTCCGCGACCTCAACACCCAGCGAGAGCGCCTCCAGTCGCAGCTGGGCGAGCTCGTCCAGAAGGGCGCCCTGGACACCATTGAGAAGTATAAGGCCGAACGGTCAAAGAAGAGGAAGCGCGGCGATGACGACGGCGCGGGTGCTGGCCCTGCTTAGGTTCCATCCTTTTGTAACCCCTTCGATATATCTTTAAACAATGAATGAAATTAATGATACTTTTTGAGCTCGCCTCTACGTTTCTTTCTCTCTCTGTGTTGCTCATGAGTCCGCTTTAGGAGTTTCGCAGCGATCTCAAGAGTGATACCCCGGGCGAGGCAGCTAATTCGATTCAACCTTTTTATTTTAAAGTATATGCAAACGAAAAAACTCGGCATGCTCGCTAAAACTCAACAGTCTCTGAGCCCAGAAAACGATAAGCGAACCAAATGACTTCAAAAAAAATCTTCCCTACACTCAGAGACTTAAACCATTTTTATTTTAAAAGGAAACTAATAAGTGCTAGCTGCCCCCTGCCCGGTTAATTTCCCTCGATGATCCTGTTCAGCGGACTTGCCCTTTGAGGGGTATGCCCACGCCAGGATGCTTCCGTTCATGGCAGGTGAACACGAAGGATCTCGGTTAGGTTTAGAGTCCACTAGGCAGCGGACTTCCCCAGGAATCTCAAGGTCGCCCACTGGCTGCCTCTGAGGATCCCGGTCTTGCTTTAAGTCCGCACAACGACGGACTACCTTGGGAATCTCAAGGTCGCCCACTGGCTGCCTCTGAGGATCCCGGTCTTGCTTTAAGTCCGCACAACGGTGGACTGCCCCGGGAATCTCAAGGTCGCCCACTGGCTGCCTCTGAGGATCCCGGTCTTGCTTTAAGTCCGCACAACGGTGGACTGCCCCGGGAAGCTCAAGTTCGCCCACTGGCTACCTCTGAGGATCCCGGTCTTGCTTTAAGTCCGCTCAGCGGTGGACTACACTTTATAGATCATGCGGGCTCTTGCTGCGCCGAGCTTCCGAGTTAATTTCTTTGTTGTAACCTCCATCGTTCATTCATAACTTCTTCAGAAGACGATTTACAAAATTCCTTGGTCTTATGCATAAAACTTGCGAAGGTGCAAAGCATTCCAAGGTCGCTCTAACAGGTCACCTTCAGAGGTCATCAACCAGTAAGCCCCCGAGCTTCCTGCTTCGTGTACTATGTAGGGGCCTTCCCAGTTCGCCGCGAGCTTTCCTGCATTAGGCTCTTGCATGTTTGCGAACATCTTTCTCATCACCAGATCGCCAGCCTTGAATGCCCGATGGCGGACTCTTTTGTCATATGCGCGCTTCATTTTTTGTCTATATCCGGTGAGGTGTAGATTAGCACGCTCTCATCTTTCTTCGAGCTGATCGAGGGAGTCGGCGAGCAGCTTGTCATTGTCGACCTCCTCCGACGCAAGCCTTCTTTCAGTGGGCAGCTCGGCTTCTACGGGTAGCACGGCTTTGCAACCAAAAGTGAGACTGAAAGGGGATTCGTTAGTTGAGAGACGTGGAGTAGTGCGATAGGCCCACAAGACTCCATCGAGCTCCTGCTCCCACAATCCTTTTTTCCCTTCCAGTCTTTTCTTGAGGTTGTCTAGGATTACACGATTCTTAGCTTTGGCCTGCCCGTTGCTTTGAGGGTACCTTGGGGACGAGAACCTTAGGTCGACTCCATATTCAGCGCAAAAGCTTCTGATCAAGCGATTGTCGAACTGGCGACCATTGTCGGTGATAAGTACCCGAGGCAGACCGAACCGGCAGAAAATATTCTTCCAAATGAAGTCTTTCACTTGTTTCTCACGTATCTTAGCTAGCGGGACCGCTTCCACCCATTTGGTGAAGTAGTCCGTAGCTACTAAGATGAATTTCTTCTGCCGGGCTGATACGGGGAAAGGTCCCACAATATCTAACCCCCATTATTGAAACGGCCAGGGGCTCGCCAGAGGATGCAGTTCTTCTGCGGGCATATGATTTGTCGTGGCGTGCTTTTGACATTGGACGCAGCTTTGTGCAACCTTCAAGGCATCTTGCTCCAGAGTGGGCCACCAGTATCCTTGTCTCCGTACTTTCGCAGCTAGAGACCGCCCACCAGCGTGGTTTCCCAGCTCGCCCGAGTGAATGCAATTCAAATCTTCTTCGGTCTACGGGCTCTCGACGCAACGAAGATTTGGCCCCCAAAAAGATCTTCGAAAAAGGCGATCCCAGCGAATGAGGTAGCGCCCAGCGCATTTCTCCACTCGCCGGGCTTCCTCTCTATCCTCTGGAAGCTCGCCCTTCTGGAGAAAACGAAGAATGGGGGCGGTCCACCCGCCGGGTGATACGTCGACAGAGACTTGGTTAACAGCGGGCTCTATCAGTCGAAGCCGAGACTAATTCTGGACCTCGATGAGAATCTGGCGAGCTTCTGATGTTCCCAGCAGGGAGGCAGCGTTTGCCAATGCATCAGCTCGCCTATTATCGGCTCGAGGGATTTGCTCGAAGGAGATCTTTTCGAACTCGGCGGCCTTTCCTTTTACCAGATCCACGTAGCCCGCCATTCGCGTATCTCGGGAGGCGTACTCTCCATTGATTTGACAAATGATCAGCTGGGAATTGCTGAAAACCTTTAACCGTTTGGCGCCTACTTCTTGAGCGAGCTCTAGTCTGGCGAGCAGTGCCTCATACTCTGCCTCATTGTTGGTTGCCGCGAAATCCAGCCGGACTGACTTCTCAAGCATTACCGATTGAGCGATCAGTGCAACCCCGATCCCGGCCCCAGAGCGTTGGAGGATCCATCGACGAATAATTCCCAGCCTGCCATCTCTGAATGTTAAATTGGAGGAAGCTCGCCTTGGTTGTCCAAGAACCTCGCCTTCCTAGGGTGTGCCTCAATTGGCTCGTCCTCCTGGTACTGGACCGGTTCTTCTATGGGGAAGTCCGCCAAGAAATCGGCGAGAGCCTACCCTTTGACAGCAACTCGAGGGACATACTCCAAACCATAGGCGGCGAGCTCGGCGGACCATCGGTAGAGCCTGCCGGCTACCGAGGGTCTGGAGAGCGCGCTCTTTAGAGGGTGCTTCGTGATGACCTTGACAGTGTGCGCCGAGAAGTAGGGGTGAAGCTTTCTCGCGGTAAGGACCAAGGCCAATGCGACCTTCTCGATTGGTCGATACCGGAGCTCGGCGGGAAGCACTGTGTGGCTTACAAAGTAGACAGGCCGCTCCACCTTTGCTTCTTCCATAACAAGGACCCCGCTTACCGCATTCTCTGTGACCGTGAGATACACGCCAAGCTCGGCGCCATCTTTTGGTGCCGCTAGGATTGGCGGGCTCGCCAGATAATCCTTGATCTTTTGAAAGGCGCGCTCGCACTTTTCATCCCAACAAATGCTCGCTCCTTTTCGTAGTAGCTCGAAAAGCGGTCGGCAATTGTCTGAGGATTTGGAGATGAATCGATTGAGCGCGGCGATTCGCCCGCTAAACCTCTGGACTTCCTGCCGGGTTCTTGGTGCGGGCATCTCGACAAGTGCTCGGATTTGTCCAGGGTCCGCCTCGATCCCCCTGTGGGTGACTAGGTACCCTAGGAATTTCCCAGAAGTCACCCCGAATGCGCACTTTGCCGGGTTCAGCCTCATTTGGTACTTTCTCAACACTTCAAAGGTTTCGCGGAGATCGGCGACATGCCCTTCTCGCTCTCGACTTTTCACCAGGAGGTCGTCTACATAAACTTCGACATTGCTGCCGATCTAACCCTTGAACATCTGAGTGACTAACCTTTGGTAGGTCGCTCCAGCGTTCTTAAGTCCAAAAGGCATCACTCGATAGCAGAATAGCTTCTGGTAGCCCGCCCCAGAATAGAAGGCGGTCTTCTCTTGATCGTCGACGTGGAGAGGTATCTGGTTATACCCAGAATATCCATCCATGAAGGACAGAGCCTGGAATCCGACAGCTCCGTCGACCAGCGCGCCTATCCATGGAAGAGGAAAATCGTCCTTCGGGCATGCTTTATTGAGGTCGGAGAAGTCAATGCACACTCTGACCACCCCGCTCTTCTTGGGCACCGCCACGATATTGGAGATCCACTCGGGAAAGTGCACCTCTCGAATAAAGCCAGCTCGCTCTAGCTTGTCTATCTCTGCTGCCACTGCGATGGACTTCGTAGCCGGTATGTGCCGAGCTTTTTGCTTGATCGGCGGGAACTCTTTCATGGTGTGCAGACAATGACAGGCGACCTCCGGGTCAATCCCTGGCATGTTCGCGAAGCTCCAGGCGAATACGTCACGGTATTCCCTGAGTATGTCGGTCAAGGCCAGGACCTCGCCCTTGGTTAGCGAGGTCCCGAGACTAACCATCCTCGGTCCGTCCTCGCTTCCCATGTTGACTTCTTGTAGTGGCTCGTCTATGGGAAAACTTCCTCTCTTGGACCCCGGTAGGCGGCCTTTCTCCTCGAGCTCAAAATCCACGCCGCTCCCACCCGGGGGTGAAGTGGGGGATCTAAGCGAGGCGACCTCTCTCGGGCTTTGAGGGAGCCCGCTTGAGGTGGGCGTTAATTGCTAGGAGGGCGTGGGCCTCTTGGCCTCAGCGACCTCAACGTCTACGAGGTGAAAGACGTCCTGCTCGCACCTGGTAGCAGCGACCTGGTCTCCTCGAATTACTACGACCCCTCCGCTGGTGGGAAACTTGAGGGCCTGGTGATTAGGCGAGGACACCGCTTTCATCTGCCTCAACCAAGGTCGCCCTAGGATGGCATTGAAAGCGGACTGCCCGTCCACCATCGCGAAACGGACTTGACATACCTCCGGGCCCGTCGTTACGGTGAGGGTTATCTCCCCTACCACCTTAGCGACCTCGCCAGTGAAAACGGTGAGCGAGCCCGTTGAGGGAGACAAATCAATTTGTCTCAGTCCCATTCGCTGGAAGGCCGATAAGAACAGGATGTCTACGGCACTTCCTGGGTCAACCAGGACCCGCCTTACTTCGATGTTTGCCATTATTAGGCGTATGACGAGGGGGTCATTGTGGGGGGTAACGACCCCGGCCATGTCCTCCTCCGAGAACCAAATAAAGTCTCGGGCTTCTACCCTTGGTGTTTGGAGCAATACAGGAGTTAGAGAAATGGAGAATACCTTCTGAGCCCGCTCCATATCTCTAACTTGCCGCCGAACCTCGTTGCTAGATCTTGGGCCATTCAGGCGCCCACTGATGGTGTGACAAACCGCCGGCCCTCCCGGGGGCGGTGGAGGCAGGGCGGGCTCAGCGGGCCCCGAGCGATCTCCCTCCCGAGGAGCCCGTGCCGGTATCACCTCGAACCTCCTTGGAGGCGAAATAAACTGATCCAAATGGCCCTGGGTGACCAAGTCCTCGAGGTGGTTCTTGAGAGCCCCGCATCTGTTGGTGTGATGCCCGGGGCTGCGATGAAAGGCGCACTGCCGCGAATTGTCAGTTGAGCCGAGCTCCCCGACCTGCAGGGGGGGGGATACTGAAAGAAAGGTTCGTTCCGAATCTGGTGAAAGATTTGCCCTGGCGAGTGGGTTAACACGGTGAAATCCCGCTCCCCGGGTCCCGGAGGCAGGCGCCAGTTCGCCGGCCTTCCAGCGACCATCGGGGGGGCTTCCGCGGGCTGCACGGTAGGAGCTGCGGGCGGTCCGGGCAAAGGTGCCACCTGTGGCACCTCCCGCCTTTCCACGGCCTTAACAACGAGAGGTCACAGAACCGGAGGAGGTCGCTGCTCGACTGCCTTTCCCTTCCAGTCTAACACCGCGTCTTCGAGCTTGATGTGCTGCTGGACAAGGGCGAATAGCTCGACGATCGTGCGGGGATCCTTGATTACCAGGGCGTCATGAAACTTGCTTCCCTCGGGGAGGGCGTTCCGGAACGCGCTCACCGTCATGCGATCTTAGCCGACAGCGTCCTCCAGAGCGAGGTAGGCGCTTCGGAAGCGTGTCGCGAAGCTTCGAAGAGTTTCGCGGGCTCCCATGGACAAAGTGAAGAGGGACTCGATCCTCTTAGGGGGCTGTCTGTTGCACCGGTACTGCTCCAGAAATAACCTAGAGAGAGTTGGGAAGTCTGGAATGGTGCCCGACGGTAATTTGTGGAACCAATTTAACGTCGAGCCCGTCAAGCTGCTCAGGAAAGCCCGGCACAAAACATGATCTTGGTCCCGAAAGAATAACAACTTCCGGTAAGCCAATAGGTGGTCGACTGGATCCTGCGATCCATCGAACAATACAAAATTAGGCGGGGTCCAATGGTGAGGGAAACCTCCTTGGTGCACCTCGCTCATGAAGGGCGAGCTACCCCCGTGGGCGGCGAGGTCCTCCAGCAGGTCTACCGTCATGTTAGGTCGCTGCTAGTGCCGGGGGGAAACTCCCAGAGGCTGCTGCGCAGGTCCTAGGCGGCCGTGCACGCTCCCTCGAGGGAGGTTCGGATCCGCCCCGCGGCGACCCTCCGGGGCTACCGCTCGGCGGCCTCCTCGCTGTTCGCCCGTGGATTCCTTCATCGTGGCGGTTGGTCTGTGGGAGGCCGTTGCCTCTCGAGCTTCGGAAGGTATAGCCACCGCAGGCTCTTTCCCTCGTAGCCGATGGCGTGGGTCGCGATCCCGCTCTAGAGACCTTGCCTCCGACTCGTTAGAATCGGCGCTTCGGCTACGGCGTCGAGGGATGGTCGCCCGCGAGGTCGCCTGGTTGCTAGACCGCTGGGTTACTAGCTTCTGCAGCCTCGTAAGCGGGGTTTCCGGCACCCCGCGCACGGCCGCTCTCTTGACCGGGGGTTCCGGACAGGAAACCTGCCGAGCCAGAATGGTCGTGGGCGGGCGCGATGTTGATGCTGGTGGTCGCACCGGAGACGCCGTCTTCGCCGGCCCAGACCGTCGGCTGGCCGCCGGAACCTAACGGAGTCGCGTCAGTTCCTCCATCATTGCTCGCTGGGTAGCCAGCATCTCCAACAGGAGCTGGTCACTGAGCGGGACGTGGGGCTGGGGGGTCTCAACAGGAGGTTCATTGCGCGCAGACCTTGCACGGGTCCTCGGTCGCCGGCGTCCCCTTGTCGCCGGAGCCATCTTTGGGTTACGAGAGCTTCCGGTGTTCAACCACGTGGTCATGGGCGTTCTCGCCGGAACCAGTCGAAAGATCCCACAGACGGCGCCAAATGTTCGGGGGATTTTTTCGCTGGTCCGTGCGGGCTACCTGCAAGACAAAGAAAAAGCGTGAGAACGGCTGGCTCCCTTAGGAGCGCAGACCCTCCGACGCTCAAGTCAGTCTCAGGTGCACAACGGCGAGCTTTAGTGGACGAAAGTGGTAGGGAAAAGGGTTTCGAACCTGTACTCTGGAGCCTGGGGGTGAGCATTTATAGATATTGGCGACCTACCGCAGCCTGACACGTGGAGATTCTTTCCGGCGCCTTCTAGACCCCCACGTTCTGGCTCGCGTGGGTCTCTGACAGTCCTTGGTACTCGCGTCCTTGACATTCTTTGTCGTCGAGCCTGCCAGGCGGTTTGAGTGGGGGAGAGTATCTTTTTTTATCGCCGCCAGGTAGCTATTCTGGAATGTTCAAGTCTGGGAGGTCTCGAACTGATTTGAGCGGGCTTCCATGGACCACGTTTGACCACGTAGCTTCCATGGGGTTTCGACACCTGGCATCCTTTCATACACTGTGGGCGACCTCCAGTGGGGAGCCAAGGCGAGCTCGCCCTCCATTGCTCCGCCTTCTCCTCCATATCTATCAAGAGTCGGACCTCGCGGGAGCGACCTCTTCGATAAACTGGGGAGTTCTGGCGAGCTTGGGCGAGCTCCCGAGCGAGCTTGGGCGAGCTCCCGAGCGAGCTCTTTGCCTAAGGCCCCTTCAGTCCAATGTGGAGCTCGCTCCCTGTCAAGATGATTTAGTTAGCATGGGGGGGAGGGCGAGCTCCTGGGCGAGTTCCCCACCCCTTGAAATCCTGGGGTCTATGAGATCCACAGGCAAGGGCGAACTTGGGCGAGCTCCTGCGTGAGCTTGAGCGAGCTCCTGCGTGAGCTGGGGGCGTTTGTGGTGTCGGTATCTTTGTATGCATGACGGTCTAACTCCCGCTGCCATCTCCAGCGAACTCCTACGCGAGCTTGGGCGAGTTCGTGAGCGAGCTTGATCGAGCTCCTGAGCGAGCTTGGGCGAGCTCCTGAGCGAGCTTTTAGCCTAAGGCCCCTTCAGCCCAATGTGGATCTCACTCCCTGTCAAGGTGATTTCGTGAGCACGGAGGGGGGGGGGCGAACTCCAGGGCAGATTTCAGCTACCCGCAACACGATCCATTCTAATTCATTCGTACGATCGATTCTAATTCATTCGCACTATCCATTCTAATTCATTCGCACGATCCATTCTAATTCATTCGTATGATCCATTCTAATTTATTCGTTCAAATATATCCATTTACGATCCATTCTAATTCATTCGCACAATCCATTCTATTTCATTCGTACGATCCATTCTTACTCATTGGTACGATCCATTCTAATTCATTCGCACGAATGTATCCATTCTAATTCATTCGTACGAATCTATTCTAATTCATTCGTACGATCCATTCTAATTCATTCGCACGATCCATTCTAATTCATTCGTACGATCCATTCTAATTCATTCGCACGAATGTATCCATTCTAATTCATTCGTACGATCCATTCTAATTCATTCGTACGATCCATTCTAATTCATTCGCACGAATGTATCCATTCTAGTTCATTCGTACGATCCATTCTAATTCATTCGTACGATCCATTCTAATTCATTCGCACGATCCATTCTAATTCATTAGCACGATCCATGCTAATTCATTCGTTCGATCAATTCTATTTCATTCGCACGATCCATTCTAATTCATTCATACAATCCATTCTAATTCTTTCACACGATCCATTCTAATTCATTCGTACGTTCCATTCTAATTCATTAGCACGATCTATGCTAATTCATTCGTCCGATCCATTCTAATTCATTCGCACGAATGTATCCATTCTAATTCATTCGTACGGTCCATTCTAATTCATTCGCACAATCCATTCTATTTCATTCGTACGATCCATTCTTACTCATTCGTATGATCCATTATGGATACATTCGTGCGAATGAATTAGAATGGATCATACGAATGAGTAAGAATGGATCGTACGAATGAAATAGAATAGATTGTACGAATGAATTAGAATGGATCCTACGAATGAATTAGAATAGATCGTGTGAAAGAATTAGAATGGATTGTATGAATGAATTAGAATGAATTCGTACGATCCATTCGAATTCATTCGCACGATCCATTCTAATTCATTCATACGATCCATTCTAATTCATTCATACAATCCATTCTAATTCCTTCACACGATCCATTCTAATTCATTCGTAGGATCCATTCTAATTCATTCATACAATCTATTCTATTTCATTCGTACGATCCATTCTTACTCATTCGTATGATCCATTCTAATTCATTCGGACGAATGTATCCATTCTAATTTATTCGTACGATCCATTCTAATTCATTCGTACGATCCATTCTAATTCATTCGTCCGATCCATTCTAATTCATTCGCACGAATGTATCCATTCTAATTCATTCGTACGATCCATTCTAATTCATTCGTACGATCCATTCTAATTCATTCGTAAGATCCATTCTAATTCATTCGTACGATCCATTCTAATTCATTCGTACGATCCATTCTAATTCATTCGCACGAATGTATTCATTCTAGTTCATTCGTACGATCCATTCTAATTCATTCGTACGATCCATTCTAATTCATTCATACGATCCGTTCTAATTTATTCGTACGATCCATTCTAATTCATTCGCACAATCCATTCTATTTCATTCGTTCGATCAATTCGTGCGAATGAATTAGAATGGATCATACAAATGAGTAAGAATGGATCATACAAATGAAATAGAATGGATTGTACGAATGAATTAGAATGGATTCATACGAATGAATTAGAATGGATACATTCGTGCGAATGAATTAGAATGGATCGTACCAATGAGTAAGAATGGATCGTACGAATGAAATAGAATGGATGGTGCGAATGAATTAGAATGGATCGTACGAATGAATTAGAATGGATTGTGTGAAAGAATTAGAATGGATTGTATGAATGAATTAGAATAAATTGTATGAATGAATTAGAATGGATCGTACGACCATTCTAATTCATTCATACGATCCATTCTAATTCATTCGTACGATCCATTCTAATTCATTCGCACAAATGTATCCATTCTAATTTATTCGTACGATCCATTCTAATTCATTCGCACGATCCATTCTAATTCATTCGTATGATCCATTCGAATTCTTTAACACGATCCATTCTAATTCATTCCACTACAAGAAAAGACATATTCTGCGATATATTAAAACATCGCCAAAAGTAGTTATATTCATCGCGATATATATTTCGCGACGCTTCAAATTGCGTCGCGAAGACGTCGCCTATTCCCCGTCTGGGAATACTTTCGGCGACGCAATCAAAATGCGTCGCTGAAAGCATTACTAACCGCGACGCAATCAAAGTGCGTCGCCGAAAGTATTACTAACCGCGACGCAATAAGCGTCGCCAATTGAAACAAAAAACGTCGCTGAAATGACCTCACACGTCGCAAAAAAAACTAATTAAGCTTATATGTAGAACATTTAGCGACGCACCGTATGCATCGCCAAAAGTAAAAATATTTGACGACGTATATAATAGCGTCGCCAATAACTTCTAGCGATCAAATAATAGCGTCGTAGAATGCATACTTTGGTATCGTATAATGTATATATTTAGCGACGTAATAATTGCATCGTCGAATTTATCCATTGAGCCAAATATATACATTAGGTGATGTAGTTATCGCACCGCTAAATATACACATTAAGTGACGTAATGTATTACATGTGTCACCAAAAATCAAATTCTTAATATTATTTGGTTAAATATTAATTTTTTTTCATAAAATCTTTATATACATGCATTCATCTATACACATTTCATTGAAAATAAAAACACACAAGTATTTATTTAAACTCAATTAAAGCTAAATAAAAAAAATTAAATTATTCTTCTAAGTACAAATGTTTATCAATACTCATTTCTATTAAGGATCAGTAACATAAAACCAACATCCATAACATCAACTGAAGGACTACAAAAAAATTGTCTTTGAAGATGATGCCACATCTTTTTTGAAATGCCAAATAAAATAGTAGATACTGATGGCTAATATGATCCGTTCGCAGGCCACTGAAGTCCATCGTCCATCTATATAAAAAATAAAAGAAAAGAATAACAATTAGTTTTTCATGAAGTAGTTAAGTTATTTTCTAATGATAAGAATCAACTTAAAGAATTATATTATATTAGAAATTAATGTATTATGTGCTAGATACTAACCAAGAAGAAGGCATCTCTTGATCGTCACCTGATGAACTCTCTCCACTCTGACTCTCTGAAATAAGACCTGCCCGTCGTAGGGTATTTATCGCAAAAGACTGAAAAGTCTGAAACTCTTCAATTTTTTTGTTTTGGTGTTCAATCTGTTGTTGTTGACTTTCATTCAGGCCTTTAAGTGATATTAGCTCTTCTCTAAGGCTCCTCACCTCCTCTGTTTATGCCCGGAAAAGATCAGCAGTCCTAGAGGATGAGGGCTTTGGGCCCACCCCAAATTCTCTCAAGTACCCAGACCTTAAGCCAAGGACTTCAATAGACATCTCCTCCTGACTCATAGGTACTGCATCAGGTTGCGAACACTTATCTTGTAATTCTACAAATGTTTCCTGTCATTTTTACAAGAACTAAACAAATTAGTTTTATTAAAAAATAAAATTATAATGATTTAGAAAAAAATATTGTCTAGTTACGTACATGATTTTTCTTGCACATCTCATGCATCCAATCATTCTTTTTCTTACTCCAATGAGACTCCTTATAGAAATCCGCAATATGAGGTTTTTTACCGTTATTTTCTATCGCCTGATTTTAATATCAACCCTCGAACTAACCCCTTGTATTGGTGCGCCCGCTCTGATCTCCTTTCCAAGCTCCATCATAAAAGATGGAGCATTAATCCCCACTGACACATTGTACTCCTCTGGGACCTCCACTGGAAGCTTACCAAACCGTGCCACAAGCTTCTCTGTCCCCTTGCCTTTAATTTGGTTAGCCCCCGTGTACGCCTCGTGCTCGTAGCTGAGGCTGCAAAGAACACAATGATGTTTTCAGTTAGTATACATAACACAGTAAAGTAAGATGAAAGTTCAATACATAAAAATTTTAGAATTTCTACCAACACTGCTGGCCTCAGTAGGTGGACTAGTAATAGGTTCATGTGGGGTCAGTACAAGGTGAGATTGTCGAGGCTGACGTTGTGACTGTGTCCTCTCCGTTGGAGACACTGTAGGTGTGAAAGCTGATGGAAGATGGATCTGTTTACGTCCGGGAGCCATTGGTACGATCTGACAAAACAAAATGAGTCACGGACATTAAATGTTATGAAGTTTCACATTAAGTATATTGGCAAGTTTAAAGCAGAAAACATCATCAAAAGACAAAGCTAAAGAAGAAAACATCATCAAAAGAATGACATATAGGGGAGAAACTTGACAAGAAGCTCTCGGAGCCATTCGACAAATCCCAATCCCACCAATAGGCATTATCCTTTAGTATGTACTCTCTCAGAAAATGGGAAATACTCAAAACCTGCATGGCCCGAGAATTTCTCCTTATGAAGCGGGATTCGTTTGTTTACGTGTTCAAGACCACTCAGGTAGTTCTATGCTTCCTGATATACTTTTTGTTGCTCTAGTAGAGCTTGTTGCCAATCCATCTATTATATTCATGGATGAACCCATATCTGGTCTCGATGCAAGAGCGGCTGCCATTGCCATGCGTGCTGTGAAGAATATAGTCGATACAGGAAGGACAGTTGTGTGCACTATCCACCAGCCAAGCATCAATATATTGGAGTCATTTACTGAGGTAAAAACAAAAAAAAAATTACAACTATATCTGAGTATTACCTTCATAGTTTTTCAAAACTAAAAACATGGGTAACATTGTTGCACTATTTCTTAAAGGATGTGCACATTTAAACAAACTTATCTGAATAGATAAGAAAAGATCACGGTTTTTATCAAAAATCTAAAAACAAAGCACACGAGGTAAAGGCGTTCAAACAGGCAATGTTGTACTCAATAATGAAATTCTGAGTTGGAAAAAAAAATAGAATTTTATACTATTAGTAGCTAAATCAAAGGCTATCAACATAATATCACAATTACGTGAAATTCCTATTGTATAATTCCAACATGGCACATAGCAATCCATTCACAACAATGCATTAAATTTTATGCAGTTGCTTCTTATGAAAAGAGGAGGGCAGATCATTTATTGGGGACCAATGGGATGGCATTCAAGCAAACTGATTGAATAGTTTGAGGTAAGCAAACTGATGGCATTCAAGCAAACTGATTGCAGTTCAGTAATGTCTTGAAAATTGCTTCTAAAGTACATCGGCATATACCATAACTAATGCTTCATGATCACAATTGCTATAAGTTAGATGCGATAGTTCTACATAATTACTTGTTTCCAAACAGCAGCCAATTAAACCATGAAGAATAAATCACTATTTAGCCTATTGCACTGCAGCTTAGTAGAGAAACTCGTTCTAGTTTTGGATCAATCGGGATCGATCGATGAATGTATCAAAAAACCAACTGGATGCGGATTGGTTGGAGCCCACTCAGATCGATCGATGAATGTATCAAAAAGTAAGCCCACTGGAATCAAACCAGTTGAACTCTCTATGGATTCATCAAAAAATTATAGAAGAGCTAACCGATTGAACTCCTTGTGGATCAGCCTGGACCAAGCAAGTTGATCAAGGGGTGACCCATAGCTCAGATCATAGGACATTGTCCAAGAATAAGTGCATTTTCCTATGAAAAAATTTAAGTGCATTGTCCTATGAATAAGCTCAGTACCTGGGCATTGTCCTATGAAAAATCCTTCTATTTGACATTTTGTCCTATGAAAAATCCTTCTAAGCTCAGGTACCGAAGCTTATTAAAAAATCCTCTTGTTTTTAGCTTCTTCACTGTCCACCACAATGCCCAGGTACCGAAGCTTATGCAATTGGAGATTCCGATACTTGTTCAGCAGTCCGCTCGAAATGACGTAGGATAACACCATCTGATACAAATAAGACCACAGGTGCACGACGCTGACCAGTAGATGGAGTAAACACCAAAACACACCCAGCAGAAAACTCAAAAACATTGACATTTGGAACATCTGCACATTCAAAACACCACAAAAGGCATCGACTTTAACATTTCTAAAAACTGATATTTTTACAAAACAGACTTCTTATTTTTGAACCCTTAATCGATGGGTTGCCCACCCGGGTCTGACCCAAGATTTGTTGTCTTTGGTCATTGTTCGTAACTATGATACATAAAATGACAGAATTTAAATAAATCAAAAACCCACAGTAAATTACTTGTTACACACCTAAATCTCCATGAAAACAAAAAAAAATACATGGTCTGATAACCTTAAACAGATTATTGACAAACCCACCTAGGTTTCCAAAGATTTAGAGCAAAAAGGGACAGGGTATGAAGCAAAAATCCAATTAAACCTATAGGCAGATAATGGATTGATCAAAAACATTTATGCTTGCCATTACGACGAACGAGACCTGATCGGGGAGAGTGTCGGCTCCGGCTGCGGTGCTTCGCTCCGGCCGGCTGCTCCTCTCCGGCAGATTGTGCTCCGGCCACCGCACACCACACACGCACTACGAAGGAGAGAGAGATTGAGAGAGGAAAAGAGAGAGTGAGGGAGATCAGAGAAGGGTGAGGGGGGAATCGGATAGGGGAAAGGGGCTCGGATTGTGGAAGGGGGGAGAAGGGGTTCGGGTAGGGGAGAAGGGGGGTTGGGCTGAGGAAGAGGTGGCTGTGGGGTTTAAGCAGTAAAGGGGGCGGCGGGAATCCGGGGCGGCGGCGCGACAGTAGAGGGGCGGCGGTCGGCGGCTTTGGGGGGAGGGCTGGGGTCAGATCGGGTTTGGGTCCGAGAGGGAGAGAGAGAGACCAGAGAAAGAGAGAATAGAGGAAGAGAGAGGGAGAGAGAAGAGAGAGAGAGGAAAGGGGGGAAAAGGGGGGTCACGGGTCTGGGTTTGGGGAGGGTAGTGGGTTTAGGTTTTAATTTATTTTATTTTATTTTATTTTTTGTTGTTTTGTTTTCTTTTATTTTTATTTTTTTTTTGTTTTGTTAAGTTTAGTTTAGTTTCTTATTCTATTTTTCTTTTTTCTTTTTTCTTTTTTTTTTCAAAACCCGGTCATTACACAGCACAGCTTGATCGGATCACACAAAAAAAAAAAAGAGGGAGGGGGCGAACCTGTCGGGTTCCCTATTATCAGCAGTGGCTCCGGCCCCTTTGCTCCGATGCCTTCCTCCTTGCTCAATCCGGTGCGCCGCTACGTGCAGCCCACCACAGAAAGAGAGAGAAATCTATGGCGAGAGAGGGAGATGACGAGATTGGGAAGGGGTGGAGAGGGATCGGTGTTTAGGGCTTAGAAAGAGGGGCGGCTGAACAGATTGAGAAGGGCTGTGGGGATTTCGGGAGGGCTAGAGAGGGGAACGTGTGAGAGTTTTTCGGGATTGAGAGAAAGAGAGAGATTTGGGTGCGCAGAGAAGATACATATGGGTGAGGGTGGCGGGAATTAGATTAGAGGTCAGGATGGAGTCAATTCTAATTTAGGGTTGGGGCTGTTGGATGGCTGAGATGAAATTGGATGGTGAAGGAATTAAAAGATGGGAAAGAGAAATGGGAGGTCGTAGGGGGTTGGTTTCGGGTAAATAGAAGGGATGGAGATCAGGTTTCGGGTACATAGAGATCGCAATTGCATTTCGGGTACATAGAGATAAAGGCTTGGGGAAGAGATCGCATTTACCAATACCTGATCCACTGTTTGAGAGAATAAATCCACTATTTGAGAATAAATCCACTGTTTGAGACTTGGGGAAAAGATTGCATTTACCAATACCTGACCCACTATTTGAGACTTGGGGAAGAGATCGCATTTACTAAATAAATCGGGAAGAGATCGCACTTGACCCGACCCGACCCGTTTAACCCGTTTACTAAATGGATCGGGTCGTGTCAGGTCGGGTTGGCTCGGGTTGGGTCAACAAAACCTATGTAAACTTGCCGGGTTGGGTCAAGACAAGTCGGATTGGGCCGGGTTTGATCGGGTTGGGTCGGGTTGGCTCGGGTCGGGTTGACATGACCCATTTGGTAAACGGGTCAAGTCGGGTCAATCGGGTTATAAGTACAAACCCGAACCCGACCCATTAAATAAACGGGTCAATCGTGTCAACCCTTTATGACCCGAACCCGTTTAGGCCAAACCCAAACCCGCTAACTTCGGGTCGGGTTGGCGGGTCGGGTCAAGGATTGCCACCCCTAGGTTTGAGACGTGAGGAAGAGATCGCACTTGCCTTTATTCTCAGGTATATGAAGGGATGGCAATCAGGTTTTCCTAGAGAGAGAAAATCATGCGGCTATAGAGGTGATTTCGGGTACAACTTTAATCGGTTTCCATGCATGGCTAGAGTGTTTGTGCATTGATTTGCATATATGGGGTTTCAATCGTGGGGCTGTTGGATGGCTGAAATGAAATTGGATGGTGAAGATTTAAGGAGGGGTAGAAAGGATCCATATGAAAAAGGATTGTGAGTTGTTATGTAAAGAGAGAATAAATGCTCGAGGAATTAAAAGACCCAGACCAATCCATTTAACCACTACAACACAAATGATCTGTTGCGGCGGAATAAACGACGACCATCCCTACCCGGCCGAAAAAGGAATCAAATCTGGTGGCCATTCAACTCCGCCAGAAAAGCTTGAGCAAATACAGCGGCTAATGTCCACCGGCCGAAATAAAATAAGCAAATCCGGCAGCCAAAGTCCACCGACCGAAAAAAAAGAGAAAATCCGGTAGCCAAAGTCCACCGACTGGAAAAATAATTAAGCAAATCCGGCGGCCAAAGTCCACCAGCCGAAAAAATTGAGCAAATCCGACGGCCAAAGTCCACCGGCTGAAAAAAAAAAAAGAAAAACAAATCCAGTGGCCAAAGTCCACCATCCAAAAAAAAAAAGGGAAAATCCAGCGACCATCCAACACCGTCGGAAAAGCTTAAGCAAATGCAGCAACATAGCCGCTGTTAAAGCCCATGTATAAGCAGCGAATTGATCGTTTAAAGCTTTTAAGATGGGTGCATATGCGGCCACCAGTTTCGACTGTCAACTTGCCGAAAAAATATTTAACCGGCCATATTTAGCTGCCGATAAAGTCCATATCTGTTATAGTGAACTAATCATGTCTAGACTCCAAACTCGTACTAGACCCGTTTAAAAACGGGTAGACCCAATAAGACGGTTGTGGAGTTTTAAATTCTTGCATTCTCCTAACGATTCTACGACGTATGAAAAACATCGCCATAAAAAATTGAGAATCTGCGTCGTCATAAACAATATTTCCAAAAACAAGGAATTTTGCGACGCATAACTATGTCGCCGATTGCAACTAGCAGCATACTTAGTCTCGTCGCCAAAACTTTTAATTTTCCGCGACAAATTTATTTCGTCGTGAAAAGTAAATAATTTAGCGACATCTTATTGTGTCGCCAAATAGTCATTAATCGTCGCCAAAAAGTGCTCTGTGAAAATTTTATTTTACAGAACGATTCTGCGACGCACATACAACGTCGCTATAAAAAATTAAGAATCTGCGACGCACAACTACGTCACCAATTGCAACTAGCAGCGCACTTAGTCCCGTAGCCAAAATTTTTAATTTTTCGCGACATAATTTATTTCGTCACGAAACTAAAAAAATTTAGCGACGTCTAACTGCGTCGCCAAATAGCCATTTACCGTCGCCAAAAAACTTAATCCTACTAGGCGTGAACTCAACTATGCTAGCAAAGTTTTAGCGACACGATTTTGCGACGAATAAGATATTGCGTCGCGGAAAGACAACTTTCGGCGACGGAAAATGATATGTGTCGCAGAAACGCGTCGCTAAAGGTGCATTTTCTTGTAGTGTTCGTACGATCCATTCTAATTCATTCGCACGATCCATTCTAATTAATTCGTACGATCCATTCTAATTCATTCGCACGAATGTATCCATTCTAATTAATTCGTACGATCCATTCTAATTCATTCGTATGATCTATTCTTATTCATTCGCACGATCCAGTCTAATTGATTCGCACGATCCATTCTAATTCATTCGCACGAATGTATCCATTCTAATTCATTCGTACGATCCATTCTAATTCATTAATATGATCCATTCTAATTCATTCGTACGATGCATTCTAATTCATATGCACAAAGGTATCCATTCTAATTCATTCGTACGATCCATTCTAATTCAGGATCGTACGAATGAATTAGAATGGATAGATTCGTGCGAATGAATTAGAATTGATCGTACGAATGAATTAGAATGGATCGTGCGAATGAATTAGAATGGATCGTACGAATGAATTAGAATGGATCGTACGAATGAACTAGAATGAATACATTCGTGCGAATGAATTAGAATGGATCGTACGAATAAATTAGAATGGATCGTATGAATGAATTAGAATGGATCTTACGAATGAATTAGAATGGATCGTACGAATGAATTAGAATGGATCGTACGAATGAATTAGAATGGATACATTCGTGCGAATGAATTAGAATGGATCGGACGAATGAATTAGAATGGATCGTACGAATGAATTAGAATGGATCGGACGAATGAATTAGAATGGATCGTACGAATGAATTAGAATAGATCGTACGAATGAATTAGGATGGATACATTCGTGCGAATGAATTAGAATGGATCGGACGAATGAATTAGAATGGATCGTACGAATGAATTAGAATGGATCCTATGAATGAATTAGAATGGATCGTGCAAATGAATTAGAATGGATCGTATGAATGAATTAGAATGGATCGTGCTAATGAATTAGAATTGATCGAATGAATGAATTAGCATGGATCGTGCTAATGAATTAGAATGGAACGTACGAATGAATTAGAATGGATCGTGTGAAAGAATTTGAATGGATTGTATGAATGAATTAGAATGAATTCGTACGATCCATTCGAATTCATTCGCAGGATCCATTCTAATTCATTCATACGATCCATTCTAATTCATTCATACAATCCATTCTAATTCTTTCACACGATCCATTCTAATTCATTCGTAGGATCCATTCTAATTCATTCGTACAATCTATTCTATTTCATTCGTACGATCCATTCTTACTCATTCGTATGATCCATTCTATTTCATTCGGACGAATGTATCCATTCTAATTTATTCGTACGATCCATTCTAATTCATTCAAACGATCCATTCTAATTCATTCGTATGATCCATTCTAATTCATTCACACGCGGCCAGGGTCTGCTTCGGGCGAGCTTGGGCGCCTGCCGTGGGCGGTCTGCGCCGAGAGTTTTGACTCCCAGTATTTCACAAACACTGGGCGGCCACGAGCATCAGCCACGAGCGATCTCCTTCCGGTGCGTACGATCAATTCTAATTCATTCGCACGAATGTATCCATTCTAGTTCATTCGTACGATCCATTCTAATTCATTCGTACGATCCATTCTAATTCATTCGCACGATCCATTCTAATTCATTCGTACGATCCATTCTAATTCATTCATGCGATCCATTCTAATTCATTCGTAAGATCCATTCTAATTCATTCGCACAAATGTATCCATTCTAATTCATTCGTACGATCCATTCTAATTCATTCGCACGATCCATTCTAATTCATTCGTAAGATCCATTCAAATTCATTCACACGATCCATTCTAATTCATTCGTACGATCCATTCTAATTCATTCGCACGATCCATTCTAATTCATTCGTACGATACATTCTAATTCATTCGCACGAATGTATCCATTCTAGTTCATTCGGACGATCCATTCTAATTCATTCGTACGATCCATTCTACTTCATTCGCACGATCCATTCTAATTCATTCGTACGATCCATTCTTACACATTCATACGATCCATTCAAATTCAGTCGTACGATCCATTCTAATTCATTCGCACAAATGTATCCATTCTAATTCATTCGTACGATCCATTCTAATTCATTCGCACGATCCATTCTAATTCATTCATACGATCTAATCTAATTCTTTGAGACGATCCATTCTAATTCATTCGTACGATCCATTCTAATTCATTCGCACGAATATATTCATTCTAATTCATTCGTACGATCCATTCTAATTCATTCGCACGATCCATTCTAATTCATTCGTACGATCCATTCTAATTCATTCGCACAAATGTATCTATTCTAATTCATTCGTACGATCTGTTCTAATTCATTCGCACGATCCATTCTAATTCATTCGTACGATCCATTCTAATTCATTCGTACGATCCATTCTAATTCTAATTCATTCGTACGATCCATTCTAATTAATTCGTACGATCCATTCTAATTCATTCATACGATCCATTCTAATTCATTCATACGATCCATTCTAATTCATTCGCACAAATGTATCCATTCTAATTCATTCGTATGATCCATTCTAATTCATTCGCACGATCCATTCTAATTCATTCGTACGATCCATTCTAATTCATTCGTACGATCCATTCTAATTCATTCGTATGATCCATTCTAATTAATTCGTATGATCCATTCTAATTCATTCGTACGATCCATTCTAATTCATTCATACAATCCATTCTAATTCATTCGCACGAATGTATCCATTCTAATTAATTCGTACGATCCATTCTAATTCATTCGTATGATCTATTCTTATTCATTCGCACGATCCAGTCTAATTGATTCGCACGATCCATTCTAATTCATTCGCACAAATGTATCCATTCTAATTCATTCGTACGATCCATTCTAATTCATTAATATGATCCATTCTAATTCATTCATACGATCCATTCTAATTCATACTCACAAAGGTATCCATTCTAATTCATTCGTACGATCCATTCTAATTCAGGATCGTACGAATGAATTAGAATGGATACATTCGTGCGAATGAATTAGAATTGATCGTACGAATGAATTAGAATGGATCGTGCGAATGAATTAGAATGGATCGTACGAATGAATTAGAATGGATCGTACGAATGAACTAGAATGGATACATTCGTGCGAATGAATTAGAATGGATCGTACGAATGAATTAGAATGGATTGTACGAATGAATTAGAATGGATCTTACGAATGAATTAGAATGGATCGTACGAATGAATTATAATGGATCGTACGAATGAATTAGAATGGATACATTCGTGCGAATGAATTAGAATGGATCGGACGAATGAATTAGAATGGATCATACGAATGAATTAGAATGGATCAAATGAATGAATTAGAATGGATCGTACGAATGAATTAGAATGGATCGTACGGATGAATTAGAATGGATACATTCGTGCGAATGAATTAGAATGGATCGGACGAATGAATTAGAATAGATCGTACGAATGAATTAGAATGGATCGTACGAAGGAATTATAATGGATCGTATGAATGAATTAGAATGGATATATTCGTGCAAATGAATAAGAATGGATCGTATGAATGTATTAGAATGGATCATATGAGTGAATTAGAATGGATCGTACGAATGAATTAGAATGGATCGTATGAATGAATTAGAATGGATACATTCGTGTGAATGAATTAGAATGGATCGTATGAATGAATTAGAATAGATTTTGTGAATGAATTAGAACTGATCGTACGAATGAATTAGAATGGATACATTCGTGCGAATGAATTAGAATGGATTATATGAATGAATTAGAATGGATCGTTCGAATGAATTAGAATGGATCATATGAGTGAATTAGAATGGATACGATGGAATTAGAATGGATCGTACGAAGGAATTAGAATGGATCATACGAATGAAATAGAATGGATCGTACGAAGGAATTAGAATGGATCGTACGAAGGAATTAGAATGGATCGTACGAATGAATTAGAATGGATATATTCGTGCAAATGAATTAGAATGGATCGTATGAATGAATTAGAATGGATCGTATGAGTGAATTAGAACGGATAGTACGAATGAAGTAGAATGGATCGTATGAATGAATTAGAATGGATACATTCGTGCGAATGAATTAGAGTGGATCGTACGAATGAATTAGAATGGATCATACGAATGAATTAGAATGGATCTTATGAATGAATTAGAATGGATCATACGAATGAATTAGAATGGATCGTACGAATGAATTAGAATGGATACATTCGTGCGAATGAATTTGAATGGATCGGACAAATGAATTAGAATGGATCGTACGAATGAATTTGAATGGATCAAATGAATGAATTAGAATGGTTAGATTCATGCGAATGAATTAGAATGGATCGTACGAATGGATTAGAATGGATCGTACGAATGGATTAGAATGGATACATTCGAGCGAATGAATTAGAATGGATCGTACGAATGAATTAGAATGGATCATACGAATTGATTAGAATGGATCCTACGAATGGATTAGAATGGATACCTTTGTGCATATGAATTAGAATGGATCGTACGAATGAATTAGAATGGATCGTACGAATGAATTAGAATGGATCGTGCTAATGAATTAGAATTGATCGAACTAATGAATTAGCATGGATCGTGCTAATGAATTAGAATGGAACATACAAATGAATTAGAATGGATCGTGTGAAAGAATTAGAATGGATTGTACGGAATGAATTAGAATGGATTGTATGAATGAATTAGAATGGATATATTCGTGCGAATGAATTAGAATGGATCATACGAATGAGTAAGAATGGATCGTACGAATGAAATAGAATGTGTGGGTGCAAATTTTGGCAGAAGTTTACCAGCTACCGCGGGACCCACCGGCCCTGCCCGGTGGATCCCACGAGGACCACCGCGGGACCCACCGGCCCTGCCTGGTGGGCCCACGAAGACTACCACGGGACCCATCAGCCCTGCCTGGTGGGCCCACGAGGACCACCGCGGGATCCACCGGCCCTGCCTGGTGGGCCCACGAGGACCACCGCAGGACCCACCGGCCTTGCCCGGAAGGCCCACGAGCTGTAGAATTCCCCAGAAGACGGTAGCGGGGCCCGCTAGCTTTACCTAGAGAATCCCCAGATACGACAGCAGAAAACCACCATTTGCCCCGGAATTCCTCCCCGGGAAGTCTATAAAATAGCAAAGCCTTCGAATGTAAAAAAGGGAGAGATCTGAAATCGAACTCTCAGTTCTAAAAAACCAGAGCTCTGGGATTTCCAACTTCCCATCTTCCACCTCTCTTTGATCTTCTTTTTCTCTCGAAGAGATCAGAGTTTTCAGTGATACTCGGCCTGTCGAGATCACTTCAATATAAGTGTTAGTGAATTCGGGTTGCTCCCTATAGCACGGAGACGTAGGCTTCGGCTGAACTCCGAGATCACCTCTCTTGTGTCAAACTCTCTCTGATTGCCTCTCTGTTTACATATCGAAAGAGGTAACTTCAACTCTAATTGACAGATCGATCAACGATCTTCAATTCGAACCTTCAATTGATTGGTGCTGCGAGAGTCTTCGGGTCGGCACGAAGATTTTCCCCCACAGTTTGGCGCCGTCTGTTGGATCCGATCAAAAAGTCCAACTCTCCGTTACTACTTGATCGGTTGAACCTACAACTGATCTTGATAGTCAAACTTCCTCGCCCTCTCGGTTCATCAGACAACTGAACGGCACTCTCGTTGCACCTTTCGCTCTCTGAATGGCGAAGACGAAACATCAAGGTCAACCAGAAGGAAGTAACACTCAACAACAAGCTCGTCCTGAGACTCGTTCAATGAGTCAAAGGCTCAACTTCGGACAGCCCCTTGCTGTTCCTGAGATGGGGGTTCGTTCAGGGAGTGGCAAGTCTGTCGATCGACCTATCGCCCACCCCGCGCGACAGTCGATTTGGCAAACAACACCAGCTCCTGCTGAAGACCCTCCGTCGACCTACCAAATTTCTACAGTCGACTTCCAATTGCTCCAATTGGCAAAACAGAACGCCACCCTCACTGCTGAGAGGGATGCTCTGAAGAAAGCAGCTTCCGAGGCTGGGATCGCTCTACCTCTTCCCTCTGCAAGCGAGAGGGTCGATCTTCCATGACATTCAATCCACTCCGAACAACGGAGGTCAATGGGTACTACTGCCCTCGAGAGGATTCGACGTGATCCAACCCCCTCTGCTGCCCCCTGGAAGCAGAGTGTTTGGGATCGCCTCGAAGATGAGTCATCCCAATCTTCTTCTGGCCACAACTGCGACAAGAGAATACCTTCGAAGCTCAACATACCAAGGAGGCATCAGATGAAAGGCGCTCCTTCAAAGAGTCGAGTTTCCCCTTCCATCCCACTTCAACGTGGGTTTGAATCGGACCTCCGACATCAACTTCAGCCGGCAAATACTTCGATGCCTGAGCAAGACCTTGCGATCTTGCCTCTTGACCCACCTCTAGGTCGAGGACATGGTCGCAGGGATGGCTATTCTTCTGCCGGACCTCTACATCGAAGTCTCTTTGAGACAACATTTCCAAGAGGATGGAGAACTCCTGTCCTCCCCAAATTCAACTGCGTTCGAGGAGATCCTACTCTCCATATTCTCGCATTCAAGCAAGCTTTAACACCGCACGAAGAAGAAAACAATGTGCTCTGCCGCACCTTCGCAGGAAGTCTCGATGAGCCGTTGCTCGACTGGTATCACAATCTCCGAGCTGGGTCTATTACCCAGTTTGATGTTTTAGCTAAACTCTTCGTGCAGCATTATCAGCTCAATCTAAAGCCCGAGAAGAAGCTCGACTCTCTATATCGGCTAAGGATGGGTGCTGACGAGACTCTCCAAAGTTTCACTAGGAGGTTTCGCAACGAGCATGCTGCCCTCTCTGGAAGACATCTGGATGATGAAGACATTATGTTGGCTTTCCAGAACGCTCTCCGCTTCGATCTACACATCTACAACGACTTCATCCGTAATCCCCCTCCTTCTCTGGGTGCTATGTTCGATCGAATCCAGAGAGAGATCGAGGTCGAAGACGATCAAGTCGCTCGTAAAGGGCGAGAAACAAAACGAAGGCCTGCGGAAAGAGAAGCTCCTAAGTATGCCGCCAAGGCTCACAACGCTGATGCAGCAGCCCCTCCAGCCAACAAACGATCAAAGAATGATGGACGTCGATCTCCAACGAAGACCACTTTCACCGAGTGGAATATGCCGGTCGAACAGATACTCGACCGCATTCAACATGAAGAGTTCGTTCGAAGGCCCAACCCTCTTCAGCCGAACTCGAAATTTACAGCTGATAAAACAGTATATTGCGACTTCCACCGAAGTCACGGCCACTCCACCGATCGGTGTTTTCGGCTGAAGTTCCATCTTGAAGACCTATTGCGAGAAGGCCATCTTCAAGAATTCGTCAAAGGCGGACATGATCAACGCCGAGCCTCTGCAAAGGGGAAAGAATTGTGTTGGGTACATCAAATCTCCTCCAATCGGCAACCAATATCTGTGAAAGCCAATATCTTTGGCATTCACGGATCATTGCACAATCAATCAATAACCGGGAAAGAAGTGGATCGACAAGTTCGACGCATCTTCCATGTTCGTGCTGCAGCAAACAAGGAAGACACTTGGATCGAGAAGCCCATCGAAGGTTTGGCTTGGCCCTCTATCGTCTTCAATGACGCAGATCTTCAAGGAGTTCACACTCCCCATCGAGACCCCCTTGTCTTGAAACTCCTCATCGACGGAAGCACTGTCAACCGGATCCTCATCGACACCGGAAGCTCCGTCGACATTATGTTCTCGGATTGCTTCAAGCGTCTGGGACATAAGTATCAAAGCCTTGACGTCGTTCCAACGGTGATCACTGGTTTCAACGACGAACAAAGCATCACGGTGGGCGAGTCCAGATTTACCATCGACCTCAGCCGAGAGACTCGAGTCTCGGTGAGGTTTGCAATCATCGAAGGAATGTCTAGCTACAACGCCATTCTTGGGCGGCCATTCCTCCACCAGATCAATGCCATCTCCTCTTCTTATCACCAACTTCTCAAGTTTGCAACAGGAGAAGGCATCGTCTGCATTCGAGGTGATCAACAAGCTGGAAGGTCTTGTGAGGCTACTGCGGCTAAAACAGATCGAAAGATCAACATTGCTCCTCCAAAGCGGCCACGAGATGAAGCTGGTCCCTCTTCCAAATAGCAATCAAAGGAGATTCCGCTGACCGAACCTCCACCAATCAAATGGGAAACATCACCTTCAATTGAAGAAATCATCCCTATCAACATTGGCAGTGGAGATCTCCCTCGACAAACATTTATTGGTACCGGTCTTAGCGACGCAGAAGCGCAAGACATGGTATCCTTCCTCCAGTCCAATATCGACGTCTTCGCCTGGTGTTTCGAAGACATGCCTGGTATCAATCCGGATGACGCTTGTCACCGACTTGCAATCAAAGAAGAAATAAAACCTGTCAAGCAAAAGCCACGCACCATCCGGCCAGAGCTGCAAGTTGCTGTTCAAGAAGAAATCACCAAGCTACTCGCAGCAGGCTTCATCCGAGAAGTAGAGTATCCTACCTGGATCTCTAACATAGTTGCTGTTCCAAAGAAGAATAGGAAAGTCAGAGTCTGCATCGACTTCACCAACCTCAACAAGGCTTGCCCCAAAGACCCATTCCCCATGCCAAGAATCGATAGACTCGTCGATGCCACTGCTGGCCACGAGCTATTATCTTTCATGGATGGGTATTCTGGATACAATCAAATTCCACTTCATGCAGACGATCAAGAGAAGACTTGCTTCGTGACTAGCCGAGGTCTCTACTGCTACAACGTAATGCCATTCGGCCTCAAAAATGCTGGATCCACCTATCAACGGTTAGTCACAAAAATGTTCGAAGATCAGATCGGCCGCAACGTCGAAGTCTATGTCGATGATCTCCTCACCAAGAGTTCCATTCGGAGCAAGCATCTTTCTGATCTGGCAGAAACCTTTCAAGTTCTTCGAAAATATCGTATGAAGCTCAATCCAGCCAAGTGCGCTTTCGGAGTTCAATCTGGTAAATTCCTGGGTCATCTTGTGACCAGGAGGGGTATTGAAGCCAATCCCGATCAAATTCGAGCCATCATCGATATGCCTTCACCTACAAATCGAAAAGAAGTTCAACGCCTGACAGGAAGGTTAGCAGCACTCAATCGATTCATCTCAAAATCTTCCGACAAATGCAAACCCCTCTTCGACAAACTACGAAAGGCGGATACTTCAGGGTGGAGTCCAATTTGTGAAGAAGCATTTCAAAGCATCAAGAAATATCTGGTGCAAGCTCCTATCTTGACGGCTCCACTTCCACAAGAAGACTTATGGCTCTATCTCGCCGTAACCAATCAAGCAATCAGTGCAGTCTTAGTCAGTAGAAGAGAAGGCTTTGAGCATCCAGTCTATTATATCAGTCACACTCTTCTCCCGGCTGAAACTCGCTATTCAAAAACTGAGAAAGTCATCCTAGCCTTACTTACTGCATCGCGTCGCCTTCAACCATACTTCGTCTCTCACCAGATCACTGTCATTTCAGAACATTCGCTCAAAGACATCATTGACAAAGCTGGTCGAGCTGGTCGAATGACCAAATGGGTGATCGAAATGAGTTCCCTGGGGATTCAGTTCGAATCTCGCACTTCTATCAAAGGTCAAGCTATTGCTGATTTTCTAGCTGATTTTCCAGTTGAAGACCCCATCACTTGGGAAGAAGATGTCGATATGCGCTTGAAAGATGAGGACAATACTCCGATCAACCTTGCAACAAAAATTGATCCAAATCTCGAAGCTACTGCTGCAACTCCTCCATGGAAGCTTTATACTGATGGAGCTTCAAGTTCGATCGGTTCGGGAACTGGGATAGTCTTGGTGTCCCCCGAACTTGATCATCTCCAGAAAGCCACTCTCCTCGGATTCACTGCCACCAACAACGAAGCCGAATACGAAGCACTCATTTCTGGACTCGAGATGGCGAAATCCCTGGGGGTAGATCGAATTATCGTCTACAGTGACTCCCAATTGATCATAAGGCAAATCAATGGAGAGTACACAGCTCGCGAAGAAAGAATGCAACTCTACTTGGCCTTAGTACGACATCTTCAACAACGTTTTATTGCCGCTGAATTCATTCAAATCCCCAGAGCAGAGAACCGAGAAGCAGATGCCTTAGCCAATGCTGCCTCAGTTCTTGGAGACTCACTCGGAGGAAGGCAAATACAGATCGATTATCAAGAAGTATCCAAGACCACCCCCGATCAACAGATCCTTACTACTACAAAAGAATCTGGGGGTGGAGATCAGCTTGAAGACTGGAGACGATCAATTTATAATTTCTTCAAGCATGGCAAAATGCCGGAAGATCCAAATCAAGCCCGAAGAGTTCAAAGGAAGCTCCCATGCTACATTCTACAAGGAGAAGATCTATATTTCAAATCTCACAACGGGATGTTGCTCAAGTGCCTTGGTCCCGAGCAAGCACTGGCAATCCTAATTGATATCCACTCTGGAACTTGTGGGAATCATTCGGGAGGAAGATCTCTTGAAGCCAAGACGAAACTACAAGGGTACTACTGGCCAACAATGGCAAGGGATGCTCAACAAGTTGTTCAAAGATGTGAGCCATGCCAAAGACACGCTCGAGCTATTCATCTCCCTGCAGATGAGCTTCATCAACTATCAAGTCCCTGGCCATTCCATCAATGGGGGTTAGATTTCTTGGGTCCTTTCCCTCCAACTCCAAGCAAGAAGAAGTATCTACTGCTGGCCACGGATTATTTCACCAAATGGGTTGAAGCTGTGCCCCTCTTCCGAGAGACTGACGACGAAGTGATCAAATTCATTCGGCGCAACATCTTCTCAAGGTTTGGTACACCTCAAATTCTTGTTGCTGACAATGGAGCTCAGTTTGACTCCGACAAGTTTCGAGAGTTCTGTCTCAACAACGGTATCAAGCTATTCTATTCAACTCCAAGATATCCTCAATGCAATGGCCAAGCTGAAGCCTCAAATAGAGCCATACTTGGTATACTCAAGAAAAAACTCAATAACAAGAAAGGATTGTGGGAGCAAGTCCTACCTGAAGTTCTTTGGGGATATCGCACAACTCCGAGAAGATCAACAGGGTTTTCACCCTTTCCTCTAACATATGGATCGGAAGCAGTACTCCCAACAGAAAATATATCAAGCACTTTGAAGACCAAAGCTGTTGAAGAAGGAATCAATGAAGAACTTCGGATCAATGATCTAGACTTCTCCGAAGAATTACGAGATCAAGCATCACTTCGTGTGGCCAAGTACCAACAGAAGATCAAAAGAGCCTACGACAAGAAAATCTACAAGAGACAGTTCCCAGTGGGCAGCTTAGTTCTCAGAGCAGTTTTCTACAACACCAAAGAACACAGCAGTGGGAAGCTTGCTCCCAACTGGGAAGGTCCATATATCGTTGAATCAGTAGGAGGCAAAGGTTCTTACAGACTGGTCACACCAGAAGGAGATAGATTGCCTCGAGCTTGGAATTCTAGACACCTCAAGATGTTCTACCCATGATGTAAATTCTGTGATAAATAAAGTTCTCTTTCAAATGTTCAAATGTTCAAATGTGTTCAGCTTTTCAATTCAAGTTCTAAAGCAGCTTCAAATTCAAGTTACCAGGTCTTTTAACAAGTTTGGGTGTTAGAGTTGTGACTCAACCCCTTACTAGCAAATGTTAAAAACTGACCATATTCAAGTTAAAGTCTTTTAACAAGTTGGGGTGTTAGAGTTGCGACTCAACCCCTTACTGGCAAATGTTAAATTGACCTTCAAGTTTCAATGTTCAATTTCAATCAATTTCGATATCGTCTAATAAGTTTGGGTGCTTGAGTTGCGACTCAACCCCTTACATTCGAATGTTACATGAATTCCAGTTCAAATTTTCAAGTTACAATAAGTTTGGGTAATTGAGTTACGACTCGACCCCTTACATTCAAGTGTTTGTATCTATTCAACATTCCAATACCATTCCGAGCACAACATTCAAAGGCATTCAACACAAGGCATTCAATTTTCAAAACATCAAAAATCTCTATTATCAAAAATTGATCAAGTACAGGAGTGAGCTGCTACAATGCAAGAGTTTACAAGTGTAAACAACCAAGAAAAGGAAGAAATACATCAGGGTTTGGCTACGCTTGGAGCACGCGACTTCTCTCCTTCAGATTCGCCACGAGGCTTGCTCGCAACCGAAGCTTTAGAAGATCGGACACTGCTAACATGTGCCCTGAGTGCCTCTGCCGCTTTCTCAGCTGTTTCTTTATAACTCTTGCATTCAGACAATGCATGCTCCAAGGCCTTCTTGGAAGTCTCCTCCCTGGCAGCAAAAGCAGCATGTTGAGCAGCAAGTCGTTCTTTCAGCTCCGTGATCTCGATAGTGCGACCGCAGGACACGTTCTCAACCTTGGAGAGTCGATTCTTCAAGGATTCAAGCTCGTGACTCTGCGCCTCACAACGATCCTGCAGCCCCTTGATCTCCAGCTTCCCCTTGCGAAGATCCTCGATCTTGGCCTTGAGAGATTGTTTCTTTGAACTCAGGAGCTCCCTCAGCCCATCTCTTTCCTCGCTCACAGCTTTCAGTTCAGCTATCAAACGGGTTACCTCAGAGGCGGCTTCCCGTTCTCCTGCCTTCCTGGAGAGCTTGCTTGCGATTCTCAAACAGGCTGAGTTCTGCAAATAGACAAAGAGTTAGAATTATTCTGAAGATACAATTCGAACAATTGATCAAAGCATATGCACATACCACTACTTCAAGCCGATCGAAGGCTTCTTCAAAAGTAGCTTCAGGAAGATTGCAAAGCTTCCGGAGCGTGTTAGTAGGATGGTTGATGTCAACATCACCCAAACTTCTTATCTTCTTAGCCGGGCCAGCAGGTGTACCTACAATCCATGCAGCAATTCTAAGTGTTAGTATATTTTCAAGCTTCAAAGACAAGATAGTCAATCAAAACAGGTTAGTACAGATACCTGAAGCCTCGACTTGGGGAGCCTTTCCCTTCCCACTGCCGGAGCTCTTACCCTTGGGGGTCGATTTCTCCTTGGTGGGGGTTGACTCTGGCAAGGGTTGAGGAGTAGCTTCACCAACCCGACTTCCTCTCTCCAAATGAGCAGGAGAGGGAACGTCTCGAGGAGGTGAAGCTCCCCCTTCGTCCTCGTGCCCGCTCGAATGGTCGAGCCCTGCCACCATGGCAGCCACCTCTTCAGCCAGAGATAGTGAGGGGGGTGGGGGTTGTTCAACCTCCACACCCCCACTTGTAGTTGCCCCTTCCAGGCGGGGAACATCAGGAGGTATCTGATCAAGGGGTGTGGGGTTGCTTCCAACCCCACCACTCCCCGATATCCTGATCTTGAAGCGGAGGGGGTTCTTCTTCAACTCCCCAAAGTCGTAGGTGGGAATCACCTTGGGGCCATCGCCCGTTGCATCCAAAACTTCCTCCATCTTGCGAGCCTTATCCTCGTTTATAAGGATAGGCTGCGATTCCTCGTCAGCACCACCAGTGGGGGTGGGAGGAATTTCTTCCTCATCACCCCCATATCCCTGACCACCATCAGTGGGGGTGGGAGGAATTTCTTCCTCACCACCCCCATCTTCATCATCCTCATCTTCATCTTCCCCATCTTCTTCGTCTTCCCCATCGCTGCCTGTGCCCTCATCTTCCTCATCTCCGCCCTCCTCCTCCCTCTCTACCTCTTCTTCGTCATCTTCATCATTCTTTTTCTCCTCATCCTCCTCCTGCTTGATGGGGACTTTTCTCTTCTTCTTCGCCGGGCCCTTTGGAATTACCAGCTTCTCCTTCGGGGGCAAGCTGCGCCTGGCTCCATAAACCTTCTTCTCGAATCGAAGCCTTCTGACAATTTTTCCAGACTGAGGGTCTTCCTCGTAATCAGAGTAGATGACATCATTGTCTTCGTATCGAAGCTTCGATTGATGGAGGAGGTTGGCCTTGCCGTGTCGGACCGGGCAGTTCGAGAACTGCTTCCAAGATCGGGTCCCACAGGTCAGCTCCAGGAAGAGATTATCGAGAGACCCCACCTGCTCCGGAGGCCACGCGAGAGCTCCTCCTGCACAGAACATGTCCGTCTCTTCCTGCACCTTGTACCGAGGAACCTCCGGGACTGACATAGGAGTCCAGGCACCCGACACCGACAAAGGCCAGTCCGTGTATAGCTTGTCGGAGCCGATGGTATCGATGATTGGGCGCAGTGCAGAGACACCCGTCAGATAATAGAAGGGGCTATCTTTCCTCCAGGCCCATCGGTAATGGTAAAAGAAATATCCAAACTCAATCCGATCTTCTTCACCTTCGGGAAGGCTGGAGTAGCATTTCCTCAGCTCCTCCTGGAAGTCTGACTCTACGCGACAGAAAGCGTAGATGATCCTCCAGGAGTTTCCAGTCACCTGCCCGGGACAGAGACCAGAAATATTCAATAACCTCGCAGCAAAAGGAGGCAGTGGAAGGCGCAGTCCGCAGTTAAGGTGGCCGATCGTAACGATAGTTCCCATCACTTGCTCCTTGCTCGCCCACGAAACAAAGACTGTCCGCCTGTCAATACCAAAAGCTGACAGAATTCCTGGAAGCGCTGGCCGGGACTTTCCCTCAGTAAAACATGCTAGCAGCTTATGCAGTTTCCCCCTCTTCGCATCTGTGAGTTTGCCCCCTATGTTATACCCAAATTCTGGTTCCACCGATAGAGGTAGTTGAGGGTGGAGGACAAACTTTGCCTTAGGGATCTGCTCTGGCCTTGATGGGGCTGAAGCAAACCCAACTCCCTGATGCCTCTTACCAAGTTGACCAAGTTCGATCAATTCGGCCCTGCCTTTGCCACGGCCCTTCGAGACAGTCGTTTCCTCGACAACTTCCTTCCCCTTTCTCTTGGATGGAACAGCACCCTTCTTCGAACTGCCCGAAGATGCCATTTGACTGATCGAAAGGAAATGAACAAGAAATGGGAAGCAAAGAATCTGGACTTCGAAAATTTTTGGAAGCGTGAGGCGAAAAATGACAGCCAGTGAAACTTATATACCCAGGGTAAAACAGGTGTGCAAATCGAGAAGACACGTGTCTTTACCATATCAAATCGCGTGTTTTTGTAGGTACACGTGGCATCCATCCGTAGCAAGCGCAAAACCAGGCGAACAGTCGCGACCAGGCGAAACGTCAGACCACCGGTCCAAGCAAACCACCGGTCCAAGTGAACCGGACCGCCGGTTCAGAAGAACCATTCAAAAAAAAAGAAGACCAATGATGCAAAAACAGAAAAAATCAAACTCCATCGATATTCAAAACTGCCAAAGATCAAAAGAGTAGAACAAGCTATGCCACTTCAAAAGCACAGGTTCAACTCAAACTTTTACCGGCTGATTTTAGCCGAACGGTCAAATATGACCGTTCGGCCGAAATCAACCGATCGGTCGATTTTCTACTAGATCCGGCGAAAAACTAAGGTTTTTTGCCGATCACCCAAACCTTGACCGGCTGATTTTAGCCGAACGGTCAAATATGACCGTTCGGCCGAAATCAACCGATCGGTCGATTTTCTACTAGATCCGGCGAAAAACTAAGGTTTTTTGCCGATCACCCAAACCTTGACCGGTTGATTTTAGCCGAACGGTCAAATATGACCGTTCGGTCGAAATCAACCGATCGGTCGATTTCCTACTAGATCCGGCGAAAAACTAAGGTTTTTTGCCGATCACCCAAACCTTGACCGGCTGATTTTAGCCGAACGGTCAAATATGACCGTTCGGCCGAAATCAACCGATCGGTCGATTTCCTACTAGATCCGACGAAAAACTAAGATTTTTTCCCGATCACCCAAACCTTGACCGGCTGATTTTAGCCGAACGGTCAAATATGACCGTTCGGCCGAAATCAACCGATCGGTCGATTTTCTACTAGATCCGGCGAAAAACTAAGGTTTTTTGCCGATCACCCAAACCTTGACCGGCTGATTTTAGCCGAACGGTCAAATATGACCGTTCGGCCGAAATCAACCGATCGGTCGATTTCCTACTAGATCCGGCGAAAAACTAAGGTTTTTATCCGATCACCCAAACCTTGACCGGCTGATTTTAGCCGAACGGTCAAATATGACCGTTCGGCCGAAATCAACCGATCGGTCGATTTCCTACTAGATCCGGCGAAAAACTAAGGTTTTTTGCCGATCACCCAAACCTTGACCGGCTGATTTTAGCCGAACGGTCAAATATGACCGTTCGGCCGAAATCAACCGATCGGTCGATTTCCTACTAGATCCGGCGAAAAACTAAGGTTTTTTGCCGATCACCCAAACCTTGACCGGCTGATTTTAGCCGAACGGTCAAATATGACCGTTCGGCCGAAATCAACCGATCGGTCGATTTCCTACTAGAGCCGGCGAAAAACTAAGGTTTTTTGTCGATCACCCAAACTTTGACCAGCTGATTTTAGCCGAACGGTCAAATATGACCGTTCGGCCAAAATCAACCGATCGGTCAAAATTCCACTGGATCGGTCAAAAAACCATGTTTTTTGACTGATCACTCATTCCTCGACCGGTTGAAATTGACCGTTCGATCAAATTTAACCGATCGGTCAAATTTGACCGATCTGTCAAATTTGACCGATCGGTCAAAATTGACCGATCGGTCAAAATCAACCGATCGGTCAAAATTCCACTGGATCGGTCAAAAAACCATGTTTTTTGACCGATCACTCAATCCTCGACCGGTTGAAATTGACCGTTCGGTCAAATTTAACCGATCGGTCAAATTTAACCGATCGGTCAAAATTGACCGATCGGTCAAAATCAACCGATCGGTCAAAATTCCACTGGATCGGTCAAAAAACCATGTTTTTTTGACCGATCACTCAATCCTCGACCGGTTGAAATTGACCGATCGGTCAAATTTAACCGATCGGTCAAATTTGACCGATCGGTCAAAATTAACCGATCGGTCAAAATCAACCGATCGGTCAAAATTCCACTGGATCGGTCAAAAAACCATGTTTTTTTTGACCGATCACTCAATCCTCGACCGGTTGAAATTGACCGTTCGGTCAAATTTAACCGATCGGTCAAATTTGACCGATCGGTCAAAATTGACCGATCGGTCAAAATTGACCGACCAATCTGTTTTGTGCTAACACTCGACAAGATTCTTCGTGCCTTTTTTCGACAGGGCGTTGCTATTTTTTGCACCAAATCCAAGCCAGCCAGAACGAACTCTAGCTAACTTGGAGGGGGTAACTGTGGGTGCATATTTTGGCAGAAGTTTACCAGCTACCGCGGGACCCACCGGCCCTGCCCGGTGGATCCCACGAGGACCACCGCGGGACCCACCGGCCCTGCCTGGTGGGCCCACGAAGACTACCACGGGACCCATCAGCCCTGCCTGGTGGGCCCACGAGGACCACCGCGGGATCCACCGGCCCTGCCTGGTGGGCCCACGAGGACCACCGCAGGACCCACCGGCCCTGCTCGGAAGGCCCACGAGCTGTAGAATTCCCCAGAAGACGGTAGCGGGGCCCGCTAGCTTTTCCTAGAGAATCCCCAGATACGACAGCAGAAAACCGCCATTTGCCCCGGAATTCCTCCCCGGGAAGTCTATAAAATAGCAAAGCCTTTGAATGTAAAAAAGGGAGAGATCTGAAATCGAACTCTCAGTTCTAAAAAACCAGAGCTCTGGGATTTCCAACTTCCCATCTTCCACCTCTCTTTGATCTTCTTTTTCTCTCGAAGAGATCAGAGTTTTCAGTGATACTCGGCCTGTCGAGATCACTTCAATATAAGTGTTAGTGAATTCGGGTTGCTCCCTATAGCACGGAGACGTAGGCTTCGGCTGAACTCCGAGATCACCTCTCTTGTGTCAAACTCTCTCTGATTGCCTCTCTGTTTACATATCGAAAGAGGTAACTTCAACTCTAATTGACAGATCGATCAACGATCTTCAATTCGAACCTTCAATTGACTGGTGCTGCGAGAGTCTTCGGGTCGGCACGAAGATTTTCCCCCACAGAATGGATTGTACGAATGAATTAGAATGGATCGTACAAATGAATTAGAATGGATCGTACGAATGAATTAGAATGGATCATACCAATGAATTAGAATGGATCGTGTGAAAGAATTAGAATGGATTGTATGAATGAATTAGAATAGATCGTATGAATGAATTAGAATGGATCGTACGAATGAATTAGAATGGATCGTACGAATGAACTAGAATGGATACATTCATGCGAATGAATTAAAATAGATCGTACGAATGAATTAGAATGGATCGTACGAATGAATTAGAATGGATCTTACGAATGAATTAGAATGAATCGTACGAATGCACGATCCATGCTAATTCATTCGTTCGATCAATTCTAATTCATTAGCACGATCCATTCTAATTCATTCGTACGATCCATTCTAATTCATTCACACGATCCATTCTAATTCATTCGTACGATCCATTCTAATACTTTCACACGATCCATTCTAATTCATTCGTACGATCCATTCTAATTCATTCGTACGATCTATTCTAATTCATTCGTACGATCCAATCTAATTCATTCGTACGATACATTCTAATTCCTTCGTACGATCCATTCTAATTCATTCATACAATCTATTCTAATTCATTCATACAATCCATTCTAATTCTTTCACACGATCCATTCTAATTCATTCGTACGATCCATACTAATTCATTCATACAATCCATTCTAATTCTTTCACACGATCCATTCTAATTCATTCGTACGTTCCATTCTAATTCATTAGCACGATCCATGCTAATTCATTCGTTCGATCAATTCTAATTCATTAGCACGATCCATTCTAATTCATTCGTACGATCCATTCTAATTCTTTCGCACGATCCATTCTAATTCATTCATAGGATTCATTCTAATTCATTCATACGATCTATTCTAATTCTTTCGCACGAATGTATCCATTCTAATTCATTCGCACGAATGTATCCATTCTAATTCATTCGTAAGATCCATTCTAATTCATTCGTACGATCCATTCTAATTCATTCGTACGATCCATTCTAATTCATTTATACGATCTATTCTAATTCATTCATACAATCCGTTCTAATTCTTTCACACGATCCATTCTAATTCATTCGTACGATCCATTCTAATTCATTCGCACAATCCATTCTATTTCATTCGTACGATCCATTCTTACTCATTGGTACGATCCATTCTAATTCATTCGCACGAATATATCCATTCTAATTCATTCGTACGAATCCATTCTAATTCATTCGTACAATCCATTCTATTTCATTCGTACGATCCATTCTTACTCATTCGTTTGATCCATTCTAATTCATTCGCACGAATGTATCCATTCTAAATCATTCGTACGATCCATTCTAATTCATTCGTACGATCCATTCTAAATCATTCGTACAATCCATTCTATTTCATTCGTACGATCAATTCTAATTCATTAGCACGATCCATTCTAATTCATTCGTACGATCCATTCAAATTCATTCGCACGATCCATTCTAATTCATTCGTACAATCCATTCTATTTCATTCGTACGATCCATTCTTACTCATTCGTATGATCCATTCTAATTCATTCGGACGAATGTATCCATTTTAATTTATTCGTACGATCCATTCTAATTCATTCGTACGATCCATTCTAATTCATTCACACGATCCATTCTAATTCATTCACACGATCCATTCTAATTCATTTGTACGATCCATTCTAATTCATTCATACGATCCATTCTAATTCATTCGTACGATCCATTCTAATTCATTCGCACAAATGTATCCATTCTAATTCATTCATACGATCCATTCTAATTCATTTGCACGATCCATTCTAATTCATTCATACGATCCATTCTAATTCATTCGTACGATCCATTCTAATTCATTCGTATGATCCATTCTAATTAATTAGCACGATCCATTCTAATACATTCATACGATCCATTCTAGAATGGATACATTCGTGCGAATGAATTCGAATGGATACATTCGTGCGAAAGAATTAGAATAGATCGTATGAATGAATTAGAATGGATCCTATGAATGAATTAGAATGGATCGTGCTAATGAATTAGAATTGATCGAACAAATGAATTAGCATGGATCGTGCTAATGAATTAGAATGGATCGTACGAATGAATTAGAATGGATCGTGTGAAAGAATTAGAATGGATTGTATGAATGAATTAGAATGGATCGTACGAATGAATTAGAATGGATTGTACGAAGGAAACAATCCATTCTAATTCATTCACACGAATGTATCCATTCTAATCCATTCGTACGATCCATTCTAATCCATTCGTACGATCCATTCTAATTCATTCGCATGAATGTAACCATTCTAATTCATTCATTTGATCCATTCTAATTCATTCGTACGATCCATTCTAATTCATTCGTCCGATCAATTCTAATTCATTCGCACGAATGTATCCATTCTAATTCATTCGTACGATCCATTCTAATCTATTCTAATTCTTTCACACGATCCATTCTAATTCATTCGTAGGATCCATTCTAATTTATTCGTACAATCTATTCTATTTCATTCGTACGATCCATTCTTACTCATTCGTATGATCCATTCTAATTCATTCGGACGAATGTATCCATTCTAATTTATTCGTACGATCCATTCTAATTCATTCGTAAGGTCCATTCTAATTCATTCGTACGATCCAATCTAATTCATTCGTACGATCCATTCTAATTCATTCGCACGAATGTATCCATTCTAGTTCATTCGTACAATCCATTCTAATTCATTCGTACGATCCATTCTAATTCATTCGCACGATCCATTCTAATTCATTCGTACAATCCATTCTAATTCATTTATACGATCCATTCTAATTCATTCGCACAAATGTATCCATTCTAATTCATTCGTACGATCCATTCTAATTGATTCGCACGATCCATTCTAATTTATTCGTACGATCCATCCTAATTCTTTCACACGATCCATTCTAATTCACTCGTACGATCCATTCTAATTCATTCGTGCAATCCATTCTATTTCATTCGTACGATCCATTCTTACTCATTCGTACGATCCATTCTAATTCATTCATACGAATGTATCCATTCGTACGAATGAATTAGAATGGATTGTACGAATGAATTAGAATGGATCGTATGAATGAATTAGAATGGATCATACGAAAGAATTAGAATGGATCGTACGAATGAATTAGAATGGATCGTACGAATGAATTAGAATAGATCGTATGAATGAATTAGAATGGATCGTACGAAGGAATTAGAATGGATCGTACGAATGAATTAGAATGGATATATTCGTGCAAATGAATTAGAATGGATCGTATGAATGTATTAGAATGGATCGTATGAGTGAATTAGAATGGATTGTACGAATGAATTAGAATGGATCGTACGAATGAATTAGAATGGATCATACGAATGAATTAGAATGGATCATACGAATGAGTAAGAATGGATCGTACGAATGAATTAGAATGGATCGTACGAATGAATTAGAATAGATTGTGCGAATGAATTAGAATGGATCGTACGAATGAATTAGAATGGATCATATTAATGAATTAGAATGGAACGTACGAATGAATTAGAATGGATACATTCGTGCATGATCCATTCTAATTCATTCGCACGATCCATTCTAATTCCTTCGTACGATCCATTCTAATTCCTTCGTACGAATCCATTCTAATTCTTTCACACGATCCATTCTAATTCATTCGTACGATCCATTCTAATTCATTCGTGCAATCCATTCTATTTCATTCGTACGATCCATTCTTACTCATTCGTACGAATGAATTAGAATAGATTGTACGAATGAATTAGAATGGATCGTACGAATGAATTAGAATGGATCGTACGAAGGAATTAGAATGGATCGTACGAATGAATTAGAATGGATCGTACGAATGAATTAGAATAGATCGTACGAATGAATTAGAATGGATCGTACGAAGGAATTAGAATGGATCGTACGAATGAATTAGAATGGATATATTCGTGCAAATGAATTAAAATGGATCGTACGAAGGAATTAGAATGGATCGTAGGAATAAATTAGAATGGATACATTCGTCCGAATGAATTAGAATGGATCAAGAATGGATCGTACGAATGAAATAAAATAGATTGTATGAATGAATTAGAATGGATCCTACGAATGAATTAAAATGGATCGTGTGAAAGAATTAGAATGGATGAGAATGGATCGTACGAATGAATTAGAATGGATACATTCGTGCGAATGAATTAGAATGGATCGGACGAATAAATTAGAATGGATCGTACGAATGAATTAGAATGGATCAAATGAATGAATTAGAATGGTTACATTCATGCGAATGAATTAGAATGGATCGTACGAATGGATTAGAATGGATACATTCGTGCGAATGAATTAGAATGGATTGTATGAATGAATTAGAATGGATCGTACGAATGAATTAGAATGGATCGTATGAGTGAATTAGAATGGATACGAAGGAATTAGAATGGATCGTACGAAGGAATTAGAATGGATTATACGAATGAAATAGAATGGATCGTACGAAGGAATTAGAATAGATCGTACGAAGGATTTAGAATGGATCGTACGAAGGAATTAGAATGGATCGTACGAATGAATTAGAATGGATATATTCGTGCAAATGAATTAGAATGGATCGTATGAATGAATTAGAATGGATCGTATGAGTGAATTAGTGACGACCAAGATCCGGGGGGTCTAACCCTACACGAGGACGTGTAGCCCTAAGGGGGGTGGATTGTGACGACCAAGATCCAATAGGCCAATAGCCAAGAGCCAAGACTCCTGAGGCGGGAATGCCAAGATGGATGAGGTGAGGTGAGGTGAGGTGAGGTGTACAAGGCCATGAGTTAGCCCCACATCGCCTGGAGAGAAGGGGATCCTGAGCTACTTATATAATTTCCCCTCCCAAACATAGAAGACGCGTTTTAAAATCGTGCGCCGCTACGGATTTCGTAAGAACTCCGTAGTTAAGCGTGCTCGGGCGAGAGTAGTACCAGGATGGGTGACCCCCTGGGAAGTTCTCGTGCGGGCACGGGCAAAGCGGACAAAATCTTGTGTGTTTGGGGCGGATGTTACAAAATGGTATCAGAGCCAGTTCTCCTCGCTATGGGGGGGTCTAACCCTACACGAGGACGTGTAGCCCTAAGGGGGGTGGATTGTGACGACCAAGATCCAATAGGCCAATAGCCAAGAGCCAAGACTCCTGAGGCGGGAATGCCAAGATGGATGAGGTGAGGTGAGGTGAGGTGAGGTGTACAAGGCCATGAGTTAGCCCCACATCGCCTGGAGAGAAGGGGATCCTGAGCTACTTATATAATTTCCCCTCCCAAACATAGAAGACGCGTTTTAAAACCGTGCGCCGCTACGGATTTCGTAAGAACTCCGTAGTTAAGCGTGCTCGGGCGAGAGTAGTACCAGGATGGGTGACCCCCTGGGAAGTTCTCGTGCGGGCACGGGCAAAGCGGACAAAATCTTGTGTGTTTGGGGCGGATGTTACAAAATGGTATCAGAGCCGGTTCTCCTCGCTATGGGGGGGTCTAACCCTACACGAGGACGTGTAGCCCTAAGGGGGGTGGATTGTGACGACCAAGATCCAATAGGCCAATAGCCAAGAGCCAAGACTCCTGAGGCGGGAATGCCAAGATGGATGAGGTGAGGTGAGGTGAGGTGAGGTGTACAAGGCCATGAGTTAGCCCCACATCGCCTGGAGAGAAGGAGATCCTGAGCTATTTATATAATTTCCCCTCCCAAACATAAAAGACGTGTTTTAAAACCGTGCGCCGCTACGGAATTCGTAAGAACTCCGTAGTTAAGCGTGCTCGGGCGAGAGTAGTACCAGGATGGGTGACCTCCCTAGGAAGTTCTCGTGCGAGCACGGGCAAAGCGGACAAAATCTTGTATGTTTGGGGCGGATGTTACAAAATTGTATTAGCTGATACCATTTTGTAACATCCGCCCCAAACATACAAGATTTTGTCCGCTTTGCCCGTGCTCGCACGAGAACTTCCCAGGGAGGTCACCCATCCTGGTACTACTCTCGCCCGAGCACGCTTAACTACGGAGTTCTTACGAATTCCGTAGCGGCGCACGGTTTTAAAACGCGTCTTCTATGTTTGGGAGGGGAAATTATATTAGTAGCTCAGGATCTCCTTCTCTCCAGGCGATGTGGGGCTAACTCATGGCCTTGTACACCTCACCTCACCTCACCTCACCTCATCCATCTTGGCATTCCCGCCTCAGGAGTCTTGTCTCTTGGCTATTGGCCTATTGGATCTTGGTCGTCACAATCCACCCCCCTTAGGGCTACACGTCCTCGTGTAGGGTTAGACCCCCCCATAGCGAGGAGAACCGGCTCTGATACCATTTTGTAACATCCGCCCCAAACACACAAGATTTTGTCCGCTTTGCCCGTGCCCGCACGAGAACTTCCCAGGGGGTCACCCATCCTGGTACTACTCTCGCCCGAGCACGCTTAACTACGGAGTTCTTACGAAATCCGTAGCGGCGCACGGTTTTAAAACGCGTCTTCTATGTTTGGGAGGGGAAATTATATAAGTAGCTCAGGATCCCCTTCTCTCCAGGCGATGTGGGGCTAACTCATGGCCTTGTACACCTCACCTCACCTCACCTCACCTCATCCATCTTGGCATTCCCGCCTCAGGAGTCTTGGCTCTTGGCTATTGGCCTATTGGATCTTGGTCGTCACAGAATTAGAACGGATAGTACGAATGAAGTAGAATGGATCGTATGAATGAAATAGAATGGATACATTCGTGCGAATGAATTAGAATGGATCGTATGAATGAATTAGAATAGATTGTGCGAATGAATTAGAATGGATCGTACGAATGAATTAGAATGGATACATTCGTGCGAATAAATTAGAATGGATTGTATGAATTTATTAGAATGGATCGTACGAATTAATTAGAATGGATCGTACGAATGAATTATAATAGATTGCGCGAATGAATTAGAATGGATCGTGCGAATGAAATAGAATGGATACAAATGAATTAGAATGGATCATACGAATGAATTAGAATGACGATCCATTCTTACTCATTCGTATGATCCATTCTAATTTATTCGCACAAATGTATCCATTCTAATTCAATCGTACGTCTAACTCATTCGTACAGTCCATTCTAATTCATTCGCACAATCCATTCTATTTCATTCGTACGATCCATTCTTACTCATTTGTATGATCCATTATGGACACATTCGTGCGAATGAATTAGAATGGATCATACGAATGAGTAAGAATGGATCGTACGAATGTAATAGAATGGATTGTGCGAATGAATTAGAATGGATCGTACGAATGAATTAGACTGGATCGTGTGAAAGAATTAGAATGGATTGTATGAATGAATTAGAATAGATCGTATGAATGAATTAGAATGGATCGTACGAATGAATTAGAATGGATCGTACGAATGAATTTGAATGGATACATTTGTGCGAATGAATTAGAATGGATCGTACGAATGAATTAGAATGGATCGTACGAATGAATTAGAATGGATCGTACGAATGGATTAGAATGGATCCTACGAATGAATTAGAATGGATACATTCGTGCGAATGAATTAGAATGGATTGTGCGAATGAATAAGAACAGATCGTGCAAATGAATTAGAATGGATCGTACGAATGAATTAGAATGGATCGTGCGAATGAATTAGAATGGATCATACGAATGAATTAGAATGGATACATTTGTGCGAATGAATTAGAATGGATCATACGAATGAATTAGAATGGATCGTATGAATGAATTAGAATGGATCGTACGAATGAATTAGAATGGATCGTGCGAATGAATTAGAATGGATCGTACGAATGAATTAGAATGGATCGTACGAATGAATTAGAATGGATCTTACGAATGAATTAGAATGGATCGTATGAATGAATTAGAATGGATCGTACGAATGAATTAGAATGGATACATTCGTGCGAATGAATTAGAATAGATCGGACGAATGAATTAGAATGGATCGTACGAATGAATTAGAATGGATCGTACGAATAAATTAGAATGGATACATTCGTCCGAATGAAATAGAATGGATCATACGAATGAGTAAGAATGGATCGTACGAATGAAATAGAATAGATTGTACGAATGAATTAGAATGGATCCTACGAATGAATTAGAATGGATCGTGTGAAAGAATTAGAATGGATTGTATGAATGAATTATAATGGATCGTATGAATGAAATAGAATGGATCGTGCGAATGAATTCAAATGGATCGTACGAATTCATTCTAATTCATTCATACAATCCATTCTAATTCTTTCACACGATCTATTCTAATTCATTCGTAGAATCCATTCTAATTCATTCGTACAATCTATTCTATTTCATTCGTACGATCCATTCTTACTCATTCGTATGATCCTTTCTAATTCATTCGGACGAATGTATCCATTCTAATTTATTCGTACGATCCAATCTAATTCATTCGTACGATCCATTCTAATTCATTCGTACGATCCATTCTAATTCATTCGTCCGATCCATTCTAATTCATTCGCACGAATGTATCCATTCTAATTCATTCGTACGGTCCATTCTAATTCATTCGCACAATCCATTCTATTTCATTCGTACGATCCATTCTTACTCATTCGTATGATCCATTATGGATACATTCGTGCGAATGAATTAGAATGGATCATACAAATGAGTAAGAATGGATCGTACGAATGAAATAGAATGGATTGTGCGAATGAATTAGAATGGATCGCACGAATGAATTAGAATGGATCGTGTGAAAGAATTAGAATGGATTGTATGAATGAATTAGAATAGATCGTATGAATGAATTAGAATGGATCGTACGAATGAATTAGAATGGATCGTATGAATGAACTAGAATGGATACATTCGTGAGAATGAATTAGAATGGATCGTACGAATGAATTAGAATGGATCGTACGAATGAATTAGAATGGATCTTACGAATGAATTAGAATGGATCGTACGAATGCACGATCCATGCTAATTCATTCGTTCGATCAATTCTAATTCATTAGCACGATCCATTCTAATTCATTCGTACGATCCATTCTAATTCATTCGCACGATCCATTCTAATTCATTCGTACGATCCATTCAAATTCTTTCACACGATCCATTCTAATTCATTCGTACGATCCATTCTAATTCATTCGTACGATCTACTCTAATTCATTCGTACGATCAATTCTAATTCATTCGTACGATCCATTCTAATTCCTTCGTACGATCCATTCTAATTCATTCATACAATCCATTCTAATTCTTTTACACAATCCATTCTATTTCATTCGTACGATCCATTCTAATTCATTCGTGCAATCCATTCTATTTCATTCGTACGATCCATTCTTACTCATTCGTACGATCCATTCTAATTCATTCACACGAATATATCCATTCGTACGAATGAATTAGAATAGATTGTACGAATGAATTAGAATGGATCGTAAGAATGAATTAGAATGGATCGTACGAAGGAATTAGAATGGATCGTACGAATGAATTAGAATGGATTGTACGAATGAATTAGAATAGATCGTACGAATGAATTAGAATGGATCGTACGAAGGAATTAGAATGGATCGTACGAATAAATTAGAATGGATATATTCATGCAAATGAATTAGAATGGATCGTATGAATGTATTAGAATGGATCGTATGAGTGAATTAGAATGGATCGTACGAATGAATTAGAATGGATTGTATGAATGAATTAGAATGGATCGTACGAATGAATTAGAATGGATCGTGCGAATGAATTAGAATGGATCGTACGAATGAATTAGAATGGATGGATCATGCGAATGAATTAGAATGGATCGTACGAATAAATTAGAATGGATACATTCGTCCGAATGAATTAGAATGGATCATATGAATGAGTAAGAATGGATCGTACGAATGAAATAGAATAGATTGTACGAATGAATTAGAATGGTTCCTACGAATGAACAAGAATGGATCGTGTGAAAGAATTAGAATGGATTGTATGAATGAATTAGAATGGATCGTATGAATGAATTAGAATGGATCGTGCGAATGAATTCGAATGGATCGTACGATCCATTCTAATTCATTTATACAATCCATTCTAATTCATTCGCATGAATGTATCCATTCTAATCCATTCGTACGATCCATTCTAATCCATTCGTACGATCCATTCTAATTCATTCGCATAAATGTAACCATTCTAATTCATTCATTTGATCCATTCTAATTCATTCGTACGATCCATTCTAATTCATTCGTCCGATCCATTCTAATTCATTCGCACGAATGTATCCATTCTAATTCATTCGTACGATCCATTCTATATCATTCGTACGATCCATTCTAATTCATTCGTAAGATCCATTCTAATTCATTCCCATGATCCATTCTAATTTATTCGTACGATCCATTCTAATTCATTCGTACGATCTATTCTAATTCATTCGCACGAATGTAACCATTCTAATTCATTCATACGATTCATTCTAATTCATTCGTATAAGCTATTCTAATTCATTCGTACGATCCATTCAAATTCATTCGTACGATCCATTGTAATTCATTTATACAATCCATTTAGATTCATTCGCACAAATGTATCCATTCAAATTCATTCGTACGATCCAGTCTAATTCATTCGTACGATCCATTCTAATTCAATCGCACGAATATATCCATTCTAATTCTTTCGTACGATGCATTCTAATTCATTCGTACGATACATTCTAATTCATTCTCACAAATGTATCCATTCTAATTCATTCGTACGATCCATTCTAATTCATTCCTACGATCTATTCTAATTCATTCGCTCGAATGTATCCATTTTAATTCATTCGTACGATCCATTCTAATTCATTCGTACGATCTAATTCATTCGTACGATCCATTCTAATTCATTCGTACGATCGATTCTAATTCATTCGCACTATCCATTCTAATTCATTCGTACGATCCATTCTAATTCATTCGTATGATCCATTCTAATTTATTCGTTCAAATATATCCATTCTAATTCATTTGTACGATCCATTATAATTCATTCGCACGATCCAGTCTAATTCATTCGCACGAATGTATCCATTCTAATTCATTTGCACGATCCATTCTAATTCATTCCAATGATCTATTCTAATTCATTCGTACGATCCATTCTAATTCAATCTAATTCATTCGTACGATCCATTCTACGATCCATTCTGATTCATTCGAATATTCCATTCTAATTCATTAGCACGATCCATGCTAATGAATTAGAATGGATCGAACGATCCAATCTAATTCATTCATACGATCCATTCTTACTCATTCGTATGATCCATTATAATTCAATCGTACGATCCATTCTAATTCATTCGTACGATCCATTCTAATTCCTTCGTACGATCCATTCTAATTCATTCGTACGATCCATTTTAATTCCTTCGTACGATCCATTCTAATTCCTTCGTACGATCCATTCTAATTCATTCGTACGATCCATTCTAATTCATTCGCGCAATCTATTCTAATTCATTCGTACGATCCATTCTAATTCATTCATACAATCCACTCTAATTTATTCGCACAAATGTATCCATTCTAATTCATTCGTTCGATCCATTCTAATTCATTCGCACAATCTATTATAATTCATTCATACGATCCATTCTAATTCATTCGCACGAATGTATCCATTCTAATTCATTCATACGATCCATTCTACTTCATTCGTACTATCCGTTCTAATTCACTCATACGATCCATTCTAATTCATTCATACGATCCATTCTAATTCATTTGCACGAATATATCCATTCTAATTCATTCGTACGATCCATTCTAATTCCTTCGTACGATCCATTCTAATTCCTTCGTACGATCCATTCTAATTCCTTCGTACGATCCATTCTATTTCATTCGTATGATCCATTCTAATTCCTTCGTACGATCCATTCTAATTCCTTCGTATCCATTCTAATTCACTCATATGATCCATTCTAATTCATTCGTACGATCCATTCTAATTCATTCATACAATCCATTCTAATTCTTTCACACGATCCATTCTAATTCATTCGTACGATCCTTTCTAATTCATTCGCACAATCCATTCTTTATCATTCGTACAATCCATTCTTACTCATTCGTATGATCCATTCTAATTCATTCGCAAGAATGTATCCATAATGGATCATACGAATGAGTAAGAATGGATCGTACGAATGAAATAGAATGAATTGTGCGAATGAATTAGAATGGACCGTACGAATGAATTAGAATGGATATATTCGTGCGAATGAATTAGAATGGATCGGACGAATGAATTAGAATGGATCGTACGAATGAATTAGAATGGATCGTACGAATAAATTAGAATGGATACATTCGTCCGAATGAATTAGAATGGATCATACGAATGAGTAAGAATGCATCGTACGAATGAAATAGAATAAATTGTACGAATGAATTAGAATGGATTCGTACGAATGAATTAGAATGGATACATTCTTGCGAATGAATTAGAATGGATCATACCAATGAGTAAGAATGGATCGTACGAATGAAATAGAATGGATTGTGCGAATGAATTAGAATGGATCGTACGAATGAATTAGAATGGATCGTGTGAAAGAATTAGAATGGATTGTATGAATGAATTAGAATAGATCGTATGAATGAATTAGAATGGATCGTACGAATGAATTAGAATGGATCGTACGAATGAATTAAAATGGATCGTACGAATGAATTAGAATGGATACATTCATGCGAATAAATTAGAATGGATACATTCGTGCGAAAGAATTAGAATAGATCGTATGAATGAATTAGAATGGATCCTATGAATGAATTAGAATGGATCGTGCGAATAAATTAGAATGGATCGTACGAATGAATTAGAATGGATCGTGCTAACGAATTAGAATTGATCGAACGAATGAATTAGAATGGATCGTACGAATGAATTAGAATGGATCGTGCGAATGAATTAGAATGGATTGTACGAATGAATTAGAATGGATCGTACGAATGAACTAGAATGGATACATTCGTGCGAATGAATTAGAATAGATCGTACGAATGAATTAGAATGGATTGTACGAATGAATTAGAATGGATACATTCGTGCGAATGAATTAGAATGGATCGGACGAATGAATTAGAATGGATCGTACGAATGAATTAGAATGGATCGTACGATTGAATTAGAATGGATCGTATGAATGAATTAGAATGGATATATTCGTGGGAATGAATTAGAATTGATCGTACGAATGAATTAGAATAGATCGTGCGAATGAATTAGAATGGATCGTACGAATGAATTATAATGGATCGTACGAATGAACTATAATGGATACATTCGTGCGAATGAATTAGAATGGATCGTACGAATGAATTAGAATGGATCGTACGAAAGAATTAGAATGGATCTTACGAATGAATTAGAATGGATCGTACGAATGAATTAGAATGGATCGTACGAATGAATTAGAATGGATACATTCGTGCGAATGAATTAGAATGGATCGAACGAATGAATTAGAATGGATCGTACGAATGAATTAAAATGGATCAAATGAATGAATTAGAATGGTTACATTCATGCGAATGAATTAGAATGGATCGTACGAATGGACTAGAATGGATCGTACGAATGGATTAGAATGGATACATTCGAGCGAATGAATTAGAATGGATCGTACGAATGAATTAGAATGGATCGTCCGAATGGATTAGAATGGATCCTACGAATGGATTAGAATGGATACCTTTGTGCATATGAATTAGAATGGATCGTACGAATGAATTAGAATGGATCATATTAATGAATTAGAATGGATCGTACGAATGAATTAGAATGGATACATTCGTGCACTATCCATTCTAATTCATTCGCACGAATGTATCCATTCTAATTCATTCGTACGATCCATTCTAATTCATTAATATGATCCATTCTAATTCATTCGTACGATCCATTCTAATTCATATGCACAAATGTATCCATTCTAATTCATTCGTACGATCCATTCTAATTCAGGATCATACGAATGAATTAGAATGGATACATTCGTGCGAATGAATTAGAATTGATCGTACGAATGAATTAGAATGGATCGTGCGAATGAATTAGAATGGATCGTACGAATGAATTAGAATGGATCGTACGAATTAACTAGAATGGATACATTCGTGCGAATGAATTAGAATGGATCGTACGAATGAATTAGAATGGATCGTACGAATAAATTAGAATGGATCTTACGAATGAATTAGAATGGATCGTACGAATGAATTAGAATGGATCGTACGAATGAATTAGAATGGATACATTCGTGCGAATGAATTAGAATGGATCGGACGAATGAATTAGAATGGATCGTACGAATGAATTAGAATGGATAAAATGAATGAATTAGAATGGTTACATTCATGCGAATGAATTAGAATGGATCGTACGAATGGATTAGAATGGATCGTACGAATGGATTAGAATGGATACATTCGAGCGAATGAATTAGAATGGATCGTACGAATGGATTAGAATGGATCCTACGAATGGATTAGAATGGATACCTTTGTGCATATGAATTAAAATGGATCGTACGAATGAATTAGAATGGATACATTCGTGCGAATGAATTAGAATGGATCGTGCGAATCAATTAGACTGGATCGTGCGAATGAATAAGAATAGATCATACGAATGAATTAGAATGGATCGTACGAATTAATTAGAATGGATACATTCGTGCGAATGAATTAGAATGGATTGTATGAATGAATTAGAATGGATCGTATGAATGAATTAGAATGGATCATACGAATTAATTAGAATGGATCATACGAATGAATTAGAATGGATCGTACGAATGAATTAGAATGGATCGTACGAATGAATTAGAATGGATACATTCGTGCGAATTAATTAGAATGGATTGTGCGAATGAATAAGAATAGATCGTGCGAATGAATTAGAATGGATCGTATGAATGAATTAGAATGGATCGTGCGAATGAATTAGAATGGATCGTACGAATGAATTAGAATGGATACATTTGTGTGAATGAATTAGAATGGATCGTACGAATGAATTAGAATGGATCGTATGAATGAATTAGAATGGATCGTGCGAATGAATTAGAATGGATCGTACGAATGAATTAGAATGGATCGTACGAATGTACTAGAATGGATCGTACGAATGAACTAGAATGGATACATTCATGCGAATGAATTAGAATGGATCGTACGGATAAATTAGAATGGATCGTACGAATGAATTAGAATGGATCTTACGAATGAATTTGAATGGATCGTACGAATGAATTAGAATGGATCGTACGAATGAATTAGATTGGATACATTCGTGCGAATGAATTAGAATGGATCGTACGAATGAATTAGAATGGATCGTACGAATAAATTAGAATGGATATATTCGTCCGAATGAATTCGAATGGATCATACGAATGAGTAAGAATGGATCGTACGAATGAAATAGAATAGATTGTACGAATGAATTAGAATGGATCCTACGAATGAAATAGAATGGATCGTGTGAAAGAATTAAAATGGATTTTATGAATGAATTAGAATGGATCGTATGAATGAATTAGAATGGATCGTGCGAATGAATTCGAATGGATCGTACGAATTCATTATAATTCATTCATACAATCCATTCTAATTCTTTTACACGATCCATTCTAATTCATTCGTACGTTCCATTCTAATTCATTAGCATGATCCATGCTAATTCATTCATTCGATCAATTCTAATTCATTAGCACGATCCATTCTAATTCATTCGTACGATCCATTCTAATTCATTCGCACGATCCATTCTAATTCATTCATAGGATCCATTCTAATTCATTCATACGATCTATTCTAATTCTATCGCACGAATGTATCCATTCTAATTCATTCGCACGAATGTATCCATTCTAATTCATTCGTACGATCCATTCTAATTCATTCGTACGATCCATTCTAATTCATTCATACGATCTATTCTAATTCATTCATACAATCCATTCTAATTCTTTCACACGATCCATTCTAATTCATTCGTATGATCCATTCTAATTCATTCGCATAATCCATTCTATTTCATTCGTACGATCCATTCTTACTCATTGGTACAATCCATTCTAATTCATTCGCACGAATGTATTCATTCTAATTCATTCGTACGAATCCATTCTAATTCATTCGTACAATCCATTCTATTTCATTCGTACGATCCATTCTTATTCATTCATATGATCCATTCTAATTCATTCGCACGAATGTATCCATTCTAAATCATTCGTACGATCCATTCTAATTCATTCGTGCGATCCATTCTAAATCATTCGTACAATCCATTCTATTTTATTCGTACGATCAATTCTAATTCATTAGCACGATCCATTCTAATTCATTCATACGATCCATTCAAATTCATTCGCACGATCCATTCTAATTCATTCGTACAATCCATTCTATTTCATTCGTACGATCCATTCTTACTCATTCGTATGATCCATTCTATTTCATTCGCACGAATGTATCCATTCTAATCCATTCGTACGATCCATTCTAATCCATTCGTACGATCCATTCTAATTCATTCGCATGAATGTAACCATTCTAATTCATTCATTTGATCCATTCTAATTTATTCGTACGATCCATTCTAATTCATTCGTCCGATCCATTCTAATTCATTCGCACGAATGTATCCATTCTAAACCATTCATACGATCCATTCTAATTTATTCGTACGATCCATTCTAATTCATTTCGTAAGATCCATTCTAATTCATTCGTACGATCCATTCTAATTCATTCGTACGATCCATTCTAATTCATTCGCACGAATGTATCCATTGTAGTTCATTCGTGCGATCCATTCTAATTCATTCGTACGATCCATTCTAATTCATTCGCACGATCCATTCTAATTCATTCGTACGATCCATTCTAATTCATTCGCGCGAATGTATCCATTCTAATTCATTCGTACGATCCATTCTAATTCATTCATACGATCCATTCTAATTCATTTGCACGATCCATTCTAATTCATTCGTATGATCCATTCTAATTCATTCATACGATCCATTCTAATTCATTCGTACGATCCATTCTAATTCATTCGCACAAATGTATCTATTCTAATTCATTCGTACGATCCATTCTAATTCATTCGCACGATTCATTCTAATTCATTCTAATTCATTCGTACGATCCATTCTAATTCATTCGTACGATCCATTCTTACTCATTCGTATGATCCGTTCTAATTCATTCGTACGATCCATTCTAATTCATTCGCACGAATGTAACCATTCAAATTCATTCGTACGATCCATTCTAATTCATTCGCACAAATGTATCCATTCTAATTCATTTGTACGATCCATTCTAATTCATTCGCACGATCCATTCTAATTCATTTATACGATCCATTCTAATTCTTTCACACGATCCATTCTAATTCATTCGTACGATCCATTCTAATTCATTCGCACGATCCATTCTAATTCATTCATAGGATCCATTCTAATTCTTTCGCACGAATGTATCCATTCTAATTCATTCGTACGATCCATTCTAATTCATTCGTACGATCCATTCTAATTCATTCGTACGATCCATTCTAATTAATTCGTATGATCCATTCTAATTCATTCGTACGATCCATTCTAATTCATTCATACAATCCATTCTAATTCATTCGCACGAATGTATCCATTCTAATTAATTCGTACGATCCATTCTAATTCATTCTGTGGGTGCAAATTTTTGTAAGAAATCTGCAAGCAGCGGGACCCACCGGCCCTGCCTGGTGGGCCCCCGGAGACTACAAGCAGGACCCACCGGCCCTGCCTGGTGGACCCCTGAAGGCAACAGCGGGACCCACCGGCCCTGCCTGGTGGGCCCCCTAAAGACGGCAGCGGAGCCCACCAGCCTTACCTAGAGGATCCCCAGATACGACAGCAGAAAACCGCCATTTACCACCAGAAAATCCTATAAATAGCAGAGCCTTCGAATGTAAAAGGATCCGAAATTTTTGATTTCTATTCTGAGATCTGATTTTCAGAATCCAGAGCTCTGGAATCTCTCAGCTCCCCATCTACCATCTCTTTTTGATCTTCTTCTCTCATTCGAAGAGATCAGAGTGTTTCTAGTGATACTCGGCCTGTCGAGATCACTTTGACATAAGTGATAGTGAATTCGGGTTGCTCCCTATAGCACGGAGACGTAGGCTTCGGCTGAACTCCGAGATCACTTCTCGTGTCAATACTCTCTCTGATTGCATCTCTCTGTTTACATATCAAAAGCTGCAACTCCAAACGACAGATCGATCAACGCTCTTCGACTTCAATCTCAATTGACTGGTGAGGTGAGGTCTTCGGGTCGGCACGAAGATTTTCTCCCATAGTTTGGCGCCGTCTGTGGGATCCGAACGAAAAGTCAAGCTCTCCACTACTATTAGATCAGTTGAACCTACAACCGATCTTCGATAGACAAACTTCCTCGCCCCCTCGGTTGATCAGACAACTGGTCGGACGTTGGCACTCTCGTTGCACCCTTCGCTCTCTGAAATGGCAAAAACTAAGCACCAGGGTCAACCAGAAGGAAGTAACACTCAACAACCACCTCGTCTTGAAACTCGTTCAATAAGACAAAGGCTCAACTTCGGACAGCCCCTTGCTATCCCCGAGATGGGGGTTCGTTCAGGGAGTGGGAGATCTGTCGATCGACCGATCCCCCACCCCGCGCGACAGTCAATTGGGTAAACAGCACCCGCTCCTGCTGAAGACCCTCCATCGACCTACCAAATCTCTACGGTCGACTTCCAGCTACTCCAATTGGCAAAGCAAAACGCCACCCTCACCGCCGAGAGGGATGCTCTTAAGAGGGCAGCTTCTGAGGCTAGGATCGCTCTTCCTATCCCCTCTACAAGTGAGAGGGTCGATCTTCCTCGACATTCAATTCACTCCGAGCAACGGAGGTCAATGGGCACTGCTGCCCTCGAGAGAATCCGACGCGACCCAACTCCCTCTGCTGCCCCCTGGAAGCAGAGTGTTTGGGATCGCCTCGACGACGAGTCTTCCCAATCGTCTTCTGGCCGCAACTGCGACAAGAGGACACCTTCAAAACTCAACATACCAAGGAAGCACCAAATGAAAGGCTCTCCTTCAAAGAGTAGAGTCTCCCCTTCCATTCCACTCCAACGGGGACTCGGATCGGACCTTCACCATCGACTTCAACCTGCTGATATTCAGAGGCCTGAACAAGATCTCTCGATTCTACCTCTCGATCTACATCTAGGTCGAGGACACGGTCGTAAAGATGGATATTCCTCCGCCGGACCTCTCCATCGAAGTCTCTTCGAGACAACATTTCCAAGGGGATGGAGAACTCCTATTCTCCCCAAATTCAACTGCATCAGAGGAGATCCAACTCTCCATATACTCGCCTTCAAGCAAGCTCTAACGCCGCACGAAGAAGAAAATAACGTGCTTTGTCGCACTTTCGCCGGAAGTCTCGACGAGCCCTCACTTGATTGGTATCACAATCTCCGAGCTGGGTCCATCACCCAGTTCGGTATTTTGGCTAACCTCTTTAAGCAGCACTATCAACTCAATCTAAAGCCAGAGAAGAAGCTCGACTCCCTCTATCGGCTAAGGATGGGTGCTGATGAGACTCCGCAATTTCACAAGGAGATTTCGCAACGAGCATGCTGCTCTCTCTGGAAGACATCTGGATGATGAAGCCATCATGTTGGCTTTCCAGAATGCCCTCCGCTTCGATCTACACATCTACAACGATTTCATTCGCAATCCCCCTCCCTCTCTGGGTGCAATGTTTGATCGGATCCAGAGAGAGATTGAGGTCGAAGACGATCAAGTCGCTCGAAAAGGGCGAGAGACGAAGCGAAGACCGGCAGAAAGAGAAGCTCCGAAGTATGCTGCCAAAGCTCACAATGCTGAGGCAGCAGCTCCCCCAGTCAATAAACGACCAAAGAATGATGGACGTCGATCTCCTACGAAGACCACTTTCACCGAGTGGAATATGCCAGTCGAGCAGATCCTCGATCGCATTCAACATGAGGAGTTCCTTCGAAGGCCCAATCCTCTTCAGCCGAATTCAAAATTCACAGCTGACAAAACGGTCTACTGCGACTTCCACCGAAGCCATGGCTATTCCACTGATCGATGCTATCGGCTGAAGTTCCATCTTGAAGACTTGTTGCGAGAAGGCCACCTTCAAGAGTTTGTCAGAAACGGGCAAGATCAACATCGAGCCTCTGCAAAGGGGAAAGAGGTGTGTGGATCCATCAAATCTCCTCCAACCATCAACCAATCTCTGTGAATGCCAATATCTTTGGTATTCATGGAACATTGCACAATCAAGCTTTGACCGGGAAGGAGGTGGATCAGCAAGTTCGACGCATCTTCCACCTTCGTTCTGCTACGAACAAAGAGGATACGTGGATCGAGAAGCCTATCGAAGGTCTTGCTTGGCCGTCCATCGTCTTCAACGACATTGATCTTTAAGGAGTTCATACTCCCCATCGAGACCCCCTGGTCTTGAAACTCCTCATCGACGGAAGCACCGTCAACCGGATCCTCATCGACACCGGGAGCTCCATCGACATTATGTTCTCAGACTGCTTCAAACGTCTGGGACATAAATACCAAAGCCTTGACGTCGTCCCAACTGTGATCACTGGCTTCAACGGCGAACAAAGCATCACGGTGGGCGAATCGAGATTCACTCTAGACCTTAGCCGAGAGACTCGAGTCTCGGTGAGATTTGCAATAGTCGAAGGAGTGTCTAGCTACAACGCCATCCTCGGGCGACCATTCCTCCACCAGATCAATGCCATCTCTTCTTCGTACCACCAACTACTCAAGTTTGCAACGGGAGAAGACATTGTCTGCATTCGAGGCGATCAGCAAGCTGGGAGATCTTGTGAGGCTGCGGCGGCTAAAACAGATCGCAAGATCAACATCGCTCCTCCAAAGCGACCACGAGATGAAGCTGGTCCCTCTTCTAAATAGCAATCAAAGGAAATTCCGCTGACCGAACCTCCACCAATCGAATGGGAAGCATCACCTTCAATTGAAGAAATCATCCCAATCAACATCGGCAGCGAAAATCTCCCTCGACAAACTTTCATTGGTACCAGTCTTAGCGACGCAGAAGCGCAAGACATGGTATCCTTCCTCCAGTCCAACATCGACGTCTTCGCTTGGTGTTTCGAAGACATGCCTGGTATCAATCCAGATGACGCTTGTCACCGACTTGCGATCAAAGAAGAAGTGAAGCCTGTCAAGCAAAAGCCACGCACCATCCGACCAGAGCTACAAATTGCCATTCAAGAAGAGATCTCCAAGCTACTCGCAGCAGGCTTCATCCGTGAAGTAGAGTATCCTACCTGGATCTCTAACATAGTTGCTGTTCCAAAGGAGAACGGGAAGGTCAGAGTCTGCATCTACTTTACCAATCTCAATAAGGCTTGCCCCAAAGATCCATTCCCCATGCCAAGGATTGATAGACTCGTCGATGCCATTGCTGGCCACGAGCTATTGTCTTTCATGGATGGGTACTCTGGATACAATCAAATTCCACTTCATAAAGACGATCAAGAGAAGACTTGCTTCGTGACTAGCCGAGGTCTCTACTGCTACAATGTAATGCCATTCGGCCTCAAAAATGCTGGATCGACCTATCAAAGGCTAGTCACCAAGATGTTCGAAGACCAGATCGGTCGCAACGTCGAAGTCTATGTAGACGATCTGCTTACCAAGAGCTCCAGTCGAGAGAGTCATCTGTCTGATCTCGCAGAAACCTTCCAAATCCTTCGAAAATATCGTATGAAGCTCAATCCAGCTAAGTGCGTTTTCGGAGTTCAATCGGGCAAATTCCTGGGTCACCTTGTGACCAGGAGAGGCATCGAAGCTAATCCCGATCAAATTCGAGCTATCCTCGACATGCCGTCGCCTACCAATATGAAGGAAGTGCAACGCCTCACTGGAAGACTTGCTGCCCTCAATCGGTTCATCTCAAAGTCCTCCGACAAGTGTAAGCCTCTTTTCGACAAGCTGCGAAAGGCATATACATCGGGATGGAGTCCTGTTTGTGAAGAAGCTTTTCAAGGCATCAAGAAATATCTGGTGCAAGCTCCTATCCTGACTGCTCCACTTCCAAAAGAAGACTTGTGGCTCTATCTCGCCGTGACCGATCAAGCAATCAGTGCAGTCCTAGTCAGTAGAAGAGATGGCATCGAACATCCAGTCTATTACATTAGCCATACTCTTCTTCCAGCTGAGACTCGCTATTCAAAAACTGAGAAGGTCATACTGGCTTTACTCACTGCATCACGTCGTCTGCAACCTTATTTCGTCTCCCACCAGATCACTGTCATCTCCGAACACCCACTCAAAGATATCGTTGACAAAGCTGGTCGAGCGGGTCGTATGACCAAATGGGTGATCGAGATGAGTGCTCTTGGGATCCAATTTGAATCTCGCACATCGATCAAAGGTCAAGCAATCGCTGATTTTCTAGCGGACTTCTCAGTAGAAGACCCCATAACATGGGAGGAAGATATCGATATGCGTCTTGAAGATGAAGACGAGCCTCCATCTAATACAACTGCTGAAATAGATCCAAGCCTTGAGGCTCCTACCACTACTCCGACTCCATGGAAGCTTTACACTGATGGAGCTTCAAGTGCGATCGGTTCGGGAACTGGGATAGTCTTGGTATCCCCCGAACTTGATCATCTTCAGAAGGCCACTCGCCTCGGATTCACTGCCACCAACAACGAAGCCGAATACGAAGCACTCATTTCTAGACTCGAAATGGCGAAATCCCTGGGGGTAGATCGAATCATTGTCTATAGCGACTCCCAGTTGATCATAAGGCAAATCAATGGAGAGTATACAGCTCGAGAAGAAAGAATGCAACTCTATTTGGCATTAGTACGACGTCTTCAATAGCGTTTTACTAATGCCGAATTCATTCAAATCCCAAGAGCAGAGAACCGAAAAGCAGACGCCTTAGCCAATGCTGCCTCAGTTCTTGGAGACTCACTCGGACGAAGGCAAATACAAATCGATTATCAAGAAGTGCCCAAGACCATCCCCGATCAACAGATCCTTGCTACTACAAAGAGATCTGAGGGTGGAGATCAACTAGCATTGAACCTCACTACTACAAGTGAGCCTGAAGACTGGAGACGATCAATCTTTGATTTCTTCAAGCATGGCAAAATGCCGAAATATCCAAATCAAGCCCGAAGACTTCAAAGGAAGCTCCCCTGCTACACTATTCAAGGAGTAGATCTATATTTCAAATCTCATAACGGGATATTGCTCAAGTGCCTTGGCCCAGAGCAAGCAAAGGCAATCCTGATTGATATCCACTTTGGAGCTTGTGGAAATCATTCGGAAGGAAGATCTCTTGAAGCCAAGATGAAGCTACAAGGTTACTATTGGCCAACAATGGCAAGGGATGCTCAGCAAGTTGTTCAAAGATGCGGGTCATGCCAACGACACGCTCGAGCTATCCATCTCCCTGCAGATGAGCTTCATCAACTATCAAGTCCATGGCCTTTCCATCAGTGGGGGTTGGACTTCTTGGGTCCTTTCCCACCAACTCCAAGCAAGAAGAAGTACCTACTGCTAGCCACGAATTACTTCACCAAATGGGTTGAAGCTGTGCCCCTCTTCCGAGAGACCGACGACGAAGTGATCAAATTCATTCGGCACAACATCTTCTCAAGATTTGGTACACCTCAAGTTCTCGTTGCTGACAATGGAGCTCAATTTGACTCCGACAAGTTCCGAGAGTTCTGTCTGAACAACGGTATCAAGCTATTCTATTCAACTCCAAGATATCCTCAATGCAATGGTCAAACTGAAGCCTCAAATAGAGCTATTCTTAGTATACTCAAGAAGAAACTCAACGACAAGAAAGGATTGTGGGAACAGGTCCTACCTAAAGTTCTTTGGGGGTATCGCACAACTCCGAGAAGATCAACAGGGTTCTCACCCTTTCGTCTAACATATGGATCGGAAGCAGTACTCCCAACAGAAAACATATCAAGTACTCTGAAGACCAGGGCAGTTGAAGAAGGAATCAACGAAGAGCTTCGGATCAATGATCTAGACTTCTCTGAAGAACTACGAGACCAAGCTTCCCTTCGTGTGGCCAAGTACCAACAAAAGATCAAACAAGCCTACGACGTGAAAGTCTACAAGAGACAGTTCCCAGTGGGCAGTTTAGTTCTCAGAGTAGTTTTCTACAACACCAAAGAACATAGCAGTGGGAAGCTTGCTCCCAACTGGGAAGGTCCATATATCGTTGAATCAATAGGAGGCAAAGGTTCTTACAGATTGATCTCACCAGAAGGAAAAAGATTGCCTCGAGCTTGGAATTCTAGATACCTCAAGTTATTCTATCCATGATGTAAATTCAGTGATGAATAAAGTTCTCTTTCAAATGTTCAAATGTGCAAGTGTTCAAATTTTCAATTCAAGTTCTGAAGCAGTTTCAAATTATCCATATTCAAGTTACCAGGTCTTTTAACAAGTTTGGGTGTTAGAGTTGCGACTCAACCCCTTGCTAGCAAATGTTAAACTGACCCTCAATTTCAATATTCAATTTCAATCAAATTCTATATCATCTAACAGGTTTGGGAGCTTGAGTTGCGACTCAACCCCTCACATTCAAATATTATACGAATTCAAGTTCAATTTTCAAATTACTATAAGTTTGGGTAATCAAGTTGCGACTCGATCCCTTACATTCAAAAGATTGTATCTATTCCAATGCTATCTAGAACATGATATTCAAAGACATTCAACTCAAGAGATTCAATTTTCAAATACCAAAAAGATATCTTTTATTATCAAAATTTGTCAAGTACAATGTTGAGCTGCTACATATCAAAAGTTTACAAGTGTAAACAACAAAGAAAAAGGTAGAAATACATCAGGGCTTGGCTACGCTTGGAGCGCGTGATCTCTCTCCTTCAGATCCACCACGAGCCTTCCTCGCAGCCGAAGCTTTAGAAGATCGAACACTACTGACATGTGCCCTGAGTGCCTCTGCCGCTTTCTCGGCCGTTTCCTTGTAGCTCTTGCATTCAGACAACGCATGCTCTAGTTTCTTCTTGGAAGTCTCTTCTCTGGCAGAAAAGGCAGCATGCTGAGCAGCAAGTCGTTTTTTCAACTCCTTGATCTCGGTTGCGCGACCACAGGACACGTTCTCAACCTTGATGAGCCGATTCTTCAAGGATTCAAGTTCGTGACTCTGCGCCTCGCAACGGTTCTGCAACCCCTTGCTCTCCTGCTTCTCTTTGCGAAGATCCTCAATCTTGGCCTTGAGAGACTCTTTCTTCGAACACAGTACCTCCCTCAGCTGGTCTACTTCTTCACGAGCAGCCTTCAGTTCAGCTGTCAAACGGGATACTTCAGATGCAGCTTCCCGTTCTCCTGCCCTCCTGGAAAAGAGTGCTTGTGATTCTCAAAATTGCTGAGCTCTGCAGATGGACAGAGAGTTAGAATTATTCCGAAGATACAACTCGAATAGTGGATCAAGCCGATGCACATACCACTACATCTAGCCGATCGAAGGCTTCTTCAAAAGTTGCCTCCGGAAGATTGCAAAGCTTCCGGATCACGCTAGTAGGGTGGTTGATATCAACATCACCCAAGTTCCTCATCTTCTGAGTCGAGCCAACAGGCGTACCTGCAATCGACACAAGAGTTCAAAGTGTTAGAATATTTTCAAGCTTCAAAGACAAGACAATCAAGGCAAGTTAGTACAGATACCTGAAGCATCGACCTGAGGAGCCTTTCCCTTCCCATGGTCGGAGCTCTTACCCTTGGGGGTCGATTTCTCCTTGATGGGGGTAGGCTCTGGCAGGGGTTGAGGAGTAGCATCACCCACCCGACTTCCTCTCTCCAAGTGAACGGGAGAGGGAACATCTCGAGGAGGTGAGGCTCCCCCTTCATCTTCGTGCCCGCTTGAATTATCGAGCCCAGCCACCATAGCAGCTACCTCCTCAGCCAGAGATCGTGAAGGGGGTGGGGGTTGTTCAACCTCCACACCCCCACTTGTAGTCGCCATTTCGAGGCGAGGAACCTCGGGAGGTATCTGATCAAGGGGTGTGGGGTTGCTTCCAACCCCACCACTCCCCGATAGCTTGATCTTGAAACGCAGTGGGTTCTTCTTCAAATCTCCAAAGTGATAAGCAGGAATCACTTTAGGGCCATCGCCCGTTGCATCCATAACCCCCTCCATCTTGCAAGCCTTAGCCTCGTCTATGAGGATCGGCTGGGAGTCCTCATCAGCACCACCAGTGGGGGTGGGAGGAATTTCTTCCTCACCAGCCCCGTGTCCTTCAACACCACCAGTGGGGGTGGGAGGAATTTCTTCCTCGCCACCCCCATGTCCTTTGCCCCCATCTTCTTCGTCATCTTCATTCTCATCATCTCCATTTTCTCCCCCGTCGCTGCCAGTGCTGTCATCAGCATCTTCATCACCATCATCATCGCCACCCTCATCCTCTTCCTCTTCGCCTCCACCTTCCTCCTCTCTCTCTTTTTCTTCTTCTTCCCCCTTTTGCTTTTCTTTTTTCTTCTCCTCCTCAACATAGACTATCCTCTTCTTCTTTGCCGGGCCCCTCTGAATCACTAATTTCTCCTCCGAGGGCAAGCTGCGCCTAGCCCCGTAAGCCTTCTTCTCAAATCGAAGTTTTCTAACAATTTTTCCTGACTGAGGGTCCTCCTCATAATCCGAGTAGATAACCTCAATATCTTCATAACGAAGCTTCGATCGGTGGAGGAGGTTGGCATTGCCATGTCGGACCGGGCAATTCGAGAATTGCTTCCATGACCGCGTCCAGCATGTCAACTCCAAGAAAAGGTTGTCAAGGGCCCCTACTCGATCTGAAGGCCACGAGAGAGCTCCTCCTGTGCTGTACATGTCTACCTCTTCATGCACCTTGTATCGAGGAACCTCAGGTACCGACATAGGAGTCCAGACACCAGACACCGATAGCGGCCAATCGGTATAAAGTTTGTCGGAGCCGATGGTGTCGATGATCGGGCGCAGGGCAGAGACACCCGTCAGATTGTAGAATGGGATGTCCTTCCTCCAGGCCCATCGGTAATGATAAAAGAAATATCCTAGCTCGATCCTGGCTTCTTCGCCTTCAGGGAGGCTGGAATAACATTCCCTGAGCTCCTTCTAGAAGTCCGACTCTACGCGGCAGAAGGCGTAGATAATCCTCCAGGCGTTCCCCGAAACCTGCCCAGGGCAAAGACCGGAGGTGTTCAGCAACCTCGCGGCGAAGGGAGGCAATGGAAGGCGTAGTCCACAGTTGAGCTGGCCGATCGTGACGATGGTTCCCATCACTTGCTCCTTGCTCGCGTACGAGACAAAGATTGTCCGCCTGTCAATACCGAAAGCTGATAGAACTCCCGGAAGCGCTGGCCGGACCTTCCCCTCAGTGAAGCACGCTAGCAACTTCTGCAGCTTCTCCCTCTTTATGTCTGTAAGCTTGCCCCCAATGTTGTATCCAAACTCTGGTTCCGCTGACAGAGGCAGCTGCGGACAGAGAACAAATCTCGCTTTGGGGATATGCTCCGGACGAGAGGGTGCAGAAGCGAACCCCACTCCTTGGTGCCTCTTGCCCAACTGGCCAAGTTCGATCAATTTAGCCTTGCCTTTGCCTCGGCCCTTCGGAACAGAAGAGACTTCAATAACTTCCTTGCCCTTCCTCTTGGAAGGAACTGCACCCTTCTTCGAACTACCAGAAGAAGCCATTTGACCGATCAAGAGGAAACGAAGAACGAGAGATTGGAAGCAATGTGTCTGGACTTCGAAAAATTTTGAAAGCGTGAGGCAAAAATGACAGCGAGAAAAACTTATATACCCAGGGTAAACCGGCGGACAAATCGAGAAGACACGTGTCTTCACCATATCAAATCGCGTGTTTTTGTAGGTACACGTGGCATCCATCCGTAGCAAGCGCAAAACCAGGCGAACAGTCGGGACCAGACGAAGCGTCAGACCACTGATCCAGACAAGCCACCGGTCCAAGCAAACCACCAGTCCGAGTGAACCGGACCGCCGGTTCAAAACCGTATTCAGGCAAACCGAAGATTCAAAACAGAAAAAATCGAACTCCATCAACATTCAAGATTCTGCTGAAGATCAAAGGAGGAGAATAAGCTATACCACTTCTTCAAAAGTACAGGTTCAAGACTTAGACCTGATCGGCTGAATATAACCGATCGGTCAAACTTGACCGATCGGTCAAAATCAACCGATCGGTCGATTTTCTACTGGATCAGGCAAAAAACTTGTGTTTTTTGCCGATCACCCAAACCTTGACCGGCTGATTTTAGCCGATCGGTCAAACTTGACCGATCGGTCAAAATCAACCGATCGGTCGATTTTCTACTAGATCAGGCAAAAAAACTTGTGTTTTTTGCCGATCACCCAAACCTTGACCGGCTGATTTTAGCCGATCGGTCAAACTTGATCGATCGGTCAAAATCAACCGATCGGTCGATTTTCTACTGGATCAGGCAAAAAACTTGTGTTTTTTGCCGATCACCCAAACCTTGACCGGTTGATTTTAGCCGATCGGTCAAACTTGACCGATCGGTCAAAATCAACCGATCGGTCGATTCTCTACTGAATCAGGCAAAACACTTGTGTTTTTTGCCGATCACCAAAACCTTGACCGGTTGAATTCGACCGATCGATCAAATTTGACCGATCAGTCAAAATTGACCGATCAGTCGAAATTGACCGATCAGCCAAGTTTGACCGATCAGTCAAAATCAACCGATCGGTCAATTTTCTACTAGATCGGTCAAAAAACTCTATTTTTTGACCGATTACTCCAACCTTGACCGGTTGAATTCGACCGATCGGTCAAATTTGACCGATCAGTCAAAATTGACCGATCAGTCAAAATCAACCGATCGGTCAATTTTCTACTAGATCGGTCAAAAAACTCTGTTTTTTGACCGATTACTCCAACCTTGACCGGTTGAATTCGACCGATCGGTCAAATTTGACCGATCAGTCAAAATTGACCGATCAGTCAAGTTTTACCGATCAGTCAAAATTAACTGATCGGTCAAAATTAACTGATCGGTCAAATTTAACCGATCGATCAAAATTTGACCGATCGGTCAAATTTGACCGATCAGTCAAAATTGACCGATCAGTCAAAATTGACCGATCAGTCAAATTTGACCGATCAGTCAAAATCAACCGATCGGTCAATTTTCTACTAGATCGGTCAAAAAACTCTGTTTTTTGACCGATCACTCCAACCTTGACCGGTTGAATTTGACCGATCGGTCAAATTTGACCGATCGATCAAATTTGACCGATCGATCAAATTTGACCGATCAGTCAAAATTGACCGATCAGTCTATTCTTTCGCTAACACTCGACAAAAGCTCCTCTACGTGTGTGACAGGGGGCCGTTAGCTTTGCACCATGAATCCAAGCCAGCCAATGAAGCCTCTTAGCTAACTTGGAGGGGGTAACTGTGGGTGCAAATTTTGGTAACAAATCTGCAAGCAGCGGGACCCACCGGCCCTGCCTGGTGGGCCCCCGGAGACTACAAGCAGGACCCACCGGCCCTGCCTGGTGGACCCCTGAAGGCAACAGCGGCACCCACCGGCCCTGCCTGGTGGGCCCCCTAAAGACGGCAGCGGAGCCCACCAGCCTTACCTGGAGGATCCCCAGATACGACAGCAGAAAACCGCCATTTACCACCAGAAAATCCTATAAATAGCAGAGCCTTCGAATGTAAAAGGATCCAAAATTTCTGATTTCTATTCTGAGATCTGATTTTCAGAATCCAGAGCTCTGGAATCTCTCAGCTCCCCATCTACCATCTCTCTTTGATCTTCTTCTCTCCTTCGAAGAGATCAGAGTGTTTCTAGTGATACTCGGCCTGTCGAGATCACTTTGACATAAGTGATAGTGAATTCGGGTTGCTCCCTATAGCACAGAGACGTAGGCTTCGGCTGAACTCCGAGATCACTTCTCGTGTCAATACTCTCTCTGATTGCATCTCTCTGTTTACATATCAAAAGCTGCAACTCCAAACGACAGATCGATCAACGCTCTTCGACTTCAATCTCAATTGACTGGTGAGGTGAGGTCTTCGGGTCGGCACGAAGATTTTCTCCCACACATTCGTATGATCCATTCTTATTCATTCGCACGATCCAGTCTAATGGATTCGCACGATCCATTCTAATTCATTCGCACGAATGTATCCATTCTAGTTCATTCGTACGATCCATTCTAATTCATTAATATGATCCATAATAATTCATTCGTACGATCCATTCTAATTCATATGCACAAAGGTATCCATTCTAATCCATTCGTAGGATCCATTCTAATCCATTCGTACGATCCATTCTAATCCATTCGTACGATCCATTCTAATCCATTCGTACGATCCATTCTAATTCATTCGTACGATCCATTCTAATTCATTCGTAAGATCCATTCTAATTCATTCGTACGATCCATTCTAATTCATTCGTACGATCCATTCTAATTCATTCGCACGAATGTATCCATTCTAGTTCATTCGTACGATCCATTCTAATTCATTCGTACGATCCATTCTAATTCATTTGCACGAATGTATCCATTCTAGTTCATTCGTACGATCCATTCTAGTTCATTCGTACGATCCATTCTAATTCATTCGTACGATCCATTCTAATTCATTCGTATGATCCATTCTAATTAATTCGTATGATCCATTCTAATTCATTCGTACGATCCATTCTAATTCATTCATACAATCCATTCTAATTCATTCGTACGAATGTATCCATTCTAATTAATTCGTACGATCCATTCTAATTCATTTGTATGATCCATTCTAATTCATTCGTACGAATCCATTTTAATTCATTCATACAATCTATTCTATTTCATTTCGTAAGATCCATTCTAATTCATTCGTACGATCCATTCTAATTCATTTGCACGAATGTATTAATTCTAGTTCATTCGTACGATCCATTCTAATTCATTCGTACGATCCATTCTAATTCATTCATACGATCTATTCTAATTCATTATTACAATCCATTCTAATACATTTGTATGAATGAATTAGAATGGATCGTACGAATGAATTAGAATAGATCGTACGAATGAATTAGAATGGATCGTACGAAGGAATTAGAATGGATCGTACGAATGAATTAGAATGGATATATTCGTGCAAATGAATTAGAATGGATCGTATGAATGAATTAGAATGCATTGTATGAATGAATTAGAATGGATCGTACGAATGAATTAGAATGGATACATTCGTGCGAATGAATTAGAATGGATACTATGAATGAATTAGAATGGATCGTGCGAATGAATTAGAATGGATCGTACGAATGAATTAGAATGGATCGTGTGAAAGAATTAGAATGGATCGTACGAATGAATTAGAATGGATCGTGCGAATGAATTAGAATGGATCGTACGAATGAATTAGAATGGATACATTTGTGCGAATGAATTAGAATGGATCGTACGAATAAATTAGAATGGTTACATTCGTGCGAATGAATTAGAATGGATCGTACGAATGAATTAGAATGGATATATTCGTGCAAATGAATTAGAATGGATCGTATGAATGTATTAGAATGGATCGTATGAGTGAATTAGAATGGATCGTGCGAATGAATTAGAATGGATTGTGCGAATGAATTAGAATGGATCATACGAATGAATTAGAATGGATCGTGTGAAAGAATTAGAATGGATTGTATGAATGAATTAGAATAGATCGTATGAATGAATTAGAATGTATCATACGAATGAATTAGAATGGATCGTACGAAAGAACTAGAATGGATACATTCGTGCGAATGAATTAGAATGGATCGTACGAATGAATTAGAATGGATTGTACGAATGAATTAGAATGGATCTTACGAATGAATTAGAATGGATCGTACGAATGCATGATCCATACGAATGAATTAGAATAGATCGTACGAATGTACTAGAATGGATACATTCGTGCGAATGAATTAGAATGGATCGTACGAATGAATTAGAATGGATCTTACGAATGAATTAGAATGGATCGTACGAATGAATTAGAATGGATCGTACGAATGAATTAGAATGGATACATTCGTGCGAATGAATTAGAATGGATCGGACGAATGAATTAGAATGGATCGTACGAATGAACTAGAATGGATCGTACGAATGAATTAGAATGGATCGTACGAATAAATTAGAATAGATACATTCGTCCGAATGAATTAGAATGGATCATACGAATGAGTAAGAATGGATCGTACGAATGAAATAGAATAGATTGTACGAATGAATTAGAATGGATTCGTACGAATGAATTAGAATGGATACATTCGTGCGAATGAATTAGAATGGATCGTACCAATGAGTAAGATTGGATCGTACGAATGAAATAGAATGGATTGTGCGAATGAATTAGAATGGATCATACGAATGATTTAGAATGGATCTTACGAATTAATTAGAATGGATACATTCGTGCGAATGAATTAGAATGGATTGTATGAATGAATTAGAATGGATCGTATGAATGAATTAGAATGGATTATACGAATTAATTAGAATGGATCGTACGAATGAATTAGAATGGATCGTACGAATGAATTAGAATGGATACATTCGTGCGAATAAATTAGAATGGATTGTGCGAATGAAAAAGAACAGATCGTGCGAATGAATTAGAATGGATCGTACGAATGAATTAGAATGGATCGTGCGAATGAATTAGAATGGATCGTTCGAATGAATTAGAATGGATACATTTGTGCGAATGAATTAGAATGGATCGTACGAATGAATTCGAATGGATCGTATGAATGAATTAGAATGGATCGTACGAATGAATTAGAATAGATCGTGCGAATGAATTAGAATGGATTGTACGAATGAATTAGAATGGATCGTACGAATGAACTAGAATGGATACATTCGTGCGAATGAATTAGAATGGATCGTTCGAATGAATTAGAATGGATCTTACGAATGAATTAGAATGGATCGTAAGAATGAATTAGAATGGATCGTACGAATGAATTAGAATGGATACATTCGTGCGAATGAATTAGAATGGATCGGACGAATGAATTAGAATGGATCGTACGAATGAATTAGAATGGATCGTACGAATGAATTAGAATGGATCGTACGAATAAATTAGAATGGATACATTCGTCCGAATGAATTAGAATGGATCATACGAATGAGTAAGAATGGATCGTACGAATGAAATAGAATAGATTGTACGAATGAATTAGAATGGATCCTACGAATGAATTAGAATGGATCGTGTGAAAGAATTAGAATGGATTGTATGAATGAATTAGAATGGATTGTATGAATGAATTAGAATGGATCGTGCGAATGAATTCGAATGGATCGTACGAATTCATTCTAATTCATTCATACAATCCATTCTAATTCTTTCACACGATCTATTCTAATTCATTCGTAGGATCCATTCTAATTTATTCGTACAATCTATTCTATTTCATTCGTATGATCCATTCTTACTCATTCGTATGATCCATTCTAATTCATTCGGACGAATGTATCCATTCTAATTTATTCGTACGATCCATTCTAATTCATTCGTACTATCCATTCTAATTCATTCGTACGATCCATTCTAATTCATTCATCCGATCCATTCTAATTCATTCGCACGAATGTATCCATTCTAATTCATTCGTACGATCCATTCTAATTCGTTCGTACGATCCATTCTAATTCATTCGTAAGATCCATTCTAATTCATTCGTACGATCCATTCTAATTCATTCGCACGAATGTATCCATTCTAGTTCATTCGTACGATCCATTCTAATTCATTCGTACGATCCATTCTAATTCATTCACACGATCCATTCTAATTCATTCGTACAATCTATTCTATTTCATTCGTACGATCCATTCTTACTCATTCGTATGATCCATTCTAATTCATTCGGACGAATATATCCATTCTAATTTATTCGTACGATCCATTCTAATTGATTCGTACGATCCATTCTAATTCATTCGTACGATCCATTCTAATTCATTCGTCCGATCCATTCTAATTCATTCGCACGAATGTATCCATTCTAATTCATTCGTGCGGTCCATTCTAATTCATTCGCACAATCCATTCTATTTCATTCGTACGATCCATTCTTACTCATTCGTATGATCCATTATGGATACATTCGTGCGAATGAATTAAAATGGATCATACGAATGAGTAAGAATGGATCGTACGAATGAAATAGAATGGATTGTGCGAATGAATTAGAATGGATGGTACGAATGAATTAGAATGGATCGTGTGAAAGAATTCGAATGGATTATATGAATGAATTAGAATAGATCGTATGAATGAATTAGAATGGATCGTGTGGGGGAAAATCTTCGTGCCGACCCGAAGACTTCGCCTCACCAGTCAATTGAGGTTTCGAGTTGAAGAGATCGTTGTTCGATCTGTTGATTGAAATAGCTGCTTTTGATATGCAAATGGAGAGAGAGATGCTATCAGAGATTTGACACGAGAGATGTGATCTCGGAGTTCAGCCGAAGCCTACGTCTCCGTGCTATAGGGAGCAACCCGAATTCACTAACACTTATCGAAGTGATCTCGACAGGCCGAGTATCACCGTAAACACTCTAATCTCTTCAGAGGAGAGAAGAAGATCAAAGAGGTGGAAGATGGGAAGCTAAGAAATTCAAGAGCTCTGGATTCTGAAAACCAGATCTCAGAGTGGAAATCAGAAATTTTTGGATCCTTTTACATTCGAGGGCTCTGCTATTTATAGAATTTCTAGGGAGGAACTCCGGGGTAAATGGCGGTTTTCTGCTGTCGTATCTGGGGATCCTCCAGGTAAGGCTGGTGGGCTCCGCTGCCATCTTAGGGGGCCCACCAGGCAGGGCCGGGGGGTCCCGCTGTGGTACTCAGGGGTCTACCAGGCAGGGCCGGTGGGTCCCGCTGTTGTCTTCGGGGGCCCACCAGGCAGGGCCGGTGGGTCCCGCTATAGTACTCGGGGGCCTACCAGGCAGAGCCGGTGGGTCCCGCTGTTTTCTTCGGGGGCCCACCAGGCAGGGCCGGTGGGTCCCGCTATGGTACTCGGGGGCCTACCAGGCAGGGCCGGTGGGTCCCGCTGTTGTCTTTGGGGGCCCACCAGGCAGGGCCGGTGGGTCCCGCTGTTTGCAGATTTCTTACCAAAATTTGCACCCACAGTTACCCCCTCCAAGTTAGCTAAGAGGCCTCCTTGGCTGGCTTGGACTCGTGGTGCAAAGATAACGACCCCCTGTCACACATGCAGAGGAACTTTGTCGAGAGTTAGCGAAAACAGAGACTGATCGGTCAAATTTGACTGATCGGTCAAATTTGGCCGATCGGTCGAATTCAACCGGTCAAGGTTGGAGTGATCGGTCAAAAAACAGAGTTTTTTGACCGATCTAGTAGAAAATTGACCGATCGGTTGATTTTGACTGATCGATCAAATTTGACTGATCGGTCAATTTTCACTGATCGGTCAATTTTGACTGATCGGTCAAATTTGCTTGATCGGTCAAATTTGACTGATCGGTCAAATTTGACCGATCGGTCGAATTCAACCGGTCAAGGTTGGAGTGATTGGTCAAAAAATAGAGTTTTTTGACCGATCTAGTAGAAAATTGACCGATCGGTTGATTTTGACTGATCGGTCAATTTTGACTGATCGGTCAATTTTGACTGATCGGTCAAATTTGACTGATCGGTCAAATTTGACCGATCGGTCGAATTCAACCGGTCAAGGTTGGAGTGATCGGTCGAAAAATAGAGTTTTTTGACCGATCTAGTAGAAAATTGATCGATCGGTTGATTTTGACTGATCGGTCAAATTTGACTGATCGGTCAAATTTGACTGATCGGTCAATTTTGACTGATCGGTCAATTTTGACTGATCGGTCAAATTTGACTGATCGGTCAAATTTGACTGATCGGTCAAATTTGACCGATCGGTCGAATTCAACATGTCAAGGTTGGAGTGATCGGTCAAAAAATAGAGTTTTTTGACCGATCTAGTAGAAAATTGACTGATCGGTTGATTTTGACCGATCGGTCAAGTTTGACCGATCAGCTAAAAATCAGCCGGTCAACGTTTTGGTGATCGGCAAAAAACACAAGTTTTTTGCCTGATCCAGTAGAAAATCGACCGATCGGTTGATTTTGACCGATCGGTCAAATTTGACCGATCGGCTAAAATCAGCCGGTCAAAGTTTGCGTGATCGGCAAAAAACACAAGTTTTTTTGCCTGATCAGGTAGAAAATCGACCGATCGGTTGATTTTGACCGATCGGTCAAGTTTGACCGATCGGCTAAAATCAGCCGGTCAAGGTTTGGTTGATCGGCAAAAAACACAAGTTTTTTGCCTGATCAAGTAGAAAATCGACCGATCGGTTGATTTTGACCGATCGGTCAAGTTTGACCGATCGGCTAAAATCAGCCGGTCAAGGTTTGGATAATCGGCAAAAAACACAAGTTTTTTGCCTGATCGAGTAGAAAATCGACCGATCGGTTGATTTTGACCGATCGGTTAAGTTTGACCGATCGGATAAAATCAGTCGGTCAAGGTTTGGGTGATCGACAAAAAACACAAGTTTTTTGCCTGATCAAGTAGAAAATCGACCGATCGGTTGATTTTGACCGATCGGTCAAGTTTGACCGATCGGCTAAAATCAGCCGGTCAAGGTTTTGGTGATCAGCAAAAAACACAAGTTTTTTGCCTGATCCAGTAGAAAATCGACCGATCGGTCAAGTTTGACCGATCGGCTAAAATCAGCCGGTCAAGGTTTGGGTGATCGGCAAAAAACACAAGTTTTTTGCCTGATCAAGTAGAAAATCGACCGATCGGTTGATTTTGATCGATCGGTCAAGTTTGACCGATCGGCTAAAATCAGCCGGTCAAGGTTTTGGTGATCGGCAAAAACACAAGTTTTTTGCCTGATCCAGTAGAAAATCGACCGATCGGTTGATTTTGACCGATCGGTCAAGTTTGACCGATCGGTTATATTCAGCCGATCAGGTCTAAGTCTTGAACCTGTACTTTTTGAGGAAGTGGTATAGCTTGTTCTCCTCCTTTGATCTTCGGTAGAGTCTTGAATATTGATGGAGTTCGATTTTTTCTGCTTCGAATCTTTGATTAGCCTGAATGCGGTTTTGAACCGGCGGTCCGGTTCACTTGGACCGGTGGTTTGCTTGGACCGGTGGCTTGTCTGGACTGGTGGTCTGACGCTTCGTCTAGTCCCGACTGTTCGCCTGGTTTTGCGCTTGCTACGGATGGATGCCACGTGTATCTGCAAAAACACGCGATTTGATATGGTGAAGACACGTGTCTTTTCGATCTGTGCGCCGATTTACCCTGGGTATGTTAGTTTTTCTCGCTGTCATTTTCGCCTCACGCTTTCAGAAAAATTTTCGAAGTCCAGAGCTTTTGCTTCCGATCTCTTGTTCTCTGCTTCTTTGTTCTCTTTTTTCCGATCAATCGAATGGCATCTTCGGGTAGTTCGAAGAAGAGTGCAGTTCCTTCCAAGAGGAAGGGCAAGGAAATTGTTGAAGAAACGTCTGTCTCGAAGGGCCGTGGCAAAGGCAGGGCCGAGTTGATCGAGCTTGGCCAACTGGGCAAGAGGCACCAAGGAGTGGGGTTCGCTTCTGCACCCTCCCGTCCGGAGCATATCCCCAAAGCGAGATTTGTTCTCTGCCCGCAGCTACCTCTGTCGGCGGAACCGGAGTTTGGATATAATATTGGCGGTAAACTTACAGACGTGAAGAGGGAGAAGCTGTAGAAGTTGCTGGCATGTTTCATAGAGGGAAAGGCTCGCCCAGCGCTTCCGGGAGTTTTATCAGCTTTTGGTATCGATAGGCGGACAATCTTTGTTTCGTACGCGAGCAAGGAGCAAGTGATGGGAACCATCATCACCATTGGCCAGCTCAACTGCGGACTGCGCCTTCCATTGCCTCCTTTTGTTGTGAGGTTGTTGAACACCTCCGGTCTTTGTCTCGGGCAGGTTACTGGGAATGCCTGGAGGATCATCTACCCTTTCTGTCGCATAGAGTCTGACTTCCAGAAGGAGCTCAGAGAATGTTATTCCAGCCTCCCTGAAGGTGAAGAAGCCCGGATAGACCTAGGGTATTTCTTCTATCATTATCGATGGGCCTGGAGAAAAGATAGCCCATTCTTCAATCTGACAGGTGTCTCCACTCTTCGGCCGATCATTGACACCATAGGCTTGGATAAGCTCTACACTGACTGGCCGGTATCGGTGTCCGGCGCATGGACTCCTCTATCGGTACTTGAGGTTCCCCGATACAAGGTACACGAAGAGGTAGACATGTACAGTGCAGGAGGAGCTCTCTCATGGTATTCGGAGCGAGTTGGAGCTGTTGATAATCTTTTCCTGGAGCTGACATGTGGGACTAGATCGTGGAAGCAATTCTCGAATTGCCCGGTTCGACATGGTAACGCCAATCTCCTCCACCGATCGAAACTTCGTTATGAAGATAACGAGGTCATCTACTCGGATTATGAGGAGGACCCCTAGTCAGGCAAAATTGTTAGAAAACTTCGATTTGAGAAGAAGGCTTACGGAGCTAGGCGCAGCTTGCCCATGGAGGAGAAATTGGTGATACAGAGGGGCCCGGCGAAGAAGAAGAGAAAAATCCCCATCAAGCAGGTGGAGGATGAGGAGAAAAAGAAAGAGAAAGATGGAGAAGAGGAAAAAGAGAGAGAGGAGGAAGGTGGACGCGAAGAAGATGAGGGTGGTGATGATGATGATGACGATGCTGATGACAGCACTGGCAGCGACAGGGGAGAAAATGGAGACGATGAGGATGATGAAGATGAAGATGAAGATGATGAAGATGGGGGTGGTGGGAATACTCCTCCCACCCCCACTGATGGTGGCCAAGGACATGGGGGTGGCGAGGAAGAAATTCCTCCCACCCCCACTGGTGGTGCTGATGAGGACTCGCAGCCGATCCTCATAGACGAGGCTAGGGCTCGCAAGATGGAGGGGGTTATGGATGCAACGGGCGATGGCCCTAAAGTGATTCCCGCTTATCACTTTGGGGATTTGAAGAAGAACCCACTGCGCTTCAAAATTAAGCTATCGGGGAGTGGTGGGGTTGGAAGCAACCCCACACCCCTCGATCAGATACCTCCCGAGGTCCCTCGTCTCGAAGGAGAGACTACGAGCGGGGGTATGGAGGTTGAACAACCCCCACCCCCTTCGCGCTCCTTGGCTGAAGAGGCGGCTGCTCTCATGGCGGGGCTCGATAATTCGAGCGGACACGAAGATGAAGGGGGAGCCTCACCTCCTCGAGATGTTCCCTCTCCCGCTCACTTGGAGAGAGGAAGCCGGGTGGGTGATGCTACTCCCCAACCCCTGCCAGAGCCAACCCCCATCAAGGAGAAATCGACCCCCAAGGGTAAGAGCTCCGACCGTGGGAAGGGAAAGGCTCCTCAGGTCGATGCTTCAGGTATCTGTACTAACTGGCCTTGATTGTCTTGCCTTTGAAGTTTAAAAATATTCTAACACTTTGAACTCTTGTATCGATTGCAGGTACGCCTGTTGGCTCGACTCAGAAGATAAAGAACTTGGGTGATGTTGATATCAACCACCCTACTAGCGTGATCCGGAAGCTTTGCAATCTTCCGGAAGGTACTTTTGAAGAAGCCTTCGATCGGCTAGATGTAGTGGTATGTGCATCTGATTGATCCACTATTCGAGTTGTATCTTCGGAATAATTCTAACTCTCTATCCATCTGCAGAGCTCAGCAGTTTTGAGAATCACAAGCACTCTCTCCAGGAGGGCAGGAGAACGGGAGGCTGCATCTGAGGTATCCCGTTTGAAAGCTGAACTGGAGGCTGCCCACGAGGAGAGGGATAAGCTGAGGGAACTTTTGACTTCGAAGAAAAACTCTCTCAAGGCCAAGATCGAGGATCTTCGCAAAGAGAAGCAGGAGAGCAAGGAGTTGCAAAACCGTTGCGAGGCGCAGAGTCACGAACTTGAATCCTTGAAGAATCGGCTCATCAAGGTTGAGAACGTGTCCTGTGATCGCGCAACCGAGAATAAAGAGTTGAAAGAACGACTTGCTGCCCAGCATGCTGCCTTTACTGCCAGAGAGGAGACTTCCAAGAAGGAGCTAGAGAATGTGCTATCGGAAGTCAAGAGCTACAGAGACACAGCCGAGAAGGCGGTGGAGGCACTCAGGGTACATGCCAGCAGTGTCCGATCTTCCAAAGCTTCGGCTGTGAGCAAGGATCGTGGCGGATCTGAAGGGGAGAGGTCACGTGCTCTAAGTGTAGCCAAACCCTGATGTATTTCTACCTTTCCTCTTTGCTGTACTTTTTAAACTTGTGATGAAAAGGGCTCACCCTTGTACTTGGCAATTTTTTGATAATAGAAGATATCTTTTTGGTTACCTGAAATTGAATGTTCCTTACATCGAATGTCTTTGAATGTTGTTCTGGAATGTTTGAATATATACACACTTCGAATGTAAGGGGCCAAGTCGCAACTTGATCACCCAAACGTGTACTTGAAAATTGAATTTGAATTCGTTTAACACTTGTATGTGAGGGGTCTAGTCGCAACTCAAACACCCAAACCTGTTAAAATGATATCGAAATTGATTGAAATTGAACATCATTTAACGTTTGTAAGTAAGGGGCAGTGTCGCAACACAAACTCCCAAACTTGTTAAACAACCTTTGTAACTTGAATGTGGATTGAACGTAGATAATTTGAAACTGCTCCATAACTTGAATTGGAAAAGACTGAGCATTCGAACATTTGAAAGGGAACTTTATTTATTACTAAATTTACATCATGGATAGAACAATTTGAGATGTCTAGCATTCCAAGCTCGTAGTAGTCTATCTCCTTCTGGCGAGATCAGTCGATAAGAGCCGTTGCCTCCCACTGATTCGACAATGTAGGGACCTTCCCAATTGGGAGCTAGTTTTCCACTGCTATGCTCCTTGGTGTTGTAGAAAACAGCTCTGAGGACCAGACTGCCGATTGGGAATTGTCTCTTGTAAACCTTTTGATTGTATGCTCGTTTGATCTTCTGTTGGTATTTAGCAATACGAAGGGTTGCTCGATCTAGTAGCTCTTCAGTGGAATCCAGATCATTGATTCGGAGTTCTTCATTTATTCCTTCTTCGATTGCTCTAGTCTTCAATGTACTTGATATATTCTCTGTTGGGAGTACTGCTTCTGATCCATACATTAGGCGAAAGGGCGAGAACCCAGTTGATCTTCTCGAAGTTGTGCGATAACCCCAAAGAACCTCAGGTAGGACTTGTTCCCACAATCCCTTCTTGTTATCGAGCTTCTTCTTGAATATATCCAGAATAGCTCTATTCGAAGCTTCAGCTTGACCATTACACTGAGGGTATCTTGGAGTTGAATAAAAGAGTTTGATTCCGTTGTTCAGGCAGAACTCTCGGAATTTGTCGGAGTCAAATTGGGCTCCATTGTCAGCAACAAGTACTTGGGGTGTACCAAACCTTGAGAAAATGTTATGTCGAATGAACTTGATCACTTCATCATCGGTCTCTCGGAAGAGTGGCACAGCTTCGACCCATTTGGTGAAGTAATCTGTGGCTAACAACAGATACTTCTTCTTACTGGGTGTTGGTGGGAAAGGACCTAAGAAGTCCAACCCCCACTGATGGAAAGGCCATGGACTTGACAGTTAGTGAAGCTCATCTGCAGGGAGATGAATTGCCCGAGCATGTCGTTGACATGGCTCGCACCTTTGGACAACTTGATGGGCATCTTTTGCCATTGTTGGCCAGTAGTAACCTTGTAACTTTGTCTTGGCTTCCAGAGACCTTCCTCCTGAATGATTTCCGCAGGCTCCAGAATGGATGTTGATTAGAATCTCCTTTGCTAGCAATGGATCAATGCATTTGAGTAACATCCCATTGTGAGATTTGAAGTATAGATCTTCCCCTTGAAGACTATAGCTTGGAAGTTTTCTTTTAAGTCTTCGAGCTTGCATCGAGTCTTTGGGCATCTTGCCTTGTTTAAAGAAGTCGAAGATGGGCTGTCTCCAATCTTCGGGCTCGTTTGTGGTTGTCGAGTTAAATCTCATTTGACCTCCACCCCCAGATCACTTTGTAGTAGCAATGATCTGTTGTTCGGGGATGGTCTTGGGCACTTCTTGATAATCGATTTGTATTTGCCTTGCTCCGAGTGAGTCTCCAAGAACTGAGGCAGCATTGGCTAAGGCGTCTGCTTCTCAATTCTCTGCTCTCCGAATTTGAACGAATTCAGTACTAGTAAAACGCTGTTGAAGACGTCGTACTAGGGCCAAATAATGTTGCATTCTTTCTTCTCTTGCTGTATACTCCCCGTTGATCTGCCTTATGACTAGTTGGGAGTCGCTGTAGATAATGAGTCGATCTACCCCCAGAGATTCAGCAATTTCAAGTCCCGAAAGGAGTGCTTCGTACTCGGCTTCGTTGTTGGTGGCATTGAATCCAAGGAGGACAGCCTTTTGCAGATGATCGAGTTTGGGGGATACTAAGACTATCTCAATGCCCGAACCGATCGCGCTCGAAGCTCCATCAGTGTAAAGTTTCCATTGAGTTGGAGTAGTGGCAGGAGCCTCAAGGCTTAGATCTATTTTAGCAGTTGTATTAGATGGAGGCTCATCTTCATCTTCAAGACGCATATCGATATCTTCCTCCCATGTTATGGGGTCTTCTACTGGGAAATCAGCTAGAAAATCAGCGATTGCTTGACCTTTGATCGATGTGCGAGATTCAAATTGGATCCCAAGAGCACTCATCTCGATCACCCATTTGGTCATACGACCCGCTCGACCAGCTTTGTCAACGATATCTTTGAGTGGGTGTTCGGAGATGAGAGTGATCTGGTGGGAGACGAAATAAGGTTGCAGACGACGTGATGTAGTGAGTAAAGCTAGTATGACCTTCTCAGTTTTTGAATAGCGAGTCTCAGCAGGAAGAAGAGTATGGCTAATGTAATAGACTGGATGTTCGATGCCACCTCTTCTACTAACTAGGACTGCGCTGATTGCTTGACTGGTGACGGTGAGATAAAACCATAAGTCTTCTTTTGGAAGTGGAGCCGTCAAGATAGGAGCTTGCACCAGATATTTCTTGATGCTTTGAAATGCTTCTTCACAGATCGGACTCCAGCCGGAGGTATCCGCCTTTCGTAGTTTGTCGAAGAGGGGTTTGCACTTGTCGGAAGATTTTGAGATGAATCGATTGACTGCTGCTAACCTTCCAGTGAGGCGTTGAACTTCTTTTCGATTTGTAGGTGAAGGCATATCCAGAACTGCTCGGATTTGGTCGGGATTAGCTTCGATGCCTCTCCTGGTCACAAGGTGACCCAGGAATTTGCCCGATTGAACTCCGAAAGCACACTTAGCTGGATTGAGCTTCATACGATATTTTCGAAGGATTTGGAAGGTTTCTGCCAGATCAGACAGATGACCCCCTCGACTGGAACTCTTGGTAAGCAGATCGTCTACATAGACTTCGACGTTGCGACCGATCTGGTCTTCGAACATCTTGGTGACTAGCCTTTGATAGGTAGATCCAGCATTTTTGAGGTCGAACGGCATTACATTGTAGCAGTAGAGCCCTCGGCTAGTCACAAAACATGTCTTCTCTTGATCATCCGGATGAAGTGGAATTTGATTGTATCCAGAGTACCCATCCATGAAAGACAATAGCTCGTGGCCAGCAGTGGCATCGACGAGTCTATCAATCCTTGGCATGGGGAATGGGTCTTTGGGACAAGCTTTGTTGAGATTGGTGAAGTCGATGCAGACTCTGACCTTCCCATTCTTCTTTGGTACAGCTACTATGTTGGAGATCCACGTAGGATACTCTACTTCACGAATGAAGCCTGCTGCAAGTAACTTACTGATTTCTTCTTGAACAGCAACTTGTAGTTCTGGTCGGATGGTGCATGGTTTTTGCTTGACAGGTTTCACTTTATCTCTGATCGCAAGCCGGTGACAAGCGTCATCTGGATTGATGCCAGACATGTCTTCGAAGCACCAAGCGAAGACGTCGATGTTGGACTGTAGGAAGGACACCATGTCTCGCGCTTCTGTGTCACTAAGACCGGCACCGATAAATGTTTGTCGAGGGAGATCTCCACTACCGATATTGATAGGGATGATTTCTTCAATTGAAGGTGAGGCTTCCCATTCGATTGGTGGGCGCTCGATCAGTGGAATCTCCTTTGATTGCTATTTAGAAGAGGGACCAGCTTCATCTCGTGGCCGCTTTGGAGGAGCGATGTTGATCTTGCGATCTGTTTTTGCAGCAGCAGCTTCACAAGATCTCCCAGCTTGCTGATCACCTCGAATGCAGACAATGCCTTCTCCCATTGCAAACTTGAGTAGTTTGTGGTACGAAGAAGAGATGGCATTGATCTGGTGGAGGAATGGTCGTCCGAGAATGGCGTTGTAGTTGGACGTTCCCTCGACGATCGCAAACCTTACCGAGACTCGAGTCTCTTGGCTGAGGTCGATGGTGAATCTCGATTCACCCACCGTGATGCTTTGTTCGCCGTTGAAACCAGTGATCACAGTTGGAATGACGTCAAGGCTTTGATATTTATGTCCCAGACGTTTGAAGCAGTCTGAGAACATAATGTCGATGGAACTCCCGGTGTCGATGAGGATCCGATTGACGGTGCTTCCGTCGATGATGAGTTTCAAAACCAGGGGGTCTCGATGTGGAGTATGAACTCCTTGAAGATTAGTGTCGTTGAAGAAGATGGACGGCCAAGCAGGACCTTCGATGGGCTTCTCGATCCAGGTCTCTTCTTTGTTTGCAGTAGATCGAACATGGAAGATGCGCCGAATCTGCCGATCGACTTCCTTCCCGGTCACTGATTGATTGTGCAATGATCCATGAATGCCAAAGATATTGGCATTCACGGTGAGAGGTGATGGGTTGGAAGAGATCTGATGAATCCAGCAAGCCTCTTTCCCCTTTGCAGAGGATCGACGTTGATCTTGTCCCTCTCTGGTGAATTCATAGAGATGGCCTTCTCTCAGCAAGTCTTCGAGATGAAACTTTAGCCGATAGCACCGATCGGTGGAATGGCCATGGCTTCGATGGAAATCGCAATAAATAGTTTTGTCGGCCATAAACTTTGTGTTCGGTTGAAGTGGATTGGGCCTTCGAAGGAATTCTTCGTGTTGAATGCGGTCAAGGATCTGTTCGACAGGTAAATTCCACTCGGTGAAAGTGGTCTTCGTCGGAGATCGACGTCCATCATTCTTTGATCGTTTGTTGGCTGGAGGGGCTGCTGCCTCAGCGTTGTGAGCTTTGGCAGCATACTTTGGAGCTTCTCTCTCAGTAGGCCTTCTCTTCGACTCTCGCCCTTTTCGAGCGACTTGATCGTCTTCCACCTCAATCTCTCTCTGGATTCGATCAAATATTGCACCCAAAGAGGGAGGGGGATTGCGAATGAAGTCGTTGTAGATGTGTAGATCGAAGTGGAGGGCGTTCTGGAAAGCCAACATGATGGCTTCATCATCCAGATGTCTTCCAGAGAGAGCAGCATGCTCGTTACGAAATCTCCTTGTGAAATTGCGGAGAGTCTCATCAGCACCCATCCTTAGCCGATAGAGGGAGTCGAGCTTCTTCTCTGGATTTAGATTGAGTTGATAGTGCTGCATAAAGAGGTTAGCCAAAATACTGAACTGGGTGATGGACCCAGCTCGGAGATTGTGATACCAATCAAGTGAGGGCTCGTCGAGACTTCCGGCGAAAGTGCGACAAAGCACGTGGTTCTCTTCTTCGTGCGGAGTCAAAGCTTGCTTGAAGGCAAGTACATGGAGAGTCGGATCTCCTTTGACGCAGTTGAATTTGGGGAGGATAGGAGTTCTCCATCCCCTTGGAAAAGTTGACTCGAAGAGGCTTCGATGGAGAGGTCCGGCGGAGGAATACCCATCCCTACGACCATGTCCTCGACCTAGAGGTGGGTCAAGAGGCAAGATCGCAAGGTCTTGCTCAGGCATTGAAGTATTTGCCGGTTGAAGTCGGTGTCTAAGATCCGATCCAAGTCCACGTTGAAGTGGAATGGAAGGGGAGACTCTACTCTTTGAAGGAGCGCCTTTCATTTGGTGCTTCCTTGGTATGTTGAGCTTTGAAGGTGCCCTCTTGTCGCAGTTGCGGCCAGAAGATGATTGGGAGGACTCGTCGTCGAGGCGGTTCCAAACACTTTGCTTCCAGGGGGCAGCAGAGGGAGTTGGGTCGCATTGAATCCTCTCGAGGGCAGCAGTGCCCATTGACCTCCGTTGCTCGGAGTGGATTGAATGTCGAGGAAGATCGACCCTCTCACTTGCAGAGGGGATAGGTAGAGCGATCCCAGCCTCGGAAGCTGCTTTCTTAAGAGCATCCCTCTCAGCAGTGAGGGTGGCGTTTTGCTTCGCCAATTGGAGCAGTTCGAAGTCGACCCTGGTTGACCCTGGTGCTTAGTTTTTGCCATTTCAGAGAGCGAAGGGTGCAACGAGAGTGCCAACGTCCGATCAGTTGTCTGATCAACCGAGGGAGCGAGGAAGTTTGGCTATCAAAGATCGGTTGTAGATTCAGCTGATCTAGTAGTAGCGGAGAGAGCTTGACTTTTCGCTCGAATCCCACAGACGGCGCCAAACTGTGGGGGAAAATCTTCGTGCCGACCCGAAGACTTCGCCTCACCAGTCAATTGAGGTTTCGAGTTGAAGAGATCATTGTTCGATCTGTTGATTGAAATAGCTGCTTTTGATATGCAAACGGAGAGAGAGATGCAATCAAAGATTTGACACGAGAGATATGATCTCGGAGTTCAGCCGAAGCCTACGTCTCCGTGCTATAGGGAGCAACCCGAATTCACTAACACTTATCGAAGTGATCTCGACAGGCCGAGTATCACCGTAAACACTCTGATCTCTTCAGAGGAGAGAAGAAGATCAAAGAGGTGGAAGATGGGAAGCTAAGAAATTCCAGAGCTCTGGATTCTGAAAACCAGATCTCAGAGTGGAAATCAGAAATTTTCGGATCCTTTTACATTCGAGGGCTCTGCTATTTATAGAATTTCTGGGGAGGAACTCCGGGGTAAATGGCGGTATTCTGCTGTCGTATCTGGAGATCCTCAAGGTAAGGCTGGTGGGCTCCGCTGCCATCTTAGGGGGCCCACCAGGCAGGGCCGGTGGGTCCCGTTGTGGTACTCGGGGGCCTACCAGGCAGGGCCGGTGGGTCCCGCTGTTGTCTTCGGGGGCCCACCAGGCAGGGCCGGTGGGTCCCGCTATGGTACTCGGGGGCTTACCAGGCAGGGCCGGTGGGTCCCGCTGTTGTCTTCGAGGGCCCACCAGGCAGGGCCGGTGGGTCCCGCTGTGGTACTCGGGGGCCTACCAGGCAGGGCCGGTGGGTCCCGCTCTTGTCTTCGGGGGCCCACCAGGCAGGGCCGGTGGGTCCCGCAGTTTGCAGATTTCTTACCAAAATTTGCACCCACAGATCGTACGAATGAACTAGAATGGATACATTCGTGCGAATGAATTAGAATAGATCGTACGAATGAATTAGAATGGATCGTACGAATGAATTAGAATGGATACATTCGTGCGAATGAATTAGAATGGATCGGACGAATAAATTAGAATGGATCGTACGAATGAATTAGAATGGAACGTACGAATGAATTAGAATGGATCGTATGAATGAATTAGAATGGATACATTCGTGCGAATGAATTAGAATTGATCGTACGAATGAATTAGAATGGATCGTGCGAATGAATTAGAATGGATCGTACGAATGAATTAGAATGGATCGTACGAATGAACTAGAATGGATACATTCGTGCGAATGAATTAGAATGGATCGTACGAATGAATTAGAATGGATCGTACGAATGAATTAGAATGGATATTACGAATGAATTAGAATGGATCGTACGAATGAATTAGAATGGATCGTACGAATGAATTAGAATGGATACATTCGTGCGAATGAATTAGAACGGATCGGACGAATGAATTAGAATGGATCGTACGAATGAATTAGAATGGATCAAATGAATGAATTAAAATGGTTACATTCATGCGAATGAATTAGAATGGATCGTACGAATGGATTAGAATGGATCGTACGAATGGATTAGAATGGATACATTCGAGCGAATGAATTAGAATGGATCATACGAATGAATTAGAATGGATCGTACGAATGGATTAGAATGGATCCTACGAATGGATTAGAATGGATACCTTTGTGCATATGAATTAGAATGGATCGTACGAATGAATTAGAATGGATCATATTAATGAATTAGAATGGATCGTACGAATGAATTAGAATGGATACATTCGTGCATGATCCATTCTAATTCATTCGCACGAATGAATCCATTCTAATTCATTCGTACGATCCATTCTAATTCATTAATATGATCCATTCTAATTCATTCGTACGATCCATACTATTTCATATGCACAAAGGTATCCATTCTAATTCATTCGTATGATCCATTCTAATTCAGGATCGTACGAATGAATTAGAATGGATACATTCGTGCGAATGAATTAGAATTGATCGTACGAATGAATTAGAATGGATCGTGCGAATGAATTAGAATGGATCGTACGAATGAATTAGAATGGATCGTACGAATGAACTAGAATGGATACATTCGTGCGAATGAATTAGAATAGATCGTACGAATGAATTAGAATGGATCGTACGAATGAATTAGAATGGATCTTACGAATGAATTAGAATGGATCGGACGAATGAATTAGAATGGATCGTACGAATGAATTAAAATGGATACATTCGTGCGAATGAATTAGAATGGATCGGACGAATGAATTAGAATGGATAGCACGAATGAATTAGAATGGATCAAATCAATGAATTAGAATGGTTACATTCATGCGAATGAATTAGAATGGATCGTACGAATGGATTAGAATGGATCGTACGAATGGATTAGAATGGATACATTCGAGCGAATGAATTAGAATGGATCGTACAAATGAATTAGAATGGATCGTACGAATGGATTAGAAAGGATCCGACGAATGGATTAGAATGGATACCTTTGTGCATATGAATTAGAATGGATCATACGAATGAATTAGAATGGATCATATTAATGAATTAGAATGGATCGTATGAATGAATTAGAATGGATACATTCGTGCGAATGAATTAGAATGGATCGTGCGAATGAATAAGAATAGATCATACGAATGAATTAGAATGGATCGTACGAATTAATTAGAATGGATACATTCGTGCGAATGAATTAGAATAGATTGTATGAATGAATTGGAATGGATTGTACGAATGAATTAGAATGGATCATACGAATTAATTAGAATGGATCATACGAATGAATTAGAATAGATCGTACGAATGAATTAGAGTGGATCGTACGAATGAATTAGAATTGATACATTCGTGCGAATGAATTAGGATGGATTGTGCGAATGAATAAGAATAGATTGTGCGAATGAATTAGAATGGATCGTACGAATGAATTAGAATGGATCGTGGGAATGAATTAGAATGGATCGTACGAATGAATTAGAATGGATACATTTGTGCGAATGAATTAGAATGGATCGTACGAATGAATGAGAATGGATCGTATGAATGAATTAGAATGGATCGTACGAATGAATTAGAATGGATCGTGCGAATGGATTAGAATGGATCGTACGAATGAACTAGAATCGATACATTCGTGCGAATGAATTAGAATGGATCGTACGAATGAATTAGAATGGATCGTACGAATGAATTAGAATGGATCTTACGAATGAATTAGAATGGATCGTACGAATGAATTAGAATGGATCGTACGAATGAATTAGAATGGATACATTCGTACGAATGAATTAGAATGGATCTTACGAATGAAGTAGAATGGATCGTACGAATGAATTAGAATGGATCGTACGAATGAATTAGAATGGATACATTTGTGCGAATGAATTAGAATGGATCGGACGAATGAATTAGAATGGATCGTACGAATGAATTAGAATGGATCGTACGAATGCATTAGAATGGATCGTACGAATAAATTAGAATGGATACATTCGTCCGAATGAATTAGAAAGGATCATACAAATGAGTAAGAATGGATCGTACGAATGAAATAGAATAGATTGTATGAATGAATTAGAATGGATCCTACGAATGAATTAGAATGGATCGTGTGAAAGAATTAAAATGGATTGTATGAATGAATTAGAATGGATCGTATAAATGAATTAGAATGGATCGTGCGAATGAATTCGAATGGATCGTATGAATTCATGCTAATTCATTCATACAATCCATTCTAATTCTTTTACACGATCCATTCTAATTCATTCGTACGTTTCATTCTAATTCATTAGCACGATCCATGCTAATTCATTCGTTCGATCAATTCTAATTCATTAGCACGATCCATTCTAATTCATTCGTACGATCCATTATAATTCATTCGCACGATCCATTCTAATTCATTCATAGGATCCATTCTAATTCATTCATACGATCTATTCTAATTCTTTCGCACGAATGTATCCATTCTAATTCATTCGCACGAATGTGTCCATTCTAACTCATTCGTACTATCCATTCTAATTCATTCGTACGATCCATTCTAATTCATTCGTACGATCCATTCTAATTCATTCATACGATCTATTCTAATTCATTCATACAATCCATTCTAATTCTTTCACACGATCCATTCTAATTCATTCGTACGATCCATTCTAATTCATTCGCACAATCCATTCTATTTCATTCGTATGATCCATTCTTACTCATTGGTACGATCCATTCTAATTCATTCGCACGAATGTATCCATTCTAATTCATTCGTACGAATCCATTCTAATTCATTCGTACAATCCATTCTATTTCAATCGTACGATCCATTCTTACTCATTCGTATGATCCATTCTAATTCATTCGTACGAATGTATCCATTCTAAATCATTCATACGATCCATTCTAATTCATTCGTACAATCCATTCTATTTCATTCGTACGATCAATTCTAATTCATTAGCACGATCCATTCTAATTCATTCGTACGATCCATTCAAATTCATTCGCACGATCCATTCTAATTCATTCGTACAATCCATTCTATTTCATTCGTACGATCCATTCTTACTCATTCGTATGATCCATTCTAATTCATTCGCACGAATGTATCCATTCTAATCCATTCGTACGATCCATTCTAATCCATTCGTACGATCTATTCTAATTCATTCGCATGAATGTAACCATTCTAATTCATTCATTTGATCCATTCTAATTCATTCGTACGATCCATTCTAATTCATTCGTCCGATCCATTCTAATTCATTCGCACGAATGTATCCATTCTAAACCATTCATACGATCCATTCTAATTTATTCGTACGATCCATTCTAATTCATTCGTACGATCCATTCTAATTCATTCGTACGATCCATTCTAATTCATTCGCACGAATGTATCCATTCTATTTCATTCGTACGATCCATTCTAATTCATTCGTACGATCCATTCTAATTCATTCGTACGATCCATTCTAATTCATTCGCGCGAATGTATCTATTCTAATTCATTCGTATGATCCATTCTAATTCATCCGTACGATCCATTCTAATTCATTCGCACGATCCATTCTAATTCATTCGTACGATCCATTCTAATTCATTCATACGATCCATTCTAATTCATTTGTACGATCCATTCTAATTCATTCGCACAAATGTATCCATTCTAATTCATTCGTACGATCCATTTTAATTCATTCGCACGATCCATTCTAATTCATTCTAATTCATTCGTACGATCCATTCTAATTCATTCGTACGATCCATTCTTACTCATTCGTACGATCCATTCTAATTCATTCGCACGAATGTAACCATTCTAATTCATTCGTACGATCCATTCTAATTCATTCGCACAAATGTATCCATTCTAATTCATTCGTACGATCCATTCTAATTCATTCGCACGATCCATTCTAATTCATTCATACAATCCATTCTAATTAATTCCGTACGATCCATTCTAATTCATTCGCACGATCCATTCTAATTCATTCGTACGATCCATTCTATTTCATTCGCACGATCCATTCTAATTCATTCATAGGATCCATTCTAATTCATTCATACGATCTATTCTATTTCTTTCGCACAAATGTATCCATTCTAATTCATTCGCATGAATGTATCCATTCTAATTCATTCGTACGATGCATTCTAATTCATTCGTACGATCCATTCTAATTCATTTGTACGATCCATTCTAATTAATTCGTATGATCCATTCTAATTCATTCGTATGATCCATTCTAATTCATTCATACAATCCATTCTAATTCATTCGCACGAATGTATCCATTCTAATTAATTCATACGATCCATTCTAATTCATTCGTATGATCCACTCTTATTCATTCGCACGATCCAGTCTAATGGATTTGCACGATCCATTCTAATTCATTCGCACGAATGTATCCATTCTAATTCATTTGCACGAATGTATCCATTCTAATTCATTCGTACGATCCATTCTAATTCATTAATATGATCCATTCTAATTCATTCGTACGATCCATTCTAATTCATATGCACAAAGGTATCCATTCTAATCCATTCGTATGATCCAGTCTAATCCATTCGTACGATCCATTCTAATTCATTCGTACGATCCATTCTAATTCATTCGCTCGAATGTATCCATTGTAATCCATTCGTACGATCCATTCTAATCCATTCGTACGATCCATTCTAATTCATTCGCATGAATGTAACCATTCTAATTCATTCATTTGATCCATTCTAATTCATTCGTACGATCCATTCTAATTCATTCGCACGATCCATTCTAATTCATTCATAGGATCCATTCTAATTTATTCGTACAATCCATTCTAATTCTTTCACACGATCCATTCTAATTCATTCGTACGATCCATTCTAATTCATTCATACAATCCATTCTAATTCATTCGTACGATCCATTCTAATTCACTCATACGATCTATTCTAATACATTCATACGATCCATTCTAATTCATTTGCACGAATATATCCATTCTAATTCATTCGTACGATCCATTCTAATTCATTCGTACGATCCATTCTAATTAATTCGTACGATCCATTCTAATTCATTCGTACGATCCATTCTAATTCATTCGCACGAATGTATCCATTCTACTTCATTCATACGATCCATTCTAATTCATTCGTACGATCCATTCTAATTCATTTGCCCGAATGTATCCATTCTAGTTCATTCGTACGATCCATTCTAGTTCATTCGTACGATCCATTCTAATTCATTCGTACGATCCATTTTAATTCATTCGTTTGATCCATTCTAATTAATTCGTATGATCCATTCTAATTCATTCGTACGATCCATTCTAATTCATTCATACAATCCATTCTAATTCATTCGCACGAATGTATCCATTCTAATTAATTCGTACGATCCATTCTAATACATTCGTATGATCCATTCTAATTCATTCGTACGAATCCATTCTAATTCATTCGTACAATCTATTCTATTTCATTCGTAAGATCCATTCTAATTCATTCGTACGATCCATTCTAATTCATTCGCACGAATGTATCCATTCTAGTTCATTCGTACGATCCATTCTAATTCATTCGTACGATCCATTCTAATTCATTCATACGATCTATTCTAATTCATTATTACAATCCATTCTAATATATTTGTACAAATGAATTAGAATGGATCGTACGAATGAATTAGAATAGATCGTACGAATGAATTAGAATGGATCGTACGAAGGAATTAGAATGGATATATTCATGCAAATGAATTAGAATGGATCGTATGAATGAATTAGAATGCATTGTATGAATGAATTAGAATGGATCGTATGACTGAATTAGAATGGATCGTACGAATGAATTAGAATGGATACATTCGTGCGAATGAATTAGAATGGATAAATTCGTGCGAAAGAATTAGAATAGATCGTATGAATGAATTAAAATGGATCCTATGAATGAATTAGAATGTATCGTGCGAATGAATTAGAATGGATCGTACGAATGAATTAGAATGGATCGTGTGAAAGAATTAGAATGGATCGTACGAATGAATTATAATGGATCGTGCGAATGAATTAGAATGGATCGTATGAATGAATTAGAATGGATACATTTGTGCGAATGAATTAGAATGGATCGTACGAATGAATTAGAATGGTTACATTCGTGCGAATGAATTAGAATGGATCGTACGAATGAATTAGAATGGATATATTCGTGCAAATGAATTAGAATGGATCGTATGAATGTATTAGAATGGATCGTATGAGTGAATTAGAATGGATCGTGCGAACGAATTAGAATGGATTGTGCGAATGAATTAGAATGGATCGTACGAATGAATTAGAATGGATCGTGTGAAAGAATTAGAATGGATTGTATGAATGAATTAGAATAGATCGTATGAATGAATTAGAATGGATCGTACGAATGAATTAGAATGGATCGTACAAATGAACTAGAATGGATACATTCGTGCGAATGAATTAGAATGGATCGTACGAATGAATTAGAATGGATCGTACGAATGAATTAGAATAGATCTTACGAATGAATTAGAATGGATCGTACGAATGCACGATCCATGCGAATGAATTAGAATAGATCGTACGAATGAACTAGAATGGATACATTCGTGCCAATGAATTAGAATGGATCGTACGAATGAATTAGAATGGATCGTACGAATGAATTAGAATGGATCTTACGAATGAATTAGAATGGATCGTACGAATGAATTAGAATGGATCGTACGAATGAATTAGAATGGATACATTCGTGCGAATGAATTAGAATGGATCGGACGAATGAATTAGAATGGATCGTACGAATGAATTAGAATGGATCGTACGAATGAATTAGAATGGATCGTACGAATAAATTAGAATGGATACATTCGTCCGAATGAATTAGAATGGATCATACGAATGAGTAAGAATGGATCATACGAATGAAATAGAATAGATTGTACGAATGAATTAGAATGGATTCGTACGAATGAATTAGAATGGATACATTCGTGCGAATGAATTAGAATGGATCGTACCAATGAGTAAGAATGGATCGTACGAATGAAATAGAATGGATTGTGCGAATGAATTAGAATGGATCATACGAATGAATTATAATGGATCGTACGAATTAATTAGAATGGATACATTCGGCGAATAAATTAGAATGGATTGTATGAATGAATTAGAATGGATCGTACGAATGAATTAGAATGGATCATACGAATTAATTAGAATGGATCATACGAATGAATTAGAATGGATCGTACGAATGAATTAGAATGGATCGTATGAATGAATTAGAATGGATATATTCGTGCGAATAAATTAGAATGGATTGTGCGAATGAATAAGAACAGATCGTGCGAATGAATTAGAATGGATCGTACGAATGAATTAGAATGGATCGTGAGAATGAATTAGAATGGATCGTACGAATGAATTAGAATGGATACATTTGTGCGAATGAATTAGAATGGATCGTACGAATGAATTAGAATGGATCGTATGAATGAATTAGAATGGATCGTACGAATGAATTAGAATGGATCATGCGAATGAATTAGAATGGATCGTACAAATGAATTAGAATGGATCGTATGAATGAACTAGAATGGATACATTCGTGCGAATGAATTAGAATGGATCGTACGAATAAATTAGAATGGATCGTACGAATGAATTAGAATGGATCTTACGAATGAATTAGAATGTGTGGGTGCAAATTTTGGCAAGAAGTCTGCAAACAGCGGGACCCACCGGCCCTGCCTTGTGGGACCCCGTAGACAACAGCGGGACCCACCGGCCCTGCCTGGTGGGACCCCGAAGACAACAGCGGGACCCACCGGCCCTGCCTGGTGGGACCCCGAAGACAACAGCGGGACCCACCGGCCCTGCCTGGTGGGACCCCGAAGATAACAGCGAGATCCACCGGCCCCGCCTGGTGGGCCCCCGAGTACCATAGCGGGACCCACCGGCCCTGCCTGGTGGGCCCCCTATAGACGGCAGTGGAGCCCACCAGCTTTACCTGGAGGATCCCCAGATACGACAGCAGAAACCGCCATTTACCCCGGAATTCCTCCCAGAGAAGCCTATAAATAGCAGAGCCTTCGAATGTAAAGAAAAGAAAAAAACTCTCAGTTCTAGAACCAGAGCTCTGAGATTTCTAACTTCCCATCTTCCACCTCTCTTTGATCTTCTTCTCTCTTTCGAAGAGATCAGAGTGTTTTCAGTGATACTCGGCCTGTCGAGATCACTTCAACATAAGTGTTAGTGAATTCGGGTTGCTCCCTATAGCACGGAGACGTAGGCTTCGGCTGAACTCCGAGATCATATCTCGTGTCAAATCTCTGATTGCATCTCTCTCTCTCCATTTGTATATCAAAGGCTTCAACTGCAATCAACAGATCGAACAACGATCTTCGACGTCAACTTCAATTTCAATTGACTGGTGCTGCGAAAGTCTTCGGGTCGGCACGGAGATTTTTCCCCCACAGTTTGGCGCCGTCTGTGGGACTTGAGCAAAAAGTCCAACTCTCCGCTACTACTTGATCAGTTGAGCATACAACCGATCTTGAGAGCCAAACTTCCTCGCCCTCTCAGTTGATCAGACAACTGATCGGACTTCGGCACTATTGTTCCACCCTTCGCTCTCTGAATGGCGAGGACAAAACACCAGGGTCAACCAGAAGGAAGTAACACTCAACAACAACCTCGTCCTGAGACTCGTTCAATGAGTCAAAGGCTCAACTTCGGACAGCCCCTTGCTGTCCCCGAGATAGGAGTTCGTTCAGGAAGTGGCAGATCTGTCGATCGACCTATCGCCCACCCCGCGCGACAGTCGATTGGGCAAACAACACCAGCTCCTGCTGAAGACCCTCCATCAACTTAACAAATCTCTGCGGTCGACTTCCAGCTGCTCCAATTAGCGAAGCAAAACGCCACCCTCACCGCCGAAAGGGATGAACTTAAGAGGGCAGCTTCGGAAGCGGGAATCGCTCTTCCTATCCCCTCTACAAGTGAGAGGGTCGATCTTCCTCGACATTCAATTCACTCCGAGCAACGGAGATCAATGGGCACTGCTGCCCTCGAGAGGATCCGACGCGACCCAACTCCCTCCGCTGCCCCCTGGAAGCAAAGTGTTTGGGATCACCTCGAAGACGAGTCTTCCCAATCGTCTTCTGGCCGCAACTGCGACAAGAGGACACCTACAAAACTCAACATACCAAGAAGGCACCAAATGAAAAGCGCTCCTTCAAAGAGTCGAGTTTCCCCTTCCATTCCACTCCAACGCGGACTCGGATCGGACCTTCACCACCGACTCCAACCCGCTGGTATTCATAGGCCTGAACAAGACCTCTCGATTCTACCTCTCGATCTACATCCAGGTCGAGGACACGGTCGTAGAGATGGGTATTCCTCCGCCGGACCGCTTCATCGAAGTCTTTTTGAGACAACATTTCCAAGGGGATGGAGAACTCCAATCGTCCCCAAATTCAACTGCATCAGAGGAGATCCAGCTCTTCATATACTTGCCTTCAAGCAAGCCTTGATGCCGCACAAAGAAGAAAACAACGTGCTCTGCCGCACCTTCGCAGGAAGTCTCGATGAGCCGTCGCTCGACTGGTATCATAATCTCCGAGCTGGGTCCATCACCCAGTTCGATGTTTTGGCTAAACTATTTGTGCAGCATTATCAGCTCAATCTGAAGCCCGAGAAGAAGCTCGACTCTCTCTATCGACTAAGGATGGGTGCGGACGAGACTCTCCGAAGTTTCACTAGGAGGTTTCGCAACGAGCATGCTGCCCTCTCTGGAAGATATCTGGATGATGAAGCCATCATGTTGGCTTTCCAGAACGCTCTCCGCTTTGATCTACATATCTACAACGACTTCATCCGCAATCCCCCTCCTTCTCTGGGTGCTATGTTCGATCGAATCCAGAGAGAGATCGAGGTCGAAGACGATCAAGTCGCTCGAAAAGGGCGAGAAACAAAACGAAGGCCTGCGGAGAGAGAAGCTCCCAAGTATGCTGCCAAGGCTCACAACGCTGAGGCAGCAGCCCCTCCAACCAACAAACGATCAAAGAATGACGGGCGTCGATCTCCAACAAAGACCACTTTCACCGAGTGGAATATACCGGTCGAACAAATACTCGACCGCATTCAACACGAGGAATTCCTTCGAAGGCCCAATCCTCTTCAGCCAAACTCCAAATTCACAGCAGACAAAACAGTCTACTGCGAATTCCATTGAAGTCACGGCCACTCTACCGACCGATGCTATCGGTTGAAGTTCCATTTTGAAGACTTACTGCGAGAGGGCCACCTTCAAGAATTCATCAACAACGGGCACGATCAACGTCGAACCTCTGCAAAGGGGAAAGAAGTGTGTTGGATACATCAAATCTCCTCTCACCGGCAACCTATCTCTGTGAATGCCAATGTCTTTGGCATTCATGGATCATTGCACAACCAAGCAGTGACCGGGAAAGAAGTCGATCGGCAAATTCGGTGCATCTTCCATGTTCGATCTACTGCAAATAAAGAAGATACCTGGATCGAGAAGCCCATCGAAGGTCTTGCTTGGCCGTCCATCGTCTTCAACGACACTGATCTTCAAGGAGTTCATACTCCACATCGAGACCCTCTGGTCTTGAAACTCATCATTGACGGAAGCACCGTCAATCGGATCCTCGTCGACACCGGGAGTTCTATCGATATTATGTTCTCAGACTGCTTCAAACATCTGGGACATAAATATCAAAGTCTCGACGTCGTCTCGACTGTGATCACTGGCTTCAACGGCGAACAAACCATCACGGTGGGCGAATCAAGATTCACTCTGGACCTCAGCCGAGAGACTCGAGTCTCGGTAAGGTTTGCCATTGTCGAAGGGGTCTCCAGTTACAACGCCATCCTCGGGCGACCATTCCTCCATCAGATCAATGCCATCTCCTCCTCTTATCATCAACTACTCAAGTTTGCAACTGGAGAAGGCATCGTCTGCATTCGAGGTGATCAGCAAGCTGGAAGGTCTTGTGAAGCTGCCGCGGCTAAGACAGATCGAAAGATCAACATTGCTCCTCCAAAGCGGCCACGATATGAAGCTGGTCCCTCTTCTAAATAGCAATCAAAGGAGATTCCGCTGACGGAACCTCCACCAATCGAATGGGAAGCGTCACCTTCGATTGAAGAAATCATCCCAATCAACATCGGCAGCAGAGATCTCCCTCGACAAACTTTCATTGGTACCGGTCTTAGCGACGCAGAAGCGCAAGACATGGTAACCTTCCTCAAGTCCAATATCGACGTCTTCGCTTGGAGTTTCGAAGACATGCCTGGGATCAATCCAGATGATGCTTGCCACCGACTTGCTATCAAAGAAGAAGCGAAGCCTGTCAAGCAGAAGCCACGCACCATCCGACCAGAGCTACAAATTGCTGTTCAAGAAGAAATCACCAAGGTACTCGCAGCAGGCTTCATCCGTGAAGTAGAGTATCCTACCTGGATCTCTAATATTGTTGCTGTTCCTAAGAAGAATGGGAAGGTCAGAGTCTGTATCGACTTCACCAATCTCAACAAGGCTTGCCCCAAAGACCCATTTCCCATGCCAAGGATCAATAGACTCGTCGATGCCACTGCTGGCCACGAGCCATTGTCTTTCATGGATGGGTATTCTGGATACAATCAAATTCCACTTCATCCAGACGATCAAGAGAAGACTTGCTTCGTGACTAGCCGAGGTCTCTACTGCTACAATGTAATGTCGTTCGGCCTCAAAAATGCTGGATCTACCTATCAAAGGCTAGTCACCAAGATGTTCGAAAATCAGATCGGTCGTAACGTCGAAGTATATGTCGATGATCTCCTTACCAAGAGTTCCGTTCGGAGCAAGCATCTTTCCGATCTGGCGGAAATCTTTCAAGTTCTTCGAAAATATCGTATGAAGCTCAATCCAGCTAAGTGCGCTTTCGGAGTTCAATCGGGCAAATTCCTGGGTCACCTTGTGACCAGGAGGGGTATCGAAGCTAATCCCGACCAAATTCGAGCTATCCTCGACATGCCATCACCTACAAACCGAAAAGAAGTTCAACGCCTCACTGGAAGGTTAGCAGCACTCAATCGATTCATCTCAAAATCTTCCGATAAGTGCAAACCCCTCTTCGATAAACTGCGAAAGGCAGACACCTCCGGCTGGAGTCCGATCTGTGAAGAAGCATTTCAAAGCATCAAGAAATATCTGGTGCAAGCTCCTATCCTGACGGCTCCACTTCCAAAAGAAGACCTGTGGCTTTATCTCGCCGTGACCGATCAAGCAATCAGCGCAGTTCTAGTCAGTAGAAGAGAAGGCGTCGAGCATCCAGTCTACTATATCAGTCATACTCTCCTTCCAGCTGAAACTCGTTACTCAAAAACTGAGAAGGTCATCCTGGCGTTGCTCACTGCATCGCGTCGTCTTCAACCTTACTTCGTCTCCCACCAGATCACTGTTATTTCAGAACATTCGATCAAAGATATCGTCGACAAAGCTGGTCGAGCTGGTCGAATGACCAAATGGGTGATCGAAATGAGTGCTCTGGGGATTCAGTTCGAATCTCGCACTTCTATCAAAGGTCAAGCTATTGCTGATTTTCTAGCTGACTTTCCAGTTGAAGACCCCATCACTTGGGAAGAAGATGTCGACATGCGCTTAGAAGATGAGGACAATACTCCGATCAACCTTGCAACAAAAATTGATCCAAGTCTCGAAGCTATGGCTGCAACTCCTCCATGGAAGCTTTATACTGATGGAGCTTCAAGTTCGATCGGTTCGGGAACTGGGATAGTCTTAGTGTCCCCCGAACTTGATCATCTACAGAAGGCCACTCTCCTAGGGTTCAACGCCACCAACAACGAAGCCGAATACGAAGCACTTATTTCCGGACTCGAAATAGTGGAATCTCTGGGGGTAGATCGAATCATCATCTACAGCGACTCCCAGTTGATCATAAGACAAATCAATGGAGAGTACACAGCTCGTGAAGAAAGAATGCAACTCTATTTAGCCTTAGTACGACGTCTTCAACAACGTTTTACCATGACTAAGTTCGTTCAAATTCCGAGAGCAGAGAATCGTGAAGCAGATGCTTTAGCTAATGCTGCCTCTGTCCTCGGAGACTCGCTCGGAGGAAGGCAAATACAGATCGATTATCAAGAAGTGCCCAAGACCATCCCCGATCAACAGATCCTTGCTACTACAAAAGGATCTGGGGGTGGAGATCAACTGACATCGATCCTCACTACTACGAGTGAGCTTGAAGACTGGAGACGATCAATTTTCGACTTCTTCGAGCATGGCAAAATGCCGGAAGATTCAAATCAAGCTCGAAAACTTCAAAGGAAGCTCCCATGCTACATTCTGCAAGGAGAAGATTTATATTTCAAATCCCACAATGGGATATTGCTCAAATGCCTTGGCCCAGAGCAAGCACAGGCAATCCTGGTTGATATCCACTCTGGAGCTTGTGGAAATCATTCGGGAGGAAGATCTCTTGAAGCCAAGACGAAGCTACAAGGTTACTACTGGCCTACAATGGCAAAAGATGCTCGACAAGTTGTTCAAAGATACGAGCCATGCCAACGACACGCTCAAGCTATCCATCTCCCTGCAGATGAGCTTCACCAACTATCAAGCCCCTGGCCTTTCCATCAATGGGGGTTAGATTTCTTGGGTCCTTTCCCTCCAACTCCGCCCTCCAACTCCGAGCAAGAAGAAGTATTTACTGCTGGCCACTGATTACTTTACCAAATGGGTTGAAGCTGTGCCCCTCTTCCGAGAGACTGACGACGAAGTGATCAAATTCATTCGGCATAACTGTTGGAAATAAATCCATGGTAGAGGCCCGCAGCGGAAGCAAAGTGAAGGTCCGAGGACCGTGAGCGGTGTGCGTTACATATCAAAATTTTCATCGAAACGATCTACATATGCGTGTATGAATCTAGCATGGCAACTACGCGAACCCCTAACGACGATCTAACTCGAAAGAACAATCTAGCATGTATGCATGTTCTAATTATGTTAGATCTACTTGTTAGAGATCATACCTGCGTGCGGAATCTTTCACCGCGACAAATTTCTTCTTTGTCGATGGAGACGGGCTATGGATCTGCTCGACATAGCTTCGGTGCGACGGCCATAACTTTCTGCTCCGAACTCCAATTGGGCTGAAATTTGGACTGTAGGTAGCCAACTTCGAGACGCAACTTTTCCAACAAGTTTCACGTCGTTTGGTCTTCTGTAGCTCCCGGAATTGCAGAAACAACGTTGAATTTCTGTGCAGATTCTGGACAGCAAAAGGTTGCGGGAGACGCCTTCTAGTTCACCCGATCTCACACGATGCACGGCACCTCGTCGATGGATCTCTGAGTGCCTCCATACGACGAGCCTTCTCTTTCTACGAAACACCACGTGAGGAAGACGAGTCGCCATCCAATGGCGCAAGCGAGAGAGAGAGAGACGAGAGAGGAGATGCGAAGAGAGGAGAGGGGGCGGCTAGGGTTTCCCCATGCCATGGCCGGCCCTAGGGCTTGCATGGCTCTATAAATTTCGTGCACCCTCTCTCTCCTTATCATATATATAGCCGGCCTATCCATATGGATAAGGACAGACAGTATGGATAAGGATGATTGATTCAAGCCTTATCCCTATATATCTCTTCTTTATCTCTATCCTTTCCTTGTTTTCGAAAACGGTCAAAACCAGCCCGTTTTCTGCGCCTCATAACCGGCCCCTTCATCGGAGGCAACAACCTCCCGAAACTAATGGGGCCGGCCTTGACCAGTCTCTCAACACTTAGGGCCGGCCCCCTTAGTGCATAGTGGCGCATGGTATGACCAAAACGCCCTTATGTCACTAGTTGGCCGTTCCTCGTGTACGAGACTTTACAAGGCACACATAAGTGAAGTGCACCAGTGATTTCACTATTCTCTGAGGTTCCCATAGGGTGCCCCTAGTGAAGTCAACTAGTCAACTCGCAACATGTCCCGGTGCATCGCACCTATGTGGCAAAGTCCACTTATGACAAGGAATTGCTACATGTGTTTCTGCACTAACCTAGGGTTTCCCCTTAGTGCACACACGTAGCTACGCATCTACCGTGCACTAGTGCGAAGCACTCACGGAGCGTATGCTTGGACTTCTCGCTTCCTCTAACTACGTTCTGTGTTTCGAGGAGATGGTATAAGAACCATACATAATGTCGATAAGGTGGAACCTTCAGGGACCAGGGTTCATGGCTTCTAACTCAGACTCGATCGACACACTACCCGAGTGTACCATCGATCCTCTGAGTCCGAGTTAACCTGCGTAGCCACCCAGAGTGCGACGCAGGCTGCACTCCAATTCCCCCGGACTTACTATGTTCTCTCTCATACCCCTGCTCTCCGCTTAGTATGGTAAACTCGCTGTCCCTCCACTGGTGCCATGATGCAACTCGAGCGGTGGAGAATACCGTCAGACTCGAGTGCTCATATGACTCGGTTCCTTCCAGGTTGACCACATACATCGTACCTCCGATTACTCTGACGAGCAACCGGATCCGTCATCAGTCCAACTGATGACCACCTGGCCAGGGTTTAATACGACGTAGGTCAGACCAAGGAACGCACCTCCCGTTAGGGGTGTGGATAGCCTGCAGGAGTGACATGCTGATGCAACGCCAGCCGGGTAACCCAGTACACCGTGGTTTTGGATCACTGCATCCGGATCCTCACACATTGGTGCGCCAAAGCACCACACAACTGGTTAGTCCACCAGACATGGCTCCTCAGGGTTTAGGACCGTTTTACCCTAAGCAGAAACACAGTTTAGTGCACCGGTGTCTGCTCACCGATCTGTGCACCGTGTTGGTTCCATTCGGCCACAGACACTGTGCCTGGTAATGACCGTGGTGGAGACACCCACGCTCTGTCATCCCAACAGCTTATCCTGATAGGGCGACCAACCCTAATCAGTGCTGCGAACGTATTTAGGTTACATGGGACCAATCCATTGAGTCTCCCACTCAAGTGGATTACCATGTAGCCATGGCTCTCTGTTCTGTAATCAGAACACGTACTAAGGTACGTACCAATATGCATTCCTATACTATCAACCATACAAAGCTAAACACTAGGTTTTTACGAGCTATAGACCTCACCAATTCTAACAATCTCCCACTAGGTCTAACGAGGAATAACGGTGTTGAGCTCTGTAGCTTCTACATGTTGCCCAAAAGCCTTTGCAGGAATTCCCTAAAGAAATTGGCAACATTGTCTGTAGATTCCACCTAAGTACCGCTACTTGCATTTCCTCCTATAACTGTCAGATCAAGTGGAGTTTGTACTTGATGGGTTTCCCCTCACGGCGGTGCCTAGTCTCCTTGGACCTTGCTTACCGCTCTTCTGTTGTAACAACAGATAACTGAGCCTCTGGTACGCGTCCCAAGTTCTCTAAGAACTTCCTAAGCCTTACCACCTGATATACTACTTCGCACGCAACAACGTGCTAAGCATCTGTGGTAGAGTCTGTGATGCACTTGCTTCACACTCTACCAACTACCGCTTCTAATCCCAAGATAAAAATAATCCCTGAAATCGATTTTCTGGTACACACATCTGACACCAAAGTCAGATCCTGTGTGTCCAATCGATATCAGGACCTGTGAAGTGCAAGCTAACTCACAATCCTTACTTAATGAGGATTTCTGAGTATACCCTTCACATCGGTCAAGAGATCTGGACCCGGGTTCGACTGAAACCGACCCATCTTCCTGCTGTGCAATAGATATCTAGCCTCGTAAACCGAATCTGGCTAGAATCTTATCTTCATGCGTAGCCTGTGACAACAAGAGAATCTTGCTCTGGTTATCTCGAGTTACCTTGATTCCCAGAGCATAACTCGCCTCACTAGGGTCTTTCACATCGAATTGTGATGACTACAAACCTTTATCGTAAATAATATTCCTACATCATTTTCAATCAGTAGAATATCGTTAACGTAAAGTACTAAATATACCCTTGTAGCTATTTCACCTTTCCTGTACCATCTTGGTTTATCCTCATTCTGATCAAATCCGTATGAGCGGATTCCCTTGATCAAAATAGATATTCCAACTTGGATGCTTGCATCAGTCCATAAATGGACCGTTGCAACTTGCATTCCATATCTTCCTAACCTACTGACACAAAGCCTGGGGCTACTCATCCATATGTCCTTTCCAAATTCCCGTTAGGGAATAACTGTCTTGACATCCATCAACCAGATCTCCCAACTATAATGGGCTGCGATGGATTAAGAGGATTCGAAATAGACTTAGGCATAGCTACCAGTGAGATGGTTTTGACATAGTCAATCCCTTCTCTTTTGGCAACTAATCTAGCCACTTAAGTCTTAATTGGGTGCTCTTCTAATACACCTTCTACACCCTGAAGGGTGATAGTGCTATAAGTGTCAAGACTGTTTCAAGGGACATTGATGCAAATTTGTCTCCATGGTCTTTTGTCAGTAAGAGCTATCGGAAGCTCCCACTACTTCTTCGTAGCTCTAGGGGTCATCCTCTTGAAACTCTGGATTAACTATCAAAGTCTCTCCATAGTATCTTTCAGGAGCTCTGAGGGTCCCACAACGATGAGGTGGTGGTGGTTCAAAGGAAGCTCCCACTACTTCTTCGTAGCTCTAAGGATCATCCTCCTGAAACACTGGATTAACTATCAAAGTTTCTCCATAGCATCTTTCAGGAGCTCTGATGGTCCCACAACGACGAAGTGGTGGTGGTACAAAAGTGAATTGTTTCTACAATACCTGGTATACTAGTTTCTTGTATCATCTACTCCCACTATGTTTTTCAGATGCGCACTCTCTACCAGTACCCAGTAGTTCACCCAGAACTACCTTACCGACAAACTTATGGTCTATAATATAATCCTGGTCTAGGTAGATGGTATTCGTAGAAACGATTACCTTCCTAACCTCAAGATCATAAAACAGTCCACCTTATGCCTCCTAAGGGTAACCTACAAACAGATATACCTGAAACTATATCTCCATCTCATCCCTCTTGTCCTTTTGCACAAGTGCAGGACAACCCTATATCTCGAGACACTATAGTGTCAGCTTTCGCTTAGACCATAGCTCTCTATAGGTCTGAGGCACTGATTTAGATAAGAGATAGTTTCAGATATAAGCTACTGTTTTAAGGTACAACCCCACCAAAAGGTGGGTAGTACACTTGGCAATATTCATCATACTACGGACTATGTCAAACAGGGTCCGATTCCTTCTCTCGGAGACTTTATTCTGACGTGTCATCCTTGGAGCATTTAACTGGGAGCTAATCCCATGCTCCCTCAGGATCCTATGGAACCCATCCGATAGGTTTTTATTTCCTCGATAAGTCAAAGAGACTCCTTCGTCTGGACGCTCTTGGAACCATAGACGTCAAAATTAACTAACTCCCATACCTTCATGGCCCTTTTAGTTATTCTGCCGTCCAGATTACACTCATAGGTTAGAAGGATCTCCGATGATTCTGTGAACAGAAAATCGGCCTTCTTTTACCTCTGAATTTATCTGAGGAAGAATATCTAAATCAGAGGGGTCACAAATGGGATAGCTTCTCAGAAGGATTTAGATGAATTTCAGTTAGACGCTACAGCTGTCATGAAATCTATTTCCGAATTAGGATTAAATACAAAGAGATTATTCTGATCTATTCCTCTAGTAATGAAGCTATCTATTCAGTTTAAGATACACACCAACGGTGCTGTCTAAAACTAAAAATTTCATTTACCAAGGAGGAAACAGAACTACATCTCTAAAGATCAAAATCCGTGTTTCGGAAAAACTAAGACAATCATATCTAACAGCTTCCGCAGCGGCTTATGGCATCAGTACCTATGTTAGGATTCCTTCACTATAAAGTAGCCTTCTGCTTTCCTTGAATCTCTGTAGACCCGAAGTCTACATTCCAAGAAGCATAAGAACTGCTACTAGATAGCGACTCAACTCCTAACATCCTGAGGCCATACTCAATCTTCAAATACCCCCTATGCTCACCACAGCAGAAATACTTCCGTCCTTGGCGTTACCAGACTTAGGATTCCACACTAGTTTCTGCACTAGAATAGTTTTCGATCTCTTATAAGTTATTCCCTTAGGTTCTTCTAAAGAAGACCTAGGTTAAGCACTAAAGGCATTGCCTTTAATCTTGATCTCATCCTTTGTCTCTTGGAAATCTCCTTAGAAGTTCTGCGTTTATCATCTCTAACTTGTTAAAGCTAAAGTCTCTGATAACGCCTTCGAAGGTTCCAGACAGGGATGCAAGATAGACGTCTTCCACCACCTCGTCATCTGGTACTATGTCTTTGGAATCTAGTTCGATCTGGAACTCAAGGATGTGTTCCCGAACAAGCATTCCCTCTGACATCTTGGTACCGACAAGTATCTTGGTAGATAAGCGATGAGTCTACTGACTTCGCCTAGCAGATATCTTATGCAAGTAAAACTTTATTAGAGAAGACCCGGCATATCTCTGACTCGCTTCTAAAGAGTTGTCCGCAAGTCTGCTATAACATAGCACTTGCACATCTCCTTAGACTCTTGCTAGTCGTTATATGCCCTAGTTAGTGCCCTAGTAATATCTGGACTCATTAGGTCTAATACAGGGATATTTAGATTGCATGCCAATGTACATTTACTACCCTAAGCATAAGCTAAAGATTGCGCTTCCACTCTACGTAGTTAGAGACCCGATAACTGGTTCTCTTATGGGATAGCGGATAGGGGAACTATATGGTTGAATGAAAATGAATGCAAGAAAACTTATTTTATGGATTTTGAAAATAAGCTAATTATATCCAAATGTCAGCGCTACCCTCAAAGCGAAGACACCTCTATGGATTAATTAACCATGTATGTAAGATCTCGGAATTGACTACACCTGCCCTAGGGGGCATCATGCAGCGTCAATCCGCTTACACGGGCCTTTCCTTGACCCAGTCCAAATCTGCCAACTAAGGGCTTTGATGGACCATGGTTATCTTTTGGCCAGTACCACGTGATCACCGTTGTCTTCGCAACGAATACCTCACGTGCACTTAGGATGCTTACCCACGAGCCTAAGCAATTACGACACGGGAGTTCATGCGGCCCCCACTAGGGTGGGATGAAAAGCCCTTCTCTCCTGGCCTCGTAATCGCCATATCCTTAGGGAGGTCATTAAGTAATTTGGCATGGAAACACACAGCTCCCACCCTAGGGGGTGTGAAGTTATGCATCCCCACCCAAACACAAAACGACTGGCCGTGGAGGCCAGAGGATCTCTAAAAGTCCTCTCTTACATCCCTTATTAAAGTTGAGGGTTATTTAATGCAAGTATGAGTGTACACTAAGGTCACGACAACCTATACACTAGACCCTGGTCATACCGTGCTCCCACTAGCATTCAAGCCTTTCGCGAAGCATTAATTGATCTCGGAATATCATAGTCCCTGCCTCAAGTGGATTTCTCCACTCAAGGGTCACATTACATATCCCAAGAACATCGATGCTTCGCAAACTTGGCTATCACACTAATGCCCTGGAGCCTAACCTAAGGTCAGACTTAAAGGAAAGGTCTTCCACTACCATGGCGCCTTGCTTATAAATTTGACGAATGATATCATAGTAGAATTCCAACTCATTCTAGGTTTCGATGCTTGCCAAATAGGCACACCCGACTAATCGGGTGTTGACCTAATGGGGGCATAACCAAATGTGAGGAATTCATGCTATCATCAAGGGTCAATTAAATAATAGGCGTCACTAGTGGAATCCTATCCTAATAAGGTCGCTAGGACCCGAGGGGAAAGGGCATCCCTTTAACACAGATAATCAAATTATCGCATCGGGGTTCTCTACTGAAATATAAAGAACTACTGAAAGAAACAAGCACATAACTGAATCAAGTTCAGGGTCCGACCCCTGAACCTGACTGGCACAGCGCAGACTCTTTGTCTCCTTCGCAAGGCTCCTCGATCCGGTGCAAGCCTCTGTATACGATCTTCTGACGCTTTCTACCCTTTGCCGTCATCGTGTACGCTTCGTCGGATCGCCATCGTCCTCCAAGGTTCCGCTCATCTTCCAGTGGTGGATCTCCACGGCAAGTCCTCCTCTTCAATCTGTAACTGAAAAAGATCTAGTACGCTTCGAGCAAGTGCTCGCTCGTACACAATTTCCTAGAAAGAAAAGGAAAACAAACCTAGCAAAAGCCTGGGAATCAAGGGTGGTAAATCTTCACCTCTTGCCCGACTATGGCTCTAAAATCTATCCACACACAGAAGAAAAATATCCAGACAAAATCGCTAACACGGGGTCCGACCCCCGGTAGCAAGCAATCACATATCCAGAATAATTTTAGAAGCGGAGCCCTGCAAGAACGATTCATAGAACACACAAAATATACTATGCATGATCTACTCGTAGAACCCCGATGGCGGCACATACTATTCATGCGCGCACATGACGGTTTCATGAAAAAAATGAAACGCACACCACTAGCCTGGCTCTGATACCAATTGTTGGAAATAAATCCATGGTAGAGGCCCGCAGCGGAAGCAAAGTGAAGGTCCGAGGACCGTGAGCGGTGTGCGTTACATATCAAAATTTTCATCGAAACGATCTACATATGCGTGTATGAATCTAGCATGGCAACTACGCGAACCCCTAACGACGATCTAACTCGAAAGAACAATCTAGCATGTATGCATGTTCTAATTATGTTAGATCTACTTGTTAGAGATCATACCTGCGTGCGGAATCTTTCACCGCGACAAATTTCTTCTTTGTCGATGGAGACGGGCTATGGATCTGCTCGACATAGCTTCGGTGCGACGGCCATAACTTTCTGCTCCGAACTCCAATTGGGCTGAAATTTGGACTGTAGGTAGCCAACTTCGAGACGCAACTTTTCCAACAAGTTTCACGTCGTTTGGTCTTCTGTAGCTCCCGGAATTGCAGAAACAACGTTGAATTTCTGTGCAGATTCTGGACAGCAAAAGGTTGCGGGAGACGCCTTCTAGTTCACCCGATCTCACACGATGCACGGCACCTCGTCGATGGATCTCTGAGTGCCTCCATACGACGAGCCTTCTCTTTCTACGAAACACCACGTGAGGAAGACGAGTCGCCATCCAATGGCGCAAGCGAGAGAGAGAGAGACGAGAGAGGAGATGCGAAGAGAGGAGAGGGGGCGGCTAGGGTTTCCCCATGCCATGGCCGGCCCTAGGGCTTGCATGGCTCTATAAATTTCGTGCACCCTCTCTCTCCTTATCATATATATAGCCGGCCTATCCATATGGATAAGGACAGTATGGATAAGGATGATTGATTCAAGCCTTATCCCTATATATCTCTTCTTTATCTCTATCCTTTCCTTGTTTTCGAAAACGGTCAAAACCAGCCCGTTTTCTGCGCCTCATAACCGGCCCCTTCATCGGAGGCAACAACCTCCCAAAACTAATGGGGCCGGCCTTGACCAGTCTCTCAACACTTAGGGCCGGCCCCCTTAGTGCATAGTGGCGCATGGTATGACCAAAACGCCCTTATGTCACTAGTTGGCCGTTCCTCGTGTACGAGACTTTACAAGGCACACATAAGTGAAGTGCACCAGTGATTTCACTATTCTCTGAGGTTCCCATAGGGTGCCCCTAGTGAAGTCAACTAGTCAACTCGCAACATGTCCCGGTGCATCGCACCTATGTGGCAAAGTCCACTTATGACAAGGAATTGCTACATGTGTTTCTGCACTAACCTAGGGTTTCCCCTTAGTGCACACACGTAGCTACGCATCTACCGTGCACTAGTGCGAAGCACTCACGGAGCGTATGCTTGGACTTCTCGCTTCCTCTAACTACGTTCTGTGTTTCGAGGAGATGGTATAAGAACCATACATAATGTCGATAAGGTGGAACCTTCAGGGACCAGGGTTCATGGCTTCCAACTCAGACTCGATCGACACACTACCCGAGTGTACCATCGATCCTCTGAGTCCGAGTTAACCTGCGTAGCCACCCAGAGTGCGACGCAGGCTGCACTCCAATTCCCCCGGACTTACTATGTTCTCTCTCATACCCCTGCTCTCCGCTTAGTATGGTAAACTCGCTGTCCCTCCACTGGTGCCATGATGCAACTCGAGCGGTGGAGAATACCGTCAGACTCGAGTGCTCATATGACTCGGTTCCTTCCAGGTTGACCACATACATCGTACCTCCGATTACTCTGACGAGCAACCGGATCCGTCATCAGTCCAACTGATGACCACCTGGCCAGGGTTTAATACGACGTAGGTCAGACCAAGGAACGCACCTCCCGTTAGGGGTGTGGATAGCCTGCAGGAGTGACATGCTGATGCAACGCCAGCCGGGTAACCCAGTACACCGTGGTTTTGGATCACTGCATCCGGATCCTCACACATTGGTGCGCCAAAGCACCACACAACTGGTTAGTCCACCAGACATGACTCCTCAGGGTTTAGGACCGTTTTACCCTAAGCAGAAACACAGTTTAGTGCACCGGTGTCTGCTCACCGATCTGTGCACCGTGTTGGTTCCATTCGGCCACAGACACTGTGCCTGGTAATGACCGTGGTGGAGACACCCACGCTCTGTCATCCCAACAGCTTATCCTGATAGGGCGACCAACCCTAATCAGAGCTGCGAACGTATTTAGGTTACATGGGACCAATCCATTGAGTCTCCCACTCAAGTGGATTACCATGTAGCCATGGCTCTCTGTTCTGTAATCAGAACACGTACTAAGGTACGTACCAATATGCATTCCTATACTATCAACCATACAAAGCTAAACACTAGGTTTTTACGAGCTATAGACCTCACCAATTCTAACAATAACATCTTCTCAAGGTTCGGTACACCTCAAGTTCTTATTGCTGACAATGGAGCTCAATTTGATTCCGACAAATTCCGAGAGTTCTGTCTGAACAACGGTATCAAGCTATTCTATTCAACTCCAAGATATCCTCAATGCAATGGTCAAGCTGAAGCCTCAAATAGAGCTATTCTTGGTATACTCAAAAAGAAACTCAACGACAAGAAAGGATTATGGGAGCAAGTCCTACCTGAAGTTCTTTGGGGGTATCGCATAACTCCGAGAAGATCAACAGGGTTCTCACCCTTTCGTCTAACATATGGATCGGAAGCAGTACTCCCAACAGAAAATATATCAAGTACTTTGAAGACCAAAGCAGTTGAAGAAGGAATCAACGAAGAACTACGAATCAATGATCTAGACTTCTCAGAAGAACTACGAGATCAAGCATCCCTTCGTGTGGCCAAGTACCAGCAGAAGATCAAAAGAGCCTACGATGAGAAAGTCTATAAGAGACAATTCCCAGTGGGCAGCCTAGTTCTCAGAGCAGTTTTTTACAACACTAAAGAACATAGCAGTGGGAAGCTTGCTCCCAACTGGGAAGGTCCATATATCGTTGAATCAGTAGGAGGCAAAGGTTCTTACAGACTGATCACACCAGAAGGAGATAGATTGCCTCGAGCTTGGAATTCTAGGCACCTCAAGATGTTCTATCCATGATGTAAATTCTGTGATAAATAAAGATCTCTTGCAAGTATTCAAATGTGCCAGTGTTCAGCTTTTCAATTCAAGTTCTGAAGCAGTTTCAAGTTATCCATATTCAAATTACCAGGTCTTTTAACAAGTTTGGGTGTTAGAGTTGCGACTCAATCCCTTACCAGCAAATGTTAAAAACTGACCATATTCAAGTTACCAAGTCTTTTTAACAAGTTTGGGTGTTAGAGTTGCGACTCAACCCCTTACTGGCAAATGTTAAACTGACTTTCAAATTTCAATATTCAATTTCAATCAATTTCGATATCGTTTAACATGTTTGGGTGCTTGAGTTGCGACTCACCCCCTCACATACAAGTGTTACACGAATTCCAATTCAATTTTCAAGTCACAAGTTTGGGTAATCGAGTTGCGACTCGACCCCTTATATTCAAAAGATTGTATCTATTCCAATGCTACCCAGTACATGGTATTAAAGACATTCAATTCAAGAGATCCAATTTTCAAACACCAAAAAGATTTCTATTATTATCAAAATGTGCCAAGTACAGGAGCAAGCTACTACATGTCAAGAGTTTACAAGCATAACCACTAAAAAGAAGAAAAGTCTCAAGGCTTGGCCACACTATGCGCACGCGACTTCTCCCCCTCAGATCCAGCACGAGCTTTGCTCGCCACTGAAGCCTTAGAAGATTGGACGCTGGCAACATGGACCCTGAGTGCTTCTGCTGCCTTCTCAGCTGTTTCCCTGTAGCTCTTGCACTCGCTCCGCATATGCTCCAGCTCCATCTTATGGGTCTCCTCCTTAGCCGCTGAAGCAGCAACTTGAGCCTCCAGCTCCTTTATTTTAGCCACATGGTCGAAGCCCAAATTCTCGATCCTGAAGAATCGATTCTTCAATTCTTCAAGCTCGTGACCCCGAGCTTCATAACCACTTTTCCACCCCTGGCTCTCCAATTTTTCCTTACGAAGGGCCTCGATCTTGGCTTTCAATGCCTCCTTCTTTGAGGTTAGGAGCTCCCTCAGCTTATCTCTCTCCTCGCTTACAGCCTTCAGTTCAGCAGTTAAGCGGGATACTTCAGCTGAAGCTTCTTTTGCTCCCGCCTTCATGGAGAGCTTGGTCGCGACATTCAAAACTGCTGAATTCTGCAAAAGAACAAAAGAGTTAGAATTATTCTAAAGATACAACTCAAATGATCGGTCGAGCAGATGCACTTACCACCAGTTCAAGCCTATCGAAGGCTTCATCCAGAGTAGCCCCCGGAAGGTTACAGAGTTTCCGGATTACAGAAGTAGGGTGGTTGATGTCAACATCACCCAGACTCTTCATTTTCGGAGTCGAGCCAACAGGCGCACCTGCAATCAACACGAGAGATCAAAGTGTTAGATTATTTCCAATCTTCAAAGGCAATACAATCAAGGCAAGTTAGCACAATTACCTGAGGCTTCAATCCTCGGCTCCTTACCCTTCCGGCGATCGGAGCCACCCTGAGGAGTCGTTTCCTCTTGAATAGGAGTTGGCGCTGATTGAGGTTGAGGAGCCCCATCACCCACTCGACTTTCCCTCTCCAAATGAATAGGGGAGGAAACATTCCGAGGAGGTGAGACTCTTTCTTCCTCTTGTGGCCCGCCTGGCTGGATGAGCCCCGCCACCATGGCAGACACCTCCTTAGCCAGAGAACGAGACGGGGGTGGGGGTTGCTCAACCTCAATACCTCCGCTCGTTGTCGCTCCTTCAATACGAGGAATTTCGGGAGGAACTTGATCGAGAGGCGTGGGGTTGTTTCCAACCCCACCACTCCTCGATAACTTTATTCTAAGGCGCATTGGTTTTTTCAACTCATCAAACCGATAGGCAGGAACCACCTTTGGGCCATCACCTTCTACATCCATGACTGTTTCCATTTGACGGGCCTTGGCCTCGTCAATAGGGATAGGAAGCGAATCTTCCTCTTCTGCACCACCAGTGGGGGTGGGAGGAATTTCTTCCTCACCACCCCCATTCCCACCATCTCCACCAGAAGGGGTGGAAGAAAGATCATTCTCACCATCCCCATCCTTGTCATCTTCATCGTTACCACTGTTATCGTGGCTGCCGTTCTCAGTCTCTTCATCCTCCTCGTCGCTCTCCTTTTCTTTTTCTCCATCATCTTCCTTCTTTTACTTGTCCTCATCTTCCTTCTTTTCCTTGTCCTCATCTTCCTTCTGCTTGATGAGGACCTTTCTCTTCTTCTTCGCTGGGCCTCGTTGTATCACCAGCTTCTCCTCCACAGTAGGTAATCTGCGCCTTGCAGTGTAGATTTTCTTCTCAGCCCGAATCTTCCGGATGATCTTACCCGTATGAGGATCCTCCTCATAGTCAGAGTATAAAACTTCATTATCCTCGTATCTGTCTCGCGATCGGTGGAGGAGATTGGCCTTGCCATATCTCACTGGGCAGTTTGAGAACTGCTTCCATGACCTGGTCCCGCAGGTCAGCTCTAAGAATAAATTGTCGATAGCTCCAGCCCTCTCGGAGGACCAGGCAAAAGCGCCTCCCTCGCAGTACATCTTCACTGCATCGTGCACATCACTTCGAGGGGTATCGGGCACGGAGATGGGAGTCCATGCACCAGAGACAGAGATGGGCCAGTCTGTATATAGTTTGTCCGAAGGGACTGTATCGGTAAGCGGGCGCAGCGAAGATACGCCAGTCAAGTTGTAGAACGGACTGTCCTTCCTGTAAGCCCATCGATAATGGAAGAAAAAATATCCAAGCTCGATCCGGGCATCTTCACCTTCTGGAATACTGGAGTAGCATGCCTTCAAGTCATCCTGGAAATCCGACTCTACGCGGCAGAAAGCGTAGATAATTCTCCAGGCATTCCCAGTGACCTGCCCCGGGCAAAGGCCGGAAGTGTTCAGTAACCTTGCTGCGAAGGGTGGCAACGGAAGACGCAAACCGCAGTTGGGTTGGCCGACAGTCACAATAGTTCCCATGACCTGCTCTTTACTGGCAAAGTTGGTAAAGACGGTCTTCTTATCAATACCAAACGCAGTCTGGATACTTGGGAGCGAAGGCTGCAGTTTCCCTTCTGTGAAGTAAGAGAGCAGCGATTGCCACTTCATTCTCTTCGAATCTGTGAACTCACCTCCGGTATTGTACATATACTCTGTTTCCTCTGTCAGAGGCGAGAGCGGGCCCAAAACAAATTTCACTTTAGGGATGTGCTCTGGCCTGGATGGCGCTGAAGCAAACCCTACTCCTTGATGCCTCTTGCCCAGTTGGCCGAGTTCGGCAAGCACGGCCTTGCCTTTGCCACGACCCTTCGGAGGGGATGGAACCTCAACAATCTCCTTCCCTTTCCTCTTCGAAGGGACCCTGCCCGACTTCTTCGAACTACCAGAGGAAGCCATTTGACCGATCAAACAAGAACGAAGAACAAGAGATCAAGAGCAAAAGAGTCTGGACTTCGAAAAATTTTGGAAGCGTGAGGCAAAAATGACAGCCAGTGAAACTTATATACCCAGGGTAAAACAGGTACACAAATCGAGAAGACACGTGTCTTCACCGTATCAAATCGCGTGTTTTTGCAGGTACACGTGGTATCCATCCACAGCAAGCGCAAAATCAGGCGAACCGTCGGACAAGACGAAACGTCGGACCTACCGGTCCACGTGAACCAACGGTCCAAGTGAGCCACCGGTCTGAGTAAACCGGACCGCCGATTCAAAGCCTTATCCAAGCCAAACAAAGATTCAAAACAGGAAGGATCAATCTCCATCTATATTCAAAACTCTGATAGAAGATCGAAGAACAGAACAGTTGTAAAACCTTCTCTGAAGGGCAGGTTCAAAACTTTAAACTGATCGGTCATTTTACTACTAGATCTGGTAAAAAACAAAGGTTTTTTGCCGATCACTCGAACCTTGACCGGATAATTTTTTACCGATCGGTCAAACTTGACCGATCGGCTAAAATCATTCGATCGGTCAAATTTCTACTAGATCTGTCAAAAAACCAAGGTTTTTTGCCGATCACTCGAACCTTGACCGGATAATTTTTTACCGATCGGTCAAACTTGACCGATCGGCTAAAATCATTCGATCGGTCAAATTTCTACTAGATCTGGCAAAAAACCAAGGTTTTTTGCCGATCACTCGAACCTTGACCGGATAATTTTTTACCGATCGGTCAAACATGACCGATCGGCTAAAATCATTCGATCGGTCAAATTTCTACTAGATCTGGCAAAAAACCAAGGTTTTTTGCCGATCACTCGAACCTTGACCGGATAATTTTTTACCGATCGGTCAAACTTGACCGATCGGCTAAAATTATTCGATCGATCAAATTTCTACTAGATCTGGTAAAAAACCAAGGTTTTTTGCCGATCACTCGAACCTTGACCGGATAATTTTTTACCGATCGGTCAAACTTGACCGATCGGCTAAAATCATTCGATCGGTCAAATTTCTACTAGATCTGGCAAAAAACCAAGGTTTTTTGCCGATCACTCGAACCTTGACCGGATAATTTTTTACCGATCTGTCAAACTTGACCGATCGACTAAAATCATCCGATCGGTCAAATTTTCTACTGGATCGGTCAAAAAACATGGTTTTTTTACCGATCACTCGATTCTTGACCGGTTGAATTTTGACCGATCGGTCAAAATTTAACCGATCGGTCAAATTTGACCGATCGATCAAAAATTTACCGATCAGTAAAATTTTCTGCTGGATCGGTCAAAAAACATGGTTTTTTGACCGATCACTCGATTCTTGACCGGTTGAATTTTGACCGATCGGTCAAAATTTGACCGATCGGTCAAATTTGACCGATCGATCAAAAATTAACCGATCGGTCAAAATCAACCGATCGGTCAAATTTTCTACTGGATCGGTCAAAAAACATGGTTTTTTGACCGATCACTCGATTCTTGACCGGTTGAATTTTGATCGATCGGTCAAAATTTGACCGATCGGTCAAATTTGACCGATCGATCAAAAATCAACCGATCGGTCAAATTTTCTACTGGATCGGTCAAAAAACCATGTTTTTTGACCGATCACTCGATTCTTGACCGGTTGAATTTTGACCGATCGGTCAAAATTTGACCGATCGGTCAAAATTTGACCGATCGGTCAAATTTGACCGATCGGTCAAAAATTAACCGATCGGTCAAAATCATCCGATCGGTCAAATTTTTTATTGGATCGGTCAAAAAATCATGTTTTTTGACCGATCACCCGATCCTTGACCGGTTGAATTTTGACCGATCGGTCAAAATTTGACCGATCGGTCAAATTTGACCGATCGGTCAAAAATTAACCGATCGGTCAAAATTGACCGGTCAATCCTTTTTTACGCTAACACTCGACAAAAAGCTTCTCTACGTGTGTGACAGGGAGTCGTTAGCTTTGCACCACGAATCCAAGCCAGCCAGATGATCTCTAGCTAACTTGGAGGGGGTAACTGTGGGTGCAAATTTTGGCAAGAAGTCTGCAAACAGCGGGACCCACCGGCCCTGCCTGGTGGGACCCCGAAGACAACAGCGGGACCCACCGGCCCTGCCTAGTGGGACCCCGAAGACAACAGCGGGACCCACCGGCGCTGCCTGGTGGGACCCCGAAGACAACAGCGGGACCCACCGGCCCTGCCTGGTGGGACCCCGAAGACAACAGCGGGACCCACCGGCCCTTCCTGGTGGGACCCCGAAGACAACAGCGGGACCCACCGGCCCTGCCTAGTGGGACCCCGAAGACAACAGCGGGACCCACCGGCCCCGCCTGGTGGGCCCCCTAAAGACGTCAGCGGAGCCCACCAGCTTTACCTGGAGGATCCCCAAATACGACAGCAGAAACCGCCATTTACCCCGGAATTCCTCCCAGAGAAGCCTATAAATAGCAGAGCCTTCGAATGTAAAGAAAAGAAAAAAAACTCTCAGTTCTAGAACCAGAGCTCTGAGATTTCTAACTTCCCATCTTCCACCTCTCTTTGATCTTCTTCTCTCTTTCGAAGAGATCAGAGTGTTTTCAGTGATACTCGGCCTGTCGAGATCACTTCAACATAAGTGTTAGTGAATTTGGGTTGCTCCCTATAGCACGGAGACGTAGGCTTCGGCTGAACTTCGAGATCATATCTCGTGTCAAATCTCTGATTGCATCTCTCTCTCTCCATTTGCATATCAAAGGCTTCAACTGCAATCGACAGATCGAACAACGATCTTCGACGTCAACTTCAATTTCAATTGACTGGTGCTGCGAAAGTCTTCGGGTCGGCACGAAGATTTTTCCCTTACAGAATGGATCGTACGAATGATTTAGAATGGATCGTACGAATGAATTAGAATGGATACATTCGTGCGAATGAATTAGAATGGATCGGACGAATGAATTAGAATGGATCGTACGAATGAATTAGAATGGATCGTACGAATGAATTAGAATGGATCGTACGAATAAATTAGAATGGATACATTTGTCCGAATGAATTAGAATGGATCATACGAATGAGTAAGAATGGATTATACGAATGAAATAGAGTAGATTGTACGAATGAATTAGAATGGATCCTACGAATGAATTAGAATGGATCGTGTGAAAGAATTAGAATGGATTGTATGAATGAATTAGAATGGATCGTATGAATGAATTAGAATGGATCGTGCGAATGAATTCGAATGGATCGTACGAATTCATTCTAATCCATTCATACAATCCATTCTAATTCTTTCACACGATTTATTCTAATTCATTCGTAGGATCCATTCTAACTCATTCGTACAATCTATTCTATTTCATTCGTACGATCCATTCTTACTCATTCCTATGATCCATTCTAATTCATTCGGACGAATATATCCATTCTAATTTATTCGTACGATCCATTCTAATTCATTCGTACGATCCATTCTAATTCATTCGTAGGATCCATTCTAATTCATTCGTCCGATCCATTCTAATGCATTCGCATGAATGTATCCATTCTAATTCATTCGTACGATCCATTCTAATTCATTCGTATGATCCATTCTAATTCATTCGTAAGATCCATTCTAATTCATTCGTACGATCCATTCTAATTCATTCGTATCCATTCTAATTCATTCGCACGAATGTATCCATTCTAGTTCATTCGTACGATCCATTCTAATTCATTCGAAGAATCCATTCTAATTCATTCGCACGATCCATCCTAATTCATTCGTACAGTCTATTCTATTTTATTCGTACGATCCATTCTTACTCATTCGTATGATCCATTCTAATTCATTCGGACGAATGTATCCATTCTAATTTATTCGTACGATCCATTCTAATTCATTCGTACGATCCATTCTAATTTATTTGTACGATCCATTCTAATTCATTCGTCCGATCCATTCTAATTCATTCGCACGAATGTATCCATTCTAATTCATTCGTACGGTCCATTCTAATTCATTCGCACAATCCATTCTATTTCATTCGTACGATCCATTCTTACTTATTCGTATGATCCATTATGGATACATTCGTGCGAATGAATTAGAATGGATCATACGAATGAGTAAGAATGGATCGTACGAATGAAATAGAATGGATTGTGTGAATGAATTAGAATGGATCGTACGAATGAATTAGAATATATCGTGTGAAAGAATTAGAATGGATTGTATGAATGAATTAGAATAGATCGTATGAATGAATTAGAATGGATCGTACGAATGAATTAGAATGGATCGTACGAATGAACTAGAATGGATACATTCGTGCGAATGAATTAGAATGGATCGTACGAATGAATTAGAATGGATCGTACGAATGAATTAGAATGGATCTTACGAATGAATTAGAATGGATCGTACGAATGCACGATCCATGCGAATGAATTAGAATAGATCGTACGAATGAACTAGAATGGATACATTCGTGCGAATGAATTAGAATGGATCGTACGAATGAATTAGAATGGATCGTATGAATGAATAAGAATGGATCGTACGAATGAATTAGAATAGATCGTACGAATGAATTAGAGTGGATCGTACGAATGAATTAGAATGGATACATTCGTGCGAATGAATTAGAATGGATACATTCGTGCGAAAGAATTAGAATAGATCGTATGAATGAATTAGAATGGATCCTATGAATGAATTAGAATGGATCGTGCGAATGAATTAGAATGGATCGTACGAATGAATTAGAATGGATCGTGCTAATGAATTAGAATTGATCGAACGAATGAATTAGAATGGATACATTCGTGCGAATGAATTAGAATGGATCGGACGAATGAATTAGAATGGATCGTACGAATGCGTAAGAATGGATCGTACGAATGAAATAGAATAGATCGTATGAATGAATTAGAATGGATCGTACGAAGGAATTAGAATGGATCGTACGAATGAATTAGAATGGATATATTCGTGCAAATGAATTAGAATGGATCATATGAATGTATTAGAATGGATCGTATGAGTGAATTAGAATGGATCGTACGAATGAATTAGAATGGATCGTATGAATGAATTAGAATGGATACATTCGTGTGAATGAATTAGAATGGATCGTATGAATGAATTCGAATAGATTTTATGAATGAATTAGAACTGATCGTACGAATGAATTAGAATGGATACATTCGTGCGAATGAATTAGAATGGATTGTATGAATGAATTAGAATGGATCGTACGAATGAATTAGAATGGATCGTATGAGTGAATTAGAATGGATACGAAGGAATTAGAATGGATCGTACGAAGGAATTAGAATGGATCATACGAATGAAATAGAATGGATCGTACGAAGGAATTAGAATGGATCGTACGAAGGAATTAGAATGGATCGTACGAAGAAATTAGAATGGATCGTACGAATGAATTAGAATGGATCGTACGAATGAATTAGAATGGACACATTCGTGCGAATAAATTAGAATGGATTGTATGAATGAATTAGAATGGATTGTACGAATGAATTAGAATGGATCGTACGAATGAATTAGAATAGATTGCGCGAATGAATTAGAATGGATCGTACGAAGGAATTAGAATGGATCGTACGAATGAATTAGAATGGATCGTACGAATGAATTAGAATGGATCGTACGAATGAATTAGAATGGATCGTACGAAGGAATTAGAATGGATCGTACGAATGAATTAGAATGGATCGTACGATTGAATTAGAATGGATCATACGAATGAGTAAGAATGGATCGTATGAATGAATTAGATTGGATCGTACGATCCATTCTAATTCATTAGCATGGATCGTGCTAATGAATTAGAAGGGAATATACGAATGAATTAGAATGGATCGTACGAATGAATTAGAATGAATTAGAATGGATCGTACGAATGAATTAGAATAGATCATAGGAATGAATTAGAATGGATCGTGCAAATGAATTAGAATGGATACATTCGTACGAATGAATTAGAATGGATCGTACGAATGAATTCGAATGGATCGTACGAATGAATTCGAATGGATCGTACGATCCATTCTAATTCATTCATACAATCCATTCTAATTCATTCGCACGAATGTATCCATTCTAATCCATTCGTACGATCCATTCTAATCCATTCGTACGATCCATTCTAATTCATTCGCATGAATGTAACCATTCTAATTCATTCACACGATCGTATGAATTAGAATGGATACATTCGTGCGAATGAATTAGAATGGATCGTGCGAATCCATTAGACTGGATCGTGCGAATGAATAAGAATGGATCATACGAATGAATTAGAATGGATCGTACGAATTAATTAGAATGGATACATTCGTGCGAATGAATTACAATGGATTGTATGAGTGAATTAGAATGGATCGTACGAATGAATTAGAATGGATCATACGAATTAATTAGAATGGATCGTACGAATGAATTAGAATGGATCGTACGAATGAACTAGAATGGATCGTAAGAATGAACTAGAATGGATACATTCGTGCGATTGAATTAGAATGGATCGTACGAATGAATTAGAATGGATCGTACGATTAATTCTAATTCATTCGTACGATCCATTCTAATACATTCGTACGATTCATGCTAATGCATTCGCACGATCCATTCTAATTCATTCGTACGATCCAATCTTATTCATTCATACGATCCATTCCAATTCTTTCGCACAATCCATTCTAATTCATTCGTACAATCCATTCTAATTTATTCGTATGATCCATTCTAACTCATTCGGTGGATCCATTCTAATTCACTCGTACGATCCATTCTAATTCATTCCCACGATCCATTCTAATTTATTCGTACGATCCATTCTAATTCGTTCGTACGATCTATTCTAATCCATTCGCACGAATCTAACCATTCTAATTCATTCATACGATTCATTCTAATTCATTCGTATGACCTATTCTAATTCATTCGTACGATCCATTCTAATTCATTCGTACGATCCATTGTAATTCATTCATACGATCCATTTAGATTCATTCGCACAAATGTATCCATTGAAATTCATTCGTACGATCCAGTCTAATTTATTCGTATGATCCATTCTAATTCATTCGCACGAATATATCAATTCTAATTCTTTCGTACGATGCATTCTAATTCATTCGTATGATCCATTCTAATTCATTCATTTGATCCATTCTAATTCATTCGTACGATCCATTCTAATTCATTCGTCCGATCCATTCTAATTCATTCGCATGAATGTATCCATTCTAATTCATTCGTACGATCCATTCTAATTCATTTGTACGATCCATTCTAATTCATTCGTAAGATCCATTCTAATTCATTCATACGATCCATTCTAATTCATTCGTACGATCCATTCTAATTCATTCGCACGAATGTATCCATTCTAGTTCATTCGTACGATCCAATCTAATTCATTCGTACGATCCATTCTAATTTATTCGCACGATCCATTCTAATTCATTCGTACGATCAATTCTAATTCATTCGCACGAATGTATCCATTCTAATTCATTCGTACGATCCTGAATTAGATTGGATCGTACGAATGAATGGATCGTGCGAATGAATTAGAATGGAATATACGAATAAATTAGAATGGATCATGCGAATTAATTAGAATAGATCATACGAATGAATTAGAATGGATCGTTCGAATGAATTAGAATGGATCGTACGAATGAATTAGAATGGATCGTGCGAATGAATTAGAATGGATCGTACGAATGAATTAGAATGGATACATTTGTGCGAATAAATTAGAATGGATCGTACGAATGAATTAGAATGGATCGTATGAATGAATTAGAATGGATCGTATGAATGAATTAGAATGGATCATGCGAATGAATTAGAATGGATCGTACGAATGAATTAGAATGGATCGTGTGAAAGAATTAGAATGGATCGTACGAATGAATTAGAATGGATCGTGCGAATGAAGTAGAATGGATCGTACGACAGAATTAGAATGCATACATTCGTGCGAATGAATTAGAATGGATCGGACGAATGAATTAGAATGGATCGTACGAATGAGTAAGAATGGATCGTACGAATGAAATAGAATAGATCGTACGAATGAATTAGAATGGATCATATGAAGGAATTAGAATGGATCGTACGAATGAATTAGAATGGATATATTCGTGCAAATGATTTAGAATGGATCGTATGAGTGAATTAGAATGGATCGTATGAGTGAATTAGAATGGATCGTACGAATGAATTAGAATGGATCGTACGAATGAATTACAATGGATACATTCATGTGAATGAATTAGAATGGATCGTATGAATGAATTAGAATAGATTTTGTGAATGAATTAGAACTGATCGTACGAATGAATTAGAATGGATACATTCGTGCGATTGAATTAGAATGTTTTGTATGAATGAATTAGAAAGGATCCTATGAATGAATTAGAATGGATCGTACGAATGAATTAGAATGGATACATTCGTGCGAATGAATTAGAATTGATCGTACGAATGAATTAGAATGGATCGTGCGAATGAATTAGAATGGATCGTACGAATGAATTAGAATGGATACATTCGTGCGAATGTATTAGAATGGATACATTCGTGCGAAAGAACTAGAATAGATCGTATGAATGAATTAGAATGGATTGTATGAATGAATTAGAATGGATCGTATGAATGAATTAGAATGGATCGTGCGAATGAATTCGAATGGATCGTACGAATTCATTCTAATTCATTCATACAATGCATTCTAATTCTTTCACACGATCCATTCTAATTCATTCGTACGTTCCATTCTAATTCATTAGCACGATCCATGCTAATTAATTCGTTCGATCAATTCTAATTCATAAGAATGATCCATTCTAATTCATTCGTACGATCCATTCTAATTCATTCGTACGATCCATTCTAATTCATATGCACAAAGGTATCCATTCTAATCCATTCGTAGGATCCATTCTAATCCATTCGTACGATCCATTCTAATTCATTCGTACGATCCATTCTAATTCATTCGCTCGAATGTATCCATTCTAATCCATTCGTACGATCCATTCTAATCCATTCGTACGGTCCATTCTAATTCATTCGCATGAATGTAACCATTCTAATTCATTCATTTGATCCATTCTAATTCATTCGTAAGATCCATTCTAATTCATTCGTCCGATCCATTCTAATACATTCGCACGAATGTATCCATTCTAATTCATTCGTACGATCCATTCTAATTCATTCGTACGATCCATTCTAATTCATTCGTAAGATCCATTCTAATTCATTCGTACGATCCATTCTAATTCATTCGCAAGAATGTATCCATTCTAATTCATTCGCACGAATGTATCCATTCTAATTCATTCATACGATCCATTCTACTTCATTCGTACTATCCGTTCTAATTCACTCATACGATCCATTCTAATTCATTCATACGATCCATTCTAATTCATTTGCACGAATATATCCATTCTAATTTATTCGTATGATCCATTCTAATTCCTTCGTACGATCCATTCTAATTCCTTCGTACGATCCATTCTAATTCCTTCGTGCGATCCATTCTACTTCATTCGTATGATCCATTCTAATTCCTTCGTACGATCCATTCTAATTCCTTTGTATCCATTCTAATTCACTCATACGATCCATTCTAATTCATTCGTACGATCCATTCTAATTCATTCATACAATCCATTCTAATTCATTCGCACGAATGTATCCATTCTAATTCATTCGTACGATCAGTTCTAATTCATTCACAAAATCTATTCTAATTCATTCATACGATCCATTCTAATTCATTCACACGAATGTAGCCATTCTAATTCATTCATACGATCCATTCTAATTCATTCGTACGATCCATTCTAATTCACTCATACGATCTATTCTAATACATTCATACGATCCATTCTAATTCATTTGCACGAATATATCCATTCTAATTCATTCGTACGATCCATTCTAATTCCTTCGTACGATCCATTCTAATTCATTCGTACGATCTATTCTAATTCATTCGTCCGATCCATTCTAATTCATTCGCACGAATGTATCCATTCTAATTCATTCGTACGATCCATTCTAATTCATTCGTACGATCCATTCTAATTCATTCATTTGATCCATTCTAATTCATTCGTACGATCCATTCTAATTCATTCGTCTGATCCATTCTAATTCATTCGCACGAATGTATCCATTCTAATTCATTCGTACGATGCATTCTAATTCATTCGTACGATCCATTCTAATTCATTCGCACGAATGTATCCATTCTAGTTCATTCGTACGATCCATTCTAATTCATTCGTACGATCCACTCTGATTCATTCGCACGATCCATTCTAATTCATTCGTACGATCAATTCTAATTCATTCGCACGAATGTATCCATTCTAATTCATTCGTACGATCCTGAATTAGAATGGATCGTACGAATGAATTAGAATGGATACCTTTGTGCATATGAATTAGAATGGATCGTACGAATGAATTAGAATGGATCATATTAATGAATTAGAATGGATCGTAAGAATGAATTAGAATGGATACATTCGTGCGAATGAATTAGATTGGATCGTGCGAATCAATTAGACTGGATCGTGCGAATGAATAAGAATAGATCATCGGATGAATTAGAATGGATCGTACGAATTAATTAGAATGGATACATTCGTGCGAATGAATTAGAATGGATTGTATGAATGAATTAGAATGGATCGTACGAATGAATTAGAATGGATCATACGAATTAATTAGAATGGATCGTACGAATGAATTAGAATGGATCGTACGAATGAATTAGAATGGATACATTCGTGCGAATGAATTAGAATGGATCGGACGAATGAATTAGAATAGGTCTTACGAATGAATTAGAATGGATCGTACGAAGGAATTAGAATGGATCGTACGAATGAATTAGAATGGATATATTCGTGCAAATGAATTAGAATGGATCGTATGAATGTATTAGAATGGATACATTCGTGCGAATGAATTAGAATGGATCGGACGAATGAATTAGAATAGATCGTACGAATGAATTAGAATGGATCGTTCGAAGGAATTAGAATGGATCGTACGAATGAACTAGAATGGATTAGAATGGATCGTACGAATGAATTAGAATGGATCGTATGAATGAATTAGAATGGATCGTACGAATGAATTAGAATGGATCGTATGAATGAATTAGAATGGATCGTACGAATGAATTAGAATGGATCGTGTGAATGAATTAGAATGGATCGTACGAATGAATTAGAATTGATCGTACGAATGAACTAGAATGGATACATTCGTGCGAATGAATTAGAATGGATCGTACGAATGAATTAGAATGGATTGTACGAATGAAATAGAATGGATCGTACGAATGAACTAGAATGGATACATTCGTGCGAATAAATTAGAATGGAACGTACGAATGAATTAGAATGGATCATACGAATGAATTAGAATGGATCTTACGAATGAATTAGAATGGATCGTACGAATGAATTAGAATGGATCGTACGAATGAATTAGAATGGATCTTACGAATGAATTAGAATGGATCGTACGAATGAATTAGAATGGATCGTACGAATGAATTAGAATGGATACATTCGTGCGAATAAATTTGAATGGATCGGACGAATGAATTAGAATGGATCGTACGAATGAATTAGAATGGATCGTACGAATGAATTAGAATGGATCGTACAAATAAATTAGAATGGATACATTCGTCCGAATGAATTAGAATGGATCATACGAATGAGTAAGAATGGATCGTACGAATGAAATAGAATAGATCGTATGAGTGAATTAGAATGGATTGTATGAATGAATTAGAATGGATCGTATGAATGAATTAGAATGGATCGTGCGAATGAATTCGAATGGATCGTACGAATTCATTCTAATTCATTCATACAATCCATTCTAATTCTTTCACACAATCTATTCTAATTCATTCGTAGGATCCATTCTAATTCATTCGTACAATCCATTCTATTTCATTTGTACGATCCATTCTTACTCATTCGTACGATCCATTCTAATTCCTTCGTATCCATTCTAATTCACTCATACGATCCATTCTAATTCATTCATACGATCTATTCTAATTCATTCATACAATCCATTCTAATTCTTGCACACGATCCATTCTAATTCATTCGTATGATCCATTCTAATTCATTCGCATAATCCATTCTATTTCATTCGTACGATCCATTCTTACTTATTGGTACGATCCATTCTAATTCATTCGCACGAATGTATCCATTCTAATTCATTCGTACGAATCCATTCTAATTCATTCGTACAATCTATTCTATTTCATTCGTACGATCCATTCTTACTCATTCGTATGATCCATTCTAATTCATTCGGACGAATGTATCCATTCTAATTTATTCGTACGATCCATTCTAATTCATTCGTATGATCCATTCTAATTCATTCATACGATCCATTCTAATTCATTCGGTCGATCCATTCGAATTCATTCGCACGAATGTATCCATTCTAATTCATTCGTACGATCCATTCTAATTCATTCGTACGATCCATTCTATTTCATTCGTAAGATCCATTCTAATTCATTCGTACGATCCATTCTAATTCATTCGTACGATCCATTCTAATTCATTCGCACGAATGTATCCATTCTAGTTCATTCGTACGATCCATTCTAATTCATTCGTACAATCCATTCTAATTCATTCGTATGATCCATTCTAATTCATTCGCACAAATGTATCCATTCTAATTCATTCGTACGATCCATTCTAATTCATTCGTTCGATCCATTCTAATTCATTCGTAAGATCTATTCTAATTCATTCGTACGATCTATTCTAATTCATTCGTACGATCCAATCTAATTCATTCGCACGAATGTATCTATTCTAGTTCATTCGTACGATCCATTCTAATTCATTCGTACGATCCATTCTAATTCATTCGCACGATCCATTCTAATTCATTCGTACGATCCCTTCTAATTCATTCATACGATCCATTCTAATTCATTCGTACGATCCATTCTAATTCATTCGCACAAATGTATCCATTCTAATTCATTCGTACGATCCATTCTAATTCATTCACACGATCCATTCTAATTCATTCGTACGATCCATTCTAATTCATTCGCACGATCTGTTCTTATTCATTTGCACAATCCATTCTAATTCATTCGCACAAATGTATCCATTCTAATTCATTCGTACGATCCATTCTAATTCATTCTTATGATCCATTCTAATTAATTCGTATGATCCATTCTAATTCACTCATACGATCCATTCTAATACATTCATACGATCCATTCTAATTCATTTGCACGAATATATCCATTCTAATTCATTCATACGATCCATTCTAATTCCTTCGTACGATCCATTCTAATTCATTCGTACGATCTATTCTAATTCATTCGTACGATCCATTCTAATTCATTCGTACGATCCATTCTAATTCCTTTGTACGATCCATTCTAATTCATTCGTACGATCCATTCTAATTCATTCGTACAATCTATTCTAATTCATTCGTACGAATGGATACATTCGTGTGAATGAATTAGAATGGATCGTACGAATGAGTAAGAATGGATCGTATGAATGAAATAGAATGGATTGCACGAATGAATTAGAATGGATCGTACGAATGAATTAGAATGGATCGTGTGAAAGAATTAGAATGCATTGTATGAATGAATTAGAATGGATCGTGTGAATGAATTAGAATGGATACATTCGTGCGAATGAATTAGAATGGATCGTCCGAATGAATTAGAATGGATCGTACGAATGAATTAGAATGGATCGTACGAATGAAATAGAATAGATTGTACGAATGAATTAGAATGGATCCTACGAATGAATTAGAATGGATCGTGTGAAAGAATTAGAATGGATTGTATGAATGAATTAGAATGGATCGTATGAATGAATTAGAATGGATCGTACAAATGAATTAGAATAGATTGCGCGAATGAATTAGAATGGATCGTGCGAATGAAATAGAATGGATACAAATGAATTAGAATGAATCATACGAATGAATTAGAATGACGATCCATTATTACTCATTCGTATGATCCATTCTAATTTATTCGCACGAATGTATCCATTCTAATTCATTCGTACGTCTAATTCATTCGTACGGTCCATTCTAATTCATTCGCACAATCCATTCTATTTCATTCGTACGATCCATTCTTACTCATTCGTATGATCCATTATGGATACATTCGTGCGAATGAATTAGAATGGATCATACGAATGAGTTAGAATGGATCGTACGAATGAAATAGAATGGATTGTGCGAATGAATTAGAATGGATCGTACGAATGAATTAGAATGGATCGTGTGAAAGAATTAGAATGGATTGTATGAATGAATTAGAATAGATCGTATGAATGAATTAGAATGGATCGTACGAATGAATTAGAGTGGATTGTACGAATGAATTAGAATGGATCGTACGAATGAATTAGAATGGATCCATTCTTACTCAATCGTATGATCCATTCTAATTCAATCGTACGATCCATTCTAATTCATTCGTACGATCCATTCTAATTCCTTCGTACGATCCATTCTAATTCATTCGTACGATCCATTCTATTTCATTCGTACGATCCATTCTAATTCCTTCGTACGATCCATTCTAATTCATTCATACAATCTATTCTAATTCATTCATACGAATGGATACATTCGTGTGAATGAATTAGAATGGATCGTACGAATGAGTAAGAATGGATCGTACGAATGAAATAGAATGGATTGCACGAATGAATTAGAATGGATCGTACGAATGAGTAAGAATGGATCGTACGAATGAAATAGAATGGATTGCACGAATGAATTAGAACTGATCGTACGAATGAATTAGAATGGATCGTGCGAATGAATTAGAATGGATCGTACGAATGAATTAGAATGGATCGTACGAATGAACTAGAATGGATACATTCGTGCGAATGAATTAGAATGGAACGTACGAATGAATTAGAATGGATCGTACGAATGAATTAGAATGGATCTTACGAATGAATTAGAATGGATACATTCGTGCGAATGAATTAGAATGGATCGGGCGAATGAATTAGAATGGGTCGTACGAATGAATTAGAATGGATCAAATGAATGAATTAGAATGGTTACATTCATGCGAATTAATTAGAATGGATCGTATGAATGGATTAGAATGGATCGTACGAATGGATTAGAATGGATACATTCGAGCGAATGAATTAGAATGGATCGTACGAATGAATTAGAATGGATCGTACGAATGGATTAGAATGGATCCTACGAATGGATTAGAATGGATACCTTTGTGCATATGAATTAGAATGGATCGTACGAATGAATTAGAATGGATCATATTAATGACTTAGAATGGATCGTATGAATGAATTAGAATGGATCGTACGAATGAATTAGAATGGATACATTCGTGCGAATGAATTAGAATGGATACATTCGTGCGAAAGAATTAGAATAGATCGTATGAATGAATTAGAATGGATCCTATGAATGAATTAGAATGGATCGTGCGAATGAATTAGAATGGATCGTACGAATGAATTAGAATGGATCGTGCTAATGAATTAGAATTGATCGAACGAATGAATTAGAATGGATACATTCGTGCGAATGAATTAGAATGGATCAGACGAATGAATTAGAATGGATCGTACGAATGAGTAAGAATGGATCGTACGAATGAAATAGAATAGATCGTACGAATGAATTAGAATGGATCGTACGAAGGAATTAGAATGGATCGTACGAATGAATTAGAATGGATATATTCGTGCAAATGAATTAGAATGGATCGTATGAATGTATTAGAATGGATCGTATGAGTGAATTATAATGGATCGTACGAATGAATTAGATTGGATCGTATGAATGAATTAGAATGGATACATTCGTGTGAATGAATTAGAATGGATCGTACGAATGAATTAGAATAGCTCATACGAATGAATTAGAATGAATCGTATGAATGAATTAGAATGGTTACATTCGTGCGAATGAATTAGAATAGATCGTACGAATGAATTAGAATGGATCGTACGAATAAATTAGAATGGATTGTGGGAATGAATTAGAATGGATCGTACGAATGAATTAGAATGGATCCACCGAATGAGTTAGAATGGATCATACGAATGAATTAGAATGGATTGTACGAATGAATTAGAATGGATTGTGCGAATCAATTAGAATGGATTGTATGAATGAATAAGAATGGATCGTACGAATGAATTAGAATAGATCGTGCGAATGAATTAGCATGAATCGTACGAATGTATTAGAATGGATCGTACGAATGAATTAGAATGAATCGTACGATCCATTCTAATTCAATCGTCCGATCCATTCTAATTCATTCGTATGAATGTATCCATTCTAATTCATTCGTACAATCCATTCTATTTCATTCGTACGATCCATTCTTACTCGTTCGTATGATCCATTCTAATTCATTCGTATGATCCATTCTAATTCATTCGTACGATCCATTCTAATTCATTAACACAATCCATTCTAATTCATTCGCCCGATCCATTCTAATTCATTCATACGATCCATTCTATTCGAATGGATCATGCGATGCATTCGAATTCATTCGCACGATCCATTCTAATTCATTCATACGATCCATTCTAATTCATTCATACAATGCATTCTAATTCTTTCACACGATCCATTCTAATTCATTCGTACGATCTATTCTAATTCATTCGTACAATCCATTCTATTTCATTAGTACGATCCATTCTCACTCATTCGTATGATCTATTCTAATTCATTCGTACGATCCATTCTAATTCATTTGTACGATCCATTCTAATTCATTCGTACAATCCATTCTATTTCATTCGTACGATCCATTCTCACTCATTCGTATCATCCATTCTAATTCATTCGCACGAATGTATCCATTCTAATTCATTCATACAATCCATTCTAATTCATTCTGTACGATCCATTCTAATTCATTCGTACGATCGTACGAATGAATTAGAATGGATCGTACGAATGAATTAGAATAGATTGTGCGAATGAATTAGAATGGATCGTACGAATGAATTAGAATGGATCGTACGAATGAATTAGAATGGATCATACGAATGAGTAAGAATGGATCGTACGAATGAATTAGAATGGATCGTACGAATGAATTAGAATGGATCGTACGAATAAATTAGAATGGATACATTCGTCCAAATGAATTAGAATGGATCATACGAATGAGTAAGAATGGATCGTACGAATGAAAAAGAATAGATTGTACGAATGAATTAGAATGGATCCTACGAATGAATTAGAATGGATCGTGTGAAAGAATTAGAATGGATTGTATGAATGAATTAGAATGGATCGTATGAATGAATTAGAATGGTTCGTGCGAATGAATTCGAATGAATCGTACGAATTCATTCTAATTCATTCATACAATCCATTCTAATTCTTTCACACGATCAATTCTAATTCATTCGTACGTTCCATTCTAATTCATTTGCACGATCCATGCTAATTCATTCGTTCGATCAATTCTAATTCATTAGCACGATCCATTCTAATTCATTCCCACGATCCATTCTAATTTATTCGTATAATCCATTCTAATTCATTCGTACGATCTATTTTTATTCATTCGCACGAATGTAACCATTCTAATTCATTCATACGATTCATTCTAATTCATTCGTATGAGCTATTCTAATTGATTCGTACAATCCATTCTAATTTATTCGTACGATCCATTGTAATTCATTCATACAATCCATTTAGATTCATTCGCACAAATGTATCCATTCAAATTCATTCGTACGATCCAGTCTAATTCATTCGTACGATCCATTCTAATTCATTCGCACGAATATATCCATTCTAATTCTTTCGTACGATGCATTCTAATTCATTCGTACGATCCATTCTAATTCATTCGTACGATCCATTTACGAATGAAGTAGAATGGATCGTATGAATGAATTAGAATGGATACATTCGTGCGAATGAATTAGAATGGATCGAATGAATGAATTAGAATAGATTGTACGAATGAATTAGAATGGATCGTGCGAATGAATTAGAATGGATCGTACGAATGAATTAGAATGGATACATTTGTTCGAATGAATTAGAATGGATCGTACGAATGAATTAGAATGGATCGTATGAATGAATTAGAATGGATCGTACGAATGAATTAGAATGGATCGTGCGAATGAATTAGAATGGATCGTACGAATGAATTACAATGGATCGTACAAATGAACTAGAATGGATACATTCGTGCGAATGAATTAGAATGGATCGTACGAATGAATTAGAATGGATCGTACGAATGAATTAGAATGGATCTTACGAATGAATTAGAATGGATCGTACGAATAAATTAGAATGGATACATTCGTCCGAATGAATTAGAATGGATCATACGAATGAGTAAGAATGGATCGTATGAATGAAATAGAATAGATTGTACGAATGAATTAGAATGGATCCTACGAATGTATTAGAATGGATCGTGTGAAGGAATTAGAATGGATTAGAATGGATCGTACGAATGAATTAGAATGGATACATTCGTGCGAATGAATTAGAATGGATACATTCGTGCGAATGAATTAGAATGGATCGTACGAATGAATTAGAATGGATCAAATGAATGAATTAGAATGGTTACATTCATGCGAATGAATTAGAATGGATCATACGAATGGATTAGAATGGATCGTACGAATGGATTAGAATGGATACATTCGTGCAAATGAATTAGAATGGATTGTATGAATGATTTAGAATGGATCGTACGAATGAATTAGAATGGATCGTATGAGTGAATTAGAATAGATACGAAGGAATTAGAATGGATCGTACGAAGGAATTAGAATGGATCATACGAATGAAATAGAATGGATCGTACGAAGGAATTAGAATGGATCGTACGAAGGAATTAGAATTGATCGTACGAAGGAATTAGAATGGATCGTACGAATGAATTAGAATGGATATATTCGTGCAAATGAATTAGAATGGATCGTATGAATGAATTAGAATGGATCGTATGAGTGAATTAGAACGGATAGTACGAATGAAGTAGAATGGATCGTATGAATGAATTAGAATGGATACATTCGTGCGAATAAATTAGAATGGATCGTATGAATGAATTAGAATAGATTGTGCGAATGAATTAGAATGGATCGTACGAATGAATTAGAATGGATACATTCGTGCGAATAAATTAGAATGGATTGTATGAATGAATTAGAATGGATCGTACGAATGAATTAGAATGGATCGTACGAATGAATTAGAATAGATTGCGTGAATGAATTAGAATGGATCGTGCGAATGAAATAGAATGGATACAAATGAATAAGAATGGATCATACGAATGAATTACAATGACGATCCATTCTTACTCATTCGTATGATCCATTCTAATTTATTCGCACGAATGTATCCATTCTATTTCATTCGTACGTCTAATTCATTCGTACGGTCCATTCTAATTCATTCGCACAATCCATTCTATTTCATTCGTACGATCCATTCTTAATCATTCGTATGATCCATTATGGAAACATTCGTGCGAATGAATTAGAATGGATCATATGAATGAGTAAGAATGGATCGTACGAATGAAATAGAATGGATTGTGCGAATGAATTAGAATGGATCGTACGAATGAATTAGAATGAATCGTGTGAAAGAATTAGAATGGATTGTATGAATGAATTAGAATAGATCGTATGAATGAATTAGAATGGATCGTACGAATGAATTAGAATGGATCGTACGAATGAATTAGAATGGATACATTCGTGCGAATGAATTAGAATGGATACATTCGTGCGAAAGAATTAGAATAGATCGTATGAATGAATTAGAATGGATCCTATGAATGAATTAGAATGGATCGTGCGAATGAATTAGAATGGATCGTACGAATGAATTAGAATGGATCGTGCTAATGAATTAGAATTGATCGAACGAATGAATTAGCATGGATCGTGCTAATGAATTAGAATGGAACGTACGAATGAATTAGTATGAATCGTGTGAAAGAATTAGAATGGATTGTATGGATGAATTAGAATGAATTTGTACGATCCATTCGAATTCATTCGCACGATCCATTCTAATTCATTCATACGATCCATTCTAATTCATTCATACAATCCATTCTAATTCTTTCACACGATCCATTCTAATTCATTCGTAGGATCCATTCTAATTCATTCGTACAATCTATTCTATTTCATTTGTACGATCCATTCTTACTCATTCGTATGATCCATTCTAATTCATTCGGACGAATGTATCCATTCTAATTTATTCGTATGATCCATTCTAATTCATTCGGACGAATATATCCCTTCTAATTTATTTGTACGAACCATTCTAATTCATTCATACGATCCATTCTAATTCATTCGTACGATCCATTCTAATTCATTTGTCCGATCCATTCTAATTCATTCGCACGAATGTATCCATTCTAATTCATTCGTACGATCCATTCTAATTCATTCGTACGATCCATTCTAATTCATTCGTAAGATCCATTCTAATTCATTCGTACGATCCATTCTAATTCATACATACGATCCATTCTAATTCATTCGCACGAATGTATCCATTCTAGTTCATTCGTACGATCCATTCTAATTCATTCGCACGATCCATTCTAATTCATTCGTACGATCCATTCTAATTCATTCATACGATCCATTCTAATTCATTCGTACGATCCATTCTAATTCATTCGCCCAAATGTATCCATTCTAATTCATTCGTACGATCCATTCTAATTCATTCGCACGATCCATTCTAATTCATTCGTACGATCCATTCTAATTCTTTCACACGATCCATTCTAATTCATTCGTACGATCCATTCTAATTCATTCGCACGATCCATTCTAATTAATTCGTACGATCCATTCTAATTCATTCATACGATCCATTCTAATTCATTCGTACGATCCATTCTAATTCATTCGCACAAATGTATCCATTCTAATTCATTCGTACGATCCATTCTAATTCTTTCGCACGATCCATTCTAATTCATTCGTACGATCCATTCTAATTCATTTGCACGATCTGTTCTTATTCATTCGCACAATCCATTCAAATTCATTCGTACGAATGTATCCATTCTAATTCATTCGTACGATCCATTCTAATTCATTCATACGATCCATTCTAATTCATTTGTATGATCCATTCTAATTAATTCGTATGATCCATCCTAACTCATTCGTACGATCCATTCTAATTCATTCATACAATCCATTCTAATTCATTCGTACGATCGATTCTAATTCACTCATACGATCCATTCTAATACATTCATACGATCCATTCTAATTCATTTGCACGAATATATCCATTCTAATTCATTCGTACGATCCATTCTAATTCCTTCGTACGATCCATTCTAATTCATTCCTACGATCTATTCTAATTCATTCGTACGATCCATTCTAATTCATTCGTACGATCCATTCTAATTCCTTCATACGATCCATTCTAATTCATTCGTACGATCCATTCTAATTCATTCGTACAATCTATTCTAACTCATTCGTACGAATGGATACATTCGTGTGAATGAATTGGAATGGATCGTACGAATGAGTAAGAATGGATCGTACGAATGAAATAGAATGGATTGCACGAATGAATTAGAATGGATCGTACGAATGAATTAGAATGGATCGTGTGAAAGAATTAGAATGGATTGTATGAATGAATTAGAATGGATCGTACGAATGAATTAGAATGGATCGTACGAAAGAATTAGAATGGATCGTACGAATGAATTAGAATTGATCGTATGAATGAATTAGAATAGATCTTACGAATGAATTAGAATGGATCATACGAAGGAATTAGAATGGATCGTACGAATGAATTAGAATGGATATATTCGTGCAAATGAATTAGAATGGATCGTATGAATGTATTAGAATGGATCGTATGAGTGAATTAGAATGGATCGTACGAATGAATTAGAATGGACCGTATGAATGAATTAGAATGGATACATTCGTGTGAATGAATTAGAATGGATCGTATGAATGAATTAGAATAGATTTTGTGAATGAATTAGAACTGATCGTACGAATGAATTTGAATGGATACATTCGTGCGAATGAATTAGAATGGATTGTATGAATGAATTAGAATGGATCATACGAATGAATTAGAATGGATCGTATGAGTGAATTAGAAAGGATACGAAGGAATTAGAATGGATCGTACGAAGGAATTAGAATGGATCATACGAATGAAATAGAATGGATTGTACGAAGGAATTAGAATGGATCGTACGAAGGAATTAGAATGGATCGTATGAAGGAATTAGAATGGATCGTATGAATGAATTAGAATAGATATATTCGTGCAAATAAATTAGAATGGATCGCATGAATGAAGTAGAATGGATCGTATGAGTGAATTAGAACGGATAGTACGAATGAAGTAGAATGGATCGTATGAATGAATTAGAATGGATCGTATGAATGAATTAGAATAGATTGTGCGAATGAATTAGAATGGATCGTACGAATGAATTAGAATGGATACATTCGTGCGAATAAATTAGAATGGATTGTATGAATGAATTAGAATGGATCGTACGAAAGAATTAGAATGGATCGTACGAATGAATTAGAATAGATTGTGCGAATGAATTAGAATAGATCGTACGAAGGAATTAGAATGGATCGTACGAATGAATTAGAATGGATCGTACGAATGAATTAGAATGGATCGTACGAAGGAATTAGAATGGATCGTACGAATTAATTAGAATGGATCGTACGATTGAATTAGAATGGATCATACGAATGAGTAAGAATGGATCGTATGAATGAATTAGATTGGATCGTGCTAATGAATTAGAATGGAATATACGAATGAATTAGAATGGATCGTAGAATGGATCGTACGAATGAATTAGAATGAATTAGAATGGATCGTACGAATGAATTAGAATAGATCATAGGAATGAATTAGAATGGATCGTGCAAATGAATTAGAATGGATACATTCGTGCGAATGAATTAGAGTGGATCGTGCGAATGAATTAGAATGGATCGTACGAATGAATTAGAATGGATATATTTGAAAGAATAAATTAGAATGGATCATACGAATGAATTAGAATGGAACGTACGAATGAATTAGAATAGATAGTGCGAATGAATTAGAATCGATCGTACGAATGAATTAGAATGGATCGTACGAATGAATTAGAATGGATCATACGAATGAGTAAGAATGGATCGTACGTATGAATTAGAATGGATCGTACGAATGAATTAGAATGGATCGTACGAATAAATTAGAATGGATACATTCGTCCGAATGAATTAGAATGGATCATACGAATGAGTAAGAATGGATCGTACGAATGAAATAGAATAGATTGTACGAAAGAATTAGAATGGATCCTACGAATGAATTAGAATGGATCGTGTGAAAGAATTAGAATGGATTGTATGAATGAATTAGAATGGATCGTATGAATGAATTAGAATGGATCGTGCGAATGAATTCGAATGGATCGTACGAATTCATTCTAATTCATTTATACAATCCATTCTAATTCTTTCACACGATCCATTCTAATTCATTCGTACATTCCATTCTAATTCATTAGCACGATCCATGCTAATTCATACGTTCGATCAATTCTAATTCATTAGCACGATCCATTCTAATTCATTCGTACGATCCATTCTAATTCATTCGCACGATCCATTCTAATTCATTCATACAATCCATTCTAATTCTTTCACACGATCCATTCTAATTCATTCGTAGGATCCATTCTAATTCATTCGTACAATCTATTCTATTTCATTTGTATGATCCATTCTTACTCATTCGTGTGATCCATTCTAATTCATTCGGACGAATGTATCCATTCTAATTTATTCGTACAATCCATTCTAATTCATTCGTAAGATCCATTCTAATTCATTCGTACGATCCATTCTTATTCATTCGTACGATCCATTCTAATTCATTCGTACGATCCATTCTAATTCATTCGTACGATCCATTCTAATTCATTCATACGATCTATTCTAATTCATTCGTACGATCCATTCTAATTCATTCGTACGATATGTTCTTATTCATTCGCACAATCCATTCTAATTCATTCGCACGAATGTATCCATTCTAATTCATTCGCACGATCCATTCTAATTCATTCGTATGATCCATTCTAATCCATTCGTACGATCCATTCTAATTCATTCGTACGATCCATTCTAATTCATTTGTATGATCCATTCTAATTCATTCGTACGATCCATTCTAATTCATTCATACAATCCATTCTAATTCATTCGCACGAATGTATCCATTCTAATTAATTCGCACGATCCATTCTAATTCATTCGTATGATCTATTCTTATTCATTCGCAAGATCCAGTCTAATTGATTCGCACGATCCATTCTAATTCATTCGCACGAATGTATCCATTCTAATTCATTCGTACGATCCATTCTAATTCATTAATATGATCCATTCTAATTCATTCGTACGATCCATTCTAATTCATATGCACAAAGGTATCCATTCTAATCCATTCGTAGGATCCATTCTAATCCATTCGTACGATCCATTCTAATTCATTCGCACGATCCATTCTAATTCATTCGTATGATCCATTCTAATTCATTCATACGATCCATTCTAATTCATTCGTACGATCCATTCTAATTCATTCGCACAAATGTATCCATTCTAATTCCTTCGTACGATCCATTCTAATTCATTCATACAATCCATTCTAATTCTTTCACACGATCCATTCTAATTCATTCGTACAATCCATTCTAATTCATTCGTGCAATCCATTCTATTTCATTCGTACGATCCATTCTTACTCATTCGTACGATCCATTCTAATTCATTGACACGAATGTATCCATTCATACGAATGAATTAGAATAGATTGTACAAATGAATTAGAATGGATCGTACGAATGAATTAGAATGGATCGTACGAAGGAATTAGAATGGATCGTACGAATGAATTAGAATGGATCGTACGAATGAATTAGAATAGATCGTACGAATGAATTAGAATGGATCGTATGAATGAATTAAAATGAATCGTACGAATGAATTAGAATGGATCGTGCGAATGAATTAGAATGGATCGTACGAATGAATTAGAATGGATCTTGCGAATGAACTAGAATGGATACATTCGTGCGAATGAATTAGAATGGATCGTACGAATGAATTAGAATGGATCGTACGAATGAATTAGAATGGATCTTACGAATGAATTAGAATGGATCGTACGAATAAATTAGAATGGATACATTCGTCCGAATGAATTAGAATGGATCATACGAATGAGTAAGAATGAATTGTACGAATGAAATAGAATAGATTGTACGAATGAAATAGAATGGATCCTACGAATGAATTATAATGGCCGGATCGTGTGAAAGAATTAGAATGGATTAGAATGGATCGTACGAATGAATTAGAATGGATACATTCGTGCGAATGAATTAGAATGGATCGGACGAATGAATTAGAATGGATCGTACGAATGAATTAGAATGGATCAAATGAATGAATTAGAATGGTTACATTCATGCGAATGAATTAGAATGGATCGTACGAATGGATTAGAATGGATCGTACGAATGGATTAGAATGGATACATTCGTGCGAATGAATTAGAATGGATTGTATGAATGAATTAGAATGGATCGTACGACTGAATTAGAATGGATCATACGAATGAATTAGAATGGATCGTGTGAAAGAATTAGAATGGATTGTATGAATGAATTAGAATAGATCGTATGAATGAATTAGAATGGATCGTACGAATGAATTAGAATGGATCATACGAATGAATTAGAATGGATACATTCACGAATGAATTAGAATGGATCGTACGAATGAATTAGAATGGATCTTACGAATGAATTAGAATGGATCGTACGAATGAATTAGATAGGATCGTACGAATGAATTAGAATGGATACATTTGTGCGAATGAATTAGAATGGATCATACGAATGAATTAGATTGGATCGTACGAATGAATTAGAATGGATCGTACGAAGGAATTAGAATGGATCGTACGAATGAATTAGAATGGATATATTCGTGCAAATGAATTAGAATGGATCGTATGAATGTATCAGAATGGATCGTATGAGTGAATTAGAATGGATCGTGCGAATGAATTAGAAAGGATTGTATGAATGAATTAGAATGGATCGTACGAATGAATTAGAATGGATCGTACGAATGAACTAGAATGTATCCATTCATGCGAATGAATTAGAATGGATCGAACGAATGAATTAGAATGGATCGTACGAATGAATTAGAATGGATCAAATGAATGAATTAGAATGGTTACATTGATGCGAATGAATTAGAAAGGATCGTACGAATGGATTAGAATGGATCGTACGAATGGATTAGAATGGATACATTCGAGCGAATGAATTAGAATGGATCGTACGAATGAATTAGAATGGATCGTACGAATGGATTAGAATGGATCCTACGAATGGATTAGAATGGATACCTTTGTGCATATGAATTAGAATTGATCGTACGAATGAATTAGAATGGATCATATTAATGAATTAGAATGGATCATACGAATGAATTAGAATGGATACATTCGTGCGAATGAATTAGAATGGATTGTGCGAATCAATTAGACTGGATCGTGCGAATGAATAAGAATAGATCATACGAATGAATTAGAATGGATCGTACGAATGAATTAGAATGGATACATCCGTGCGAATGAATTAGAATGGATTGTATGAATGAATTAGAATGGATCGTACGAATGAATTAGAATGGATCATACGAATTAATTAGAATGGATCATACTAATGAATTAGAATGGATCGTACGAATGAATTAGAATGGATCGTACGAATGAATTAGAATGGATACATTCGTGCGAATGAATTAGAATAGATTGTGCGAATGAATAAGAATGGATCCTATGAATGAAATTAGAATGAATTAGAATTAGAATGGATCGGACGAATGAATTAGAATGGATCGTGCGAATGAATTAGAATGGATCGGACGAATGAATTACAATGGATCGTACGAATGAATTAGAATGGATCGTACGAATGAATTAAAATAGCTCATACGAATGAATTAGAATGAATTGTATGAATGAATTAGAATAGTTACATTCGTGCGAATGAATTAGAATAGATCGTACGAATGAATTAGAATGGATCGTACGAATAAATTAGAATGGATCGTGGGAATGAATTAGAATGGATCGTACGAATGAATTAGAATGGATCCACCGAATGAGTTAGAATGGATCATACGAATGAATTAGAATGGATTGTACGAATGAATTAGAATGGATTGTGCGAATGAATTAGAATGGATCCTACGAATGAATTAGAATGGATCGTGTGAAAGAATTAGAATGGATTGTATGAATGAATTAGAATGGATCGTATGAATGAATTAGAATGGATCGTACGAATGAATTAGAATGGATCGTATGAATGAATTAGAATGGATACATTCGTGTGAATGAATTAGAATGGATCGTATGAATGAATTAGAATAGATTTTGTGAATGAATTAGAGCTGATCGTATGAATGAATTAGAATGGATACATTCGTGCGAATGAATTAGAATGGATTGTATGAATGAATTAGAATGGATCCTATGAATGAATTAGAATGGATCGTACGAATGAATTAGAATGGATACATTCGTGCGAATGAATTAGAATTGATCGTACGAATGAATTAGAATGGATCGTGCGAATGAATTAGAATGGATCGTACGAATGAATTAGAATGGATACATTCGTGCGAATGAATTAAAATGGATACATTCGTGCGAAAGAATTAGAATAGATCGTATGAATGAATTAGAATGGATCCTATGAATGAATTAGAATGGATTGTGCGAATGAATTAGAATGGATCATACGAATGAATTAGAATGGATCGTGCTAATGAATTAGAATTGATCGAAAGAATGAATTAGCATGGATCGTGCTAATGAATTAGAATGGAACGTACAAATGAATTAGAATGGATCATGTGAAAGAATTAGAATGGATTGTATGAATGAATTAGAATGAATTCGTACGATCCATTCGAATTCATTCGCACGATCCATTCTAATTCATTCATACAATCCATTCTAATTCTTTCACACGATCCATTCTAATTCATTCGTAGGATCCATTCTATTTCATTCGTACAATCTATTCTATTTCATTCGTACGATCCATTCTTACTCATTCGTATGATCCATTCTAATTCATTCGGTCGAATGTATCCATTCTAATTTATTCGTACGATCCATTCTAATTCATTCGTACGATCCATTCTAATTCATTCGTATGATCCATTCTTACTCATTCGTATGATCCATTCTAATTCATTCGTACGATCCATTCTAATTCATTCGTACGATCCATTCTAATTCATTCGCACAATCTATTCTAATTCATTCGTACGATCCATTCTAATTCATTCGTACGATCGTACGAATGAATTAGAATGGATCGTACGGAATGAATTAGAATGGATTGTATGAATGAATTAGAATGGATACATTCGTGCGAATGAATTAGAATGGATCATACGAATGAGTAAGAATGGATCGTACGAATGAAATAGAATGGATTGTACGAATGAATTAGAATGGATCGTACAAATGAATTAGAATGGATCGAACGAATGAATTAGAATGGATCATACGAATGAGTAAGAATGGATCGTACAAATGAAATAGAATGGATTGTACGAATGAATTGGAATGGATCGTACGAATGAATTAGAATGGATCGTGTGAAAGAATTAGAATGCATTGTATGAATGAATTAGAATGGATCGTATGAATGAATTAGAATGGATCGTGCGAATGAATTCGAATGGATCGCATGATCCATTCGAATAGAATGGACCGTATGAATGAATTAGAATGGATCGGGCGAATGAATTAGAATGGATTGTAGGAATGAATTAGAATGGATCGTATGAATGAATTAGAATGGATCGTATGAATGAATTAGGATGGATCGTGCGAATGAATTAGAATGGATCGTACAAATGAATTAGAATGGATCGTACGAATGAATTAGAATGGATCATACAAATGAATTAGAATGGATTATACGAATGAGTAAGAATGGATCGTACGAATGAAATAGAATTGATTGTACGAATGAATTATAATGGATACATTCATGCGAATGAATTAGAATGGATCGGACCATTGAATTTGAATGGATCGTACGATTCATTCTAATTCATTCGTACGATCCATTCTAATACATTCGTACGATTCATGCTAATTCATTCGCACGATCCATTCTAATTCATTCGTACGATCCATTCTTATTCATTCATACGATCCATTCTAATTCATTCGCACAATCCATTCTAATTCATTCGTACAATCCATTCTAATTCATTCATACGATTCATTTAGATTCATTCGCACAAACCATTCTAATTCATTCATACGATTCATTCTAATTCATTCGTATGAGCTATTCTAATTCATTCGTACGATCCATTCTAATTCATTCGTACGATCCATTGTAATTCATTCATACAATCCATTTAGATTCATTCGCACAAATGTATCCAGTCAAATTCACTCGTACGATCCAGTCTAATTCATTCGTACGATCCATTCTAAGTCCTTCGTACGATCCATTCTAATTCATTCGTACGATCTATTCTAATTCATTCGTACGATCCATTCTAATTCATTCGTATGATCCATTCTAATTCCTTCGTACGATCCATTCAAATTCATTCCTACGATCCATTCTAATTCAATCGTACAATCTATTCTAATTCATTCGTACGAATGGATATATTCGTGTGAATGAATTAGAATGGATCGTACGAATGAGTAAGAATGGATCGTACGAATGAAATAGAATGGATTGCACGAATGAATTAGAATGGATCGTACGAATGAATTAGAATGGATCGTGTGAAAGAATTAGAATGGATTGTATGAATGAATTAGAATGGATCGTACGAAGGAATTAGAATGGATCGTACGAATGAGTTAGAATGGATCGTACGAATGAATTAGAATAGATCGTACGAATGAAATAGAATGGATTATACGAATGAGTAAAAATGGATCGTATGAATGAATTAGATTGGATACATTTGTGCGAATGAATTAGAATGGATCGTACGAATGAATTAGAATGGATCGTATGAATGAATTAGAATGGATCGTACGAATGAATTAGAATGGATCGTGCGAATGAATTAGAATGGATCGTACGAATGAATTAGAATGGATCGTGTGAAAGAATTAGAATGGATCGTACGAATGAATTAGAATGGATCGTGCAAATGAATTAGAATGGATCGTATGAATGAATTAGAATAGATTTTGTGAATGAATTAGAACTGATCGTACAAATTAATTAGAATGGATCGTACGAATGAATTAGAATGGATACATTTGTGCGAATGAATTAGAATGGATCGTACGAATGAATTAGAATGGATCGTATGAACGAATTAGAATAGATACATTCGTGCGAATGAATTAGAATGGATCGTGCGAATCCATTAGACTGGATCGTGCGAATGAATAAGAATGGATCATACGAATGAATTAGAATGGATCGTATGAATTAATTAGAATGGATACATTCGTGTGAATGAATTAGATTGGATTGTATGAATGAATTAGAATGGATCGTACGAATGAATTAGAATGGATCATACGAATTAATTAGAATGGATCATACAAATGAATTAGAATGGATCGTACGAATGAATTAGAATGGATCGTACGAATGAACTAGAATGGATCGTACGAATGAAATAGAATAGATTGTACTAATGAATTAGAATGGATTCGTACGAATGAATTAGAATAGATACATTCGTGCGAATGAATTAGAATGGATACATTCGTGCGAAAGAATTAGAATAGATCGTATGAATGAATTAGAATGGATCCTATGAACGAATTAGAATGGATCGTGCGAATGAATTAGAATGGATCGTACGAATGAATTAGAATGGATCGTGCTAATGAATTAGAATTGATCGAACGAATGAATTAGCATGGATCGTGCTAATGAATTAGAATGGATCGTACGAATGAACTAGAATGGATCAAATGAATGAATTAGAATGGTTACAATCATGCGAATGAATTAGAATGGATCGTACGAATGGATTAGAATGGATCGTACGAATGGATTAGAATGGATACATTCGAGCGAATGAATCAGAATGGATCGTACGGAATGAATTAGAATGGATTTTATGAATGAATTAGAATGGATCGTGCGAATGAATTAGAATGGATCGTACGAATGAATTAGAATGGATCTTACGAATGAATTAGAATAGATCGTACGAATGAGTAAGAATGGATCGTACGAATGAAATAGAATGGATTGTACGAATGAATTAGAATGGATTCGTACGAATGAATTAGAATGGATACATTCGTGCGAATGAATTAGAATGGATCATACGAATGAGTAAGAATGGATCGTACGAATGAAATAGAATAGATTGTACGAATGAATTAGAATGGATCCTACGAATGAATTAGAATGGATCGTGTGAAAGAATTAGAATGGATTTTATGAATGAATTAGAATGGATCGTACGAATGAATTAGAATGGATCGTACGAATGAATTAGAATGGATACATTCGTGTGAATGAATTAGAATTGATCGTACAAATGAATTAGAATGGATCGTGCGAATGAATTAGAATGGATCGTACGAATGAATTAGAATGGATCGTACGAATGAACTAGAATGGATACATTCGTGCGAATGAATTAGAATGGATCGTACGAATGAATTTGAATGGATCGTACGAATAAATTAGAATGGATCTTACGAATGAATTAAAATGGATCATACGAATGAATTAGAATGGATCGTACGAATGAATTAGAATGGATACATTCGTGCGAATGAATTAGAATGGATCGGACGAATGAATTAGACTGGATCGTACGAATGAATTAAAATGGATCATACGAATGAATTAGAATGGATCGTACGAATAAATTAGAATGGATACATTCGTCCGAATGAATTAGAATGGATCATACGAATGAACTAGAATGGATCGTACGAATGAAATAGAATAGATTGTACGAATGAATTAGAATGGATCCTACGAATGAATTAGAATGGATCGTGTGAAAGAATTAGAATGGATTGTATGAATGAATTAGAATGGATCGCATGAATGAATTAGAATGGATCGTGCGAATGAATTCGCATGGATCGTACGAATTCATTCTAATTCATTCATACAATCCATTCTAATTCTTTCACACGATCTATTTTAATTCTTTCATAGGATCCATTCTAATTCATTCGTACAATCTATTCTATTTCATTCGTACGATCCATTCTTACTCATTCGTATGATCCATTCAAATTCATTCGGACGAATGTATCCATTCTAATTTATTCGTACGATCCATTCTAATTCATTTGTACGATCCATTCTAATTCATTCGTACGATCCATTCTAATTTATTCGTCCGATCCATTCTAATTCATTCGCACGAATGTATCCATTCTAATTCATTCGTACGATCCATTCTAATTCATTCGCACAATCCATTCTATTTCATTCGTACGATCCATTCTTACTCATTCGTATGATCCATTATGGATACATTCGTGCGAATGAATTAGAATGGATCATACGAATGAGTAAGAATGGATCGTACGAATGAAATAGAATGGATTGTGCGAATGAATTAGAATGGATCGTACGAATGAATTAGAAAGGATCGTGTGAAAGAATTAGAATGGATTGTATGAATGAATTAGAATAGATCGTATGAATGAATTAGAATGGATCGTACGAATGAATTAGAATGGATCGTACGAATGAACTAGAATGGATACATTCGTGCGAATGAATAAGAATGGATCGTACGAATGAATTAGAATGGATTGTACGAATGAATTAGAATGGATCGTACTAATTCATTCGTTCGATCAATTCTAATTCATTAGCACGATCCATTCTAATTCATTCCTACGATACATTCTAATTCATTCGCACGATCCATTCTAATTCATTCGTACGATCCATTCTAATTCTTTCACACGATCCATTCAAATTCATTTGTACGATCCATTCTAATTCATTCGTACGATCTATTCTAATTCATTCGTACGATCCATTCTAATTCATTCGTACGATCCATTCTAATTCCTTCGTACGATCCATTCTAATTCATTCATACAATCCATTCTAATTCTTTCACACGATCCATTCTAATTCATTCGTACGATCCATTCTAATTCATTCGTGCAATCCATTCTATTTCATTCGTACGATCCATTCTTACTCATTTGTACGATCGATTGTAATTCATTCACACGAATGTATCCATTCGTACGAATGAATTAGAATAGATTGTACGAATGAATTAAAATGGATCGTACGAATGAATTAGAATGGGTCGTACGAAGGAATTAGAATGGATCATACGAATGAATTAGAATGGATCGTACGAATGAATTAGAATAGATCGTACGAATGAATTAGAATGGATCGTACGAAGGAATTAGAATGGATCGTACGAATGAATTATAATGGATATATTCGTGCAAATGAATTAGAATGGATCGTATGAATGTATTAGAATGGACCGTATGAGTGAATTAGAATGGATTGTACAAATGAATTAGAATGGATTGTATGAATGAATTAGAATGGATCGTACGAATGAATTAGAATGGATCGTGTGAAAGAATTAGAATGGATTGTACGAATGAATTAGAATGGATCCTATGAATTAATTAGAATGGATCGTGCGAATCAATTAGACTGGATCGTGCGAATGAATAAGAATAGATCATACGAATGAATTAGAATGGATCGTACGATTTAATTAGAATGGATACATTCATGCGAATGAATTAGAATGGATTGTACGAATGAATTAAAATGGATCGTACGAATGAATTAGAATGGATCGTACGAATTAATTAGAATGGATACATTCGTGCGAATGAATTAGAATGGATCGGACGAATGAATTAGAATGGATCATACGAATGAATTAGAATAGATCAAATGAATGAATTAGAATGGTTACATTCATGCGATTGAATTAGAATGGATCGTACGAATGGATTCGAATGGATCGTACGAATGGATTAGAATGGATACATTCGAGCGAATGAATTAGAATGGATCGTACGAATGAATTAGAATGGATCGTACGAATGGATTAGAATGGATCCTACGAATGGATTAGAATGGATACCTTTGTGCATATGAATTAGAATGGATCGTATGAATGAATTAGAATGGATCATATTAATGAATTAGAATGGATCATACGAATGAATTAGAATGGATACATTCGTGCACGATCCATTCTAATTCATTCGCACGAATGTATCCATTCTAATTCATTCGTACGATCCATTCTAATTCATTAATATGATCCATTCTAATTCATTCGTACGATCCATTCTAATTCATATCCACAAAGGTATCCATTCTAATTCATTCGTACGATCCATTCTAATTCAGGATCGTACGAATGAATTAGAATGGATACATTCGTGCGAATGAATTAGAATTGATCATACGAATGAATTAGAATGGATCGTGCGAATGAATTAGAATGGATCGTACGAATGAATTAGAATGGATCGTACGAATGAACTAGAATGGATACATTCGTGCGAATGAATTAGAATGGATCGTACGAATGAATTAGAATGGATCTTACGAATGAATTAGAATAGATCGTACGAATGAATTAGAATGGATCGTACGAATGAATTAGAATGGATACATTCGTGCGAATGAATTAGAATGGATCGGACGAATGAATTAGAATGGATCGTATGAATGAATTAGAATGGATCAAATGAATGAAATAGAATGGTTACATTCATGCGAATGAATTAGAATGGATCGTACGAATGGATTAGAATGGATACATTCGAGCGAATGAATTAGAATGGATCGTACGAATGAATTAGAATGGATCGTACGAATGGATTAGAATGGATCCTACGAATGGATTATAATGGATACCTTTGTGCATATGAATTAGAATGGATCGTACGAATGAATTAGAATGGATCATTTTAATGAATTAGAATGGATCGTACGAATGAATTAGAATGGATACTTTCGTGCGAATGAATTAGAATGGATCGTGCGAATCAATTAGACTGGATCGTGCGAATGAATAAGAATAGATCATACGAATGAATTAGAATGGATCGTACGAATTAATTAGAATGGATACATTCGTGCGAATAAATTAGAATGGATTGTATGAATGAATTAGAATGGATCGTACGAATGAATTAGAATGGATCATACGAATGAATTAGAATGGATCGTACGAATGAATTAGAATGGATCGTACGAATGGATTAGAATGGATCGTACGAATGAATTAGAATGGATCGTGCGAATGAATTAGAATGGATCGAACGAATGAATTAGAATGGATATATTCGAGCGAATGAATTAGAATAGATTGTAGGAATGAATTAGAATGGATCATAAGAATGAATTAGAATGGATCGTACGAACGAATTAGAATGGATCGTACGAACGAATTAGAATGGATCATATGAACGAATTAGAATGGATCGTACGAATGAATTAGAATGGATACATTCGAGCGAATGAATTAGAATGGATCGTACGAATGAATTAGAATAGATCATAGGAATGAATTAGAATGGATCGTGCAAATGAATTAGAATGGATACATTCGTGCGAATGAATTAGAATGGATCGTGCAAATGAATTAGAATGGAACGTACGAATGAATTAGAATGGATATATTTGAATGAATAAATTAGAATGGATCATACGAATGAATTAGAATGGATCGTACGAATGAATTAGAATGGATAATGCGAATGAATTAGAATCGATCATACGAATAAATTAGAATGGATCATATTAATGAATTAGAATGGATCATATGATTGAATTAGAATGGATACATTCGTACGAATGAATTAGAATGGATCGTGCGAATGAATTAGCATGAATCGTACGAATGTATTAGAATGGATCGTACGAATAAATTAGAATGAATCGTACGATCCATTCTAATTCAATCGTCCGATCCAATCTAATTCATTCGCATGAATGTATCCATTCTAATTCATTCGTACAATCCATTCTATTTCATTCGTACGATCCATTCTTACTCATTCGTATGATCCATTCTAATTCATTCGTATGATCCATTCTAATTTATTCGTACGATCCATTTTAATTCATTCGTACGATCCATTCTAATTCATTCGCACGATCCATTCTAATTCATTCATACGATCCATTCTAATTCATTCATACGATCCATTCTAATTCATTCCTACAATCCATTCTAATTCATTCGCCCGATCCATTCTAATTCATTCATACGATCCATTCTATTCGAATGGATCATACGATCCATTCGAATTCATTCGCACGATCCATTCTAATTCATTCATACGATCCATTCTAATTCATTCATACAATGCATTCTAATTCTTTCAAACGATCCATTCTAATTCATTCGTACGATCCATTCTAATTCATTCGTACAATCCATTCTATTTTATTTGTACGATCCATTCTTACACATTCGTATGATCCATTCTATTTCATTCGTACGATCCATTCTTACTCATTCGTATGATCCATTCTAATTCACTCGCACAAATGTATCCATTCTAATTCATTCATACCATCCATTCTAATTCATTCCGTACGATCCATTCTAATTCATTCGTACGATCGTACGAATGAATTAGAATGGATCGTACGAATGAATTATGAATTAGAATAGATTGTGCGAATGAATTAGAATGGATCGTACGAATGAATTAGAATGGATCGTACGAATGAATTAGAATGGATCATACGAATGAGTAAGAATGAATCGTACGAATGAATTAGAATGGATCGTACGAATGAATTAGAATGGATCGTACGAATAAATTAGAATGGATACATTCATCTGAATGAATTAGAATGGATCATACGAATGAGTAAGAATGGATCGTACGAATGAAATAGAATAGATTGTACGAATGATTTAGATTGGATCCTACGAATGAATTAGAATGGATCGTGTGAAAGAATTAGAATGGATTGTATGAATGAATTAGAATGGATCGTATGAATGAATTAGAATGGATCGTGCGAATGAATTTGAATGGATCGTACGAATTCATTCTAATTCATTCATACAATCCATTCTTATTCTTTCACACGATCCATTCTAATTCATTCGTACGTTCCATTCTAATTCATTAGCACAATCCATGCTAATTCATTCGTTCGATCAATTCTAATTCATTAGCACGATCCATTCTAATTCATTCGTACGATCCATTCTAATTCATTCGCACGATCTATTCTAATTCATTCATAGGATCCATTCTAATTCATTCATACGATCTATTCTAATTCTTTCGCACGAATGTATCCATTCTAATTCATTCGCACGAATGTATCCATTCTAATTCAATCGTACGATCCATTCTAATTCATTCGTACGATCCATTCGAATTCATTCGCACGATCCATTCTAATTCATTCATATGATCCATTCTAATTCATTCATACAATCCATTCTAATTCTTTCACATGATCCATTCTAATTCATTCGTACGATCCATTCTAATTCATTCGTACAATCCATTCTATTTCATTCGTACGATCCATTTTTACTCATTCGTATGATCCATTCTAATTCATTCGTATGATCCATTCTAATTCATTCGTACGATCCATTCTAATTAGTTCGTACGATCCATTCTAATTCATTCGTACGATCCATTCTAATTCATTCGCACGAATGTATCCATTCAAGTTCATTCGTACGATCCATTCTAATTCATTCGTACGATCCATTCTGATTCCGGATCGTACGAATGAATTAGAATGGATACATTCGTGCGAATAAATTAGAATTGATCGTACGAATGAATTAGAATGGATCGGGCGAATGAATTAGAATGGATCGTACGAATGAATTAGAATGGATCGTACGAATGAACTAGATTGGATACATTCGTGCGAATGAATTAGAATGGATCGTACGAATGAATTAGAATGGATCGTACGAATGAATTAGAATGGATCTTACGAATGAATTAGAATGGATCGTGCGAATGAATTAGAATGGATCGTACGAATGAATTAGAATGGATACATTCGTGCGAATGAATTAGAATGGATCATACGAATGAGTAAGAATGGATCGTACGAATGAAATAGAATGGATTATACAAATGAATTAGAATGGATACATTTATGTGAATGAATTAGAATGGATCGTATGTACGAATGAATTAGAATGGATACATTCGTGCGAATGAATTAGAATGGATCGTGCGAATGAATTAGAATGGATCGTAGGAATAAATTAGAATGGATCGTACGAATGAATTAGAATGGATCGTACAAATGAACTAGAATGGATACATTCGTGCGAATGAATTAGAATGGATCGTACGAATGAATTAGAATGGATCGTACGAATGAATTAGAATGGATCTTATGAATGAATTAGAATGAATCGTACGAATAAATTAGAATGGATCGTATGAATGGTTTAGAATGGATACATTCGTGCGAATGAATTAGAATGGATCGGACGAATGAATTAGAATGGATCGTACGAATGAATTAGAATGGATCAAATGAATGAATTAGAATGGTTACATTCATGCGAATGAATTAGAATGGATCGTACGAATGGATTAGAATGGATACATTCGTGTGAATGAATTAGAATGGATCATATGAATGAGTAAGAATGGATAGTATGAATGAAATAGAATGGATTGTACGAATGAATTAGAATGGATCGTGCGAATGAATTTGAATGGATCGTACGAATGAATTAGAATGGATCGTGCTAATGAATTAGAATTGATCGTACGAATGAAATAGAATGGATTGTACGAATGATTTAGAATGGATCGTACGAATGAATTAGAATGGATTCGTACGAATGAATTAGAATGGATACATTCATGCGAATGAATTAGAATGGATCGTACCAATGAGTAAGAATGGATCGTACGAATGAAATAGAATGGATTGTGCGAATGAATTAGAATAGATCGTACGAATGAATTAGAATGGACCGTGTGAAAGAATTAGAATGGATTGTCTGAATGAATTAGAATAGATCGTATGAATGAATTAGAATGGATCGTACGAATGAATTATAATGGATCGTACGAATGAATTAGAATGGATCGTACGAATGAATTAGAATGGATACATTCGTGCGAATGAATTAGAATGGATACATTCGTGCGAAAGAATTAGAATAGATCGTATGAATGAATTAGAATGGATCCTATGAATGAATTAGAATGAATCGTGCGAATGAATTAGAATGGATAGTACGAATGAATTAGAATGGATCGTGCTAATGAATTAGAATTGATCGAACGAATGAATTAGCATGGATCGTGCTAATGAATTAGAATGGAACGTACGAATGAATTAGAATGGATCGTGTGAAAGAATTAGAATGGATTGTATGAATGAATTAGAATGAATTCGTACAATCCATTCGAATTCATTCGCACGATCCATTCTAATTCATTCTTACGATCCATTCTAATTCATTCATACAATCCATTCTAATTCTTTCACACGATCCATTCTAATTCATTCGTAGGATCCATTCTAATTCATTCGTACAATCTATTCTATTTCATTCGTACGATCCATTCTTACTCATTCGTATGATCCATTCTAATTCATTCGGACGAATGTATCCATTCTAATTTATTCGTACGATCCATTCTAATTCATTCGTACGATCCATTCTATTTCATTCGTACGATCCATTCTAATTCATTCGTCTGATCCATTCTAATTCATTCGCACGAATGTATCCATTCTAATTCATTCGTACGATCCATTCTAATTCATTCGTAAGATCCATTATAATTCATTCGTACGATCCATTCTAATTCATTCGTACGATCCATTCTAATTCATTCGCACGAATGTATCCATTCTAGTTCATTCGTACGATCCATTCTAATTCATTCGTACGATCCATTCTAATTCATTCGCACGATCCATTCTAATTCATTCGTACGATCCATTTTAATTCATTCGTACGATCCATTCTAATTCATTCGCACAAATGTATCCATTCTAATTCATTCGTACGATCCATTCTAATTCATTCGCATGATCCATTCTAATTCATTCGTACGATCCATTCTAATTCATTCGCACGATCTGTTCTTATTCATTCGCACAATCCATTCTAATTCATTCGCACGAATGTATCCATTCTAATTCATTCGTACGATCCATTCTAATTCATTCGTACGATCCATTCTAATTCATTCATATGATCCATTCTAATTAATTTGTATGATCCATTCTAATTCATTCGTACGATCCATTCTAATTCATTCATACAATCCATTCTAATTCATTCGCACGAATGTATCCATTCTAATTAATTCGTACGATCCATTCTAATTCATTCTTATGATCTATTCTTATTCATTCGCACGATCCAGTCTAATTGATTCGCACGATCCATTCTAATTCATTCGCACGAATGTATCCATTCTAATTCATTCGTACGATCCATTCTAATTCATTAATATGATCCATTCTAATTCATTCGTACGATCCATTCTAATTCATATGCACAAAGGTATCCATTCTAATCCATTCGTAGGATCCATTCTAATCCATTTGTACGATCCATTCTAATTCATTCGTACGATCCATTCTAATTCATTCGCTCGAATGTATCCATTCTAATCCATTCGTACGATCCATTCTAATCCATTCGTACGATCCATTCTAATTCATTCGCATGAATGTAACCATTCTAATTCATTCATTTGATCCATTCTAATTCATTCGTACGATCCATTCTAATTCTTTCGTTCGATCCATCCTAATTCATTCGCACGAATGTATCCATTCTAATTCATTCGTACGATCCATTCTAAATCATTCGTACGATCCATTCTAATTCATTCGTAAGATCCATTCTAATTCATTCGTACGATCCATTCTAATTCATTCGTACGATCCATTCTAATTCATTCGCACGAATGTATCCATTCTAGTTCATTCGTACGATCCATTACGATCCATTCTTACTCATTGCTACGATCCATTCTAATTCATTCGTACGAATGTATCCATTCTAATTCATTCGTACTATCCATCCTAATTCATTCAGAATTAGAATGGATCGTACGAATGTATTAGAATGGATCGTATGAGTGAATTAGAATGGATCGTACGAATGAATTAGAATGGATCGTATTAATGAATTAGAATGGATACATTCGTGTGAATGAATTAGAATGGATCGTATGAAGGAATTAGAATAGATTTTGTGAATGAATTAGTACTGATCGTACGAATGAAATAGAATGGATACATTCGTGTGAATTAATTAGAATGGATTGTATGAATGAATTAGAATGGATCCTATGAATGAATTAGAATGGATCGTGCGAATGAATTAGAATGGATCGTACGAATGAATTAGAATGGATCGTGCTAATAAATTAGAATTGATCGAACGAATGAATTAGCATGGATCGTGCTAATGAATTAGAATAGAACGTACGAATAAATTAGAATGGATCGTGTGAAAGAATTAGAATGGATTGTATGAATGAATTAGAATGAATTCGTACGATCCATTCGAATTCATTCGCATGATCCATTCTAATTCATTCATACGATCGATTCTAATTCATTCATACAATCCATTCTAATTCTTTCACACGATCCATTCTAATTCATTCGTAGGATCCATTCTAATTCATTCGTACAATCTATTCTATTTCATTCGTACGATCCATTCTTACTCATTCGTATGATCCATTCTAATTCTTTCGGATGAATGTATCCATTCTAATTTATTCGTACGATCCATTCTAATTCATTCGTACGATCCATTCTAATTCATTCGTCCGATCCATTCTAATTCATTCGCACGAATGTATCCATTCTAATTCATTCGTACGATCCATTCTAATTCATTCGTAAGATCCATTCTAATTCATTCGTACGATCCATTCTAATTCATTCGCACGAATGTATCCATTCTAGTTCATTCGTACGATACATTCTAATTCATTCATACAATCCATTCTAATTCATTCGCATGAATGTATCCATTCTAATTCATTCGTACGATCAGTTCTAATTCATTCACAAAATCTATTCTAATTCATTCATACGATCCATTTTAATTCATTCACACGAATGTATCCATTCTAATTCATTCATACGATCCATTCTAATTCATTCGTACGATCCATTCTAATTCACTCATACGATCCATTCTAATACATTCATACGATCCATTCTAATTCATTCGCACGAATATATCCATTGTAATTCATTCGTACGATCCATTCTAATTCCTTCGTACGATCCATTCTAATTCATTCGTACGATCTATTCTAATTCATTCGTACGATCCATTCTAATTCATTCGTACGATCCATTCTACTTCCTTCGTACGATCCATTCTAATTCATTCGTACGATCCATTCTAATTCATTCATACAATCCATTCTAATTCTTTCACATGATCCTTTCTAATTCATTCGTACGATCCATTCTAATTCATTCGTGCAATCCATTCTATTTCATTCGTACGATCCATTCTTACTCATTCGTACGATCCATTCTAATTCATTCACACGAATGTATCCATTCGTACGAATGAATTAGAATGGATCGTATGAATGAATTAGAATGGATCGTACGAAGGAATTAGAATGGATCGTACAAATGAATTAGAATGGATCGTACGAATGAATTAGAATAAATCGTACGAATGAATTAGAATGGATCGTACGAAGGAATTAGAATGGATCGTACGAATGAATTAGACTGGATCGTACGAATGAATTTGAATGGATACATTTGTGCGAATGAATCTAAATGGATTGTATGAATTAATTAAAATGGATCGTACGAATGAATTAGAATGGATCGTACGAATGAATTAGAATAGCTCATACGAATGAATTAGAACGAATCGTATGAATGAATTAGAATGGTTACATTCGTGCGAATGAATTAGAATAGATCGTACGAATGAATTAGATTTGATCGTACGAATAAATTAGAATGGATCGTGGGAATGAATTAGAATGGATCGTACGAATGAATTAGAATGGATCAACCGAATGAGTTAGAATGGATCATACGAATGAATTAGAATGGATTGTACGAATGAATTAGAATGGATTGTGCGAATGAATTAGAATGGATCGTATGAATGAATAAGAATGAATCGTACGAATGAATTAGAATGGATCGTGCAAATGAATTAGCATGAATCGTACGAATGTATTAGAATGGATCGTACGAATGAATTAGAATGAATCGTACGATCCATTCTAATTCAATCGTCCGATTCATTCTAATTCATTCGCATGAATGTATCCATTCTAATTCATTCGTACAATCCATTCTATTTCATTCGTACGATCCATTCTTACTCATTCGTATGATCCATTCTAATTGATTCGTATGATCCATTCTAATTCATTCGTACGATCCATTCTAATTCATTCGTACGATCCATTGTAATTCATTCGCACGATCCATTCTAATTCATTCATACGATCCATTCTAATTCATTCATACGATCCATTCTAATTCATTCCTACAATCCATTCTAATTCATTCGCCCGATCCATTCTAATTCATTCATTCGATCCATTCTATTCGAATGGATCATGCGATCCATTCGAATTCATTCGCACGATCCATTCTAATTCATTTATACGATCCATTCTAATTCATTCATACAATGCATTCTAATTCTTTCGCACGATCCATTCTAATTCATTCATACGATCCATTCTAATTCATTCGTACGATCCATTCTAATTCACTAATACGATCCATTCTAATACATTCATACGATCCATTCTAATTCATTTGCACGAATATATCCATTCTACTTCATTCGTACAATCCATTATAATTCCTTCGTACGATCTATTCTAATTCATTCGTACGATCCATTCTAATTCATTCGTACGATCCATTCTAATTCCTTTGTACGATCCATTCTAATTCATTCGTACGATCCATTCTAATTCATTCATACAATCCATTCTAATTCTTTCACACGATTCATTCTAATTCATTCGTACGATCCATTCTAATTCATTCGTGCAATCCATTCTATTTCATTCGTACGATCCATTCTTACTCATTCGTATGATCCATTCTAATTCATTCACACGAATGTATCCATTCTTACGAATGAATTAGAATAGATTGTACGAATGAATTAGAATGGATCGTACGAATGAATTAGAATGGATCGTACGAAGGAATTAGAATGGATCGTACGAATGAATTAGAATGGATCATACGAATGAATTAGAATAGATCGTACGAATGAATTAGATTGGATCGTACGAAGGAATTAGAGTGGGGGAAAATCTTCGTGCCGACCCGAAGACTTTCGCAGCACCAGTCAATTGGAGTTGAAGTTGACGTTGAGGATCGTTGGTCGATCTGTTGATTGAAGTTGAAGTCTTTCGCAGTATACAGGCAAAGAGAGATGCAATCAGAGAAGCACTCAGAAAGAATTGACAAGAGAGATGTGATCTCGGAGTTCAGCCGAAGCCTACGTCTCCGTGCTATAGGGAGCAACCCGAATTCACTAACACTTGTTTCGAAGTGACCTCGACAGGCCGAGTGTCACTGAAGTCTCTTCGACTTGTTCAAAGACAAGAAGAAGATCAAGGTGAGGTAGAGGGTAAGAGGAGATAGAGGTTTTTGAGACAGATATCAGATGATGATGGCACTGAGCTGTTTTCAGAGCTCTGGTTTGAGTTCTGGAGTTTCAGGTTTTGAAAGTCTGATCTGCCCTCTTGGATTTCGATCCATTTACATTCGAAGGCTCTGCTATTTATAGGATTCTCTGGTGGTAAATGGCGGTTTTCTGCTGTCGTATCTGGGGATCCTCCAGGTAAGGCTGGTGGGCTCCGCTGCCGTTTTAGGGGCCCACCAGGCAGGGCCGGTGGGTCCCGCTGTAGTCTCCGGGGGCCCACCAGGCAGGGCCGGTGGGTCCCGCTGTGGTACTCGGGGGCCCACCAGGCAGGGCCGGTGGGTCCCGTTGTTGTCTTCGGGGGCCCACCAGGCAGGGCCGGTGGGTCCCGCTGTGGTACTCGGGGGCCCACTAGGCAGGGCCGGTGGGTCCCGCTGTTGTCTTCGGGGGCCCACCAGGCAGGGCCGGTGGGTCCCGCTGTTTGCAGACTTCTTGCCAAAATTTGCACCCACAGTTACCCCCTCCAAGTTAGCTAGAGATCATCTGGCTGGCTTGGATTCGTGGTGCAAAGCTAACGACCCCCTGCCACACTCACAGAGGAGCTTTGTCGAGTGTTAGCGTTAAAATAGACTGATCGGTCAATTTTGACCGTTCGGTCAATTTTGACCGTTCGGTCAATTTTGACCGTTCGGTCAATTTTGACCGATCGGTTAATTATGACCGAACGGTTGATTTCAACCGGTCAAGGATTGGGTGATCGGTCAAAAAACATGGTTTTTTGACCGATCCAGTGGAAAATTGCCCGATCGGTTGATTTTGACCGTTCGGTCAAATTTTGACCGATCGGTCAAATTTAACCGTTCGGTTCAGTTTGACCGAACGGTCAATTTCAACCGGTCAAGGAATGGGTGATCGGTCAAAAAACATGGTTTTTTGACCGATCCAGTGGAAAATTGACCGATCGGTTGATTTTGACCGTTCGGTCAAATTTGACCGAACGGCTAAAATCAGCCGGTCAAGGTTTGGGTGATCGGCAAAAAACCTCAGTTTTTTGCCAGATCTAGTAGAAAATTGACCGATCGGTTGATTTTGACCGAACGGTCAGATTTGACCGAACGGCTAAAATCAGCCGGTCAAGGTTTGGGTGATCGGCAAAAAACCTCAGTTTTTTGTCAGATCTAGTAGAAAATTGACCGATCGGTTGATTTTGACCGAACGGTCAGATTTGACCGAACGGCTAAAATCAGCCGGTCAAGGTTTGGGTGATCGGCAAAAAACCTCAGTTTTTTGCCAGATCTAGTAGAAAATTGACCGATCGGTTGATTTCGACCGAACAGTCAGATTTGACCGAACGGCTAAAATCAGCCGGTCAAGGTTTGGGTGATCGGCAAAAAATCTCAGTTTTTTGCCAGATCTAGTAGAAAATCGACCGATCGGTTGATTTTGACCGAACGGTCAGATTTGACCGAACGGCTAAAATCAGCCGTTCAAGGTTTGGGTGATCGGCAAAAAACCTCAGTTTTTTGCCAGATCTAGTAGAAAATTGACCTATCGGTTGATTTTGACCGAACGGTCAGATTTGACCGAACGGCTAAAATCAGCCGGTCAAGGTTTGGGTGATCGGCAAAAAACCTCAGTTTTTTACCAGATCTAGTAGAAAATTGACCGATCGGTTGATTTTGACCGAACGGTCAGATTTGACCGAACGACTAAAATCAGCCGGTCAGGGTTTGGGTGATCGGCAAAAAACCTCAGTTTTTTGCCAGATCTAGTAGAAAATTGACCGATCGGTTGATTTTGACCGAACGGTCAGATTTGACCGAACGGCTAAAATCAGCCGGTCAAGGTTTGGGTGATCGGCAAAAAACCTCAGTTTTTTGCCAGATCTAGTAGAAAATGACCGATCGGTTGATTTTGACCGAACGGCTAAAATCAGCCGGTCAAGGTTTGGGTGATCGGTAAAAAACCTCAGTTTTTTGCCAGATCTAGTAGAAAATTGACCGATCGGTTGATTTTGACCGAACGGTCAGATTTGACCGAACGGCTAAAATCAGCCGGTCAAGGTTTGGGTGATCAGCAAAAAACCTCTGTTTTTTGCCAGATCTAGTAGAAAATTGACCGATCGGTTGATTTTGACCGAACGGTCAGATTTGACCGAACGGCTAAAATCAGCCGGTCAAGGTTTGGGTGATCGGCAAAAAACCTCAGTTTTTTGCCAGATCTAGTAGAAAATTGACCGATCGGTTGATTTTGACCGAACGGTCAGATTTGACCGAACGGCTAAAATCAGCCGGTCAAGGTTTGGGTGATCGGCAAAAAACCTCAGTTTTTTGCCAGATCTAGTAGAAAATTGACCGATCGGTTGATTTTGACCGAACAGTCAGATTTGACCGAACGGCTAAAATCAGCCGGTCAAGGTTTGGGTGATCGGCAAAAAATCTCAGTTTTTTGCCAGATCTAGTAGAAAATCGACCGATCGGTTGATTTTGACCGAACGGTCAGATTTGACCGAACGGCTAAAATCAGCCGTTCAAGGTTTGGGTGATCGGCAAAAAACCTCAGTTTTTTGCCAGATCTAGTAGAAAATTGACCGATCGGTTGATTTTGACCGAACGGTCAGATTTGACCGAACGGCTAAAATCAGCCGGTCAAGGTTTAGGGGATCGGCAAAAAACCTCAGTTTTTTGCCAGATCTAGTAGAAAATTGACCGATCGGTTGATTTTGACCGAACGGTCAGATTTGACCGAACGACTAAAATCAGCCGGTCAGGGTTTGGGTGATCGGCAAAAAACCTCAGTTTTTTGCCAGATCTAGTAGAAAATTGACCGATCGGTTGATTTTGATCGAACGGTCAGATTTGACCGAACGGCTAAAATCAGCCGGTCAAGGTTTGGGTGATCGGCAAAAAACCTCAGTTTTTTGCCAGATCTAGTAGAAAATGACCGATCGGTTGATTTTGACCGAACGGTCAGATTTGACCGAACGGCTAAAATCAGCCGGTCAAGGTTTGGGTGATCGGCAAAAAACCTCAGTTTTTTGCCAGATCTAGTAGAAAATTGACCGGTCGGTTGATTTTGACCGAACGGTCAGATTTGACCGAACAGCTAAAATCAGCCGGTCAAGGTTTGGGTGATCAGCAAAAAACCTCAGTTTTTTGCCAGATCTAGTAGAAAATTGACCGATCGGTTGATTTTGACCGAACGGTCAGATTTGACCGAACGGCTAAAATCAGCCGGTCAAGGTTTGGGTGATCGGCAAAAAACCTCAGTTTTTTGCCAGATCTAGTAGAAAATTGACCGATCGGTTGATTTTGACCGAACGGTCAGATTTAACCGAACGGCTAAAATCAGCCGGTCAAGGTTTGGGTGATCGGCAAAAAATCTCAGTTTTTTGCCAGATCTAGTAGAAAATTGACCGATCGGTTGATTTTGACCGAACGGTCAGATTTGACCGAACGGCTAAAATCAGCCGGTAAAGGTTTGAGTGATCGGCAAAAAACCTTAGTTTTTTGCCAGATCTAGTAGAAAATTGACCGATCGGTTGATTTTGACCGAACGGTCAGATTTGACCGAACGGCTAAAATCAGCCGGTCAAGGTTTGGGTGATCGGCAAAAAAACCTCAGTTTTTTGCCATATATAGTAGAAAATTGACCGATCGGTTGATTTTGACCGAACGGTCAGATTTGACCGAACGGCTAAAATCAGCCGGTCAAGGTTTGGGTGATCGGCAAAAAACCTCAGTTTTTTGCCAGATCTAGTAGAAAATTGACCGATCGGTTGATTTTGACCGAACGGTCAGATTTGACCGAACGGCTAAAATCAGCCGGTCAAGGTTAAAGTCTTGAACTTGTACTTTTGAGGAAGTGGTATAACTTGTGCTTCTTCTTTGATCTTTGGCAGTCTTGAATATCGATGGAGTTTTGAACCGGCGGTCCGGTTCACTCAAACCGGTGGTTTGTTTGGACCGTTGGTTTACGCGGACCGGTAGGTCTGACGCTTCGTCTGGTCCGACGGTTCGCCTGTTTTTGCAATTGCTATGGATGGATGCCACGTGTACCTACAAAAACACGCGATTTGATATGGTGAAGACACGTGTCTTCTCGATTTGCGTACCATTTTACCCTAGATATATAAGTCTTTCTCGCTGTCATTTTTGCCTCACGCTTTCAGAATTTTTCGAAGTCCAGACTCTTTGCTTCCTCTCTCTTGTTCTTTGACTCCTTTCGATCGGTCAAATGTCGTTTTCGGGCAATTCGAAGAAGAGTGCAGTTCCTTCCAAGAGGAAGGGCAAGGAAGTTGTCGAGGTCTCTTCTGCTCCGAAGGGCCGAGGCAAAGGCAGGGCCGAATTGATCGAGCTTGGCCAACTGGGCAAGAGGCACCAAGGAGTGGGATTCTCTTCTGCATCGTCAAGGCCAGAGCAGATTCCCAAGGCAAAGTTTGTCCTCTGCCCGCAGTTACCTCTGTCGGTGGAACCGGAATTTGGGTATAACATTGGCGGCAAACTCACTGACGTGAAGAGGGAGAAACTGCAGAAGCTGTTAGCGTGTTTCACTGAGGGGAAGGCCCGACCAGCGCTTCCGGGAGTTGTGTCAGCTTTTGGCATTGACAGGCGGACAATCTTTGTCTCGTACGCGAGCAAAGAGCAGGTGATGGGGACTATCGTCACGATCGGCCAGCTCAACTGCGGACTGCGCCTTCCACTGCCTCCCTTTGCTGCGAGGTTACTGAACCTCTCTGGTCTCTGTCCCGGGCAGGTGACTGGAAACTCCTGGAGGATCATCTACGCTTTCTGTCGCGTAGAATCGGACTTCCAGAAAGAGCTGAGGGAATGCTATTCCAGCCTCCCCGAAGGTGAAGAAGCCCGGATAGAGTTTGGATATTTTTTCTATCACTACCGATGGGCCTGGAGGAAAGACAGCCCATTCTTCTATCTGACGGGTGTGTCTGCTCTTCGGCCGATCGCTGACACTATCGGTTCTGATAAGCTTTACACTGACTGGCCGTTATCGGTGTCTGGTGCCTGGACCCCGATGTCTGTTCCCGAGGTTCCCCGATACAAAGTGCATGATGAAATAGACATGTTCAGTGTAGGAGGAGTTCTTGCGTGGTCTTCGGAGCAGGTGGGGGATGTTGATAATCTCTTCCTGGAATTAACCTGCGGGACCCGATCTTGGAAGCAGTTCTCGAACTGCCCAGTTCGACACGGTAAGGCCAACCTTCTCCACCGATCAAAGGCCCGCTATGAAGACAATGAGGTCATCTACTCGGATTACGAGGAGGACCCTCGGTCTGGAAAAATTGTTAGGAGGCTTCGGTTCGAGAAGAAGGCTTATGGAGCCAGGCGCGCACTTCCCTCGGAGGAGAAACTGGTAACTCCGAAGGGGCCAGCGAAGAAGAAAAGGAAAGTGCTAGTTGAGGAGGAGAAGAAAAAAGAAGAAGAGGGGGAGGAAGAGGAAGGCGAAGAGGAAGGCGGAGATGATGGTGATGATGATGATTCCGACGACAGCAGCGACAGTGGTGAAGGAAATGGAGATGATGGTGAGGGCGAAGGACATGGGGGTGGCGAAGAAGAAATTCCTCCCACCCCCACTGGTGGTACCGAAGGACATGGGGGTGGTGAGGAAGAAATTCCTTCCACCCCCATTGGTAACGCTGATGAGGATTCGCAGCCGATCCTTATTGACCAAGCTAAAGCTCGCAAGATGGAAGCGGTCATGGATGCAACGGGCGATGGCCCTAAGGTGATTCCTACCTATGACTTTGGGGAGTTGAAAAAGAACCCGCTTCGCTTCAAGATCAGGATATCGGGGAGTGGTGGGGTTGGAAGCAACCCTACACCCCTCGATCAGGTACCTCCCGAGGTTCCCCGTCTCGAAGGGGCAACTACAAGTGGGGGTGTGGAGGTTGAACAACCCCCACCCCCCTCACGATCTCTGGCTGAGGAGGTAGCTGCCATGGTGGCAGGGCTCGGTAATTCGAGCAGGCGAGAAGATGAAGGGGGTGCTTCACCTCCTCAGGATGTTCCCTCTCCTGCTCATTTGGAGAGAGGAAGCCGGGTGGGTGAGGCTACCCCCCAACCCTTGCCAGAGCCAACCCCCATCAAGGAGAAATCGACCCCCAGGGGTAAGAGCTCCGACCGTGGGAAGGGAAAGGCTCCTCAGGTCGAGGCTTCAGGTATCTGCACTAACTTGCTTTGATTGCCTTGCCGTTGAAGCTCGAAAATATTCTAACCCTTTAAATTCTTGTGTCGATTGCAGGTACGCCTGCTGGTTCGACTCCAAGGATGAAGAGCTTGGGTGATGTTGACATCAATCGCCCTACTAGCGTGATTCGGAAGCTTTGCAATCTTCCGGAAGCTACTTTTGAAGAAGCCTTCGATAGGCTAGATGTAGTGGTATGTGTATCTTCTTGATTGAATATTTGAGTTGTCTTTGGAATAATTCTAACTTCCTATCCATCTACAGAGCTCAGCAGTTTTGAGAATCACAAGCGCTCTCTCTAGGAAGGCAGGAGAACGGGAGGCCGCATCTGAGGTATCTTGTTTGACAGCCGAACTGAAGACTGCGAGTGAGGAGAGAGATAGGCTGACGGAGCTCCTGACTTTGAAGAAAACCTCTCTCAAGACCAAGATTGAGGATCTTTGCAAGGGGAAGCTGGAGATCAAGGGGCTGCAGGACCGTTGCGAGGCACAGAGTCACGAACTCGAATCCTTGAAGAATCGGATCGTCAAGGTTGAGGACGTGTCTTGTGGTCGCGCTAACGAGATCCATGAGCTGAAAGAACAACTTGCTGCTCAACACGCTGCTTTTACTGCCGAAGAGGAGACTTCCAAGGAGGCGTTGGAGCATGCGCTGTCTGAATGCAAGATTTACAAGGAGACAGCTGAGAAAGCGGCAGAGGCACTCAGGGCACATGTCAGCAGTGTCCGATCTTCTAAAGCTTCGGTTGTGAGCAAGGCTCATGGCGAATCTGAAGGGGAGAAGTCGCGCGCTCCAAGCATAGCCAAGCCCTGATGTGTTTGTCTTTTTCTTTGCGGTTCACACTTGTAAACTTTTGATATGTAGCAGCTCGACATTGTACTTGACCAATTTTTGATAATGGAAGATATCTTTTTGATATTTGAAAATTGAATCTCTTGAGATGAATGTCTTTAATATCATGTACTGGATAGCATTGGAATAGGTACAATTTTTCGAATGTAATGGGTCGAGTCGTAACTCAATTACCAAAACTTATTGCAACTTGAAAATTGAACTTGAATTCGTGTAACATTTGAATGTGAGGGGTTGAGTCGCAACTCAAGCACCCAAACCTGTTAGACGATATTTGAAATTGATTGAAATTGAATATTTGAAATTTGAAGGTCAGTTTAACATTTAGTAAGGGGTTGAGTCGCAACTCAACACCCAAACTTGTTAAAAGACTTGAAACTGCTTCAGAACTTGAATGGAAAAGCTGAACACTTGCACATTTGATCACTTGAAAGAGATCTTTATTCATCACATAGTTTATTTCACGGGTAGAACAACTTGAGGTGTCTAGAATTCCAAGCTCGAGGCAATCTATCTCCTTCTGGTGAGATCAGTCTGTAAGAACCTTTGCCTCCTATTGATTCAACGATATATGGACCTTCCCAGTTAGGAGCAAGCTTCCCACTATTGTGTTCTTTGGTGTTGTAGAAAACTGCTCTGAGAACTAGACTACCCACTGGGAACTGTCTTTTGTAGACTTTCTCGTCGTAGGCTCGTTTGATCTTCTGCTGATACTTGGCCACACGAAGGGAGGCTTGGTCTCGTAGTTCTTCAGAGAAGTCTAGATCATTGATCCGAAGCTCTTCGTTGATTCCTTCTTCAACTGCCCTGGTCTTCAAAGTACTTGATATGTTTTCTGTTGGGAGTACTGCTTCCGATCCATATGTTAGACGAAAGGGTGAGAACCCTGTTGATCTTCTCGGAGTTGTGCGATACCCCCAAAGAACTTCAGGTAGGACCTGTTCCCACAATCCTTTCTTATCGTTGAGTTTCTTCTTGAGTATACCAAGAATAGCTCTATTTGAGGCTTCAGCTTGACCATTGCATTGAGGATATCTTGGAGTTGAATAGAATAGCTTGATACCGTTGTTCAGACAGAACTCTCGGAATTTATCGGAATCAAATTGAGCTCCATTGTCAGCAACAAGAACTTGAGGTGTACCGAACCTTGAGAAGATGTTGTGCCGAATAAATTTGATCACTTCATCGTCAGTCTCTCGGAAGAGGGGCACAGCTTCAACCCATTTGGTAAAGTAATCGATGGCCAGCAGTAAATACTTCTTCTTGCTCGGAGTTGGAGGGAAAGGACCCAAGAAATCTAACCCCCATTGATGGAAAGGCCAGGGGCTTGATAGTTGGTGAAGCTCATCTGCAGGGAGATGGATAGCTCGAGCGTGTCGTTGGCATGGCTCGCATCTTTGAACAACTTGTCGAGCATCTTTTGCCATTGTAGGCCAGTAATAACCTTGTAGTTTTGTCTTGGCTTCAAGAGACCTCCCTCCTGAATGATTTCCACAAGCTCCAGAGTGGATATCAATCAGGATTGCCTGTGCTTGCTCGGGACCAAGGCACTTGAGCAATATCCCATTGTGGGATTTGAAATATAAATCTTCTCCTTGCAGAATGTAGCATGGGAGCTTCCTTTGAAGCCTTCGGGCTCGATTTGGATCTTCCGACATTTTGCCATACTCGAAGAAGTCGAAAATTGATCGTCTCCAGTCTTCAAGCTCACTCGTAGTAGTGAGGATCGATGTCAGTTGATCTCCACCCCCAGATCCTTTTGTAGTAGCAAGGATCTGTTGATCGGGGATGGTCTTGGGTACTTCTTGATAATCGATCTGTATTTGCCTTCCCCCGAGTGAGTCTCCAAGAACTAAGGCAGCATTGGCTAAGGCATCTGCTTCTCGGTTCTCTGCCCTTGGAATTTGAACGAATTCAGTATTTGTAAAGCGTTGTTGAAGATGTCATACTAAGGCTAAATAGAGTTGCATTCTTTCTTCACGAGCTGTGTACTCTCCCTTGATTTGCCTTATAATCAACTGGGAGTCGCTGTAGACGATGATTCGATCTACCCCCAGGGATTTCGCCATTTCAAGTCCCGAAATGAGTGCTTCGTATTCAGCTTCGTTATTGGTGGCGTTGAACCCTAGGAGAGTGGCCTTCTATAGATGATCAAGTTCGGGGGATACTAAGACTATCCCAGTTCCCGAACCGTTCTAACTTGAAGCTCCATCAGTATAAAGCTTCCATGGAGGAGTTGCAGCAGTAGCTTTGAGACTTGGATTAATTTTTGTTGCAAGGTTGATCGGAGTATTATCCTCATCTTCTAAACGCATGTCGACATCTACTTCCCAAGTGATGGGGTCTTCAACTGGAAAGTCTGCTAGAAAATCAGCAACAGCTTGACCTTTGATAGAAGTGCGAGATTCGAACTGAATCCCCAGAGCACTCATTTCGATCACCCACTTGGTCATTCGACCAGCTCTACCAGCTTTGTCAACGATATCTTTGAGTGGGTGTTCTGAAATGACAGTGATCTGGTGGGAGACGAAGTAAGGTTGAAGACGACGCGATGCAGTAAGCAACGCCAGGATGACCTTCTCAGTTTTAGAGTAACGAGTTTCAGCTGGAAGGAGAGTATGGCTGATGTAGTAGACTGGATGCTCGACGCCTTCTCTTCTACTGACTAGAACCGCGCTGATTGCTTGATCGGTCACGGCGAGATAAAGCCACAAGTCTTCTTTTGGAAGTGGAGCCGTCAAGATTGGAGCTTGCACCAGATATTTCTTGATGCTTTGAAATGCTTCTTTACAGATCGGACTCCAGCCGGAGGTGTCTGCCTTTCGTAGTTTGTCGAAGAGAGGCTTATACTTGTCGGAAGACTTTGAGATGAACCGATTGAGGGCAACAAGTCTTCCAGTAAGGCGCTGCACTTCCTTTCGATTGGTAGGTGATGGCATGTCGAGGATAGCTCGAATTTGATCGGGATTGGCTTCAATACCTCTCCTGGTCACAAGATGACCCAGGAATTTGCCAGATTGAACTCCGAAAGCGCACTTGGCTGGATTGAGCTTCATACGATATTTTCGAAGAACTTGAAAGGTTTCCGCCAGATCAGAAAGATGCTTGCTTCGCACGGAGCTCTTGGTGAGGAGATCATCGATATAGACTTCGACATTGTGACCGATCTGATCTTCGAACATCTTTGTGACTAACCTTTGATAGGTGGAACCAGCATTCTTGAGGCCGAATGGCATGACATTGTAGCAGTAGAGACCTCGGCTAGTCACAAAACATGTCTTCTCTTGATCATCAGTGTGAAGAGGGATTTGATTATATCCAGAGTACCCATCCATGAAAGATAATAGCTCGTGACCAGCAGTGGCATCGACGAGTCTATCAATCCTTGGCATGGGGAACGGGTCTTTGGGGCAAGCCTTGTTGAGATTGGTAAAGTCGATACAGACTCTGACCTTCCCATTCTTCTTAGGAACAGCAACAATATTAGAGATCCAAGTAGGATACTTTACTTCATGGATGAAGCCTGCTGCGAGTAGCTTGGTGATTTCTTCTTGAACAGCAATTAGTAGCTCTGGTCGGATGGTGCGTGGCTTCTGCTTGACAGGCTTCGCTTCTTCTTTGATAGCAAGTCGGTGACAAGCATCATCTGGATTGATCCCAGGCATGTCTTCGAAACTCCAAGCGAAGACGTCGATATTGGACTTGAGGAAGGTTACCATGTCTTGCGCTTCTGCGTCGCTAAGACCGGTACCAATGAAAGTTTGTCGAGGGAGATCTCCGCTGCCGATGTTGATTGGGATGATTTCTTCGATTGAAGGTGACGCTTCCCATTCGATTGGTGGAGGTTCCGTCAGCGGAATCTCCTTTGATTGCTATTTAGAAGAGGGACAAGCTTCATCTCGTGGCCGCTTTGGAGGAGCAATGTTGATCTTTCGATCTGTCTTAGCCACAGCAGCCTCACAAGACCTTCCAGCTTGCTGATCACCTCGGATGCAGACGATGCCTTCGCCAGTTGCAAATTTGAGTAGTTGATGATAAGAAGAGGAGATGGCATTGATCTGATGGAGGAATGGTCGCCCGAGGATGGCGTTGTAACTGGATACTCCTTCGACAATTGCGAACCTGACCGAGACTCGAGTCTCTCGGCTGAGGTCGAGAGTGAATCTCGATTCACCCATCGTGATGCTTTGTTCGCCGTTGAAGCCAGTGATCACGGTCGGGACGACGTCGAGGCTTTGATACTTATGTCCCAGACGTTTGAAGCAGTCTGAGAACATAATATCGATGGAGCTCCCGGTGTCGATGAGGATCCGATTGACGGTGCTTCCGTCGATGATGAGTTTCAAGACCAGAGGGTCTCGATGGGGAGTATGAACTCCTTGAAGATCGGTGTCGTTGAAGATGATGGACGGCCAAGCAAGACCTTCGATGGGCTTCTCGATCCAGGTTTCTTCTTTGTTTGCAGTAGATCGAACATGGAAGATGCGCCGAATCTGCCGATCAACTTCTTTCCCGGTCACTGATTGATTGTGCAATGATCCATGAATGCCGAAGACATTGGCATTCACGGTGAGAGGTGATGGGTTGGAAGAGATCTGATGGATCCAGCAAGCCTCCTTCCCCTTTGCAGAGGATCGACGTTGATCTTGTCCTTCTCTGGTGAATTCATGGAGATGGCCTTCTCTCAGCAAGTCTTCGAGATGAAACTTTAGCCGATAGCACCGATCGGTGGAATGGCCGTGGCTTCGATGGAAATCACAATAAACAGTTTTATCAGCCGTGAACTTAGTGTTTGGCTGAAGTGGATTGGGCCTTCGAAGGAACTCCTCGTGATGAATGCGGTCGAGTATCTGTTCGACCGGCATATTCCACTCGGTGAAAGTGGTCTTCGTTGGAGATCGACGCCCATCATTCTTTGATCGTTTGTTGACTGGAGGGGCTGCTGCCTCAGCATTGTGGGCCTTGGCAGCATACTTGGGAGCTTCTCTCTCCGCAGGTCTTCGTTTTGTTTCTCGCCCTTTTCGAGCGACTTGGTCATCTTCAACCTCGATCTCTCTCAGGATTCGATCGAACATAGCCACCAGAGAAGGAGGAGGATTGTGGATGAAGTCGTTGTAGATGTGTAGATCAAAGCGGAGAGCGTTCTGGAAAGCCAACATGATGGCTTCATCATCCAGATGTATTCCAGAGAGAGCAGCATGCTCGTTGCGAAACCTCCTAGTGAAACTTCGGAGAGTCTCATCAGCACCCATCCTTAACCGATAGAGAGAGTCGAGCTTCTTCTCGGGCTTCAGGTTGAGCTGATAATGCTGCACAAAGAGTTTAGCCAAAACATTGAACTGGGTGATTGACCCAGCTCGGAGATTGTGATACCAGTCGAGCGACGGTTCATCGAGACTTCCTGCGAAAGTGCGGCAGAGCATATTGTTTTCTTCTTCGTGTGGCGTTAGAGCTTGCTTGAATGCGAGGATGTGGAGAGTAGGGTCTCCTCGTATGCAGTTGAATTTGGGGAGGATAGGAGTTCTCCATCCCCTTGGAAATGTTGACTCGAAGAGGCTTCAATGTAGAGGCCCGGCAGAGGAATATCCATCCCTACGACCATGTACTCGACCTAGAGATGGGTCAAGAGGCAAGATCGCAAGGTCTTGCTCAGGCACTAAAGTATTGGCCGGTTGAAGTCTATGTCGGAGGTCCGATCCAAGCCCACGTTGAAGTGGAATGGAAGGGGAGATTCTACTCTTTGAAGGAGCGCCTTTCATTTGGTGCTTCCTTGGTATATTGAGCTTTGAAGGTGCCCTCTTGTCGCAGTTGCGGCCAGAAGACGATTGGGAAGACTCATCGTCAAGGCGATCCCACACACTCTGCTTCCAGGGGGCAGCAGAGGGAGTTGGGTCGCGTCGGATCCTCTCGAGGGCAGCAGTGCCCATTGACCTCCGTTGTTCGGAGTGAATTGAATGTCAAGGAAGATCGACCCTCTCATTTGTAGAGGGGTTAGGAAGAGCAATCCCAGCCTCAGAAGCTGCCTTCTTAAGAGCATCCCTCTCGGCGGTGAGGGTGGCATTTTGCTTCACCAATTGGAGTAGCTGGAAGTCGACCGCAGAGATCTGATAGGTCGATGGAGGGTCTTCAGCAGGAGTGGGGGCAGTTTGCCCAACCGATTGTCGTGCAGGATGGGCAATAGGTCGATCGACAGATCTTCCACTCCCTGAGCGAACCCCCATCTCAGGAACAGCAAGGGGCTGTCCGAAGTTGAGCCTTTGACTCATTGAACGAGTCTCCGGACGAGCCTGTTGTTGAGTGTTACTTCCTTCTGGTTGACCCTGGTGTTTAGTCCTCGCCATTCAGAGAGCGAAGGGTGCAACGAGAGTGCCGACGTCCGATCAGTTGTCTGATCAACCGAGGAGGCGAGGAAGTTTGGCTATCAAGATTGGTTGTATGCTCAACCGATCGAATAGTAGCGGAGAGCTTGACTTTTTGCTCGGATCCCACAGACGGCGCCAAACTGTGGGGGAAAATCTTCGTGCCGACCCAAAGACTTTCGCAGCACCAGTCAATTGGAGTTGAAGTTGACGTTGAGGATCGTTGGTCGATCTGTTGATTGAAGTTGAAGTCTTTCGCAGTATACAGGCAAAGAGAGATGCAATCAGAGAAGCACTCAGAAAGAATTGACAAGAGAGATATGATCTCGGAGTTCAGCTGAAGCCTACGTCTCCGTGCTATAGGAAGCAACCCGAATTCACTAACACTTGTTTCGAAGTGACCTCGACAGGCCGAGTGTCACTGAAGTCTCTTCGACTTGTTCAAAGACAAGAAGAAGATCAAGGTGAGGTAGAGGGTAAGAGGAGATAGAGGTTTTTGAGACAGATATCAGATGATGATGGCACTGATCTGTTTTCAGAGCTCTGGTTTGAGTTCTGGAGTTTCAGGTTTTGAAAGTCTGATCTGCCCTCTTGGATTTCGATCCATTTACATTCGAAGGCTCTGCTATTTATCGGATTCTCTGGTGGTAAATGGCGGTTTTCTGCTGTCGTATCTGGGGATCCTCCAGGTAAGGCTGGTGGGCTCCGCTGCCGTTTTAGGGGCCCACCAGGCAGGGCCGGTGGGTCCCGCTGTAGTCTCCGGGGGCCCACCAGGCAGGGCCGGTGGGTCCCGCTGTGGTACTCGGGGGCCCACCAGGCAGGGCCGGTGGGTCCCGTTGTTGTCTTCGGGGGCCCACCAGGAAGGGCCGGTGGGTCCCGCTGTGGTACTCGGGGGCCCACTAGGCAGGGCCGGTGGGTCCCGCTGTTGTCTTCGGGGGCCCACCAGGCAGGGCCGGTGGGTCCCGCTGTTTGCAGACTTCTTGCCAAAATTTGCACCCACAATTAGATTGGATCGTACGAATGAATTAGAATGGATATATTCGTGCAAATGAATTAGAATGGATCGTATGAATGTATTAGAATGGATCGTATGAATGAATTAGAATGGATACATTCGTGCGAATGAATTAGAATTGATCGTATGAATGAATTAGAATGGATCGTGCGAATGAATTAGAATGGATCGTACGAATGAATTAGAATGGATCGTACGAATGAACTAGAATGGATACATTCGTGCGAATGAATTAGAATGGATCGTACGAATGAATTAGAATGGATCATACGAATAAATTAGAATGGATCCTACGAATGAATTAGATAGGATCGTACGAATGAATTAGAATGGATGGTACGAATGAATTAGAATGGATACATTCATGCGAATGAATTAGAATGGATCGGACGAATAAATTAGAATGGATCATACGAATGAATTTGAATGGATCAAATGAATGAATTAGAATGGTTACATTTATGCGAATGAATTAGAATGGATCGTACGAATCGATTAGAATGGATCGTACGAATGGATTAGAATGGATACATTCGAGCGAATGAATTAGAATGGATCGTACGAATGAATTAGAATATATCGTACGAATGGATTAGAATAGATCCTACGAATGGATTAGAATGGATACCTTTGAGCATATGAATTAGAATGGATCGTACGAATGAATTAGAATAGATCATATTAATGAATTAGAATGGATCGTACGAATGAATTAGAATGGATACATTCGTGCGATTGAATTAGAATGGATCGTACGAATCTATTAGACTGGATCGTGCGAATGAATAAGAATGGATCATACGAATGAATTAGAATGGATCGTACGAATTAATTAGAATGGATACATTCGTGCGAATGAATTAGAATGGATTGTATGAATGAATTAGAATGGATCATACGAATGAATTAGAATGGATCATACGAATTAATTAGAATGGATCATATGAATGAATTAGAATGGATCATACGAATGAATTAGAATGGATCGTACGAATGAACTAGAAAGGTGTTAGAATTGGTGAGGTCTATAGCTCGTAAAAACCTATAGTTTAGCTATGTATGGTTGATAGTATAAGATTGCATCTAGGTACGTACCTTAGTACTTGTTCTGATTACAGAACAGAGAGCCATGGCTACATGGTAATCCTCTTGAGTGGGAGACTCAAGGGACTGGTCCCATGTAACCTAAATACGTTCGCAGCTCTGATTAGGGTTGGTCGCCCTATCAGGTTAAGCTGTTGGGATGACAGAGCGTGGGTGTCTCCACCACGGTCATTACCAGGCACAGTGTCTGTGGCCGAACGGAACCAACACGGTGCACAGATCGATGAGCAGACATCGGTGCACTAAACCGTGTTTCTGCTTAGGCTAAAACGGTCCTAAACCCTGAGGAGCCATGTCTGGTGGACTAACCAGTTGTGTGGTGCTTTGGTGCACCAATGTGTGAGGATCCGGATGCAGTGATCCAAAACCACGGTGTACTGGGTTACCCGGCTGGCGTTGCATCAGCATGTCACTCCTGCAGGCTATCCATACCCCTAACGGGAGGTGCGTTCCTTGGTCTGACCTACGTCGTATTAAACCCTGGCCAGGTGGTCATCAGTTCGACTGGTGACGGATCCGGTTACTCGGCAGAGTTATCGGAGGTACGATGTACGTGGTCAACTTGGAAGGAACCGAGTCATATGAGCACTCGAGTCTGACGGTATTCTCCACCGCTCGAGTTGCGTCATGGCACCAGTGGAGGGACAGCGAGTTTACCATACTAAGCGGAGAGCAGGGGTATGTGGGAGAACATAGTAAGTCCGGGGGGATTGGAGTGCAGCCTGCGTTGCACTCTGGGTGGCTACGCAGGTTAACTCGGACTCAGAAGATCGATGGTACACTCGGGTAGTGTGTCGATCGAGTCTGAGTTGGAAGCCATGAACCCTGGTCCCTGAAGGTTCCACCTTATCGACATTATGTACGGTTCTTATACCATCTCCTCGAAACACAGAACGTAGTTAGAGGAAGCGAGAAGTCCAAGCATACGCTCCGTGAGTGCTTTGCACTAGTGCACGGTAGATGCGAAGCTACATGTGTGCACTAAGGGGAAACCCTAGGTTGGTGCAGAGACGCATGTAGCAATTCCTTGCCATAAGTGGACTTTGCCACATGGGTGCGATGCACCGGGACATGTTGCGAGTTGACTAGTTGACTTCACTAGGGGCACCCTACGAGAACCTCAGAGAATAGTGAAATAACTGGTGCACTTCACTTATGTGTGCCTTGCAAAGTCTCGTACACGAGGAACGGTCAACTAGTGGCATAAGGGCGTTTTGGTCATACCATGCGCCACTATGCACTAAGGGGGCCGGCCCTAAGTGTTGAGAGACTGGTCAAGGCCGGCCCCATTAGTTTCGGGAGGTTGTTGCCTCCGATGAAGGGGCCGGTTATGAGGCGCAGAAAACGGGCTGGTTTTGACCGTTTTCGAAAACAAGGAAAGGATAGAGATAAAGAAGAGATATATAGGGATAAGGTTTGAATCAATCATCCTTATCCATACTGTCCTTATCCATATGGATAGGCCGGCTATATATATGAGAAGGAGAGAGAGGGTGCACAAAATTAGTAGCATGGGCAAGCCCTAGGGCCGGCCATGCAAGCCATGGAGAAACCGAAGCCCCTCTTCTCTCTTCGCATCTCCTCTCTCGTCTCTCTCTCCCTCGCTTGCGCCATTGGATGGCGACTCGTCTTCCTCGCATGGTGTTTTCGTAAAAGAAGAAGGCTCGTCGAATGGAGGCACTCGAAGATCCATCGACGAGGTGCCGTGCATCGTGTGAGATCGGGTGAACTAGAAGGCGTCTCCCGCAACCTTTTACTGTCCAGAATCTGCACAGAAAATCAACGTTGTTTTTGTGATTATGGGAGCTACAGAAGTCCAAACGACGTGAAACTTGTTGGAAAAGTTGCGTCTCGAAGTTGGCTACCTATATTCCAAATTTCAGCCCAATCGGAGTTCAGAGCAGAAAGTTATGGCCGTCGTACCAAAGCTATGTCGAGCAGATCCGTAGCCCGTCTCCATCGACAAAGAAGAAATTTGTCGCGGTGAAAGATTCCGCACGCAGGTATGATCTCTAACAAGTAGATCTAACATAATTAGAACATGCATTCATGCTAGATTGTTCTTTTGCGTTAGATCGTCGTTAGGGGTTCGAGTAGTTGCCATGCTAGTTTCATACACGCATATGTAGATCGTTTCGATGAAATTTTTGATATGTAACGCACACCGCTCTCGGTCCTCGGACCTTTACTTTGCTTCCGCTGCGTGCCTCTACCATGGATTTACATCCAACAATTGGTATCAGAGCAACGCTAGTGGTGTGCGTTTCATGTTTTTTCATGAAACCGTCATGTGCGCGCATGAATAGTATGTGCCGCCATCGGGGTTCTACGAGTAGATCATGCATAGTATATTTTGTATGTTCTATGAATCGTTCTTGCAGGGCGTCGCTTCTAAAATTATTCTGGATATGTGATTGCTTGCTACCGGGGGTCGGACCCCGTGTTAGCTATTTTGTCTGGATCTTTTTTCTTCTGTGTGTGGATAGATTTTAGAGCCATAGTCGGGCAAGAGGTGAAGATTTACCACCCTTGATTCCCAGGCTTTTTGCTAGGTTTGTTTTCCTTTTCTTTCTAGGAAATTGTGTACGAGCGAGCACTTGCTCGAAGCGTACTAGATCTTTTTCGGTTACAGATTGAAGAGGAGGACTTACCGTGGAGATCCACCACCGGGAAGATGAGCGGAATCTTGGAGGACGATGGCGATCCGGCGAAGCGTACACGATGACGGCAAAGGGCAGAAAGCGTCAAGAGATCGTATACAGAGGCTTGCACCGGATCGAGGAACCTTGCGAAGGAGACAGAGAGTCTGCGCTATGCCAGTCAGGTTCAGGGGTCGGACCCTGAACTTGATTCAGTTGTGTGCTTGTTTCTTTCAGTAGTTCTTTATATTTCTGAAGAGAACCCCGATGCGATAATTTGATTATCTGTGTTAGAGGGATGCCCTTTCCCCTCGGGTCCTAGCGACCTTATTAGGATAGGATTCCACTAGTGACGCCTATTATTTAATTGACCCTTGATGATAGCATGAATTCCTCACATTTGGTTATGCCCCCATTAGGTCAACACCCGATTAGTCGGGTGTGCCTATTTGGCAAGCATCGAAACCTAGAATGAGTTGGAATTCTACTATGACATCATTCGTCAAATTTATAAGCGAGGCGCCATGGTAGTGGAAGACCTTTCCTGTCAGTCTGACCTTAGGCTAGGCTCCAGGGCATTAGCGTAATAGCCAAGTTTGCAAAGCATCGATGTTCATGGGATATGTAATGTGACCCTTGAGTGGAGAAATCCACTTGAGGCAGGGACTATGATATTCCGAGATCGATTAATGCTTCGCGAAAGGCTTGAAACGCTAGTGGGAGCATGGTATGACCAGGGTCTAGTGTATAGGTTGTCGTGACCTTAGTATACACTCATACTTGCATTAAATAACCCTCAAATTTAATAAGGGATGCAAGAGAGGACTTTTAGAGATCCTCTGGCCTCCACGGCCAATCACTTCGTGCTCGGGTAGGAGGGCATAACTCAACAACCCCCTCGGGTGAGAGCTGTGTTTTTCCATGCCAAGCTACTTATTGATCTCCCTCGGGATATGGCGATTACGGCGCCAAGGGTTCAAGCTTTTACTCACCCTCGTGGGGGCCGTTAGAACTTCCGTTCCGTAATTGCCTAGGCTCGTGGTTAAGCATCCGAAGTACACGTGAGGTATTCGTTGCGAAGACAATGGTGATCACGTGGTACTGGCCAAAAGATAACCATGGTTCATCAAAGCCCTTAGTTGGCAGATTTGGATAGGGTCAAGGGAAAGACCCGTGTAAGTGAATGACCTGCACACTGCCCCCTCGGACAGGTGCAGCCTATTCCGAGATCTTACATACATGGTTAAATTAATCCATAGAGGTGTCTTCGCTGTGAGGGTAGCGCTGACATTTGGATATAATTAGCTTATTTTCAAAATCCATAAAATAAGTTTTCCTGCATTCATTTTCATTCAACCAAATAGTTCCCCTATCCGCTATCCCATAAGAGAACCAGTTATCGGGTCTCTAGCTACGTAGAGCGGAAGCGCTATCTTTAGCTTATGCTTAGGGTAGTAAACGTACATTGGTATCTAATCTAAATATCCCTGTACTAGACCTAACGGGTCCAGATATCACTAGGGCACTAACTAGGGCATATGACGACTAGCAAGAGTCTAAGGAGATGTGCAAGTGCTATGTTATAGCAGACTTGCGGACAACTCTTTAGAAGCGAGTCAGAGATATGCCGGGTCTTCTCTAATAAAGTTTTACTTGCATAAGATGTCTGCTAGGCGAAGTCGGTAGACTCATCGCTTATCCACCAAGATACTTGTCGGTACCGAGATGTCTGAGGGTATGTTTGTTCGGGAATACATACTTGAGTTCCAGATCGAACTAGATTCCAAAGACATAGTACCAGATGACGAGGTGGTGGAAGACGTCTGTCTTGCATCCTTGTCTGGAACCTCGAAGGCGTTGTCAGAGACTTTAGCTTTAACAAGCTAGAGATGACAAACGCAGAACTTCTAAGAAGATTTCTAAGAGACAAAGGATGGGATCAAGATTAAAGGCAAAGCCTTTAGTGCTTAACCTAGGTCTTCTTTAGAAGAACCTAAGGGAGTAACTTATAAGAGATCGAAAACTATTCTAGTGCAGAAACTAGTGTGGACTCCTAAGTCTGGTAACGCTAAGGACGGAAGAGTTTCTATTTTAGCAAGTATAGAGGGTATTTGAAGATTGAGTATGGCCTCAGGATGTTAGGATTTGAGTCGCTATCTAGTAGCAGTTCTTATGCTTCTTAGAATGTAGACTTCGGGTCTACAGAGATTCAAGGAAAGCAGAAGGCTACTTTATAGTGAACTAATCCTAACATAGGTACTGATGCCATTAGCCGCTGCGGAAGCTGTTAGATATGAATGTCTTAGTTTTTCCGAAATACAGATTTTGTTTTTTTAGAGATGTAGTTCTGTTTCCTCCTTAGTAAATAAAGTTTTTTAGTTTTAGACAGCACCGTATGTGTGTATCTTAAACTGAAAAGATAGCTTAAGTACTAGAGGAATAGATCAGAATAATCTCTTTAAATTTAATCTTAATTTGGAAATAGATTTCATGACAGCTGCAGCGTTAAATTTAAATTCATCTAAATCCTTCGGAGAATCTATCCCATTTGTGATCCCTCTGATTTAGATATTTTGCCTCAGATAAATTCAAAGGTGACAGAAGACCGAGTTTCTGTTCACAGAATCATCGGAGATCCTTCTAACCTATGAGTGTAATCTGGAAGGCAGAATAACTAAAAGGGCCATGAAGGTATGGGAGTTAGTTAATTTTGACGTCTATGGTTCCAAGAGCGTCCAGACAATAGGAGTCTCTTCGATTTAATCGAGAGAATGAGAACCTATCGGATGGGTTCCATAGGATCCTGAAGGAGCATGGGATTATCTCCCAGTTAAATGCTCCTAGGATGAAACGTCAGAATGAAGTCTCCGAGAGAAGGAATCAGACCCTGTTTGACATGGTCCGTAGTATGATGAATATTGCCAAATGTACTATCCACCCTTTGGTGGGGTTGTACCTTAAAACAGTAGCTTATATCTGAAACTCTCTCTCATCTAGATCAGTGCCCCAGACCTATAGAGAGCTATAGTCTAAGCGAAAGCTGACACTATAGAGTCTCGAGATATAGGGTTGTCCTGCACTTGTGCAAAAGGACAAGAGGGATGAGATGGAGATGTAGTTCCAGGTATATCTGTTTGTAGGTTACCCTTAGGAGGCATAAGGTGGACTGTTCTATAATCTTGAGGTTTGGAAGGTAATCGTTTCTACGAATACCATCTACCTAGACCAGGATTATATTATAGACCATAAGTTTACCGGTAAGGTAGTTCTGGGTGAACTACTGGGTACTGGTAGAGAGTGCGCATCTGAAAACGTAGTGGGAGTAGATGATACAAGAAACTAGTATACCAGGTACTGTAGAAACGATTCACTTTGTACCACCACCACCTCGTCGTTGTGGGACCATCAGAGCTCCTGAAAGATACTATGAAGAAACTTCGATAGTTAATCCAGAGTTTTAGGAGGATGATCCCTAGAGCTACGAAGAAGTAGTGAGAGCTTCCTTTGTACCACCACCACCTCGTCGTTGTGGGACCATCAGAGCTCCTGAAAGATACTATGGAGAAACTTTGATAGTTAATCCAGAGTTTCAGGAGGATGATCCCTAGAGCTACGAAGAAGTAGTGGGAGCTTCCGACAGCTCTGACTGACAAAAGACCATGGAGGCAAGCATGCATCAATGTCCTTTGGAACAGTCTTGATACTTATAGCACTATCACCCTTCAGGGTGTAGGAGGTGTATAAGAAGAGCACCCGGTTAAGACTTAAGTAGCTAGATTAGTTACTAAAGGAGAAGGGATTGACTATGTCAAAACCATCTCACTGATAGCTATGCCTAAGTCTATAACGGATTCTCTTAATCCATCACAGCCCATTATACTTGGGAGATCTGGTTGATGGATGTCAAGACAGTTATTCCCTAACGGGAATTTGGAAAGGACATATGGATGATGTAGCCTCAGGCTTTGTGTCAGTAGGTTAGGAAGATATGGAATGCAAGTTGCAACGGTCCATTTATGGACTGATGCAAGCATCCAGGATGGAATGTCTATTTTGATCAAGGGAATCCGCTCACACGGATTTGATCAGAATGAGGATAAACCAAGTGGGTACAAGAAAGGTGAAAAAGCTACAAGGGTGTACGTAGTACTTTACGTTAACGATATCCTACTGATTGAAAATGACGTAAGAATATTATTTACGGTAAAGGTTTGTAGTCATCACAATTCGATGTGAAAGACCCTAGTGAGGCGAGTTATGCTCTGGGAATCAAGGTAACTCTAGATAACCAGAGCAAGATTCTCTTGCTGTCACAGGCTACGCATGAAGATAAGATTCTAGGCAGATTCGTTTTACGAGGCTAGATATCTATTGCGCAGCAGGAAGATGGGTCGGTTTCAGTCAAACCCGGGTCCAGATCTTTGGACCGATGTGAACGGTATACTCAGAAATCCTCGTTAAGTAAGGATTGTGAGTTAGCTTGCACTTCACAGGTCTTGATATCGATTGGACACACAGGATCTAACTTTAGTGTCAGATGTGTGTTCCAGAGAATCGATTTCAGGGATTATTTTTATCTTGGGATTAGAAGCGGTAGTTGGTAGAGTGTGAAGCAAGAGTGAATCACAGACTCTACCACAGAGGCTTAGCACGTTGTTGCGTGCTAGGTAATATATCAGGTAGTAAAGCTTAGGAAGTTCTTAGAGAACTTGGGACGCGTACCAGAAGCTCAGTTATCTGTTGTTGCAACAAAAGAGTGGTAAGCAAGGTCCAAGGAGACTAGGCACCACCGTGAGGGGAAACCCATCAAGTACAAACTTCACTTGATCTGACAGTTATAGGAGGAAATGCAAGTAGCGGTACTGAGGTGGAATCTACAGACAATGTTGCCAATTCCATTAGGGAATTCCTGCAAAGGCTTTTGGGTAGCATGTAGAAGCTACAGAGCTCAACACCGTTATTTGTCGTTAGACCTAGTGGGAGATTGTTAGAATTGGTGAGGTCTATAGCTCGTAAAAACCTATAGTTTAACTATGTATGGTTGATAGTATAAGATTGCATCTAGGTACGTACCTTAGTACGTGTTCTGATTACAGAACAGAGAGCCATGGCTACATGGTAATCCTCTTGAGTGGGAGACTCAAGGGACTGGTCCCATGTAACCTAAATACGTTCGCAGCTCTGATTAGGGTTGGTCGCCCTATCAGGTTAAGCTGTTGGGATGACAGAGCGTGGGTGTCTCCACCACGGTCATTACCAGGCACAGTGTCTGTGGCCGAACGGAACCAACACGGTGCACAGATCGATGAGCAGACATCGGTGCACTAAACCGTGTTTCTGCTTAGGGTAAAACGGTCCTAAACCCTGAGGAGCCATGTCTGGTGGACTAACCAGTTGTGTGGTGCTTTGGCGCACCAATGTGTGAGGATCCGGATGCAGTGATCCAAAACCACGGTGTACTGGGTTACCCGGCTGGCGTTGCATCAGCATGTCACTCCTGCAGGCTATCCACACCCCTAACGGGAGGTGCGTTCCTTGGTCTGACCTATGTCGTATTAAACCCTGGCCAGGTGGTCATCAGTTCGACTGGTGACGGATCTGGTTACTCGACAGAGTTATCGGAGGTACGATGTACATGGAAGGAACCGAGTCATATGAGCACTCGAGTCTGACGGTATTCTCCACCGCTCGAGTTGCGTCATGGCACCAGTGGAGGGACAACGAGTTTACCATACTAAGCGGAGAGCAGGGGTATATGGGAGAACATAGTAAGTCCGGGGGGATTGGAGTGCAGCCTGCGTCGTACTCTGGGTGGCTACGCAGGTTAACTCGGACTCAGAAGATCGATGGTACACTCGGGTAGTGTGTCGATCGAGTATGAGTTGGAAGCCATGAACCCTGGTCCCTGAAGGTTCCACCTTATCGACATTATGTACGGTTCTTATATCATCTCCTCGAAACACAGAACGTAGTTAGAGGAAGCGAGAAGTCCAAGCATACGCTCCGTGAGTGCTTCGCACTAGTGCACGGTAGATGCGAAGCTACGTGTGTGCACTAAGGGAAAACCCTAGGTTAGTGCAGAGACGCATGTAGCAATTCCTTGCCATAAGTGGACTTTGCCACATGGGTGCGATGCACCGGGACATGTTGCGAGTTGACTAGTTGACTTCACTAGGGGCACCCTACGGGAACCTCAGAGAATAGTGAAATAACTGGTGCACTTCACTTATGTGTGCCTTGCAAAGTCTCGTACACGAGGAACGATCAACTAGTGGCATAAGGGCGTTTTGGTCATACCATGCGCCACTATGCACTAAGGGGGCCGGCCCTAAGTGTTGAGAGACTGGTCAAGGCCGGCCCCATTAGTTTCGGGAGGTTGTTGCCTCCGATGAAGGGGCCGGTTATGAGGCGCAGAAAACGGGCTGGTTTTGACCGTTTTCGAAAACAAGGAAAGGATAGAGATAAAGAAGAGATATATAGGGATAAGGTTTGAATCAATCATCCTTATCCATACTGTCCTTATCCATATGGATAGGCCGGCTATATATATGAGAAGGAGAGAGAGGGTGCACAAAATTAGTAGCATGGGCAAGCCCTAGGGCCGGCCATGCAAGCCATGGAGAAACCGAAGCCCCTCTTCTCTCTTCGCATCTCCTCTCTCGTCTCTCTCTCTCCCTCGCTTGCGCCATTGGATGGCGACTCGTCTTTCTCGCATGGTGTTTTCGTAGAAGGAGAAGGCTCGTCGAATGGAGGCACTCATAGATCCATCGACGAGGTGCCGTGCATCGTGTGAGATCGGGTGAACTAGAAGGCGTCTCCCGCAACCTTTTGCTGTCCAGAATCTGCACAGAAAATTAACATTGTTTTTGCGATTCCGGGAGCTACAGAAGTCCAAACGACGTGAAACTTGTTGGAAAAATTGCGTCTCGAAGTTGGCTACCTGTAGTCCAAATTTCAGCCCAATCGGAGTTCGGAGCAGAAAGTTATGACCATCGTACCGAAGCTATGTCGAGCAGATCCGTAGCCCGTCTCCATCGACAAAGAAGAAATTTGTCGCGGTGAAAGATTCCGCACGCAGGTATGATCTCTAACAAGTAGATCTAACATAATTAGAACATGCATTCATGCTAGATTGTTCTTTTGCGTTAGATCGTCGTTAGGGGTTCGAGTAGTTGCCATGCTAGTTTCATACACGCATATGTAGATCGTTTTCGATGAAATTTTTGATATGTAACGCACACCGCTCTCGGTCCTCGGACCTTTACTTTGCTTCCGCTGCGTGCCTCTATCATGGATTTACATCCAACAAAAGGATCATACGAATGAACTAGAATGGATACATTCGTGCGAATGAATTAGAATGGATCGTATGAATGAATTAGAATGGATCGTACGAATGAATTAGAATTGATCTTACGAATGAATTAGAATGGATCGTACGAATGAATTAGAATGGATCGTACGAATGAATTATGTTGGGGGTAGCTGAAATCTGCCCCGGAGTTCGCACTCTTAGGAGCTCGCCTAAGCTCGCTGGAGCTCGCCTAAGCTCGCTGGAGCTCGCCTAAGCTCGCTGGAGCTTACCTAAGATCGTGCAGGAGCTCGCCCAAGTTCGCCCTTGCCTGTGGATCTCATAGACCCCAGGATTCCAAGGGGTGGGGAGCTCTCTCAGGAGCTCACCAAGCTCGTTCAGGAGCCCGCCTAAGCTCTCTCGTGAGCTCGCCAAGCTCGCTCCAGAGCTCGCCTAAGCTCTCTCAGGGGTTCGCCAAGCTCGCTCAGGAGCTCGCTTAGCTCACTCCGGAGCTTGCCCCAGCTCGCCCCGACCCCTGTTTATCGAAGAGGTTGCCCCCGCGAGGTCCGACTCTTGATAAACATGGACGAAAGGACGGAGCAGTGCCGGGCGAGCTTGCCTTTGCTCCCTCCCTAAGACCGCCCAGACTTGAACATTCCAGAACAGCCAGTTGGCAGTGACAGGAAAGATACTCTCCCCCACTCAAACCGCCTGGCAGGCTTAACAACAGAATGTCAGGGCGCGAGTACCAAGGACTGTCAAACCCACGCGAGCCAGAACGTGGGGGTCTAGAAGGCCCTGGAAGAATCTCCACGTGTCGGGCTACGGTAGGCCAACGATTGCTATAAATGCTCACCCCCAGGCTCCATAGTACAGGCGGCCCGCACGGACCAGCGAAAAATCCCCCAAACAAATTAGAATGGATACATTCGTGCGAATGAATTATAATGGATCGGACGAATGAATTAGAATGGATCGTACGAATGAATTAGAATGGATCAAATGAATGAATTAGAATGGTTACATTCATGCGAATGAATTAGAATGGATCGTACGAATGGATTAGAATGGATCGTATGAATGGATACATTCGTGCGAATGAATTAGAATGGATTGTAAGAATGAATTAGAATGGATCGTACGAATGAATTAGAATGGATCGTATGAGTGAATTAGAATGGATACGAAGGAATTAGAATGGATCGTACGAAGGAATTAGAATGGATCATACGAATGAAATAGAATGGATCATACGAAGGAATTAGAATGGATCGTACGAAGGAATTAGAATGGATCGTACGAATGAATTAGAATGGATATATTCGTGCAAATGAATTAGAATGGATCGTATGAATGAATTAGAATGGATCGTATGAGTGAATTAGAACGGATAGTACGAATGAAGTAGAATGGATCGTATGAATGAATTAGAATGGATACATTCGTGCGAATGAATTAGAATGGATCGTATGAATGAATTAGAATAGATTGTGCGAATGAATTAAAATGGATCGTACGAATGAATTAGAATGGATACATTCCTGCGAATAAATTAGAATGGATTGTATGAATGAATTAGAATAGATCGTACGAATGAATTAGAATGGATCGTACGAATGAATTAGAATAGATTGCGCGAATGAATTAGAATGGATCGTGCGAATGAAATAGAATGGATACAAATGAAATTAGAATGGATCATACGAATGAATTAGAATGACGATCCATTCTTACTCATTCGTATGATCCATTCTAATTTATTCGCACGAATGTATCCATTCTAATTCATTCGTACGTCTAATTCATTCGTACGGTCCATTCTAATTCATTCGCACAATCCATTCTATTTCATTCGTACGATCCATTCTTACTCATTCGTATGATCCATTATGGATACATTCGTGCGAATGAATTAGAATGGATCATACGAATGAGTAAGAATGGATCGTACGAATGAAATAGAATGGATTGTGCGAATGAATTAGAATGGATTGTACAAATGAATTAGAATGGATCGTGTGAAAGAATTAGAATGGATTGTATGAATGAATTAGAATAGATCGTATGAATGAATTAGAATGGATCGTACGAATGAATTAGAATGGATCATACGAATGAATTAGAATGGATCGTACGAATGAATTAGAATGGATATATTCGTGCGAATGAATTAGAATGGATACATTCGTGCGAAAGAATTAGAATAGATCGTATGAATGAATTAGAATGGATCCTATGAATGAATTAGAATGGATCGTGCGAATGAATTAGAATGGATCGTATGAATGAATTAGAATGGATCGTGCTAATGAATTAGAATTGATCGAACGAATGAATTAGCATGGATCGTGCTAATGAATTAGAATGGAACGTACGAATGAATTAGAATGGATCGTGTGAAAGAATTAGAATGGATTGTATGAATGAATTAGAATGAATTCGTACAATCCATTCGAATTCATTCGCACGATCCATTCTAATTCATTCATACGATCCATTCTAATTCATTCATACAATCCATTCTAATTCTTTCACACGATCCATTCTAATTCATTCGTATGATCCATTCTAATTCATTCGTACAATCTATTCTATTTCATTCGTACGATCCATTCTTACTCATTCGTATGATCCATTCTAATTCATTCCGACGAATGTATCCATTCTAATTTATTCGTACTATCCATTCTAATTCATTCGTACGATCCATTCTAATTCATTCGTACGATCCATTCTTACTCATTCGTATGATCCATTGTAATTCATTCGTACGATCCATTCTAATTCATTCGTACGATCGATTCTAATTCATTCACACAATCCATTTTAATTCATTCGTATGATCCATTCTAATTCATTCATATGATCCATTCTAATTTATTCGTTCAAATATATCCATTCTAATTCATTCGTACGATCCATTCTAATTCATTCGCACGATCCATTCTAATTCATTCGCACGAATGTATCCATTCTAATTCATTTGCACGATCCATTCTAATTCATTCCTATGATCTATTCTAATTCATTCGTACGATCCATTCTAATTCATTCTAATTCATTCGTACGATCCATTCTACGATCCATTCTAATTCATTCGTATATTCCATTCTAATTCTACAGGTCCCCTAGCTTCGTGGACATTGGCTCCGACTCTGAGTCCTTCAGCTCGGAGTTGGAGGCCAAAGGGGCTAGGGCGGACCCTCCGAGCCCACCAGCAGCCGGAGCTCGCCCGGAAGAGGCGCCAGCCCCCACTCCTTCTCCCGGCATGCCGCCTCCTACCGACGCTCCGGGGGGTCCCAGCGCGGGCTCCTCTGCGGAGGAGGGGAGGGCGCCCTACTACGTGCGGCAGCTGCTGGGCCGCAACGTCTTCGCCCGAGCCCCCTTCGCTTCCATAAGCGAACGCCTGGCCGAGGTACCTCTTGCCCTCTCTGCCCTTACGCCAAAAATGTTAATTCTCGCTAACTTTTTCATCTTCCTTATGCAGGCGGAGAAACAGAGCCAGGCACTGGCCGCGGAGGTCGCTGGGGCGCCGGAAGGCGCTGGCCGCCTTGTTCGACGATTCCCTTCGGGGGTCTGAGCGCAAGGGTGACGAGCACATCCATGAGCTCCAGCGGGCTTCGCACGCCGTGGCTCTGAAAGAGGCGGAGGAGCTTCGGCAGAGGGTCGCGACCCTGGTGTCGGGCATGGCCGAGCTGGAGGCGTCCCAGCTCAAGTCCTTCGACGACCTCAAAAAGGCCTTGGCGGAGCGGGACGAGGCCGTCACTGCCAGAGAGGCTGCTAGGAAGGAGTTGTATGAATGAAATAAAATGGATCGTACGAATGAATTAGAATGGATCGTGAGAAAGAATTAGAATGCATTGTATGAATGAATTAGAATGGATCGTATGAATGAATTAGAATGGATCGTGTGAATGAATTCGAATGGATCGCATGATCCATTCGAATATAATGGATCGTATGAATGAATTAGAATGGATCGGGCGAATGAATTAGAATGGATTGTAGGAATGAATTAGAATGGATCGTATGAATGAATTAGAATGGATCGTATGAATGAATTAGAATGGATAGTGCGAATGAATTAGAATGGATCGTACGAATGAATTAGAATGGATCGTACGAATGAATTAGAATGGATCATACGAATGTGTAAGAATAGATCGTACGAATGAAATAGAATGGATTGTACAAATGAATTAGAATGGATACATTCATGCGAATGAATTAGAATGGATCAGACGATTGAATTAGATGGATCGTACGATTCATTCTAATTCATTCGTACGATCCATTCTAATACATTCGTACGATTCATGCTAATTCATTCGCACGATCCATTCTAATTCATTCGTACGATCCATTCTTATTCATTCATACGATCCATTCTAATTCATTCGCACAATCCATTCTAATTCATTCGTACAATCCATTCTAATTCATTCGTATGATCCATTCTAACTCATTCGGTGGATCCATTCTAATTCATTCGTACGATCCATTCTAATTCATTCCCACGATCCATTCTAATTTATTCGTACGATCCATTCTAATTCATTCGTACGATCTATTCTACTTCATTCGCACGAATGTAACCATTCTAATTCATTCATACGATTCATTCTAATTCATTCATATGAGCTATTCTAATTCATTCGTACGATCCATTCTAATTCATTCGTACGATCCATTGTAATTCATTCATACAATCCATTTAGATTCATTCGCACAAATGTATCCATTCAAATTCATTCGTACGATCCAGTCTAATTCATTAGTACGATCCATTCTAATTCCTTCGTACGATCCATTCTGATTCATTAATACGATCTATTATAATTCATTCATACGATCCATTCTAATTCATTCCTACGATCCATTCTAATTGCTTCGTACGATCCATTCTAATTCATTCGTACGATCCATTCTAATTCATTCGCACAATCTATTCTAATTCATTCGTACGAATGGATATATTCGTGTGAATGAATTAGAATGGATCGTACGAATGAGTAAGAATGGATCATACGAATGAAATAGAATGGATTGCACGAATGAATTAGAATGGATCGTACGAATGAATTAGAATGGATCGTGTAAAAGAATTAGAATGGATTGTATGAATGAATTTGAATGGATCGTACGAATGAATTAGAATGGATCATACGAGGAATTAGAATGGATCGTACGAATGAATTAGAATGGATCGTACGAATGAATTAGAATAGATCGTACGAATGAATTAGAATGGATCGTACGAAGGAATTAGAATGGATCGTACGAATGAGTTAGAATGGATATATTCGTGCAAATGAATTAGAATGGATCGTATGAATGTATTCGAATGGATCGTATGAGTGAATTAGAATGGATCGTACGAATGAATTAGAATGGATCATATGAATGAATTAGAATGGATACATTCGTGTGAATGAATTAGAATGGATCGTATGAATGAATTAGAATAGATTTTGTGAATGAATTAGAACTGATCGTACGAATGAACTAGAATGGATACATTCGTGCGAATGAATTAGAATGGATTGTATGAATGAATTAGAATGGATCGTACGAATGAACTAGAATGGATACATTCGTGCGAATGAATTAGAATGGATCGTACGAATGAATTAGAATTGATCGTACGAATAAATTAGGATGGATCTTACGAATGAATTAGAATGGATCGTATGAATGAATTAGAATGGATCGTACGAATGAATTAGAATGGATACATTCGTGCGAATGAATTAGAATGGATCGGACGAATGAATTAGAATGGATCGTACGAATGAATTAGAATGGATCGTACGAATGAATTAGAATGGATCGTACGAATAAATTAGAATGGATACATTCATCCGAATGAATTAGAATGGATCATACGAATGAGTAAGAATGGATCGTACGAATGAAATAGAAAAGATTGTACGAATGAATTAGAATGGATCCTACGAATGAATTAGAATGGATCGTGTGAAAGAATTAGAATGGATTGTATGAATGAATTAGAATGGATCGTATGAATGAATTAGAATGGATCGTGCGAATGAATTCGAATGGATCGTACGAATTCATTCTAATTCATTCATACAATCCATTCTAATTCTTTCACACGATCCATTCTAATTCATTCGTACGTTCCATTCTAATTCATTAGCATGATCCATGCTAATTCATTCGTTCGATCAATTCTAATTCATTAGCACGATCCATTCTAATTCATTCGTACGATCCTTTCTAATTCATTCGCACGATCCATTCTAATTCATTCATAGGATCCATTCTAATTCATTCATACAATCCATTCTAATTCATTCGCACGAATGTATCCATTCTAATTCATTCGTACGATCAGTTCTAATTCATTCACAAAATCTATTCTAATTCATTCATACGATCCATTCTAATTCATTCACACGAATGTATCCATTCTAATTCATTCATACGATCCATTCTAATTCATTCGTACGATCCATTCTAATTCACTCATACGATCCATTCTAATACATTCATACGATCCATTCTAATTCATTTGCACGAATATATCCATTCTAATTCATTCGTACGATCCATTCTAATTCCTTCATACAATCTATTCTAATTCATTCGTACGATCTATTCTATTTCATTCGTACGATCCATTCTTACTCATTCGTACGATCTATTCTAATTCATTCGTCCGATCCATTCTAATTTATTCGCACGAATGTATCCATTCTAATTCATTCGTTCGATCAATTCTAATTCATTAGTACGATCCATTCTAATTCATTAGTACGATCCATTCTAATTCATTCGCACGATCCATTCTAATTCATTCATAGGATCCATTCTAATTCATTCATACGATCTATTCTAATTCTTTCGCACGAATGTATCCATTCTAATTCATTCGCACGAATGTATCCATTCTAATTCATTCGTACGATCTATTCTAATTCATTCGTACGATCCATTCTAATTCATTCGTACGATCCATTCTAATTCATTCATACGATCTATTCTAATTCATTCATACAATCCATTCTAATTCTTTCACACGATCCATTCTAATTCATTCGTTCGATCAATTCTAATTCATTAGCACGATCCATTCTAATTCATTCGTACTATCCATTCTAATTCATTCGTACGATTCAATTCTAATTCATTCATATGATCCATTCTAATTCATTCGTATGATCCATTCTAATTAATTCGTATGATCCATTCTAATTCATTCGTACGATCCATTCTAATTCATTAACACAATCCATTCTAATTCATTCGCATGATCCATTCTAATTCACTCATACGATCCATTCTAATACATTCATACGATCCATTCTAATTCATTTGCACGAATATATCCATTCTAATTCATTCGTACGATCCATTCTAATTCCTTCGTACGATCCATTCTAATTCATTCGTACGATCCATTTTAATTTATTCATTCGATCCATTCTAATTCATTCGTACGATCCATTCTAATTCATTCGCACAAATGTATCCATTCTAATTCATTCGTACGATCCATTCTAATTCATTCGTAAGATCCATTCTAATTCATTCGTACGATCCATTCTAATTCATTCGTACGATCCATTCTAATTCATTCACACGAATGTATCCATTCTAGTTCATTCGTACGATCCATTCTAATTCATTCGTACGATCCATTCTAATTCATTCGCACGATCCATTCTAATTCATTCGTACGATCCATTCTAATTCATTCATACGATCCATTCTAATTCATTCGTACGATCCATTCTAATTCATTCGCACAAATGTATCCATTCTAATTCATTCGTACGATCCATTCTAATTCATTCGCACGATCCATTCTAATTCATTCGTACGATCCATTCTAATTCATTCGCACGATCTGTTCTTATTCATTCGCACAATCCATTTTAATTCATTCGCACGAATGTATCCATTCTAATTCATTCGTACGATCCATTCTAATTCATTCGTATGATCCATTCTAATTAATTCGTATGATCCATTCTAATTCACTCATACGATCCATTCTAATACATTCATACGATCCATTCTAATTCATTTGCACGAATATATCCATTCTAATTCATTCGTACGATCAATTCTAATTCATTCGTACGATCCATTCTAATTCATTCATACGGTCCATTCTAATTCATTCATACGATCTATTCTAATTCATTCATACAATCCATTCTAATTCTTTTACACGATCCATTCTAATTCATTCGTACGATCCATTCTAATTCCTTCGCACAATCCATTCTATTTCATTCGTACGATCCATTCTTACTCATTCGTATGATCCATTCTAATTCATTCGCACGAATGTATCCATAATGGATTATACGAATGAGTAAGAATGGATCGTACGAATGAAATAGAATGGATTGTGCGAATGAATTAGAATGGACCGTACGAATGAATTAGACGTACGAATGAATTAGAATGGATACATTCGTGCGAATAAATTAGAATAGATCATACGAATGAGTAAGAATGGATCGTCATTCTAATTCATTCGTATGATCCATTCTAATTCATTTGTATCCATTCTATTTCATTCGCACGATCCATTCTAATTCATTCGCGCAATCTATTCTAATTCATTTGTACGATCCATTCTAATTCATTCGTACGATCCATTCTAATTCATTCATACAATTCATTCTAATTTATTCGCACGAATGTATCCATTCTAATTCATTCGTACGATCCATTCTAATTCATTCGCACAATCAATTCTAATTCATTCATACGATCCATTCTAATTCATTCGCACGAATGTATCCATTCTAATTCATTCATACGATCCATTCTACTTCATTCATACTATCCGTTCTAATTCACTCATATGATCCATTCTAATTCATTCATACGATCCATTCTAATTCATTTGCACGAATATATCCATTCTAATTCATTCGTACGATCCATTCTAATTCCTTCGTACGATCCATTCTAATTCCTTCGTACGATCCATTCTAATTCCTTCGTACGATCCATTCTATTTCATTCGTATGATCCATTCTAATTCCTTCGTACGATCCATTCTAATTCCTTCGTATCCATTCTAATTCACTCATACGATCCATTCTAATTAATTCGTACGATCCATTCTAATTCATTCATACAATCCATTCTAATTCATTCGCACGAATGTATCCATTCTAATCCATTCGTACGATCAATTCTAATCCATTCGTACGATCCATTCTAATTCATTCGCATGAATGTAACCATTCTAATTCATTCATTTGATCCATTCTAATTCATTCGTACGATCCATTCTAATTCATTCGTCCGATGCATTCTAATTCATTCGCACGAATGTATCCATTCTAATTCATTCGTACGATCCATTCTAATTCATTCGTACGATCCATTCTAATTCATTCGTAAGATCCATTCTAATTCATTCGTACGATCCATTCTAATTCATTCGTACGATCCATTCTAATTCATTCGCACGAATGTATCCATTCTAGTTCATTCGTATGATCCATTCTAGTTCATTCGTACGATCCATTCTAATTCATTCGTATGATCCATTCTAATTAATTCGTATGATCCATTCTAATTTATTCGTACGATCCATTCTAATTCATTCATACAATCCATTCTAATTCATTCGCACGAATGTATCCATTCTAATTAATTCGTACGATCCATTCTAATTCATTCGTATGATCCATTCTTATTCATTCGCACGATCCAGTCTAATGGATTCACACGATCCATTCTAATTCATTCGCACGAATGTATCCATTCTAATTCATTCGTACGATCCATTCTAATTCATTAATATGATTGTGGGGGAAAATCTTCGTGCCGACCCGAAGACTCTCGCAACACCAGTCAATTGAAGGTTCGAGTTGAAGATCGTTGATCGATCTGTCAATTGGAGTTGAAGTTACCTCTTTCGATATGTAAACAGAGAGGCAATCAGAGAGAGTTTGACACAAGAGATGTGATCTCGGAGTTCAGCCGAAGCCTACATCTCCGTGCTATAGGGAGCAACCCGAATTCACTAACACTTATGTTGAAGTGATCTCGACAGGCCGAGTATCACTGAAAACTCTAATCTCTTCGAGAGAAAAAGAAGATCAAAGAGAGGTAGAAGATGGGAAGTTGGAAATCCCAGAGCTCTGGTTTTTTAGAACTGAGAGTTCGATCTCAGATTCGATCCTTTTACATTCGAAGGCTCTGCTATTTATAGGATTCCCGGGGAGGAATTCCGGGGCAAATGGCAGTTTTTGCTGTCGTATCTGGGGATCCTCCAGGTAAAGCTGGTGGGCTCCGCTGCCGTCTTCTGGGGGTTTCTACAGGCTCGTGGGCCTATCGGACAGGGCCGATGGGTCCCGCGGTGCCCCTTGTGGGCCCACCAGGCAGGGCCGGTGGGTCCCGTGGTAGTCTTCGTGGGCCCACCAGGCAGGGCCGGTGGGTCCCGTGGTAGTCTTCGTGGTCCCACCAGGCAGGGCCGGTGGGTCCCGTGGTAGTCTTCGTGGGTCCACCAAGCAGGGCCGGTGGGTCCCGTGGTAGTCTTCGTGGGCCCACCAGGCAGGGCCGATGGGTCCCGCGGTAGTTGGTATACTTCTGCCAAAATTTGCACCCACAGTTACCCCCTCCAAGTTAGCTAGAGTTCGTTCTGGCTGGCTTGGATTTGGTGCAAAAAATAGCAATCCCCTGTCGCAAAAGGCATGAAGAAGCTTGTCGAGTGTTAGCATAAAAAAGGACTAACCGGTCAATTTTGATTGATCGGTCAATTTTGACCGATCGGTCAATTTTGACCGATCGGTCAAATTTTGACCGATCGGTCAAAATTCAACCGGTCAAGAATCGGGTGATCGGTCAAAGAACAGGGTTTTTTGACCGATCCTGTAGGAAATTTGACCGATCGGTTGAAATTTGACCGATCGGTTAATTTTTGACCGATCGGTCATATTTGACCGATCGGTCAAATTTTGACCGATCGGTCAAAATTCAACCGGTCAAGAATAGGGTGATCGGTCAAAAAACATGGTTTTTTGACCGGTCAAGGTTCGAGTGATCGGCAAAAAACCTTGGTTTTTTGCCAGATTCAGTAGAAATTTGACCGATCGAATAATTTTAGCCGATCGGTCAAGTTTGCCCGATCGGTTAAAAAATATCCGGTCAAGGTTCGAGTGATCGGCAAAAAACTTTGGTTTTTTGCCAGATCCAGTAGAAATTTGACCAATCGAATGATTTTAGCCGATCGGTCAAGTTTGACCGATCGGTTGAAAAATATCCGGTCAATGTTCGAGTGATCGGCAAAAAACCTTGGTTTTTTGCCAGATCCAGTAGAAATTTGACCGATCGAATGATTTTAGCCGATCGGTCAAGTTTGACCGATCGGTTAAAAAATATCCGGTCAAGGTTCGAGTGATCGGCAAAAAAGCCTTGGTTTTTTGCCAGATCCAGTAGAATTTTGACCGATCGAATGATTTTAGCCGATCGGTCAATTTTGACCGATCGGTTAAAAAATATCCGGTCAAGGTTCGAGTGATCGGCAAAAGACCTTGGTTTTTTGCCAGATCCAGTAGAAATTTGACCGATCGAATGATTTTAGCCGATTGGTCAAGTTTGACCGATCGGTTAAAAAATATCCGGTCAAGGTTCGAGTGATCGGCAAAAGACCTTGGTTTTTTGCCAGATCCAGTAGAAATTTGACCGATCGAATGATTTTAGCCGATCGGTCAAGTTTGACCGATCGGTTAAAAAATATCCGGTCAAGGTTCGAGTGATCGGCAAAAAGCCTTGGTTTTTTGCCAGATCCAGTAGAATTTTGACCGATCGAATGATTTTAGCCGATCGGTCAAGTTTGACCGATCGGTTAAAAAATATCCGGTCAAGGCTCGAGTGATCGGCAAAAAACCTTGGTTTTTTGCCAGATCCAGTACAAATTTGACCGATCGAATGATTTTAGCCGATCGGTCAAGTTTGACCGATCGGTTAAAAAATATCCGGTCAAGGTTCGAGTGATCGGCAAAAAAGCCTTGGTTTTTTGCCAGATCCAGTAGAATTTTGACTGATCGAATGATTTTAGCCGATCGGTCAAGTTTGACCGATCGGTTAAAAAATATCCGGTCAAGGTTCGAGTGATCGGCAAAAAACCTTGGTTTTTTGCCAGATCCAGTAGAAATTTGACAGATTAGTTGAAAGTTTGAACCTGCCCTTAGAGAGGGTTTCGTAACTGTTTCGTTCTTCGATCTTCTGGCAGAGTTTTGAACATTGATGGAGTTTGATCTTTCCTGTGTTGAGTCTTTGGTTGGTTTGAATGAGGCTTTTGACCGGCGGTCCGGTTTACTCAGATCGGTGACTTGCTTGGACCGTTTGGTTCACGTGGACCGGTGGTCCGACGTTTCGTCTGGTCCGACGGTTCGCCTGCTTTTGCGCCTGCTACGGATGGATGCCACGTGTTCCTACAAAAACACGCGATTTGATATGGTGAAGACACGTGTCTTCTCGATTTGCGTACCTGTTTTACCCTGGGTATATGAGTTTCACTGGCTGTCATTTTTGCCTCACGCTTTAAAAATTTTTCGAAGTCCAGACTTTTTGCTCCCGATTTCTGCTTTTGCTCGATCGATCAGATGGCGTCTTCTGGAAGCTCGAAGAAGTCAGGCGGGGTCCCTTCGAAGAGGAAAGGAAAAGAGATTGTTGAGGTTCCATCCTCTCCGAAGGGCGGCCGCGGCAAGGGCAAGACTGTGCTTGCCGAACTGGGGCAGCTGGGAAAAAGACACCAGGGAGTAGGGTTTGCTTCAGCGCCATCGAGGCCAGAGTATATCCCTAAAGTACAGTTCGTCCCGGGCCCGCTCATGTCTCTGTCAGAGGAAACTGAGTATGTATACAATACTGGTGGCGAGTTCACAGACTCAAAGAGGAAGAAGTGGCAGACATTGCTCTCTTTCTTCACCGAAGGAAGGGTGCAACCTTCGCTCCCCAGCATTCAGACTGCATTCGGTATTGACAAGAAGACCGTCTTCACCAGCTTTGCTAGCAATAAGAAGGTCATGGGAACCATCGTAACCATCGGCCAACTCAACTGCGGTCTGCGTCTACCGTTGCCACCCTTTGCGGCAAGATTATTGAACACTTCTGGCCTTTGCCCGGGGCAGGTCACTGGAAACGCCTGGCGAATTATCTACGCATTCTGCCGCGTGGAGTCGGATTTTCAAGAGGACTTGAAGGCGTGCTACTCCAGCATCCCGGAAGGTGAAGACGCTCGGATCGAGCTTGGATACTTCTTCTTCCACTATCGATGGGCTTACAGAAAGGATAGCCCATTCTACAATTTGACTGGTGTGTCTCCACTGCGCCCGCTAACTGATACAGTCCCTTCGGACAAGTTGTATACAGATTGGCCTATCTCTGTTACCGGCGCATGGACACCCATCTCAGTGCCCGATACCCCCCGAGGTGAAGTGCATGACGCAGTGAAGATGTACAGCGAGGGAGGCATCTTTGCCTGGACCTCCGAGAGGGCTGGAGCAATCGATAACTTATATCTGGAGTTGACCTGTGGAACCAGGTCGTGGAAGCAGTTCTCCAACTGCCCCGTGAGATATGGCAAGGCCAATCTCCTACACCGATCAAAGGATAGATATGAGGACAACGAAGTCCTATACTCTGACTATGAGGAGGACCCCCATTCGGGTAAGATTATTCGGAAGGTTCGGGCCGAGAAGAAAATCTATACTGCAAGGCACCGATTGCCTACCGTGGATGAGAAGCTGGTGATCCAAAGAGGCCCAGTGAAGAAGAGAAGAAAGACCCTCATCAAGCAAAAGGAAGATGAAGGCCAAGGGAAGAAAATTGAAGATGAAGAAGAAAAGGAGAAAAAGGGGAGCGTCGAGGAAGATGAAGAAACTGAAAATGTCAGCCACGACAACAGTGGTAATGACGAGGACGAGGAAGGGAGCGGCAAGGATGATCTGTCTTCCACCCCCTCTGGTGGAGATGGTGAGAATGGGGGTGGTGAGGAAGAAATTCCTCCCACCCCCACTGGTGGTGCAACAGGGGAAGACTCGATTCCTATTCCCATTGACGAGGTTAAAGCCCGTCAAATGGAGGAAATTCTCGACATAGAAGGTGATGGCCCAAAGGCGGTTCCCACCTATAAGTTTGATGAATTGAAGAAGCCGCTGCGCTTCAAAATTAAGTTGTCGAGGAGTGGTGGGGTTGGAAGCAACCCCACACCCCTCGATCAACTTCCACCTAAAGTACCCCGCCTCGAAGGAGCAACCACGAGCGGGGGTATCGAAGTTGAACAACCCCCACCCCCCTCTCGGTCTCTGGCTGAGGAGGTGGCTGCTATGGTGGCGGGACTCGTCCAGCCAGGCGGGCCCCAGGAGGAAAGAGTCTCACCTCCCCGGGATGCTCCCTCTCCTATCCATTTGGAGAGGGAAAGTCGCGTGGGCGATGGAGCTACTCAACCTCAGCCAACGCCGGCTCCTACTCAGGAGAAAACGACCCCTCAGGGTGGTTCCGATCGCCGAAAGGGTAAGGAGCCAAGGGTTGAAGCCTCAGGTAATTGTACTAACTTGCCTTGATTTTCTTGCCTCTGAAGATTGGAAATAATCTAACACTTTGACCTTTTGTGTTGATTGCAGGTGCGCCTGTTGGCTCGACCCCGAAGATGAAGAGTTTGGGTGATGTTGACATCAACCACCCCACCTCCGTGATCCGGAAACTCTGCAATCTTCCAGGGGCTACTCTGGATGAAGCGTTCGACAGGCTAGAACTGGTGGTAAGTGCATCTGCTCGACCGATTATCTAAATTGCATCTTCAGAATAATTCTAACTCTTTTGTTCTTTTTGCAGAATTTAGCAGTTTTGAATGTCGCGACAAAGCTCTCCATGAAGGCGGGAGCAAAAGAAGCTTCAGCTGAAGTCTCCCGCTTAGCTGCCGCACTGGAGGTCGTAAGCGAGGAGAGGGATAAGCTGAGGGAGGCTCTATCCTCAAAGAAGGAGGCATTGAAGGCCAAGACCGAGGCCCTTCACAAGGAAAAGTTGGAGAGCAAGGGCTGGCAGAATGGATATGAGGCCCGGGGTCATGAGCTTGAAGATCTGAAGAAACGATTCTTCAGGATCGAGAACTTGGGCTTCGATCGTGCTGCTCGAATAAAGGAGCTGGACGCTCAACTTGCTGCTTCAGCAGAGACTCATAAGAAGGAGCTGGAGCATATGCGGAGTGAGTGCCAGAGCTACAGGGAAACAGCTGAAAAGGCGGCAGAAGCACTCAGGGCCCATGTTGCCAGTGTCCGATCGTCCAAGGCATCAGCGGTGAGCAAAGCTCGTGCTGGATCTGAGGGGGAGAAGTCGCGTGCGCTGAGTGTGGCCAAGCCTTGAGACTTTTTCTTCCTTTCAGTTGTTGTGCTTGTAAACTCTTGATATGTAATAGCTCGCTCCTGTACTTGTCACATTTTTGATAATAATAGAAATCTCTTTGGTGTTTAAAAATTGGATGTCTCTTGAGTTGAATGTCTTTGAATCTTATGTTCTGGATAGCATTAGCATAGATACAATCTTTTGAATGTAAGGGATCGAGTCGCAACTTGATTACCCAAACTTGTTTAACTTGAAATTTGAATTTGAATCTATGCAACACTTGTATGTAAGGGGTTGAGTCGCAACTCAAGCACCCAAACTTATTGCAACTTGAAAATTGAAACTTGAATTCGTGTAACACTTGAATGTGAGGGGTTGAGTCGCAACTCAAGCACCCAAACTTGTTAGACGATATCGAAATTGATTGAATTTGAACATTGAAACTTGAAGGTCAGTTTAACATTTGCTAGTAAGGGGTTGAGTCGCAACTCTAACACCCAAACTTGTTAAAAGACTTGGTAACTTGAATATGGTCAGTTTTTAACATTTGCTAGTAAGGGGTTGAGTCACAACTCTAACACCCAAACTTGTTAAAAGACCTGGTAACTTGAATTTGAAGCTGCTTTAGAACTTGAATTGAAAAGCTGAACACTTGCACATTTGAACATCTGAAAGAGAATTTTATTCATCACAGAATTTACATCATGGGTAGAACATCTTGAGGTGTCTGGAATTCCAAGCTCGAGGCAATCTATCTCCTTCTGGTGTGACCAGTCTGTAAGAACCTTTGCCTCCTACTGATTCAACTTTATATGGACCTTCCCAGTTGGGAGCAAGCTTCCCACTGCTGTGCTCTTTGGTGTTGTAGAAAACTGCTCTGAGAACTAGGCTGCCCACTGGGAACTGTCTCTTGTAGATTTTTTTGTCGTAGGCTCTTTTGATCTTCTGTTGGTACTTGGCCACACGAAGTGATGTTTGATCTCGTAATTCTTCGGAGAAGTCTAGATCATTGATCCGAAGTTCTTCATTGATTCCTCCTTCAACTGCTTTGGTCTTCAAAGTACTTGATATATTTTCTGTTGGGAGTACTGCTTCCGATCCATATGTTAGACGAAAGGGTGAGAACCCTGTTGATCTTCTCGGAGTTGTGCGATACCCCCAAAGAACTTCAGGTAGGACTTGCTCCCACAATCCTTTCTTGTCGTTGAGTTTCTTCTTGAGTATACCAAGTATGGCTCTATTTGAGGCTTCAGCTTGGCCATTGCATTGAGGATATCTTGGAGTTGAATAGAATAGCTTGATACCGTTGTTGAGACAGAACTCTCGAAACTTGTCGGAGTCAAACTGAGCTCCATTGTCAGCAATAAGAATTTGAGGTGTACCAAACCTTGAGAAGATGTTGCGCCGAATGAATTTGATCACTTCGTCGTCAGTCTCTCGGAAGAGGGGCACAGCTTCAACCCATTTGGTGAAATAATCCGTGGCCAGCAGTAGATACTTCTTCTTGCTTGGAGTTGGAGGGAAAGGACCCAAGAAATCTAACCCCCATTGATGGAATGGCCAGGGACTTGATAGTTGATGAAGCTCATCTGCAGGGAGATGAATAGCTCGAGCGTGTCTTTGGCATGGCTCACATCTTTGAACAACTTGTTGAGCATACCTTGCCATTGTTGGCCAGTAGTACCCTTGTAGTTTCGTCTTGGCTTCAAGAGTTCTTCCTCCCGAATGATTTCCACAAGTTCCAGAGTGGATATCAATAAGGATTGCCAGTGCTTGCTCGGGACCAAGGCACTTGAGCAACATCCCGTTGTGAGATTTGAAATATAGATCTTCTCCTTGTAGAATGTAGCATGGGAGCTTCCTTTGAACTCTTCAGGCTTGATTTGGATCTTCCGGCATTTTGCCATGCTTGAAGAAATCGAAAATTGATCGTCTCCAGTCTTCAAGCTGATCACCCCCAGATTCTTTTGTAGTAGTAAGGATCTGTTGATCGGGGGTGGTCTTGGACACTTCTTGATAATCGATCTGTATTTGCCTTCCTCCGAGTGAGTCTCCAAGAACTGAGGCAGCATTGGCTAAGGCATCTGCTTCTCGGTTCTCTGCTCTGGGGATTTGAATGAATTCAGCGGCAATAAAACGTTGTTGAAGATGTCGCACTAAGGCCAAGTAGAGTTGCATTCTTTCTTCGCGAGCTGTGTACTCTCCATTGATTTGCCTTATGATCAATTGGGAGTCACTGTAGACGATAATTCGATCTACCCCCAGGGATTTCGCCATCTCGAGTCCAGAAATGAGTGCTTCGTATTCGGCTTCATTGTTGGTGGCAGTGAATCCGAGGAGAGTGGCCTTCTGGAGATGATCAAGTTCAGGGGATATTAAGACTATCCCAGTTCCCGAACCGATCGAACTTGAAGCTCCATCAGTATAGAGTTTCCATGGAGGAGTTGCAGCAATAGCCTTAAGATTTGGATCAATCTTTGTTGAAGGAATGATTGGAGTATTGTCTTCATCTTCTAGGCGCATGTCGACATCTTCGTCCCAAGTGATGGGGTCTTCAACTGGAAAATCAGCTAGAAAATCAGCAATAGCTTGACCTTTGATAGAAGTGCGAGATTCGAACTGAATCCCCAGGGAACTCATTTCGATCACCCATTTGGTCATTCGACCAGCTCGACCAGCTTTGTCAATGATGTCTTTGAGCGAATGTTCTGAAATGACAGTGATCTGGTGAGAGACGAAGTATGGTTGAAGGCGACGCGATGCAGTAAGTAAGGCTAGGATGACTTTCTCAGTTTTTGAATAGCGAGTTTCAGCCGGGAGAAGAGTGTGACTGATATAATAGACTGGATGCTCGAAGCCTTCTCTTCTACTGACTAAGACTGCACTGATTGCTTGATTGGTTACGGCGAGATAGAGCCATAAGTCTTCTTGTGGAAGTGGAGCCGTCAAGATAGGAGCTTGCACCAGATATTTCTTGATGCTTTGAAATGCTTCTTCACAAATTGGACTCCACCCTGAAGTATCCGCCTTTCATAGTTTGTCGAAAAGGGGTTTGCATTTGTCAGAAGACTTTGAGATGAACCGATTGAGGGCAGCAAGTCTTCCAGTGAGGCGTTGCACTTCCTTTCGATTGGTAGGCGATGGCATGTCGAGGATAGCTCGAATTTGATCAGGATTGGCTTCAATACCCCTCCTGGTCACAAGATGACCCAGAAATTTGCCAGATTGAACTCCGAAAGCGCACTTGGCTGGATTGAGCTTCATACGATATTTTCGAAGAACTTGAAAGGTTTCTGCCAGATCAGAAAGATGCTTGCTCCGAATGGAACTCTTGGTGAGGAGATCATCGACATAGACTTCGACGTTGCGGCCGATCTGATCTTCGAACATTTTTGTGACTAGCCGTTGATAGGTGGAACCAGCATTTTTGAGGCCGAATGGCATTACGTTGTAGCAGTAGAGACCTCGGCTAGTCACGAAGCAAGTCTTCTCTTGATCGTTTGTATGAAGTGGAATTTGATTGTATCCAGAATACCCATCCATGAAAGACAATAGCTCGTGGCCAGCAGTGGCATCGACGAGTCTATCGATTCTTGGCATGGGGAATGGGTCTTTGGGGCAAGCCTTGTTGAGGTTGGTAAAGTCGATGCAGACTCTGACTTTCCCATTCTTCTTTGGAACAGCAACTATGTTAGAGATCCAGGTAGGATACTCTACTTCTCGGATGAAGCCTGCTGCGAGTAGCTTGGTGATTTCTTCTTGAACAGCAACTTGCAACTCTGGCAGGATGGTGCGTGGCTTTTGCTTGACAGGTTTCACTTCTTCTTTGATTGCAAGTCGGTGACAAGCGTCATCCGGATTGATACCAGGCATGTCTTCGAAACACCAGGCGAAGACGTCGATATTGGACTGGAGGAAGGATACCATGTCTTGCGCTTCTGCGTCGCTAAGACCGGTACCAATAAATATTTGTCGAGGGAGATCTCCACTGCCAATGTTGATAGGGATGATTTCTTCAATTGAAGGTGATGTTTCCCATTCGATTGGTGGAGGTTCGGTCAGCGGAATCTCCTTTGATTGCTATTTGGAAGAGGGACCAGCTTCATCTCGTGGCCGCTTTGGAGGAGCAATGTTGATCTTTCGATCTGTTTTAGCCGCAGCAGCCTCACAAGACCTTCCAGCTTGTTGATCACCTCGAATGCAGACGATGCCTTCTCCTGTTGCAAACTTGAGAAGTTGGTGATAAGAAGAGGAGATGGCATTGATCTAGTGGAGGAATGGCCGCCCAAGAATGGCGTTGTAGCTAGACATTCCTTCGACGATTGCAAACCTCATCGAGACTCGAGTCTCTCGGCTGAGGTCGATGGTAAATCTGGACTCGCCCACCGTGATGCTTTGTTCGCCGTTGAAGCCGGTGATCACGGTCGGGACGACGTCGAGGCTTTGATACTTATATCCTAGACGTTTGAAGCAGTTTGAGAACATAATGTCGATGGAGCTTCCGGTGTCAATGAGGATCCGGTTGACAGTGCTTCCGTCGATGAGGAGTTTCAAGACAAGAGGGTCTCGATGGGGAGTGTGAACTCCTTGAAGATCTGCGTCATTGAAGACGATAGAGGGCCAAGCCAAACCTTCAATGGGCTTCTCGATCCAAGTGTCTTCCTTGTTTGCTGCAGCACGAACATGGAAGATGCGTCGAACTTGTCGATCCACTTCTTTCCCGGTTATTGATTGATTGTGCAATGATCCGTGAATGCCAAAGATATTGGCTTTCACAGAGATTGGTTGCCGGTTGGAGGAGATTTGATGTACCCAACACACTTCTTTCCCCTTTGCAGAGGCTCGGCGTTGGTCATGTCCGCCTTTGACGAATTCTTGAAGATGGCCTTCTCGCAATAGGTCTTCAAGATGGAACTTCAGCCGAAAACACCGATCGGTGGAGTGGCCGTGACTTCGGTGGAAGTCGCAATATACTGTTTTATCAGCTGTAAATTTCGAGTTCGGCTGAAGAGGGTTGGGCCTTCGAACGAACTCTTCATGTTGAATGCGGTCGAGTATCTGTTCGACCGGCATATTCCACTCGGTGAAAGTGGTCTTCGTTGGAGAACGACGCCCATCATTCTTTGATCGTTTGTTGGCTGGAGGGGCTGCTGCCTCAGCGTTGTGAGCCTTGGCGGCATACTTAGGAGCTTCTCTTTCCGCAGGCCTTCGTTTTGTTTCTCGCCCTTTACGAGTGACTTGATCGTCTTCGACCTCGATCTCTCTCTGGATTCGATCGAACATAGCACCCAGAGAAGGAGGGGGATTACGGATGAAGTCGTTGTAGATGTGTAGATCGAAGCGGAGAGCGTTCTGGAAAGCCAACATAATGGCTTCATCATCCAGATGTCTTCTAGAGAGGGCAGCATGCTCGTTGCGAAACCTCCTAGTGAAACTTCGGAGAGTCTCGTCAGCACCCATCCTTAGCCGATATAGAGAGTCGAGCTTCTTCTCGGGCTTTAGATTGAGCTGATAATGCTGCACGAAGAGTTTAGCTAAAACATCGAACTGGGTAATAGACCCAGCTCGGAGATTGTGATACCAGTCGAGCGACGGCTCATCGAGACTTCCTGCGAAGGTGCGGCAGAGCACATTGTTTTCTTCTTCGTGCGGTGTTAAAGCTTGCTTGAATACGAGAATGTGGAGAGTAGGATCTCCTCGAACGCAGTTGAATTTGGGAAGGACAAGAGTTCTCCATCCTCTTGGAAATGTTGTCTCAAAGAGACTTCGATGTAGAGGTCCGACAGAAGAATAGCCATCCCTGCGACCATGTCCTCGACCTAGAGGTGGGTCAAGAGGCAAGATCGCAAGGTCTTGCTCAGGCATCGAAGTATTTGCCGGCTGAAGTCGATGTCGGAGGTCTGATTCAAACCCACGCTGAAGTGGGATGGAAGGGGAAACTCGACTCTTTGAAGGAGCACCTTTCATCTGATACCTCCTTGGTATGTTGAGCTTCGAAGGTATTCTCTTGTCGCAGTTGCGGCCAGAAGAAGATTGGGATGACTCATCTTCGAGGCGATCCCAAACACTCTGCTTCCAGGGGGCAGCAGAGGGGGTTGGATCACGTCGAATCCTCTCGAGGGCAGTAGTACCCATTGACCTCCGTTGTTCGGAGTGGATTGAATGTCGTGGAAGATCGACCCTCTCGCTTGCAGGGGGAATAGGTAGAGCGATCCCAGCCTCGGAAGCTGCTTTCTTCAGAGCATCCCTCTCAGCAGTGAGGGTGGCGTTCTGCTTCGCCAATTGGAGCAATTGGAAGTCGACTGCAGAAATTTGGTAGGTCGACGGAGGGTCTTCAGCAGGAGTGGGTGTTGTTTGCCTAATCGACTGTCGCGCGGGGTGGACGATAGGTCGATCGACAGACTTGCCACTCCCTGAACGAACCCCCATATCAGGAACAGCAATGGGCTGTCCGAAGTTGAGCCTTTGACTCATTGAACGAGTCTCAGGATGAGCTTGTTGTTGAGTGTTACTTCCTTCTGGTTGACCTTGATGTTTCGTCCTCGCCATTCAGAGAGCGAAAGGTGCAACGAGAGTGCCGTTCAGTTGTCTGATCAACCGAGAGGGCGAGGAAGTTTGACTATCAAGATCAGTTGTAGGTTCAACCGATCAAGTAGTAACGGAGAGTTGGACTTTTTGATCGGATCCCACAGACGGCGCCAAACTGTGGGGGAAAATCTTCGTGCCGACCCGAAGACTCTCGCAACACCAGTCAATTGAAGGTTCGATTTGAAGATCATTGATCGATCTGTCAATTGGAGTTGAAGTTACCTCTTTCGATATGTAAACAGAGAGGCAATCAGAGAGAGTTTGACACAAGAGATGTGATCTCGGAGTTCAGCCGAAGCCTACGTCTCCGTGCTATAGGGAGCAACCCGAATTCACTAACACTTATGTTGAAGTGATCTCGACAGGCCGAGTATCACTGAAAACTCTAATCTCTTCGAGAGAAAAAGAAGATCAAAGAGAGGTGGAAGATGGGAAGTTGGAAATCCCAGAGCTCTGGTTTTTTAGAACTGAGAGTTCGATCTCAGATTCGATCCTTTTACATTCGAAGGCTCTGCTATTTATAGGATTCCCGGGGAGGAATTCCGGGGCAAATGGCGGTTTTTGCTGTCGTATCTGGGGATCCTCCAGGTAAAGCTGGTGGGCTCCGCTGCCATCTTCTGGGGGTTTCTACAGGCTCGTGGGCCTGTCGGACAGGGCCGATGGGTCCCGCGGTGGCCCTCGTGGGCCCACCAGGCAGGGCCGGTGGGTCCCGTGGTAGTCTTCGTGGGCCCACCAGGCAGGGCCGGTGGGTCCCGTGGTAGTCTTCGTGGTCCCACCAGGCAGGGCTGGTGGGTCCCGTGGTAGTCTTCGTGGGTCCACCAAGCAGGGCCGGTGGGTCCCGTGGTAGTCTTCGTGGGCCCACCAGGCAGGGCCGATGGGTCCCGCGGTAGTTGGTATACTTCTGCCAAAATTTGCACCCACAATGATCCATTCTAATTCATTCGTACGATCCATTCTAATTCATATGCACAAAGGTATCCATTCTAATCCATTCGTAGGATCCATTCTAATCCATTCGTACGATCCATTCTAATTCATTCGTACGATCCATTCTAATTCATTCGCGCGAATGTATCCATTCTAATCCATTCGTTTGATCCATTCTAATCCATTCGTACGATCCATTCTAATTCATTCGCATGAATGTAACCATTCTAATTCATTCATTTGATCCATTCTAATTCATTCGTACGATCCATTCTAATTCATTCGTCCGATCCATTTTAATTCATTCGCACGAATGTATCCATTCTAATTCATTCGTACGATCCATTCTAATTCATTCGTACGATCCATTCTAATTCATTCGTAAGATCCATTCTAATTCATTCGTACGATCCATTCTAATTCATTCGTACGATCCATTCTAATTCATTCGCACGAATATATCCATTCTAGTTCATTCGTACGATCCATTCTAATTCATTCGTAAGATCCATTATAATTCATTCGTACGATCCATTCTAATTCATTCGTAAGATCCATTCTAATTCATTCGTACGATCCATTCTAATTCATTCGTACGATCCATTCTAATTCATTCGCACGAATGTATCCATTCTAGTTCATTCGTACGATCCATTCTAATTCATTCGTACGATCCATTCTAATTCATTCGCACGATCCATTCTAATTCATTCGTACGATCCATTCTGATTCATTCATACGATCCATTCTAATTCATTCGTACGATCCATTCTAATTTATTCGCACAAAGGTATCCATTCTAATTCATTCGTACGATCCATTCTAATTCATTCGCACGATCCATTCTAATTCATTCGTACGATCCATTCTAATTCTTTCACACGATCCATTCTAATTCATTCGTATGATCCATTCTAATTCATTCGCACGATCCATTCTAATTCATGCATACGATCCATTCTAATTCATTCATACGATCCATTCTAATTCATTCGTACGATCCATTCTAATTCATTCGCACGATCCATTCTAATTCATTCATACAATCCATTCTAATTCTTTCACACGAACTATTCTAATTCATTCGTAGGATCCATTCTAATTCATTAGTACAATCTATTCTATTTCATTCGTACGATCCATTCTTACTCATTCGTATGATCCATTCTACTTCATTCGAACGAATGTATCTATTCTAATTTATTCGTACGATCCATTCTAATTCATTCGTACGATCCATTCTAATTCATTCATATGATCCATTCTAATTCATTCGTATGATATATTCTTATTCATTCGCACGATCCAGTCTAATTGATTCGCACGATCCATTCTAATTCATTCGCACGAATGTATCCATTCTAATTCATTCGTACGATCCATTCTAATTCATTAATATGATCCATTCTAATTCATTCGTACGATCCATTCGAATTCATTCGTAGGATCCATTCTAATTCATTCGTACAATCTATTCTATTTCATTCGTACGATCCATTCTTACTCATTCGTATGATCCATTCTAATTCATTCGAACGAATGTATCCATTCTAATTTATTCGTACGATCCATTCTAATTCATTCGTACGATCCATTCTAATTCATTCGTAAGATCCATTCTAATTCATTCGTACGATCCATTCTAAATTATTCGTACGATCCATTCTAATTCATTCGTACGATCCATTCTAATTCATTTGTACGATCCATTCTAATTCATTCATACGATCTATTCTAATTCATTCATACAATCCATTCTAATTCTTTCACACGATCCATTCTATTTCATTTGTACGATCCATTCTAATTCATTCGTACGATCCATTATAATTCTTTCACACGATCCATTCTAATTCATTCGTAGGATCCATTCTAATTCATTCGTACAATGAGTAAGAATGGATCGTACGAATGAAATAGAATGGATTGTACGAATGATTTAGAATGGATACATTCGTGCGAATGAATTAGAATGGATTGTGCGAATGAATTAGAATGGATCGTACGAATGAATTAGAATGGATCGTGTGAAAGAATTAGAATGGATTGTATGAATGAATTAGAATAGATTGTATGAATGAATTAGAATGGATCGTACGAAGGAATTAGAATGGATCGTACGAATGAATTAGAATGGATCGTACGAATGAATTAGAATGGATCGTACGAATGAATTAGAATGGATCGTGTGAAAGAATTAGAATGGATCGTACGAATGAATTAGAATGGATCGTACTAATGAATTAGAATGGATCGTGCTAATGAATTAGAATGGATCGTACCAATGAGTAAGAATGGATCGTACGAATGAAATAGAATAGATTGTGCGAATGAATTAGAATGGATCGTACGAATGAATTAGAATGGATCGTGTGAAAGAATTAGAATGGATTGTATGAATTAATTAGAATAGATCGTATGAATGAATTAGAATGGATCGTACGAATGAATTAGAATGGATCGTGCGAATGAATTAGAATGGATCGCACGAATGAATTAGAATGAATACATTCGTGCGAATGAATTAGAATGGATCGGACGAATGAATTTGAATGGATCGTACGAATTAATTAGAATGGATCAAATGAATGAATTAGAATGGATCGTACGAATGAATTAGAATGCATCGTACGAAAGAATTAGAATGGATATATTCGTGCGAATGAATTAGAATGGATCGTATGAATGAATTAGAATGGATCGTATGAGTGAATTAGAACGGATAGTACGAATGAAGTAGAATGGATCGTATGAATGAATTAGAATGGATACATTCGTGCGAATGAATTAGAATGGATCGTATGAATGAATTAGAATAGATTGTGCGAATCAATTAGAATGGATCGTACGAATGAATTAGAATGGATACATTCGTGCGAATAAATTAGAATGGATTGTATGAATGAATTAGAATGGATTGTACGAATGAATTAGAATGGATCGTACGAATGAATTAGAATAGATTGCGCGAATGAATTAGAATGGATCGTGCGAATGAAATAGAATGGATACAAATGAATTCGAATGGATCATACGAATGAATTAGAATGACGATCCATTCTTACTCATTCGTATGATCCATTCTAATTTATTCGCACGAATGTATCCATTCTAATTCATTCGTACGTCTAATTCATTCGTACGGTCCATTCTAATTCATTCGTACGGTCCATTCTTACTCATTCGTATGATCCATTATGGATACATTCGTGCGAATGAATTAGAATGGATCATACGAATGAGTAAGAATGGATCGTACGAATGAAATAGAATGGATTGTGCGAATGAATTACAATGGATCGTACGAATGAATTAGAATGGATCGTGTGAAAGAATTAGAATGGATTGTATGAATGAATTAGAATAGATCGTATGAATGAATTAGAATGGATCGTACGAATGAATTAGAATGGATCGTACGAATGAATTAGAATGGATACATTCGTGCGAATGAATTAGAATGGATACATTCGTGCGAAAGAATTAGAATAGATCGTATGAATGAATTAGAATGGATCCTATGAATGAATTAGAATGGATCGTGCGAATGAGTTAGAATGGATCGTACGAATGAATTAGAATGGATCGTGCTAATGAATTAGAATTGATCGAACGAATGAATTAGCATGGATCGTGCTAATGAATTAGAATGGAACGTACGAATGAATTAGAATGGATCGTGTGAAAGAATTAGAATGGATTGTATGAATGAATTAGAATGAATTCGTACGATCCATTCGAATTCATTTGCACGATCCATTCTAATTCATTCGTACGATCCATTCTAATTCATTCATACAATCCATTCTAATTCTTTCACACGATCCATTCTAATTCATTCGTAGGATCCTTTCTAATTCATTCGTACAATCTATTCTATTTCATTTGTACGATCCATTCTTACTCATTCGTATGATCCATTCTAATTCATTCGGACGAATGTATCCATTCTAATTTATTCGTACGATCCATTCTAATTCATTCGTACGATCCATTCTAATTCATTCGTACGATCCATTTTTACTCATTCGTATGATCCATTCTAATTCATTCGAACGATCCATTCTAATTCATTCGTACGATCGATTCTAATTCATTCGCACTATCCATTCTAATTCATTCATATGATCCATTTAATTTATTCGTTCAAATATATCCATTCTAATTCATTCGTACGATCCATTCTAATTCATTCGCACGATCCATTCTAATTCATTCGCACGAATGTATCCATTCTAATTCATTTGCACGATCCATTCTTATTCATTCCTATGATCTATTCTAATTCGTTCGTACGATCCATTCTAATTCATTCTAATTCATTCGTACGATCCATTCTACGATCCATTCTAATTCATTCGTATATTCCATTCTAATTCATTAGCACGATCCATGCTAATGAATTAGAATGGATCGTACGATCCAATCTAATTCATTCATACGATCCATTCTTACTCATTCGTATGATCCATTCTAATTCAATCGTACGATCCATTCTAATTCATTCGTACGATCCATTCTAATTCCTTCGTACGATCCATTCTAATTTATTCATACGATCCATTCTAATTCATTCGTACGATCCATTCTAATTCCTTCGTACGATCCATTCTAATTCATTCGTACAAACTATTCTAATTCATTCGTACGAATGGATACATTCGTGTGAATGAATTAGAATGGATCGTACGAATGAGTAAGAATGGATCGTACGAATGAAATAGAATGGATTGCATGAATGAATTAGAATTGATCGTACGAATGAATTAGAATGGATCGTGCGAATGAATTAGAATGGATCGTACGAATGAATTAGAATGGATCGTACGAATGAACTAGAATGGATACATTCGTGCGAATGAATTAGAATGGATCGTACGAATGAATTAGAATGGATCGTACGAATGAATTAGAATGGATCTTACGAATGAATTAGAATGGATCGTACGAATGAATTAGAATGAATCGTACGAATGAATTAGAATGGATACATTCGTGCAAATGAATTAGAATGGATCTAACGAATGAATTAGAATGGATCGTACGAATGAATTAGAATGGATCGTACGAATGGATTAGAATGGATCATACGAATGAATTAGAATGGATCGTGCGAATGAATTAGAATGGATCGAACGAATGGATTAGAATGGATCGTACAAATGAGTAAGAATGGATCGTACGAATGAATTAGAATGGATTAGAATGGATTAGAATGGATCGTACGAATGAAATAGAATAGATTGTACGAATGAATTAGAATGGATTTGTACGAATGAATTAGAATGGATACATTCGTGCGAATGAATTAGAATGGATCGTACCAATGAGTAAGAATGGATCGTACGAATGAATTAGAATGGATCGTACGAAGGAATTAGAATGGATCGTACGAATGAATTAGAATGGATCGTACGATTGAATTAGAATGGATCATACGAATGAGTAAGAGTGGATCGTATGAATGAATTAGATTGGATCGTACGATCCATTCTAATTCATTAGCATGGATCGTGCTAATGAATTAGAATGGAATATACGAATGAATTAGAATGGATCGTAGAATGGATCGTACGAATGAATTAGAATGGATCGTATGAATGAATTAGAATGGATCGTACGAATGAATTAGAATGGATCGTACGAATGAATTAGAATGGATCGTGCGAATGAATTAGAATGGATCGTACGAATGAATTAGAATAGATCGTACGAATGAATTAGAATGGATCGTACGAATGGATTAGAATGGATACATTCGAGCGAATGAATTATAATGGATCGTACGAATGAATTTGAATGGATCATACGAATGAGTAAGAATGGATCGTACGAATGAATTAGATTGGATCGTACGAATGAATTAGAATGGATCGTACGAATAAATTAGAATGTATACATTCGTCCGAATGAATTAGAATGGATCATACGAATGAGTAAGAATGGATCGTACGAATGAAATAGAATAGATCGTACGAATGAATTAGAATGGAATATACGAACGAATTAGAATGGATCGTACGAATGAATTAGAATGGATCGTATGAATGAATTAGAATGGATCGTACGAATGAATTAGAATGGATCATGTGAATGAATTCGAATGGATCGTACGATCCATTCTAATTCATTCATACAATCCATTCTAATTCATTCACACGAATGTATCCATTCTAATCCATTCGTACGATCTATCCTAATCCATTCGTACGATCCATTCTAATTCATTCGCACAAATGTATCCATTCTAATTCATTCGTATGATCCATTCTAATTCATTCATACGATCCATTCTAATTCATTCGTACGATCCATTCTAATTTATTCGTATGATCCATTCTAATTAATTCATATGATCCATTCTAATTCATTCGTACGATCCATTCTAATTCATTCGTACGATCCATTCTAATTCATTCATACGGTCCATTCTAATTCATTCGTAAGATCCATTCTAATTAATTCGTATGATCCATTCTAATTCATTCGTACGATCCATTCTAATTCATTCGCACAATCCATTCTATTTCATTCGTACGATCCATTCTTAGTCATTGGTATGATCCATTCTAATTCATTCGCACGAATGTATCCATTCTAATTCATTCGTACGAATCCATTCTAATTCATTCGTACAATCCATTCTATTTCATTCGTACGATCCATTCTTACTCATTCGTATCATCCATTCTAATTCATTCGCACGAATGTATCCATTCTAAATCATTCGTACGATCCATTCTAAATCATTCGTACAATCCATTCTATTTTATTCGTACGAACAATTCTAATTCATTCTAATTCATTCTATTTCATTCGTACGATCCGTTCTAATTCACTCATACGATCCATTCTAATTCATTCATATGATCCATTCTAATTCGTTTGCACGAATATATCCATTCTAATTCATTCGTACGATCAATTCTAATTCATTCGCACGAATGTATCCATTCTAATTCATTCGTACGATCCATTCTAATTCATTCATACGATCCATTCTAATTCATTCATACAATCCATTCTAATTCTTTCACACGATCCAATCTAATTCATTCGTAGGATCCATTCTAATTCATTCGTACAATCTATTCTATTTCATTCGTACGATCCATTCTTACTCATTCGTATGATCCATTCTAATTCATTCGCACGAATGTATCCATTCTAATTCATTCGTACGAATCCATTCTAATTCATTCGTACAATCCATTCTATTTCATTCGTACGATCCATTCTTACTCATTTGTACGATCCATTCTAATTCATTCGTACGATCCATTCTAATTCATTCGCACGATCCATTCTAATTCATTCGCACGATCCATTCTTACTCATTCGTATGATCCATTCTAATTTATTCGCACGAATGTATCCATTCTAATTCATTCGTGCGTCTAATTTATTCGTACGGTCCATTCTAATTCATTCGCACAATCCATTCTATTTCATTCGTACGATCCATTCTTCCTCATTCGTATGATCCATTATGGATACATTAGTGCGAATGAATTAGAATGGATCATACGAATAAGTAAGAATGGATCGTACGAATGAAATAGAATGGATTGTGCGAATGAATTAGAATGGATCATACGAATGAATTAGAATGGATCCTGTGAAAGAATTAGAATGGATTGTATGAATGAATTAGAATAGATCGTATGAATGAATTAGAATGGATCGTACGAATGAATTAGAATGGATCGTACGAATGAATTAGAATGGATATATTCGCGAATGAATTAGAATGGATCGTACGAATGAATTAGAATGGATCCTACGAATGAATTAGAATGGATCTTACGAATGAATTAGAATGGATCGTACGAATGAATTAGAATGGATCGTACGAATGAATTAGAATGGATACATTTGTGCGAATGAATTAGAATGGATCGTACGAATGAATTAGAATGGATCGTATGAATGAATTAGAATGGATCGTACGAATGAATTAGAATGGATCGTACGAAGGAATTAGAATGGATCGTACGAATGAATTAGAATAGTTATATTCGTGCAAATGAATTAGAATGGATCGTATGAATGTATTAGAATGGATCGTATGAGTGAATTAGAATGGATCATACGATTGAATTAGAATGGATCATACGAATGAGTAAGAATGGATCGTATGAATGAATTAGATTGGATCGTACGATCCATTCTAATTCATTAGCATGGATCGTGCTAATGAATTAGAATGGAATATACGAATGAATTAGAATGGATCGTAGAATGGATCGTACGAATGAATTTGAATGGATACATTTGTGCGAATGAATCTAAATGGATTGTCTAAATGAATTAGAATGGATCGTACGAATGAATTAGAATGGATCATACGAATTAATTAGAATGGATCATACGAATGAATTAGAATGGTTATATTCGTGCGAATGAATTAGAATGGATCGTACGAATGAATTAGAATGGATATATTCGTGCAAATGAATTAGAATGGATCGTACGAATGAATTAGAATGGATCATACGAATTAATTACAATGGATCTTACGAATGAATTAGAATGGATCGTACGAATGAATTAGAATGGATCGTACGAATGAATTAGAATGGATCGTGCGAATGAAATAGAATGGATCGTACGAATGAATTAGAATAGATCGTACGAATGAATTAGAATGGATCGTACGAATGGATTAGAATGGATACATTCGAGCGAATGAATTAGAATGGATCGTACGAATGAATTAGAATGGATCATACGAATGAGTAAGAATGGATCATACGAATGAATTAGATTGGATCGTACGAATGAATTAGAATGGATCGTACGAATAAATTAGAATGGATACATTCGTCCGAATGAATTAGAATGGATCATACGAATGAGTAAGAATGGATCGTACGAATGAAATAGAATAGATCGTACGAATGAATTAGAATGGAATATACGAACGAATTAGAATGGATCGTACGAATGAATTAGAATGGATCGTATGAATGAATTAGAATGGATCGTACGAATGAATTAGAATGGATCATGTGAATGAATTCGAATGGATCGTACGATCCATTCTAATTCATTCATACAATCCATTCTAATTCATTCGCACGAATGTATCCATTCTAATCCATTCGTACGATCCATCCTAATCCATTCGTACGATCCATTCTAATTCATTCGCACAAATGTATCCATTCTAATTCATTCGTACGATCCATTGTAATTCATTCGTACAATCCATTCTAATTCATTCGTACGATCCATTCTAATTCATTCGTATGATCCATTCTAATTAATTCGTATGATCCATTCTAATTCATTCGTACGATCCATTCTAATTCATTCATACGATCCATTCTAATTCATTCATACGATCCATTCTAATTCATTCGTAAGATCCATTCTAATTAATTCGTATGATCCATTCTAATTCATTCGTACGATCCATTCTAATTCATTCGCACAATCCATTCTATTTCATTCGTACGATCCATTCTTACTCATTGGTACGATCCATTCTAATTCATTCGCACGAATGTATCCATTCTAATTCATTCGTACGAATCCATTCTAATTCATTCGTACAATCCATTCTATCTCATTCGTACGATCCATTCTTACTCATTCGTATGATCCATTCTAATTCATTCGCACGAATGTATCTATTCTAAATCATTCGTACGATCCATTCTAAATCATTCGTACAATCCATTCTATTTCATTCGTACGAATAATTCTAATTCATTCTAATTCATTCTATTTCATTCGTACGATCCGTTCTAATTCACTCATACGATCCATTCTAATTCATTCATATGATCCATTCTAATTCGTTTGCACGAATATATCCATTCTAATTCATTCGTACGATCAATTCTAATTCATTCGCACGAATGTATCCAATCTAATTCATTCGTACGATCCATTCTAATTCATTCATACGATCCATTCTAATTCATTCATACAATCCATTCTAATTCTTTCACACGATCCAATCTAATTCATTCGTAGGATCCATTCTAATTCATTCGTACAATCTATTCTATTTCATTCGTACGATCCATTCTTACTCATTCGTATGATCCATTCTAATTCATTCGCACGAATGTATCCATTCTAATTCATTCGTACGAATCCATTCTAATTCATTCGTACAATCCATTCTATTTCATTCGTACGATCCATTCTTACTCATTTGTACGATCCATTCTAATTCATTCGTACGATCCATTCTAATTCATTCGCACGATCCATTCTAATTCATTCGCACGATCCATTCTTACTCATTCGTATGATCCATTCTAATTTATTCGCACGAATGTATCCATTCTAATTCATTCGTAAGTCTAATTCATTCGTACGGTCCATTCTAATTCATTCGCACAATCCATTCTATTTCATTCGTACGATCCATTCTTACTCATTCGTATGATCCATTATGGATACATTAGTGCGAATGAATTAGAATGGATCATACGAATAAGTAAGAATGGATCGTACGAATGAAATAGAATGGATTGTGCGAATGAATTAGAATGGATCGTACGAATGAATTAGAATGGATCGTGTGAAAGAATTAGAATGGATTGTATGAATGAATTAGAATGGATCGTACGAATGAATTAGAATGGATCGTACGAATGAATTAAAATGGATATATTCGCGAATGAATTAGAATGGATCGTACGAATGAATTAGAATGGATCGTACGAATGAATTAGAATGGATCTTACGAATGAATTAGAATGGATCGTACGAATGAATTAGAATGGATCGTACGAATGAATTAGAATGGATACATTTGTGCGAATGAATTAGAATGGATCGTACGAATGAATTAAAATGGATCGTATGAATGAATTAGAATGGATCGTACGAATGAATTAGAATGGATCGTACGAAGGAATTAGAATGGATCGTACGAATGAATTAGAATAGATATATTCGTGCAAATGAATTAGAATGGATCGTATGAATGTATTAGAATGGATCGTATGAGTGAATTAGAATGGATCGTGCTAATGAATTAGAATGGATTGTATGAATGAATTAGAATGGATCATACGAATGAATTAGAATGGATCGTACGAATGAATTAGAATGGATCGTACGAATGAACTAGAATGGATACATTCGTGCGAATGAATTAGAATGGATCGTACGAATGAATTAGAATGTGTCGTGCGAATGCATTAGAATGGATCGTACGAATGAACTAGAATGGATACATTCGTGCGAATGAATTAGAATGGATCGTACGAATGAATTAGAATGGATCGTAAGAATGAATTAGAATGGATCTTACGAATGAATTAGAATGGATCGTACGAATGAATTAGAATAGATTGCGCGAATAAATTAGAATGGATCGTGCGAATGAAATAGAATGGATACAAATGAATTAGAATGAATCATACGAATGAATTAGAATGACGATCCATTCTTACTCATTCGTATGATCCATTCTAATTTATTCGCACGAATCTATCGATTCTAATTCATTCGTACGTCTAATTCATTCGTACGGTCCATTCTAATTCGTTCGCACAATCAATTCTATTTCATTCGTACAATCCATTCTTACTCATTGGTACGATCCATTCTAATTCATTCGCACGAATGTATCCATACTAATTCATTCGCACGAATCCATTCTAATTCATTCGTACGATCCATTCTAATTCATTTGCACGATCCATTCTAATTCATTCGTACGATCCATTCTAATTCATTCGCACGAATGTATCCATTCTAATTGTTTCGTAAGATCCATTCTAATTCATTCGTACGATCCATTCTAATTCATTCGTACGATCTATTCTAATTCATTCGTACGATCCATTCTAATTCATTCGTACGATCCATTCTAATTCCTTCGTACGATCCATTCTAATTCATTCGTACGATCCATTCTAATTCATTCATACAATCCATTCTAATTCTTTCACACGAATGTATCCATTCTAATTCATTCGTACGAATGAATTAGAATAGATTGCGCGAATGAATTAGAATGGATCGTGCGAATGAAATAGAATGGATACAAATGAATTAGAATGGATCATACGAATGAATTAGAATGACGATCCATTCTTACTCATTCGTATGATCCATTCTAATTTATTCGCACGAATGTATCCATTCTAATTCATTCGTACGTCTAATTCATTCGTACGGTCCATTCTAATTCATTCGCACAATCCATACTATTTCATTCGTACGATCCATTCTTACTCATTGGTACGATCCATTCTAATTCATTCGCACGAATGTATCCATTCTAATTCATTCGTACGAATCCATTCTAATTCATTCGTACGATCCATTCTAATTCATTCGCACGATCCATTCTAATTCATTCGTACGATCCATTCTAATTCATTCGCACGAATGTATCCATTCTAATTCATTCGTACGATCCATTCTAATTCGTTCGTACGATCCATTCTAATTCATTTGTACGATCTATTCTAATTCATTCGTACGATCCATTCTAATTCATTCGTACGATCCATTCTAATTCATTCGTACGATCCATTCTAATTCATTTGTACAATCCATTCTAATTCATTCGTATGATCTATTCTAATTAATTCGTATGAACCATTCTAATTAATTCGTATGATCCATTCTAATTCATTCGTATAATCCATTCAAATTCATTCGCACAATCCATTCTATTTCATTCGTACGATCCATTCTTACTCATTGGTACGATCCATTCTAATTCATTTGCATGAATGTATCCATTCTAATTTATTCGTACGAATCCATTCTAATTCATTCGTACAATCCATTCTATTTCATTCGTACGATCCATTCTTACTCATTCATATGATCCATTCTAATTCATTCGCACGAATGTATCCATTCTAAATCATTCCTACGATCCATTCTAATTCATTCGTACGATCCATTCTAAATCATTCGTACAATCCATTCTATTTCATTCGTACGATCAATTCTAATTCATTCTATTTCATTCGTACGATCCGTTCTAATTCATTCGTACAATCCATTCTATTTCATTCGTACGATCCATTCTTACTCATTCGTACGATCCATTCTAATTCATAAGTACGATCCATTCTAATTCATTCGTACGATCCATTCTAATTCATTCGCACGATCCATTCTTACTCATTCGTATGATCCATTCTAATTTATTCACACGAATGTATCCATTCTAATTCATTCGTACGTCTAATTCATTCGTACGGTCCATTCTAATTCATTCGCACAATCCATTCTATTTCATTCGGACGATCCATTCTTACTCATTCGTATGATCCATTATGGATACATTCGTGCGAATGAATTAGAATGGATCATACGAATGAGTAAGAATGGATCGTACGAATGAAATAGAATGGATTGTGCGAATGAATTAGAATGGTGTGGGGGAAAATCTTCGTGCCGACCCGAAGACTCTCGCAGCACCAGTCAATTGAAATTGAAGTTGACGTCGAAGATTGTTGTTCGATCTGTTGATTGAAGTTGAAGCCTTTGATATGTAAACAGAGATGCAATCAGAGAGATTGTTGACACAAGATGTGATCTCGGAGTTCAGCCGAAACCTACGTCTCCGTGCTATAGGGAGCAACCCGAATTCACTAACACTTATGTTAAAGTGATCTCGACAGGCCGAGTATCACTGGAAACACTCTGATCTCTTCGAAAGAAAAAAAGAAGATCAAAGAGAGGTGGAAGATGGGAAGTTGGAAATCCCAGAGCTCTGGTTTTTTAGAACTGAGAGTTCGATCCCTTTTACAATCGAAGGCTCTGCTATTTATAGAATTTCTGGGGAGGATTTCCTGGGTAAATAGCGGTCTCTACTGCCGTATCTAGGGATCCTCCAGGTAAAGCTGGAGGACCCCGCTACCGTCTCCTGGGGGGATTCCACTGGCTCTTGGGCCCACCAGGCGGGGCCGGTGGGTCCCGCTGTGGTACTCGGGGGCCCACCAGGCAGGGCCGGTGGGTCCCGCTGTTGTCTTCGGGGGGCCCACCAAGCAGGACCGGTGGGTCCCACTGTGGTACTCGAGGGCCCACCAGGCAGGGCCGGTGGGTCCCGCTGTTGTCTTCGGGGGCCCACCAGGCAGGGCCGGTGGGTCCCGCTGTTGTCTTCGGGGGTCCACCAGGCAGGGCCGGTGGGTCCCGCTGTGGTACTCGGGGGCCCACCAGGCAGGGCCGGTGGGTCCCGCTGTAGTACTCGGGGGCCCACCAGGCAGGGCCGGTGGGTCCCGCTGTTGTCTTCGGGGGCCCACCAGGCAGGGCCGGTGGGTCCCGCTGTGGTACTCGGGGGCCCACCAAGCAAGACCGGTGGGTCCCGCTGTGGTACTCGAGGGCCCACCAGGCAGGGCCGGTGGGTCCCGCTGTTGTCTTCGGGGGCCCACCAGGCAGGGCCGGTGGGTCCCGCTGTTGTCTTCGGGGGTCCACCAGGCAGGGCCGGTGGGTCCCGCTGTGGTACTCGGGGGCCCACCAGGCAGGGCCGGTGGGTCCCGCTGTTGTCTTCGGGGGCCCACCAGGCAGGGCCGGTGGGTCCCGCTGTGGTACTCGGGGGCCCACCAGGCAGGGCCGGTGGGTCCCGCTATGGTACTCGGGGGCCCACCAGGCAGGGCCGGTGGGTCCCGCTGTTGTCTTCGGGGGCCCACCAGGCAGGGCCGGTGGGTCCCGCTGTTTGTAGACTTCTTGCCAAAATTTGCACCCACTGTTACCCCCTCCAAGTTAGCTAAGAGGCCACCTTGGCTGGCTTGGATTCGTGGTGCAAAGCTAACGACCCCCTGTAACACACGCAGAGGAGCTTTGTCGAGTGTTAGCATAAAAAAGGACTGACCGGTCAATTTTGACCGACCGGTCAATTTTGACCGATCGGTCAAATTTTGACCGATCGGTCAAATTTTGACCGATCGGTCAAATTTTGACCGATCGGTCAAATTTTGACCGATCGGTCAAAATTCAACCGGTCAAGGATCGTGTGGGTGCAAATTTTGGCAAGAAGTCTGCAAACAGCGGGATCCACCGGTCCTGCCTGGTGGGCCCCCGAGGACAACAGCGGGACCCACCGGCCCTGCCTGGTGGGCCCCCGAAGACAACAACGGGACCCACCGGCCCTGCCTGGCGGGCCCTCGAAGATAACAACAGGACCCACCAGCCTTACCTGGAGGGTCCCCAGATACGATAGCAGAAACCGCCATTTACCCCGGAATTCCTTCTAGAGAATCCTATAAATAGCAGAGCCTTCGAATGTAAAAGGATCGAACTCTCAGTTCTAAAACTAGAGCTCTGGGATTTCCAACTTCCCATCTACCATCTCTCTTTGATCTTCTTCTCTCCTTCGAAGAGATCAGAGTGTTTCTAGTGATACTCGGCCTGTCGAGATCACTTCGACATAAGTGTTAGTGAATTTGGGTTGCTCCCTATAGCACGGAGACGTAGGCTTCGGCTGAACTCCGAGATCACCTCTCGTGTCTACTCTCTGATTGCATATCTCTTTCTATTGACATATCAAAAGGCTTCATCTTCAATCAACAGATCGACCAACGATCTTCAACGTCAACTTCAACTTCAATTGACTGGTGCTGCGAAAGTCTTCGGGTCGGCACGAAGATTTCCCCCCACAGTTTGGCGCCGTCTGTGGGATCCGAACAAAAAGTCAAGCTCTCCACTACTACTAGATCAGTTGAACCTACAACTGATCTTCGATAGTCAAACTTCCTCGCCTCTTCGGTTGATCAGACAACTGATCGGACGTTGGCACTCTCGTTGCACCCTTCGCTCTCTGAAATGGCGAAAACTAAGCATCAGGGTCAACCAGAAGGAAGTAACACTCAACAACAAGCTCGTCCTGAGACTCGTTCAATGAGTCAAAGGCTCAACTTCGGACAGCCCCTTGCTGTTCCTGAGATGGGGGTTCGCTCCGGGAGTGGAAGATCTATCGATCGACCTATTGCCCATCCTGCACGACAATCGGTTGGGCAAACTGCCCCCACTCCTGCTGAAGACCCTCCATCGACCTATCAGATCTCTGCGGTCGACTTCCAGCTACTCCAATTGGCGAAGCAAAATGCCACCCTCACCGCCGTAAGGGATGCTCTTAAGAAGGCAGCTTCTGAGGCTGGGATTGCTCTTCCTAACCCCTCTACAAATGAGAGGGTCGATCTTCCTCGACATTCAATTCACTCCGAACAACGGAGGTCAATGGGCACTGCTGCCCTCGAGAGGATCCGACGCGACCCAACTCCCTCTGCTGCCCCCTGGAAGCAGAGTGTGTGGGATCGCCTTGACGATGAGTCTTCCCAATCGTCTTCTGGCCGCAACTGCGACAAGAGGGCACCTTCAAAGCTCAATATACCAAGGAAGCACCAAATGAAAGGCGCTCCTTCAAAGAGTAGAGTCTCCCCTTCCATTCCACTTCAACGTGGGCTTGGATCGGACCTCCGACATAGACTTCAACCGGCCAATACTTCAGTGCCTGAGCAAGACCTTGCGATCTTGCCTCTTGACCCATCTCTAAGTCGAAGGCATGGTCATAAAGATGGGTATTCATCAGCCGGACCTCTCCATCGAAGCCTCTTCGAGTCAACATTTCCAAGGGGATGGAGAACTCCTATCCTCCCCAAATTCAACTGTATACGAGGAGACCCTACTCTCCACATCCTCGCATTCAAGCAAGCTCTAACACCACACGAGGAAGAAAACAACGTGCTATGTCGGACCTTTGCCGGGAGCCAACTTCTTCGTGCAACATTACCAGCTGAACTTGAAGCCAGAGAAGAAGCTCGACTCTCTCTACCGACTAAGGATGGGTGCTGACGAGAGTCTCCGCAGTTTCACCCGGAGATTCCGCAACGATCATGCTGCCCTCTCGGGACGACATCTGGATGATGAGGCAATCAAGCTAGCTTTCCAGAATGCTCTCCGCTTCGACCTACATATCTACAATGACTTCATTCGCAACCCTCCTCCTTCCTTGGGTTCAATGTTTGATCGAATCCAAAGAGAGATTGAGGTGGAGGATGATCAAATAGCTCGAAAGGGGTGAGAGATGAAGCGAAGGCCTGCCGATCGAGAAGCTCCAAAGTATGCTGCTCAATCTCACAATACAGAGGCAGCAGCTCCACCTGCAAATAAGCGGTCAAGGAATGATGGCCGCCGATCTCCTCCAAAGAAGACCACTTTCACTAAGTGGAATTTATCGATCGAGCAGATCCTCGATCGAATTCAACACGAGGAATTCCTCCGATGGCCGAATCCTCTGCAACCAGATACCAAAGTCACCTCTGATAAGACGGTCTACTGTGACTTTCATCAAAGCCACGGCCATTCTATCGATCAATGCCACCGGTTAAGATATCATTTGGAAGACTTGTTACATGAAGGTCATCTTCAAGAATTTGTCAAAGACAGGCAAGATCATACCAATAAACACCGGTAATGAAGAGCACAGCAGCAGCAAACTAGCTCCCAACTGGAAAGGTCCATACATTGTCGAATCGATAGGAGGCAAAGGATCTTATCGACTGATTTCGCCAAAAAGAGATAGATTTCCGTCTCTGATGTAATTTCTATGCTGAATAAAGATTGCTCTCAAACGTCTACTTATCCGTTCAAATTCTGAGTTATGAGACAGCGCAACATTCAGTTTCAAACCTTCAAGCAAATTCAAGTTGAGCCAGCTCAACCTTCAAGCAACAAGGTCGTTTAACAAGTTTAGGGCCTCGTGTTACGACACGACCCTTTACGTGCAAATGTTAAACGGTTTCGGGTTGTGAAACAGCATAACTCTCAATTTCAATCTCCAATGTCGTTTAACAAGTTTAGGGCTTCGTGTTGCGACACGACCCTTTACGTGCAAATGTTAAACGGTTTTGGGTTGTGAAACAGCACAACTCTCAATTTCAAGCTACCAGGTCGTTTAACAAAGTTTAGGGCCTCGTGTTGCGACACGACCCTTTACGTGCAAATGTTAAATGGTTTCGGGTTGTGAAACAGCACAACTCTCAATTTCAAGCTACCAAGAGCTCGTCCAAGCTCGCTCAAGAGCTCGCCAAAGCTCGCTCAAGAGCTCGCCAAAGCTCGCTCAAGAGCTCGTCCAAGCTCGTTCAGGAGCTCATCCAAGCTCGCTCAAGAGCTCGCCAAAGCTCGCTCAAGAGCTCGTCCAAGCTCGTTCAAGAGCTCGCCAAAGCTCGCTCAAGAGCTCGTCCAAGCTCGTTCAAAGAGCTCGCCAAAGCTCGCTCAAGAGCTCGCCAAAGCTCGCTCAAGAGCTCGTCCAAGCTCGTTCAGGAGCTCGCCAAAGCTCGCTCAAAGAGCTCGTCCAAGCTCGTTCAAGAGCTCGTCCAAGCTCGTTCAAGAGCTCGCCAAAGCTCGCTCAAGAGCTCGTCCAAGCTCGTTCAGGAGCTCGCCTAAGCTCGCTTAGGAGCTCGCCAAAGCTTGCTCAAGAGCTCGTCCAGGCTCGTTCAGGAGCTCGCCTAAGCTCGCTCAAGAGCTCGTCCAAGCTTGTTCAAGAGCTCGCCAAAGCTCGCTCAAGAGCTCATCCAAGCTCGTTCAGGAGCTCGCCTAAGCTCGCTCAAGAGCTCGTCCAAGCTCGTTCAAGAGCTCGCCAAAGCTCGCTCAAGAGCTCGTCCAAGCTCATTCAAAGAGCTCGCCAAAGCTCGCTCAAGAGCTCGCCAAAGCTCGCTCAAGAGCTCGTCCAAGCTCGTTCAGGAGCTCGCCAAAGCTCGCTCAAGAGCTCGTCCAAGCTCGTTCAGGAGCTCGCCTAAGCTCGCTCAAGAGCTCGTCCAAGCTCGTTCAAGAGCTCACCCAAGCTCGCTCATGAGCTCGCCAAGCTCGTTCAAGAGCTCGTCCAAGCTCGCTCAAGAGCTCGTCCAAGCTCGCTCAAGAGCTCGCCAAAGCTCGCTCAAGAGCTCGCCCAAGCTCGCTCAAGAGCTCGTCCAAGCTCGTTCAGGAGCTCGCCTAAGCTCGCTCAAGAGCTCGTCCAAGCTCGTTCAAGAGCTCGCCAAAGCTCGCTCAGGAGCTCGCCCAAGCTCGCTCAAGAGCTCGCCAAAGCTCGCTCAAGAGCTCGTCCAAGCTCGTTCAGGAGCTCGCCAAAGCTCGCTCAAGAGCTCGTCCAAGCTCGTTCAGGAACTCGCCTAAGCTCGCTCAGGAGCTCGCCCAAGCTCGCCCAAGTTCACTCAGGAGCTCGCCCGTAGCCCGCTCCGGAGCTCGCCATCAATTTTGACCGATTGGTCTATTTTTGATGCTAACATTTTGCAAGCTCCTCTGTATGTGTGACAGGGGGTCGTTAGCTTTGCACCACGAATCCAAGCCAGCCAGATGATCTCTAGCTAACTTGGAGGGGGTAACTGTGGGTGCAAATTTTGGCAAGAAGTCTGCAAACAACGGGATCCACCGGTCCTGCCTGGTGGGCCCCCGAGGACAACAGCGGGACCCACCGGCCCTGCCTGGTGGGCCCCCGAAGACAACAACGGGACCCACCGGCCCTGCCTGGCGGGCCCCCGAAGATAACAACAGGACCCACCAGCCTTACCTGGAGGATCCCCAGATACGACAGCAGAAACAGCCATTTACCCCGGAATTCCTCCCAGAGAATCCTATAAATAGCAGAGCCTTCGAATGTAAAAGGATCGAACTCTTAGTTCTAAAACTAGAGCTCTGGGATTTCCAACTTCCCATCTACCATCTCTCTTTGATCTTCTTCTCTCCTTCGAAGAGATCAGAGTGTTTCTAGTGATACTCGGCCTGTCGAGATCACTTCGACATAAGTGTTAGTGAATTTGGGTTGCTCCCTATAGCACGGAGACGTAGGCTTCGGCTGAACTCCGAGATCACCTCTCGTGTCTACTCTCTGATTGCATATCTCTTTCTATTGACATATCAAAAGGCTTCAACTTCAATCAACAGATCGACCAACGATCTTCAACGTCAACTTCAACTTCAATTGATTGGTGCTGCGAAAGTCTTCGAGTCGGCACGAAGATTTTCCCCCACAGATCGGGTGATCGGTCAAAAAACATGGTTTTTTGACCGATCCAGTAGAAATTTTTACCGATCGGTTGGTTTTGACCGATCGGTTAATTTTTGACCGATCGGTCAAATTTTGACCGATCGGTCAAATTTCGACCGATCGGTCAAAATTCAACCGGTCAAGGATCGGGTGATCGGTCAAAAAACATGGTTTTTTGACAGATCTAGTAGAAAATCGACCGATTGGTCGAATTCGACTGATCGGTCAAGTCTGACCGATCGATCAAAGTGATCGGTCAAAATTGATCGGTCAAAAGTGATCGGTCAAATTTGATCGATCAAAAGTGATCGGTCAAATTTGATCGGTCAAATTCGACCTATCGATCGAGGTGATCGGGTACAAATCGCCAATGGAAGGGGAGGGTGTGAACACCTTCATGTCTGTTTATGGCACCGAAGGGAGAAGTGGAGGACGGTATGGTATGCTCGATCAGGTAGAGATCAGATTAAGAGAGAAGATTGATGATCGGTCAAACATCCACGTTTGGCTCCAGATCTAGTGTGTTTTTCACCGATCAGATGGAAGACGATCGGGAGAATTTCGCCGATCGGGTGAATTTCACCGATCGGACAAAAAACATCCGGTCAAGAAATGGTTGATCGGCAAAATACCCATGTTTCGCTCCAGATCTAGTGTGTTTTTCGCCGATCAGATGGAAGACGATCGGGAGAATTTCGCCGATCGGGTGAATTTTACCGATCGGACAAAAAACATCCGGTCAAGAAATGGTTAATCGGCAAAATACCCATGTTTCGCTCCAGATCTAGTGTGTTTTTCGCCGATCAGATGGAAGACGATCGGGAGAATTTCGCCGATCGGGTGAATTTCACCGATCGGACAAAAAACATCCGGTCAAGAAATGGTTGATCGGCAAAATACCCATGTTTCGCTCCAGATCTAGTGTGTTTTTCGCCGATCAGATGGAAAACGAAGGGGAAGAAAGGGGTCGAGGTTCGCCGATCGGGCGAATTTGACCGATCGGTCAAATTTGACCGATCGGGCAAATTCGACTGATCGGAGCATCGATCGGGTGATTTTGCACTAAATTTGGAGAAAAAACCCTCTTTTTGACCGATCGATGAAATCTTGACCGGCTGAATTATGCCCGATCGGTCGCCGGCTGCCGATCTGAGGCGGAGTTGGCGTTGTTGGTGAAGATGGGGACGCTGCAGCTGCAGCTGCGCTTGATCGAGTGGGTTTTGTCGATGGTAGCCAAGGGCGTAGAGAGAGCTGCCACCGGATCCGCTGCTATCCCCCATTGTCGTCGTCGTCTCGGAGGTGGAAGAGATGGACTGCCGCTCCAGAGCTTGGAAGAACAGGGGAGGCCGATCCCTTCTATTAGGATATGGTGCTTTAGTGCTGGCATGATTGCACCCCTTTGGCTCAGTCAAACAGATCTGGGCCGTTGATGGATGCTTTTGGGTTTGATAGGAAATGGATGGCATTAGCCGGTTAGTTCACCGCTACACCTTTCTCCATTCAAAGGCTGATTGAGAGAGTGAGTGGAGCCACTGTGCAGTCACGGGTTTGGATGCTCAAAATCTGCACTGTGGCTGCTCTGACTTCACTGTTCAGTCACGGGCTCCCACTGCTGCCATACTCTTTTGAATGCATAAATGCTGGCCGTTGGATCAGGTCAGTGGGCTGTGATCGATCGAAATACAGAATGAGGCTCTTCACTGTGCAGTCACGGGCTCTCACCGCTGACCCACTTTTGTGAATGGATGGAGTCACGGACCCAACAGTAACTGCTACACTTTTGTGAATGAGATGAGTCACGGACCGTTGATCAGGTCAATGGGCCTGTGATTCACCGCCACGCAGAAGGCTGAATTATGGTGCACAATGCCATCGTTGCTGTGAAGGCGTTGATGCACAAATGATGGCCGTTTGATGGAGGTTTGGTGTTTGCTCTTGTTTGAGAGTTGGATTTGAACGGCAACTTGGATTCCAAGTGGGACTCTGAATGGGATTGAATGGCAACTTGGGTTCCAAGTGGGAAGTTGAGTTGGATTGAAGGGCAAGTTGGATTCCGAGTGGGATCTTTTCTCTAAAGTTGGAGACTTGGAGCAGTCCCCTGGTTTGATGTTGAGCCCTTCTGTAAAAGTGAATCCCAATCGTCGATTGCATGCTCTTGAAATGTTGTAATGGAATGACCCTGTCAGCTGTTATAACCCGCCAACAGGTATAAGTGTAATTTCCTAATCGAACTTCAATGTGGTTGCGCTTCGGAGCTCGTGGGCCTCCATGCTACGTCGAGTGCATGGACGAACAAGGGCACCTCCAGACGAAGGGCTAATCGATCGATTGCCGCTAACTGGTAACGGTCTAGGGGATCGACTTTTCTGGCTGAACTTTGCGAAAATGGCCTTGAAGTTTGATTGATCGGTGGAGACAATATGCCATTACTAGATGCTCAATTACTGTCGGGAGATCGGTGATTGATCTTCAAATGTTTTGACTACCCCCTGAACGGTTTGCCTGCAACTGTCAGCTATGTCCTCCAACTTTGCACAGCCGAGCATCAATTGTGTTCCAAAATTCTCTGTTGGGAGCCGAGGCTATGACTTAGTACTTTACTGCCAAATACTAGAATTAGGTTTGGACTTTGCCTTCGAATGCTGAGGTTCAGGCCTCAGACTTTGTCCTTGAATGGTTGATGAGTCTTCGTCTGTAAGTTGTTGGAGGATTGTTTCTCCTATCTCTCCAGTTGACAGGAGTTGGGTTGCAACATTCTCTTAACTAATTTGGAGCGTGGAGCACATGTCTTTGTATGTTGATGCTGGCTATAGAAGAGTGTAGATTCACCCCCTCATCGGTGGTGAACTTCCAGAACGTGTCTTCTTCGAGCATGAGAGCGTGTGATGCTCTCTTATGAGTGTCGAGTGGTAGAAGTCTTCTGTAGTGACTTGGTAAGTTTGAGGGATGTCCTGCCTTTGGAGCGACGTTGGTTGAATGCTGCAGAACGCGTTGGACCTTGATCTTCATGTCGAGATGTGTTGGGGCTAAGAGCTTAGTGCTTTGCTACACGTCGAGGCAACGAAGGTGCCTCGGATTATGTATCTGAGTGTTGATATTTTGTTAGCTTGAAATTGAGAGTTGTGCTGTTTCACAACCCGAAACCGTTTAACATTTGCACGTAAAGGGTCGTGTCGCAACACGAGGCCCTAAACTTGTTAAACAACCTGGTAGCTTGAAATTGAGAGTTGTGCTGTTTCACAACCCGAAACCGTTTAACATTTGCACGTAAAGGGTCGTGTCGCAACACGAGGATCTAAACTTGTTAAACGACCTGGTAGCTTGAAATTGAGAGTTGTGCTGTTTCACAACCCGAAACCGTTTAACATTTGCACGTAAAGGGTCGTGTCGCAACACGAGGCCCTAAACTTGTTAAACGACCTGGTAGCTTGAAGGTTGAGCTAGCTCAACTTGAATTTGCTTGATGATTTGAAACTGAATGTTGTGCTGTCTCATAACTCAGAATTTGAACGGACAAGTAGACGTTTGAGAGCAATCTTTATTCAGCATAGAAATTACATCAGAGACGGAGATCTATCTCTTTTTGGCGAAATCAGTCGATAAGATCCTTTGCTTGCGATAGATTCGACGGTGTAGGTTCCTTCCCAGTTGGGAGTTAGTTTGCATTCGAGTGCCAAAGCTGTCTCCTTGGGCTTCGCCAAATGCCGAGGCAGCGAGTGCGCCTCGGACTTTGCATTCGAGTGCCATGGCTATCTCCTTGGGCTTCGCCAAATGCTGAGGCAGCAGTACACCTCGGACTTTTGCCTATCACCTTGTTGTAGTCTTCAAGTGAGCCTTTTCGTTTCGAACCTCACCCCCAATGTAGGGATTGGAGGAGAGTCAGACTTGAAAGGCTTAGGATATCGATGGGAGATATCGACGATGGATTGTCTAGAAAGAGCGGTTTGTTGGATTGAAGTTGAGCTGCCGACTCATTGAGCGAGTCTCGAGTCGAAACTGATGTCGTTGTGAGTAACTTCCCTCTGGATGATCCTGATAGAGTCTTCGCCATTCAGTGAAAGCGGAGGAAGCAACCAGATCGCTCGTGTCCATTCGGTTGTCTGCTCAACCGAGGGAACTGAGAAGTTTGACTTTGAAGATCAGTTGTCTGCTCAACTGATCCGATGTTGTCATCGAGCACATTGAGCTTTTTGAACGGATCCCACAGATGGCGCCAAACTGTGGGGGAAAATCTTTGTGCCGACCCGAAGACTCTCGCAGCACCAGTCAATTGAAATTGAAGTTGACGTCGAAGATTGTTGTTCGATCTGTTGATTGAAGTAGAAGCCTTTGATATGTAAACAGAGATGCAATCAGAGAGATTGTTAACACAAGATGTGATCTCGGAGTTCAGCCGAAGCCTACGTCTCCGTGCTATAGGGAGCAACCCGAATTCACTAACACTTATGTTAAAGTGATCTCGACAGGCCGAGTATCACTGGAAACACTCTGATCTCTTCGAAAGAAAAAAAGAAGATCAAAGAGAGGTGGAAGATGGTAAGTTGGAAATCCCAGAGCTCTTGTTTTTTAGAACTGAGAGTACGATCCCTTTTACAATCGAAGGCTCTGCTATTTATAGAATTTCTGGGGAGGATTTCCTGGGTAAATAGCGGTCTCTGCTGCCGTATCTGGGGATCCTCCAGGTAAAGCTGGTGGACCCCGCTACCGTCTCCTGGGGGGATTCCACAGGCTCTTGGGCCCACCAGGCGGGGCCGGTGGGTCCCGCTGTGGTACTCGGGGGCCCACCAGGCAGGGCCGGTGGGTCCCGCTGTTGTCTTCGGGGGGCCCACCAAGCATGACCGGTGGGTCCCACTGTGGTACTCGAGGGCCCACCAGGCAGGGCCGGTGGGTCCCGCTGTTGTCTTCGGGGGCCCACCAGGCAGGGCCGGTGGGTCCCGCTGTTGTCTTCTGGGGTCCACCAGGCAGGGCCGGTGGGTCCCGCTGTGGTACTCGGGGGCCCACCAGGCAGGGCCGGTGGGTCCCGCTGTGGTACTCGGGGGCCCACCAGGCAGGGCCGGTGGGTCCCACTGTTGTCTTCGGGGGCCCACCAGGCAGGGCCGGTGGGTCCCGCTGTGGTACTCGGGGGCCCACCAAGCAGGACCGGTGGGTCCCGCTGTGGTACTCGAGGGCCCACCAGGCAGGGCCGGTGGGTCCCGCTGTTGTCTTCGGGGGCCCACCAGGCAGGGCCGGTGGGTCCCGCTGTTGTCTTCGGGGGTCCACCAGGTAGGGCCGGTGGGTCCCGCTGTGGTACTCGGGGGCCCACCAGACAGGGCCGGTGGGTCCCGCTGTGGTACTCGAGGGCCCACCACGCAGGGCCGGTGGGTCCCGCTGTTGTCTTCGGGGGCCCACCAGGCAGGGCCGGTGGGTCCCGCTGTGGTACTCGGGGGCCCACCAGGCAGGGTCGGTGGGTCCCGCTGTGGTACTCGGGGGCCCACCAGGCAGGGCCGGTGGGTCCCGCTGTTGTCTTCGGGGGCCCACCAGGCAGGGTCGGTGGGTCCCGCTGTTTGCAGACTTCTTGCCAAAATTTGCACCCACAAATGGATCGTACGAATGAATTAGAATGGATCGTGTGAAAGAATTAGAATGGATTGTATGAATGAATTAGAATAGATCGTATGAATGAATTAGAATGGATCGTACGAATGAATTAGAATGGATCGTACGAATGAATTAGAATGGATCGTACGAATGAATTAGAATGGATACATTCGCGAATGAATTAGAATGGATTGTTCAAATGAATTAGAATGGATCGTACGAATGAATTAGAATGGATCTTACGAATGAATTAGAATGGATCGTACGAATGAATATGAATGGATACATTTGTGCGAATGAATTAGAATGGATCGTACGAATGAATTAGAATGGATCGTATGAATGAATTAGAATGGATCGTACGAATGAATTAGAATGGATCGTACGAAGGAATTAGAATGGATCGTACGAATGAATTAGAATGGATATATTCGTGCAAATGAATTAGAATGGATCGTATGAATGTATTAGAATGGATCGTATGAGTGAATTAGAATGGATCATGCTAATGAATTACAATGGATTGTATGAATGAATTAGAATGGATCGTACGAATGAATTAGAATGGATCGTACAAATGAACTAGAATGGATACATTCGTGCAAATGAATTAGAATGGATCGTACGAATGAATTAGAATGGATCATGCGAATGAATTAGAATGGATCGTACGAATGAACTAGAATGGATACATTCGTGCGAATGAATTAGAATGGATCGTACGAATGAATTAGAATGGATCGTACGAATGAATTAGAATGGATCTTACGAATGAATTAGAATGGATCGTACAAATGAATTAGAACGGATCGTACGAATGAATTAGAATGGATAAATTCGTGCGAAACAATTAGAATGGATCGGACGAATGAATTAGAATGGATCGTACGAATGAATTAGAATGGATCGTACGAATGAACTAGAATGGATACATTCGTGCGAATGAATTAGAATGGATCGTACGAATGAATTAGAATGGATCGTACGAATGAATTAGAATGGATCTTACAAATGAATTAGAATGGATCGTACGAATGAATTAGAATGGATCGTACGAATGAATTAGAATGGATACATTCGTGCGAATGAATTAGAATGGATCGGACGAATGAATTAGAATAAATCATATGAATGAATTAGAATGGATCTTACGAATGGATTAGAATGGATACATTTGTGCGAATGAATTAGAATGGATCGGACGAATGAATTAGAATGGATCGTACGAATGAATTAGAATGGATCAAATGATTGAATTAGAATGGTTACATTCATGCGAATGAATTAGATGGATCGTACGAATGAATTAGAATGGATCGTATGAATGGATTAGAATGGATACATTCGAGCGAATGAATTAGAATGGATCGTACGAATGAATTAGAATAGATCGTACGAATGAATTAGAATAGATCGTACGAATGAATTAGAATGGATCGTACGAATGAATTAGAATGGATCGTGTGAAAGAATTAGAATAGATCGTACGAATGAATTAGAATGGATTGTGCGAATGAATTAGAATGGATCGTACGAATGAATTAGAATGGATCGTGCCAATGAATTAGAATTGATCGAACGAATGAATTAGCATGGATCATGCATTCGTACGATCCATTCTAATTCATTCGTAAGATCCATTCTAATTCATTCGTAGGATCCATTCTAATTCATTCGTACGATCCATTCTAATTCATTCGCACGAATATATCCATTCTAGTTCATTCGTACGATCCATTCTAATTCATTCGTACGATCCATTCTAATTCATTCATACGATCTATTCTAATTCATTCATACAATCCATTCTAATTCTTTCACACGATCCATTCTAATTCATTCGTACGATCCATTCTAATTCATTCGTACAATCCATTCTATTTCATTCGTACGATCCATTCTTACTCATTCGTATGATCCATTCTAATTCATTTGCACGAATGTATCCATAATGGATCATACGAATGAGTAAGAATGGATCGTACGAATGAAATAGAATGGATTGTGCGAATGAATTAGAATGGACCGTACGAATGAATTAGAATGGATACATTCGTGCGAATGAATTAGAATTGATCGGACGAATGAATTAGAATGGATCGTACGAATGAATTAGAATGGATCGTACGAATGAATTAGAATGGATCGTGTGAAAGAATTAGAATGGATCGTACGAATGAATTAGAATGGATTGTGCGAATGAATTAGAATGGATCGTACGAATGAATTAGAATGGATCGTGCCAATGAATTAGAATTGATCGAACGAATGAATTAGCATGGATCGTGCATTCGTACGATCCATTCTAATTCATTCGTAAGATCCATTCTAATTCATTCGTACGATCCATTCTAATTCATTTGCACGAATGTATCCATAATGGATCATACGAATGAGTAAGAATGGATCGTACGAATGAAATAGAATGGATTGTGCGAATGAATTAGAATGGACCGTACGAATGAATTAGAATGGATACATTCGTGCGAATGAATTAGAATGGATCGGACGAATGAATTAGAATGGATCGTACGAATGAATTAGAATGGATCGTACGAATGAATTAGAATGGATCGTATGAATAAATTAGAATGGATACATTCATCCGAATGAATTAGAATGGATCATACGAATGAGTAAGAATGGATCGTACGAATGAAATAGAATAGATTGTACGAATGAATTAGAATGGATCGTGCGAATGAATTAGAATGGATCGTACGAATGAATTAGAATGGGTCGTACGAATGAATTAGAATGGATCGTGCGAATGAATTAGAATGGATCATATTAATGAATTAGAATGGATCATACGAATGAATTAGAATGGATACATTCGTGCGAATGAATTAGAATGGATCGTGCGAATCCATTAGACTGGATCGTGCGAATGAATAAGAATGGATCATACGAATGAATTAGAATGGATTGTACGAATTAATTAGAATGGATACATTCGTGCGAATGAATTAGAATGGATTGTATGAATGAATTAGAATGGATCGTACGAATGAATTAGAGTGGATCATACGAATTAATTATAATGGATCATACGAATGAATTAGAATGGATCGTACGAATGAATTAGAATGGATCGTACGAATGAACTAGAATGGATCGTGTGGGTGCAAATTTTGGTAAGAAATCTGCAAGCAGCGGGACCCACCGGCCCTGCCTGGTGGGCCCCCGAATACCACAGCGGGACCCACCGGCCCTGCCTGGTGGGCCCCCGAAGACAACAGCGGGACCCACCGGCCCTGCCTGGTGGGCCCCTGAGTACCACAGCGGGACCCACCGGCCCTGCCTGGTGGGCCCCCGAAGACAACAGCGGGACCCATTGGCCCTGCCTGGTGGGCCCCCAAGACGGCAGCAGAGCCCACCAGCTTTACCTGGAGGATCCCCAGATACGACAGCAGAAACCGCCATTTACCCCGGAATTCCTCCCAGAGAAGCCTATAAATAGCAGAGCCTTCGAATGTAAAAGGATCCGAAAATTCTGATTTCCACTCTGAGATCTGACTTTCAGAACCAAAGCTCTGGTATTTCTAACTTCCGATCTACCATCTCTCTTTGATCTTCTTTTCTCTTTCGAAGAGATCAGGGAGCTTTCAGTGACACTCGGCCTGTCGAGGTCACTTCAACTGAAGTGTTAGTGAATTCGGGTTGCTCCCTATAGCACGGAGACGTAGGCTTCGGCTGAACTCCGAGATCACATCTCGTGTCACAATTTCTCTGATTGCATTCCTCTGTTTGCATATCAAAAGATTTCAACTCCAATTGACAGATCAATCAACGATCTTCAACTCGAACCTTCAATTGACTGGTACTGCGAGAGTCTTCGGGTCGGCACGAAGATTTTCCCCCACAGTTTGGCGCCGTCTGTGGGATTCGAACGAGAAGCCGTGTCCTCTCAATTTCGACTATTAGATCAATAGCCAAACTTCCTCGCCCCTTCGATTGCTCAAACAACTGATCGGACATCGGCAACCTCGTTGTCCCATTCGCACTCTGAATGGCGAGAACCATATACCAGGGTCAACCAGAAGAAAGTAACACTCAACATCAACCTCGCCCTGAGACTCGTTCAATGAGTCAAAGGCTCAATTTCGGGCAGCCCCTTGCTGTCCCCGAGATGGGGGTTTACTCAGGAAGCGGGAGATCAGTCGATCGACCGATCGCCCCTCATCCTCATCAATCAATTGGGCAGACTGTCCCTGCTCCTGCTGAAGATCCTCCATCAACTTACCAGATCTCTGCAATCGATTTCCAACTACTCCAACTGGCGAAACAAAACGCCACCCTCACTGCTGAGAGGGATGCTCTTAAGAGAGCAGCTTCCGAAGCTGGGATCGTTCTGCCTATCCCCTCTGCAAGTGAGAGGATCAATCTTCCACAACGTTCAATCCATTCCGAGCAACGGAGATCAAAGGGCACTGCTGCCCTCGAAAGAATTCGTCGCGATCCTACTCCCTCTGCTGCTCCCTGGAAGCAGAGTGTCTGGGATCGTCTTGAAGACGAGTCCTCCCAATCCTCCTCTGGTCGCAACTGCGACAAGAGGACACCTTCAAAGATCAACATGCCAAGGAAGCACCAAATGAAAGGCGCTCCTTCAAAGAGCAGAGTCTCCCCTTCCATTCCACTCCAACGTGGACTTGGATCGGACCTTCGACACCGACTTCAACCGGCAAATACTTCAATGCCTGAGCAAGACCTTGCGATCTTGCCTCTTGACCCGCCTCTAGGTCGAGGACACGGTCGTAGGGACGGTTACTCCTTTGCCGGGCCTCTACATCGAAGTCTCTTCGAGACCACCTTTCCAAGAGGATGGAGAACTCCTATCCTCCCCAAATTCAACTGCATCAGAGGAGATCCAAGCCTCCACATACTTGCCTTCAAGCAAGCTCTAACGCCACACGAAGAGGAAAACAACGTGCTCTGCCGCACCTTCGCGGGAAGTCTCGATGAGCCTTCGCTCGACTGGTATCACAATCTCCGAGCTGGGTCCATCACCCAGTTCGGTGTTTTGGCTAACCTCTTTGTGCAGCACTATCAACTCAATCTAAAGCTAGAGAAGAAGCTCGACTCTCTCTACCGACTGAGGATGGGTGCAGACGAGACTCTCCGCAGCTTCACGAGGAGGTTTCGCAACGAGCATGCTGCTCTCTCTGGAAGACATCTGGATGATGAAGCCATCATGTTGGCTTTCCAGAACGCTCTCCGCTTCGATCTACACATCTACAACGACTTCATCCGCAATCCCCCTCCTTCTCTGGGTGCAATGTTTGACCGAATTCAAAGAGAGATTGAGGTGGAAGACGATCAAGTCGCTCAGAAAGGGCGAGAAACTAAGAGAAGGCCTGCTGAAAGAGAAGCTCCTAAGTATGCTGCAAAGGCTCACAACGCTGAAACAGCAGCCCCTCCGGCCAACAAAAGATCAAAGAATGATGGGCGTCGATCTCCGACGAAGACCACTTTCACTGAGTGGAATTTACCAGTCGAACAGATACTCGACCGTATTCAACACGACGAGTATCTTCGGAGGCCCAATCCTCTTCAGCCAAATTCCAAATTCACAGCAGACAAAACAGTCTACTGCGACTTCCATCAAAGTCACGGCCATTCCACCGATCGGTGTTTTCGGCTGAAATTCCATCTTGAAGACCTATTGCGAGAAGGCCATCTTCAAGAGTTCGTTAGAGGCGGACACAATCAACATCGGACCTCTGCAAAGGGGAAAGAAGTGTGTTGGATACATCAAATCTCTTCTAACCGGCAACCAATTTCTGTGAAGGCCAATGTCTTTGGCATTCATGGAACCTTGCACAATCAAGCTTTGACCGGGAAAGAGGTGGATCGCCAAGTTCGACGCATCTTCCACGTTCGTTCTACTGCGAGCAAAGAAGATACCTGGATCGAGAAACCCATCGAAGGTCTTTCTTGGCCATCAATCGTCTTCAATGACACCGATCTTCAAGGAGTTCATACTCCACATCGAGACCCCCTGGTCTTGAAACTCATCATCGACGGAAGCACCGTCAATCGAATCCTCATCGACACCGGGAGCTCTATCGACATTATGTTCTCAGACTGTTTCAAACGTCTGGGACATAAGTATCAAAGCCTTGATGTCGTCCCGACTGTAATTACTGGTTTTAATGGTGAACAAAGTATCACGGTGGGCGAATCGAGATTCACCCTCGACCTCAGCCGAGAAACTCGAGTCTCGGTGAGGTTTGCAATTGTCGAAGGAGTCTCCAGCTACAACGCCATCCTCGGGCGACCATTCCTCCACCAGATCAATGCCATCTCCTCCTCTTACCATCAACTACTCAAGTTTGCAACTGGAGAAGGCATCGTCTGCATTCGAGGCGATCAGCAAGCTGGAAGGTCTTGTGAAGCTGCTGCGGCAAAGACAGATCGAAAGATTAACATTGCTCCTCCAAAGCGGCCACGAGATGAAGCTGGTCCCTCTTCTAAATAGCAATCAAAGGAGATTCCGCTGACCGAACCTCCACCAATCGAATGGGAAGCATCACCTTCAATTGAAGAAATCATCCCTATCAATATTGGCAGCGGAGATCTCCCTCGACAAACATTTATTGGTACCGGTCTTAGCGACGCAGAAGCGCAAGACATGGTATCCTTCCTCCAGTCCAATATCGACGTCTTCGCTTGGTGTTTCGAAGACATGCCTGGTATCAATCCAGATGACGCTTGTCACCGACTTGCGATCAAAGAAGAGGTGAAGCCTGTCAAGCAAAAGCCACGCACCATCCGCCCAGAGCTGCAAGTTGCTGTTCAAGAAGAAATCACCAAGCTACTCGCCGCAGGCTTCATCCGAGAAGTGGAGTATCCTACTTGGATCTCTAACATTGTGGCTGTTCCGAAGAAGAACGGAAAGGTTAGAGTCTGCATCGACTTTACCAATCTCAACAAGGCTTGTCCCAAGGATCCATTCCCCATGCCAAGGATTGATAGACTCGTCGATGCCACTGCTGGCCACGAGCTATTGTCTTTCATGGATGGGTATTCTGGATATAATCAAATTCCTCTTCACGCCGATGATCAAGAGAAGACATGTTTTGTGACTAGCCGAGGCCTTTATTGCTACAATGTCATGCCATTCGGCCTCAAAAATGCTGGTTCCACCTATCAAAGGCTAGTCACCAAAATGTTCGAAGATCAGATCGGTCGCAACGTCGAAGTCTATGTCGATGATCTCCTCACCAAGAGTTCCGTTCGGAGCAAACATCTATCTGATCTGGCTGAAACCTTCCAAGTCCTTCGAAAGTATCGAATGAAGCTCAATCCAGCCAAGTGCGCTTTCGGAGTTCAATCTGGCAAATTCCTGGGTCATCTTGTGACCAGGAGGGGTATCGAAGCCAATCCCGATCAAATTCGAGCCATCATCGATATGCCTTCACCTACAAATCGAAAAGAAGTTCAACGCCTCACTGGAAGGTTAGCAGCACTCAATCGATTCATTTCAAAATCTTCCGACAAATGCAAGCCCCTCTTCGACAAACTACGAAAGGCGGATACATCCGGCTGGAGTCCAATCTGTGAAGAGGCATTTCAAAGCATCAAGAAATATCTGATGCAAGCTCCCATCCTGACTGCTCCAATGCCAAAAGAAGACTTGTGGCTCTATCTGGCCGTGACCGATCAAGCAATCAGCGCGGTCTTAGTCAGTAGAAGAGAAGGCGTCGAACATCCAGTCTACTACATCAGCCATACTCTCCTTCCAACTGAGACTCGCTACTCAAAAACTGAGAAGGTCATCTTGGCCTTGCTCACTGCATCGCGTCGTCTTCAACCGTACTTCGTCTCCCACCAGATTACTGTCATTTCAGAACACTCACTCAAAGATATCATTGACAAAGCTGGTCGAGCTGGTCGAATGACCAAATGGGTGATCGAAATAAGTGCTCTGGGGATTCAATTCGAATCTCGCACTTCTATCAAAGGTCAAGCAATTGCTGATTTTCTAGCTGACTTTCCAGTTGAAGACCCCATCACTTGGGAAGAGGATGTCGACATGCGCTTGGAAGATGAGGATAATCCTCCGATCAATCCTGCAACAAAAATTGATCCAAGTCTTGAAGTTATTGCTGCAACTCCTCCTTGGAAGCTTTATACTGATGGAGCATCAAGTTCGATCGGTTCGGGAACTGGGATAGTCTTAATATCCCCTGAACTTGATCATCTCCAGAAGGCCACTCTCCTTGGATTTAATGCCACCAACAACGAAGCTGAATACGAAGCACTCATTTCCGGACTCGAAATGGCAGAATCCCTGGGGGTAGATCGAATCATCATCTACAGCGACTCCCAGTTGATCATAAGGCAAATCAATGGAGAGTACACAGCTCGTGAAGAAAGAATGCAACTCTACTTAGCCTTAGTACGATGTCTTCAACAACGTTTTACTACAATTGAGTTCGTTCAAATTCCAAGAGCAGAAAACCGAGAAGCAGATGCCTTAGCTAATGCTGCCTCAGTTCTGGGAGACTCGCTTGGAGGAAGGCAAATACAGATCAATTATCAAGAAGTGCCCAAGACCATCCCCGATCAACAGATCCTTACTACTACAAAAGGATCTGGGGGTGGAGATCAGCTTGAAGATTGGAGACGACCAATTCTTGACTTCTTCAAACATGGCAAAATGCCAGAAGATCCAAATCAAGCCCGAAGACTTCAAAGGAAGCTCCCTTGTTACACTATTCAAGGAGAGGATCTATACTTCAAATCTCACAATGGGATGTTGCTCAAATGCCTTGGTCCTGAGCAAGCGCAGGCAATCCTGATTGATATCCACTCTGGAGCTTGTGGAAATCATTCGGGAGGAAGATCTCTTGAAGCCAAGACGAAGCTACAAGGGTACTACTGGCCAACAATGGCAAGGGATGCTCAACAAATAGTTCAAAGATGTGAGCCATGCCAAAAACACGCTCGAGCTATCCATCTCCCTGCAGATGAGCTTCATCAACTATCTAGTCCCTGGCCATTCCATCAGTGGGGGTTAGATTTCTTAGGTCCTTTCCCTCCAACTCCGAGCAAGAAGAAGTATCTATTGCTGGCCACAGATTACTTCACCAAATGGGTTGAAGCTGTGCCCCTCTTCCGAGAGACTGACGATGAAGTGATCAAATTCATTCGGCACAACATCTTCTCAAGGTTCGGCACACCTCAAGTTCTTGTTGCTGACAATGGAGCTCAATTTGACTCAGACAAATTCCGAGTGTTCTGTCTGAACAACGGTATCAAGTTATTCTATTTAACTCCAAGGTATCCTCAATGTAATGGCCAAGCAGAAGCCTCCAACAGAGCTATTCTTGGTATACTCAAGAAGAAACTCGATGACAAGAAAGGATTATGGGAACAGGTCCTACCTGAAGTTCTTTGGGGATATCGCATAACTCTGAGAAGATCAACAGGGTTCTCACCCTTCCGTCTAACATATGGATCGGAAGCAGTACTCCCAACAGAAAATATATCAAGCACTTTGAAGACCAAAGCTGTTGAAGAAGGAGTCAATGAAGAACTTCGGATCAATGATCTAGACTTCTCCGAAGAATTACGAGATCAAGCATCACTTCGTGTGGCCAAGTACCAACAGAAGATCAAAAGAGCCTACGATGAGAAAGTCTACAAGAGACAATTCCCAGTGGGTAGTTTAGTTCTCAGAGCAGTTTTCTACAACACCAAAGAACACAGCAGTGGAAAGCTTGCTCCCAACTGGGAAGGTCCATATATCATTGAATCAGTGGGAGGCAAAGGTTCTTACAGATTGATCTCGCCAGAAGGAGATAGATTGCCTCGAGCTTGGAATTCTAGACATCTCAAGTTGTTCTATCCGTGATGTAAATTCTGTGATAAATAAAGTGCTCTTTCAAAGTGTTCAAATATGCAAGTGTTCAATTTTTCAATTCAAGTTCTGAAGCAGTTTCAAGTTATTCATATTCAAATTACCAGGTCTTTTAACAAGTTTGGGAGTTAGAGTTGCGACTCAACCCCTTACTAGCAAATGTTAAAAACTGACCACATTCAAGTTACCAAGTCTTTTAACAAGTTTGGGTGTTAGAGTTGCGACTCAACCCCTTACTGGCAAATGTTAAACTGACTTTCAAATTTCGATATTCAATTTCAATCAATTTCTACATCGTTTAACAGGTTTGGGTGCTTGAGTTGCGACTCAACCCCTCACATTCAAGTGTTAAACGAATTCAAGTCCAATTTTCAAAGTTACTATAAGTTCGGGTAATTGAGTTGCGACTCAACCCCTTACATTCAAAAGATTGCATCTATTCTAATGTTATTAAGATCATGATAGTCAAGGGCATTCAAATCAAGAGACATCCAATTTTCAAACACCAAGAAGATCTTCTATTATCAAAATATGCCAGATACAAGAGTGCGCTGTTACATTTCAAAAATTTACAAGTACAACAACGAAGAAGGAGAAAAGTCTCAAGGCTTGGCCACACTCTTCGCATGCGACTTCTCCCCTTCAGATCCAGGACGAGCTTTGCTCGCCACTGATGCCTTAGAGGATCGGACACTGGAAACATGGGCCCTGAGCGCTTCTGCCGCCTTCTCTGCTGTTTCCTTGTAAACCTTGCATTCAGACAGCGCATGCTCCAGTGCCTTCTTGGAAGTCTCCTCTCTGGCAGTGAAGACAGCGTGCTGAGTAGCAAGTTGTTGCTTCAGCTCTTGGATCTCGTTGGTGCGACCACAGGACACTTCCTCAACCTTGGAGAGTCGAGTCTTCAAGGATTCGAGCTCGTGACTCTGTGCCTCACAACGATCCTGCAGCCCCTTGATCTCCAGCTTCCCCTTGCGAAGATCCTCAATCTTGGTTTTGAGAGAGGCTTTCTTCGAAGTCAGGAGCTCTCTCAGCTCATCTCTCTCCGCGGTTACAGCCTCCAGTGCAGCAGTCAAGTGAGATATTTCAGCTAAAGCTTCTTTTGCTCCCGCCCTCATGGAGAGCTTGGTTGCGACATTCATAACTGCTGAGTTCTGCAAAAGAACAAAAGAGTTGAGTTATTCTGAAGAAAGGTACGATTCAAATGATCTATCAAGCAGATGCACCTACCAACAGGTCAAGTCTATCGAAAGCTTCATCCAGAGTAGCCCCTGGGAGGTTGATGAGTTTCCTGATCGCAGCAGTGGGGCGGTTGATGTCAACGTCACCCAAGCTTCTTATTGTTGGAGTCAATCCAGCAGGTGCACCTACAATCAACAAGAGATCAAAGTGTTAGATTATTTTCGAGCTTCAGAGACAAGACATTCAAAGCAAGTTAGTTCAATTACCCGAGGTTTCGACCTTCGGCTCTTTACCCTTCCGGCGATCAGAGCCACCCTGAGGGGTCGATTTCTCCTGAGAAGGAGTTGGCGCTGGTTGAGGTTGAGGAGCCCCATCACCCACTCAACTTCCCCTCTCCAAATGAGTAGGGGGGGAAGCATTCCTCGGAAGAGAGACTCTCTCTTCCTCTTGTGATCCGCCAGGCTGGATGAGTCCTGCCACCATGGCTTCCACCTCGTTAGCCAGAGAGCGAGAGGGGGGTGGGGGTTGCTCAACCTCCACACCCCCGCTCATTGTTGCTCCTTCAATGCGAGGAACGTCAGGGGGAATTTGATCAAGGGGCGTGGGGTTGCTTCCAACCCCACCACTCCTCGACAATTTTATTTTTAGGCGCATCGGCCTCTTCAACTCATCAAACTTGTAGGCGGGAACCACTCTTTGGCCATCGCCTTCTGCATCCATAACTCCTTCCATCTGACGGGCCTTAGCCTCGTCAATGGGAACAGGAATTGAGTCTTCCCCTGTGGCACCAACAGTGGGGGTGGGAGGAATTTCTTCCTCACCACCCCCATTCTCGCCATCTCCACCGGAGGGAGTGGAAGACAGATCATCCTCGCCATCGCCGTCCTCATCCTCGTCATCGCCACTATTGTCGTGGCTGGCATTCTCAGTCCCTTCCTCTTCTTCGTCGCTCCCCTTCTTCTCTCTTTCTTCTTCTTCTTCATTCTTCTTCCCTTCTTCTTCCTCTTCATTCTTTTTTCCTTGGTCTTCATCCTCCTTTTGCTTGATAAGGGTTTTTCGTTTCTTCTTCACCGGGCCTCTTTGGAGCACCAGCTTCTCCTCCACAGTGGGTAATCGGCGCCTTACAGTATAAATCTTCTTCTCGGCCCGAATCTTTCGAATGATCTTACCCGACTGAGGGTCCTCCTCGTAGTCCGAGTATAGAACTTCGTTATCCTCATATCTGTCCTTTGATCTGTGGAGGAGATTGGCCTTGCCATATCTCACTGGGCAGTTGGAGAATTATTTCCATGACCTGGTCCCACAGGTCAACTCAAGAAATAGGTTATCGATAGCTCCGGCCCTCTCAGAAGTCCAGGCGAAGATGCCCCCCTCACTGTACATCTTCACTGCCTCGTGCACGCTGTCTCGGGGGGTGTCGGGCACTGACATGGGTGTCCATGCACCAGAAACAGAAATAGGCCAATCTGTGTATAACTTATCAGAAGGGACTGTATCAGTTAGTGGGCGCAGCGGAGATACCCCGGTCAAGTTGTAGAATGGGCTGTCCCTCCTGAAAGCCCATCTGTAGTGGAAGAAGAAGTATCCAAGTTCGATCCGAGCATCTTCTCCTTCTGGGATGCTGGAGTAGCACGCCTTCAAGTCTTCCTGGAAATCCGATTCCACGCGGCAGAATGCGTAGATGATTCGCCAGGCGTTTCCTGTGACCTGCCCCGGGCAAAGGCCAGAAGTGTTCAGCAATCTTGCCGCAAAGGGTGGCAACGGTAAACGCAGGCCGCAGTTGAGTTGGCCGAGGGTCACAATAGTTCCCATGACCTTTTCGTTACTGGCATAGCTGGTGAAGACGGTCTTCTTATCGATACCAAAAGCCGTCTGGATGCTAGGGAGTGAAGGCTGCGCCCCCTTCCCTTCTGTGAAATAAGAGAGCAATGTTTGCCACTTCTGTCTTTTCGTATCCGTGAACTCACCGCCTGTATTGTACATATACTCTATCTCCTCTGTAAGAGGCATGAGCGGACCCAGAACAGATTTTACTTTAGGGATGAACTCTGGCCTTGATGGCGCTGAGGCAAACCCTACTCCTTGGTGCCGCTTGCCCAGTTGGCCAAGTTCGGCAAGTGCGGCCTTACCTTTGCCACGACCCCTAGGAGGAGATGGAACCTCAACAATTTCCTTCCCCTTTCTCTTCGAGGGAACCGTACCGGACTTCTTCGAACTACCAGAGGAAGCCATTCGACCGATCAAACAAGAACAGATCAGAAATCAGGAGAGCAAGAGTCTGGACTTCGAAAAATTTTGGAAGCGTGAAGCAAAAATGACAGCCAGTGAAACTTTTATCCCAGGGTAAAACAAGTACGCAAATCGAGAAGACACGTGTCTTCACCATATCAAATCGCGTGTTTTTGTAGGTACACGTGGCATCTATCCGTAGCAAGCGCAAAATCAGGTGAACCGTCGGACCAGACGAAACGTCGGACCTACCGGTCCACGTGAACCAACGGTCCAAGCGAGCCACCGGTCTGCATAAACCGGACCGCCGGTTCAAAACAGGAAGGATCAAGCTCCATCAATGTTCGAAACTCTGCCAAAAGATTGAAGAGCAAAGCAGTGAACCTTCTCTGAAGGGCAGGTTCAAAACTTAAAATTGGACAAGTCCAAATTTCTACTGGATCTGGCAAAAAACCAAGGTTTTTTGCCGATCACTCGAACCTTGACCGGATTTTTTTTCACCGATCGGACAAACATGTCCGATCGGCGAAAATTATTTGATCGGTCAAATTTCTACTGCATCTGGCAAAAAACCAAGGTTTTTTGCCGATCACTCGAACCTTGACCGGATATTTTTTCACCGATCGGACAAACATGTCCGATCGGCGAAAATTATTTGATCGGTCAAATTTCTACTGGATCTGGCAAAAAACCAAGGTTTTTTGCCGATCACTCGAACCTTGACCGGATATTTTTTTCACCGATCGGACAAACATGTCCGATCGGCGAAAATTATTTGATCGGTCAAATTTCTACTGGATCTGGCAAAAAACCAAGGTTTTTTGCCGATCACTCGAACCTTGACCGGATATTTTTTCACCGATCGGACAAACATGTCCGATCGGCGAAAATTATTTGATCGGTCAAATTTCTACTGGATCTGGCAAAAAACCAAGGTTTTTTGCCGATCATTCGAACCTTGACTGGATATTTTTTCACCGATCGGACAAACATGTCCGATCGGCGAAAATTATTTGATCGGTCAAATTTTTACTGGATCTGGCAAAAAACCAAGGTTTTTTGCCGATCACTCGAACCTTGACCGGATATTTTTTCACCGATCGGACAAACATGTCCGATCGGCGAAAATTATTTGATCGGTCAAATTTCTACTGGATCTGGCAAAAAACCAAGGTTTTTTGCCGATCACTCGAAACTTGACCGGATATTTTTTCACCGATCGGACAAACATGTTCGATCGGCGAAAAATATTTGATCGGTCAAATTTCTACTGGATCTGGCAAAAAACCAAGGTTTTTTGCCGATCACTCGAACCTTGACCGGATATTTTTTCACCGATCGGACAAACATGTCCGATCGGCGAAAATTATTTGATCGGTCAAATTTCTACTGGATCTGGCAAAAAACCAAGGTTTTTTGCCGATCACTCGAACCTTGACCGGATATTTTTTTCACCGATCGGACAAACATGTCCGATCGGCGAAAATTATTTGATCGGTCAAATTTCTACTGGATCTGGCAAAAAACCAAGGTTTTTTGCTGATCACTCGAACCTTGACCGGATATTTTTTCACCGATCGGACAAACATGTCCGATCGGCGAAAATTATTTGATCGGTCAAATTTCTACTGGATTTGGCAAAAAACCAAGGTTTTTTGCCGATCATTCGAACCTTGACCGGATATTTTTTCACCGATCGGACAAACATGTCCGATCGGCGAAAATTATTTGATCGGTCAAATTTTTACTGGATCTGGCAAAAAACCAAGGTTTTTTGCCGATCACTCGAACCTTGACCGGATATTTTTTCACCGATCGGACAAACATGTCCGATCGGCGAAAATTATTTGATCGGTCAAATTTCTACTGGATCTGGCAAAAAACCAAGGTTTTTTGCCGATCACTCGAACCTTGACCGGATATTTTTTCACCGATCGGACAAACATGTCCGATCGGCGAAAATTATTTGATCGGTCAAATTTCTACTGGATCTGGCAAAAAACCAAGGTTTTTTGCCGATCACTCGAACCTTGACCGGGTATTTTTCACCGATCGGACAAACATGTCCGATCGGCGAAAATTATTTGATCGGTCAAATTTCTACTGGATCTGGCAAAAAACCGAGGTTTTTTGCCGATCACTCGATCCTTGACCGGTTGAATTTCGACCGATCGGTCAAAATTTAACCGATCAGTCAAAATTTGTCCGATCGGATAAATTTTGACCGATCAATCAAAATCTTCTGATCGGTCAAAACTTCTACTAGATCGGTCAAAAAGTCGTGTTTTTTGACCGATCATTCGATCCTTGACCGATTGAATTTTGACCGATCGGTCAAAATTTGACCGATCGGTCAAATTTGACCGATCGGTCAAAATTTGACCGATCAGTCTATTTTTTCGCTAACACTCGACAAAGCTCCTCTACGTGTGTGACAGGGGGTCGTTAGCTTTGCACCACGAATCCAAGCCAGCCAAGGTGGCCTCTTAGCTAACTTGGAGGGGGTAACTGTGGGTGCAAATTTTGGTAAGAAATCTGCAAGCAGCGGGACCCACCGGCCCTGCCTGGTGGGCCCCCGAATACCACAGCGGGACCCACCGGCCCTGCCTGGTGGGCCCCCGAAGACAACAGCGGGACCCACCGGCCCTGCCTGGTGGGCCCCCGAGTACCACAGCGGGACCCACCGGCCCTGCCTGGTGGGCCCCCGAAGACAACAGCGGGACCCACTGGCCCTGCCTGGTGGGCCCCCAAGACGGCAGCAGAGCCCACCAGCTTTACCTGGAGGATCCCCAGATACGACAGCAGAAACCGCATTTACCCCGGAATTCCTCCCAGAGAAGCCTATAAATAGCAGAGCCTTCGAATGTAAAAGGATCCGAAAATTCTGATTTCCACTCTGAGATCTGACTTTCAGAACCAGAGCTCTGGGATTTCTAACTTCCGATCTACCATCTCTCTTTGATCTTCTTTTCTCTTTCGAAGAGATCAGGGAGCTTTCAGTGACACTCGGCCTGTCGAGGTCACTTCAACTGAAGTGTTAGTGAATTCGGGTTGCTCCCTATAGCACGGAGACGTAGGCTTCGGCTGAACTCCGAGATCACATCTCGTGTCACAATTTCTCTGATTGCATTCCTCTGTTTGCATATCAAAAGATATCAACTCCAATTGACAGATCAATCAACGATCTTCAACTCGAACCTTCAATTGACTGGTGCTGCGAGAGTCTTCGGGTCGGCACGAAGATTTCCCCCCACAGATCGTACGAATGAACTAGAATGGATACATTCGTGCGAATGAATTAGAATGGATCGTACGAATGAATTAGAATGGATCGTACGATTCATTCTAATTCATTCGTACGATCCATTCTAATACATTCGTACGATTCATGCTAATTCATTCGCACGATCCATTCTAATTCATTCGTACGATCCATTCTAATTCATTCGCACAATCCATTCTAATTCATTCGTACAATCCATTCTAATTCATTCATTTGATCCATTCTAACTCATTCGGTGGATCCATTCTAATTCATTCGTACGATCCATTCTAATTCATTCCCACGATCCATTCTAATTTATTCGTACGATCCATTCTAATTCATTCATACGATCTATTCTAATTCATTCGCACGAATGTAACAATTCTAATTCAATCATACGATTCATTCTAATTCATTCGTATGAGCTATTCTAATTCATTCGTACGATCCATTCTAATTCATTCGTACGATCCATTGTAATTCATTCATACAATCCATTTAGATTCATTCGCACAAATGTATCCATTCAAATTCATTCGTACGATCCAGTCTAATTCATTCGTACCATCCATTCTAATTCATTCGCACGAATATATACATTCTAATTCTTTCGTACGATGCATTCTAATTCATTCGTACGATCCATTCTAATTCATTCGTACGATCCATTCTAATTCATTCGTACGATCCATTCTAATTCATTCGCACGAATGTATTCATTCTAATTCATTCGTACAATCCATTCTATTTCATTCGTAAGATCCATTCTTACTCATTCGTATGATCCATTCTAATTCATTCGTATGATCCATTCTAATTCATTCGTACGATCCATTCTAATTCATTTGTCCGATCCATTCTAATTCATTCGCACGATCCATTCTAATTCATTCAAACGATCCATTCTAATTCATTCATACGATCCATTCTAATTCATTCCTACAATCCATTCTAATTCATTCGCACGATACATTCTAATTCATTCATACGATCCATTCTATTCGAATGGATCATGCGATCCATTCGAATTCATTCGCACGATCCATTCTAATTCATTCATACGATCCATTCTAATTCATTCATACAATGCATTCTAATTCTTTCACCCGATCCATTCTAATTCATTCGTACGATCCATTCTAATTCATTCGTACAATACATTCTATTTCATTTGTACGATCAATTCTTACTCATTCGTATGATCCATTCTAATTCATTCGTACGATCCATTCTAATTCATTTGTACGATCCATTCTAATTCATTCGTGCAATCCATTCTATTTCATTCGTACGATCCATTCTTACTCATTCGTATGATCCATTCTAATTCATTCACACGAATGTATCCATTCTAATTCATTCATACAATCCATTCTAATTCATTCCGTACGATCCATTCTAATTCATTCGTACGATCGTACGAATGAATTTGAATGGATCGTACGAATGAATTAGAATAGATTGTGTGAATGAATTAGAATGGATCGTACGAATGAATTAGAATGGATCGTACGAATGAATTAGAATGGATCGTATGAATGAGTAAGAATGGATCGTACGAATGAATTAGAATGGATCGTACGAATGAATTAGAATGGATCGTACGAATAAGTTAGAATGGATACATTCGTCCGAATGAATTAGAATGGATCATACGAATGAGTAAGAATGGATCGTACGAATGAAATAGAATAGATTGTACGAATGAATTAGAATGGATCCTACGAATGAATTAGAATGGATCGTGTGAAAGAATTAGAATGGATTGTATGAATGAATTAGAATGGATCGTATGAATGAATTAGAATGGATCGTGTGAATGAATTCGAATGGATCGTACGAATGAGTAAGAATGGATTGTACGAATGAAATAGAATGGATCGTACGAATGAATTAGAATGGATCATACGAATAAATTAGAATGGATACATTCGTCCGAATGAATTAGAATGCATCATACGAATGAGTAAGAATGGATCGTACGAATGAAATAGAATAGATTGTACGAATGAATTAGAATGGATCCTACGAATGAATTAGAATGGATCGTGTGAAAGAATTAGAATGGATTGTATGAATGAATTAGAATGGATTGTATGAATGAATTAGAATGGATCCTGTGAATGAATTAGAATGGATCGTGCGAATGAATTAGAATGGATCGAACGAATGAATTTGAATGGATCGTGCTAATGATTTAGAATTGATCGAACGAATGAATTAGCATGGATCGTGCTAATGAATTAGAATGGAATGTACGAATGAATTAGAATGGATCGTGTGAAAGAATTAGAATGGATTGTATGAATGAATTTGAATGAATTCGTACGATCCATTCGAATTCATTCGCACGATCCATTCTAATTCATTCATACGATCCATTCTAATTCATTCATACAATCCATTCTAATTCTTTCACACGATCCATTCTAATTCATTCGTAGGATCCATTCTAATTCATTCGTACAATCTATTCTATTTCATTCGTATGATCCATTCTTACTCATTCGTATGATCCATTCTAATTCATTCGGACGAATGTATCCATTCTAATTTATTCGTATGATCCATTCTAATTCATTCGTACGATCCATTCTAATTCATTCGTACGATCCATTCTAATTCATTCGTCCGATCCATTCTAATTCATTCGCACGAATGTATCCATTCTAATTCATTCATACGATCCATTCTAATTTATTCGTAAGATCCATTCTAATTCATTCGTACGATCCATTCTAATTCATTCGTACGATCCATTCTAATTTATTCGCACGAATGTATCCATTCTAGTTCATTCGTACGATCCATTCTAATTCATTCATACAATCCATTCTAATTCATTCGCACGAATATATCCATTCTAATTCATTCGTACGATCAGTTCTAATTCATTCACAAAATCTATTCTAATTCATTCATACGATCCATTCTAATTCATTCACACGAATGTATCTATTCTAATTCATTCATACGATCCATTTTAATTCGTTCGTACGATCCATTCTAATTCGTTCGTACGATCCATTCTAATTCATTCGTACGATCCATTCTAATTCATTCGTATGATCCATTCTAATTCATTCCTACGATCTATTCTAATTCATTCGCTCGAATATATCTATTCTAATTCATTCGTTCGATCCATTCTAATTCATTCGCACGATCCATTCTAATTCATTCGTATGATCCATTCTAATCCATTCGTACGATCCATTCTAATTCATTCGTACGATCCATTCAAATTCATTCGTACGATCCATTCTAATTCATTCGCACGAATGTATCCATTCTAGTTCATTCGTACGATCCATTCTAATTCATTCGTACGATCCATTCTAATTTATTCACACGATCCATTCTAATTCATTCGTACGATCAATTCTAATTCATTCATACGATCCATTCTAATTCATTCGTACGATCCATTCTAATTCATTCATACAATCCATTCTAATTCATTCGTACGATCCATTCTAATTCACTCATACGATCCATTCTAATACATTCATACGATCCATTCTAATTCGTTTGCACGAATATATCCATTCTAATTCATTCGTACGATCCATTCTAATTCATTCGTACGATCCATTCTAATTCATTCGCACGATCCATTCTAATTCATTCGTACGATCAATTCAAATTCATTCGCACGAATGTATCCATTCTAATTCATTCATACGATCCATTCTAATTCATTCATACGATCCATTCTAATTCACTCATATGATCCATTCTAATACATTCATACGATCCATTCTAATTCATTTGCACGAATATATCCATTCTAATTCATTCGTACGATCCATTCTAATTCATTCGTACGATCCATTCTAATTCCTTCGTACGATCCATTCTAATTCATTCATACGATCCATTCTAATTCATTCGTACAATCTATTCTAATTCATTCGTACAAATGGATACATTCGTGTGAATGAATTAGAATCGATCGTACGAATGAGTAAGAATGGATCGTACGAATGAAATAGAATGGATTGCACGAATGAATTAGAATGGATCGTACGAATGAATTAGAATGGATCTTGTGAAAGAATTAGAATGGATTGTATGAATGAATTAGAATGGATCGTACGAAGGAATTAGAATGGACACATTTATGCGAATGAATTAGAATGGATCGTACGAATGAATTAGAATGGATCGTATGAATGAATTAGAATGGATCGTACGAATGAATGAGATTGGATCGTGTGAATGAATTAGAATGGATCGTACGAATGAATTAGAATGGATCGTACGAATGAACTAGAATGGATACATTCGTGCGAATGAATTAGAATGGATTGTATGAATGAATTAGAATGGATCGTACGAATGAATTAGAATGGATCGTATGAGTGAATTAGAATAGATACGAAGGAATTAGAATGGATCGTACGAAGGAATTAGAATGGGTCATACGAATGAAATAGAATGGATCGTACGAAGGAATTAGAATGGATCGTACGAAGGAATTAGAACGGATCGTACGAAGGAATTAGAATGGATCGTACGAATGAATTAGAATGGATATATTCGTGCAAATGAATTAGAATGGATCGTATGAATGAATTCGAATTGATCGTATGAGTGAATTAGAATGGATACATTCGTGCGAATGAATTAGAATGGTTCGTATGAATGAATTAGAATAGATTGTGCGAATGAATTAGAATGGATCGTACGAATGAATTAGAATGGATCCTACGAATGAATTAGAATGGATCGTGTGAAAGAATTAGAATGGATTGTATGAATGAATTAGAGTGGATCGTATGAATGAATTAGAATGGATCGTGCGAATGAATTCGAATGGATCGTACGAATTCATTCTAATTCATTCATACAATCCATTCTAATTCTTTCACACGATCTATTCTAATTCATTCGTAGGATCCATTATAATTCATTCGTACAATCTATTCTATTTCATTCGTACGATCCATTCTTTCTCATTCGTATGATCCATTCTAATTCATTCGGACGAATGTATCCATTCTAATTTATTCGTACGATCCATTCTAATTCATTCGTCCGATCCATTCTAATTCATTCGTCCGATCCATTCTAATTCATTCGCACGAATGTATCCATTCTAATTCATTCGTACGGTCCATTCTAATTCATTCGCACAATCCATTCTAATTCTTTCACACGATCCATTCTAATTCAATCGGACGAATGTATCCATTCTAGTTCATTCATACGATCCATTCTAATTCATTCGTACGATCCATTCTAATCCATTCGTACAATCCATTCTAATTCATTCATACGATCCATTCTAATTCATTCATACAATCCATTCTAATTCTTTCACACGATCCATTCTAATTCATTCGTAGGATCCATTCTAATTTATTCGTACAATCTATTCTATTTCATTCGTACGATCCATTCTTACTCATTCGTATGATCAATTCTAATTCATTCGGACGAATATATCCATTCTAATTTATTCGTACGATCCATTCTAATTCATTCGTACGATCCATTCTAATTCATTCGTACGATCCATTCTTACTCATTTGTATGATCCATTCTAATTCATTCGTACGATCCATTCTAATTCATTCGTACGATCGATTCTAATTCATTCGCACTATCCATTCTAATTCATTCGTACGATCCATTCTAATTCATTCGTATGATCCATTCTAATTTATTCGTTCAAATATATCCATTCTAATTCATTCCGTACGATCCATTCAAATTCATTCGTACGATCCATTCTAATTCATTCGTACGAATGTATCCATTCTAATTCATTCGTACGATCCATTATAATTCATTCGTAAGATCCATTCTAATTCATTCGTACGATCCATTCTAATTCATTCGCACGAATGTATCCATTCTAGTTCATTCGTATGATCCATTCTAATTCATTCGTACGATCCATTCTAATTCATTCGCACGATCCATTCTAATTCATTCGTATGATCAATTCTAATTCATTCGCACGAATGTATCCATTCTAATTCATTCGTACGATCCATTCTAATTCATTCATACGATCCATTCTAATTCATTCACACGATCCATTCTAATTCATTCGTAGGATCCATTCTAATTCATTCGTACAATCTATTCTATTTCATTCGTACGATCCATTCTTGCTCATTCGTATGATCCATTTTAATTCATTCGGACGAATGTATCCATTCTAATTTATTCGTACGATCCATTCTAATTCATTCGTACGATCCATTCTAATTCATTCGTACGATCCATTCTAATTCATTCATCCGATCCATTCTAATTCATTCGCACGAATGTATCCATTCTAATTCATTCGTACGATCCATTCTAATTCATTCGTACGATCCATTCTAATTCATTCGTAAGATCCATTCTAATTCATTCGTACGATCCATTCGTCCGATCCATTCTAATTCATTCGCACGATCTATTCTAATTCATTCACTCATTTGATCCATTGTAATTCATTCGTACGATCCATTCTAATTCATTCGTCCGATCCATTCTTACTCATTCGTATGATCAATTCTAATTCATTCTCAAGAATGTATCCATTCTAATTCATTCGTACGATCCTGAATTAGAATGGATCGTACGAATGAATTAGAATGGATACCTTTGTGCATATGAATTAGAATGGATCGTACGAATGAATTAGAATGGATACATTCGTGCGAATGAATTAGAATGGATTGTGCGAATGAATAAGAACAGATCGTGCGAATGAATTAGAATGGATCGTACGAATGAATTAGAATGGATCGTATGTACGAATGAATTAGAATGGATACATTCGTGCGAATGAATTAGAATGGATCATACGAATGAATTAGAATGGATCGTGCGAATGAATTAGAATGGATCGTACGAATGAATTAGAATGGATCGTACGAATGAACTAGAATGGATACATTCGTGCGAATGAATTAGAATGGATCGTACGAATGAATTAGAATGGATCGTACTAATGAATTAGAATGGATCTTACGAATGAATTAGAATGGATCGTACGAATTAATTAGAATGGATCGTATGAATGGTTTAGAATGGATACATTCATGCGAACGAATTAGAATGGATCGGACGAATGAATTAGAATGGATCGTACGAATGAATTAGAATGGATCAAATGAATGAATTAGAATGGTTACATTCATGCGAATAAATTAGAATGGATCGTACGAATGGATTAGAATGGATCGTACGAATGGATTAGAATGGATACATTCGTGCGAATGAATAAGAATGGATCATACGAATGAGTAAGAATGGATCGTACGAATGAAATAGAATGGATTGTATGAATGAATTAGAATGGATCGTGCGAATGAATTTGAATGGATCGTACGAATGAATTAGAATGGATCGTGCTAATGAATTAGAATTGATCGTACGAATGAAATAGAATGGATTGTACGAATGATTTAGAATTGATCGTACGAATTAATTAAAATGGATCGTACGAATGATTTAGAATGGATACATTCGTGCGAATGAATTAGAATAGATCATACGAATGAGTAAGAATGGATCGTACGAATGAAATAGAATGGATTGTACGAATGAATTAGAATGGATTCGTACGAATGAATTAGAATGGATACATTCATGCGAATGAATTAGAATGGATCGTACCAATGAGTAAGAATGGATCGTACGAATGAAATAGAATGGATTGTGCGAATGAATTAGAATGGATCGTACGAATGAATTAGAATGGATCGTGTGAAAGAATTAGAATGGATCGTATGAATGAATTAGAATAGATCGTATGAATGAATTAGAACGGATCATACGAATGAATTAGAATGGATCGTACGAATGAATTAGAATGGATCGTACGAATGAATTAGAATGGATACATTCGTGCGAATGAATTAGAATGGATACATTCGTGCGAAAGAATTAGAATAGATCGTCTGAATGAATTAGAATGGATCCTATGAATGAATTAGAATGGATCGTGCGAATGAATTAGAATGGATCGTACGAATGAATTAGAATGGATCGTGCTAATGAATTAGAATTGATCGAACGAATGAATTAGCATGGATCGTGCTAATGAATTAGAATGGAACGTACGAATGAATTAGAATGGATCGTGTGAAAGAATTAGAATGGATTGTATGAATGAAATAGAATGGATCGTAGGAATGAATTAGAATGGATCGTGTGAAAGAATTAGAATGGATTGTATGAATGAATTAGAATAGATTGTATGAATGAATTAGAATGGATCGTACGAAGGAATTAGAATGGATCGTACAAATGAATTAGAATGGATCATACGAATGAATTAGAATAGATCGTACGAATGAATTAGAATGGATCGTACGAATGAATTAAAATGGATCGTGTGAAAGAATTAGAATGGATCGTACGAATGAATTAAAATGGATCGTGCGAATGAATTAGAATGGATCGTACGAATGAATTAGAATGGATCGTGCTGATGAATTAGAATTAATCGAACGAATGAATTAGCATGGATCGTGCATTCGTACGATCCATTCTAATTCATTCGTAAGATCCATTCTAATTCATTCGTACGATCCATTCTAATTCATTCGTACGATCCATTCTAATTCATTCGCACGAATATATCCATTCTAGTTCATTCGTACGATCCATTCTAATTCATTCGTACGATCCATTCTAATTCATTCATACGATCTATTCTAATTCATTCATACAATCCATTCTAATTCTTTCGCACGATCCATTCTAATTCATTTGTATGATCCATTCTAATTCATTCGTACGATCCATTCTAATTCATTTGTACGATCCATTCTAATTCATTCGTACAATCCATTCTATTTCATTCGTACGATCTATTCATTCGTACGATCCATTCTTACTCATTCGTACGATCCATTCTAATTCATTCGTCCGATCCATTCTAATTCATTCGCACGAATGTATCCATTCTAATTCATTTGCACGATCCAGTCTAATTCATTCCTATGATCTATTCTAATTCATTCGTACGATCCATTCTAATTCATTCAAATTCATTCGTACGATCCATTCTACGATCCATTCTAATTCATTCATACGATCCATTCTAATTCATATGCACAATGGTATCCATTCTAATCCATTCGTAGGATCCATTCTAATCCATTCGTACGATCCATTCTAATTCATTCGTACGATCCATTCTAATTAATTCGTACGATCCATTCTAATTCCTTCGTACGATCCATTCTAATTCATTCGTACGATCTATTCTATGTCATTCGTACGATCCATTCTTACTCATTCGTATGATCTATTCTAATTCATTTGTCCGATCCATTCTAATTCATTCGCACGAATGTATCCATTCTAATTCATTTGTTCGATCAATTCTAATTCATTAGCACGATCCATTCTAATTCATTCGTACGATCCATTCTAATTCATTCGCACGATCCATTCTAATTCATTCATAGGATCCATTCTAACTCATTCGTACGATCCATTCTAATTCATTCGCACGATCCATTCTAATTCATTCTTACAATCCATTCTAATTCATTCGCACGATCCATTCTAATTCACTCATACGATCCATTCTAATACATTCATACGATCCATTCTAATTCATTTGCATGAATATATCCATTCTAATTCATTCATACGATCCATTCTAATTCATTCGCACGAATGTATCCATTCTAATTCATTCATACGATTCATTCTAATTCATTCGTATGAGCTATTCTAATTCATTCGTACGATCCATTCTAATTCATTCGTACGATCCATTGTAATTCATTCATACAATCCATTTAGATTCATTCGCACAAATGTATCTATTCAAATTCATTCGTACGATCCATTATAATTCCTTCGTACGATCCATTCTAATTCATTCGTATGAATGTATCCATTCTAATTCATTCGTACGATCCATTCTAATTCATTCGTAAGATCCATTCTAATTCATTCGTACGATCCATTCTAATTCATTCGTACGATCCATTCTAATTTATTCGCACGAATGTATCCATTCTAGTTCATTCGTACGATCCATTCTAATTCATTCGTACGATCCATTCTAGTTAATTCGCACGATCCATTCTAATTCATTCGTACGATCAATTCTAATTCATTCGCACGAATGTATCCATTCTAATTCATTTGTACTATCCATTCTAATTCATTCATACGATCCATTCTAATTCATTCATACAATCCATTCTAATTCTTTCACACGATCCATTCTAATTCATTCGTAGGATCCATTCTAATTCATTCGTACAATGAGTAAGAATGGATCGTACGAATGAAATATAATGGATTGTACGAATGATTTAGAATGGATACATTCGTGCGAATGAATTAGAATGGATTGTGCGAATGAATTAGAATGGATCGTACGAATGAATTAGAATGGATCGTGTGAAAGAATTAGAATGGATTGTATGAATGAATTAGAATAGATTGTATGAATGAATTAGAATGGATCGTACGAAGGAATTAGAATGGATCGTATGAATGAATTAGAATGGATAGTACAAATGAATTAGAATGGATACATTCGTGCGAATGAATTAGAATTGATCGTACGAATGAATTAGAATGGATCGTACGAAGGAATTAGAATGGATCGTATGAATGAATTAGAATGGATAGTACAAATGAATTAGAATGGATACATTCGTGCGAATGAATTAGAATTGATCGTACGAATGAATTAGAATGGATCGTACGAATGAATTAGAATGGATCGTACGAATGAATTAGAATTGATCGTATGAATGAATTAGAATGGATTGTACGAATGAATTAGAATAGATCGTACGAATGAATTAGAATGGATCGTACGAATGAATTAGAATGGATCGTGTGAAAGAATTAGAATGGATCGTACGAATGAATTAGAATGGATTGTGCGAATGAATTAGAATGGATCGTACGAATGAATTAGAATGGATCGTGCTAATGAATTAGAATTGATCGAACGAATGAATTAGCATGGATCGTGCATTCGTACGATCCATTCTAATTCATTAGATCCATTCTAATTCATTCGTATGATCCATTCTAATTCATTCGTACGATCCATTCTAATTCATTCGCACGAATGTATCCATTCTAGTTCATTCGTACGATCCATTCTAATTCATTCGTACGATCCATTCTAATTCATTCGCACAATCCATTCTAATTCATTCGTACGATCCATTCTAATTCCTTCACACGATCCATTCTAATTCATTCGTACGATCTATTCTAATTCATTCGTACGATCCATTCTAATTCATTCATACGATCCATTCTAATTCCTTCGTACGATCCATTCTAATTCATTCATACGATCCATTCTAATTCTTTCACACGATCCATTCTAATTCATTCGTACGATCCATTCTAATTCATTCGTGCAATCCATTCTATTTCATTCGTACGATCCATTCTTACTCATTCATACGATCCATTCTAATTTATTCACACGAATGTCTCCATTCGTACGAATGAATTAGAATAGATTGTACGAATGAATTAGAATGGATCGTACGAATGAATTAGAATGGATCTTACTAAGGAATTAGAATGGATCGTACGAATGAATTAGAATGGATCGTACGAATGAATTAGAATAGATCGTACGAATGAATTAGAATGGATCGTACGAAGGAATTAGAATGGATCGTACGAATGAAGTAGACTGGATCGTATGAATGAATTTGAATGGATACATTTGTGCGAATGAATCTAAATGGATTGTATGAATGAATTACAATGGATCGTACGAATGAATTAGAATGGATCGTACGAATGAATTAAAAAAGCTCATACGAATGAATTAGAATGAATCGTATGAATGAATTAGAATGGTTACATTCGTGCGAATGAATTAGAATAGATCGTACGAATGAATTATAATGGATCGTACGAATAAATTAGAATGGATCGTGGGAATGAATTAGAATGGATCGTACGAATGAATTAGAATGGATCCACCGAATGAGTTAGAATGGATCTTACGAATGAATTAGAATGGATTGTACGAATGAATTAGAATGGATTGTGCGAATGAATTAGAATGGATCGTATGAATGAATAAGAATGGATCATACGAATGAGGTAGAATGGATCGTGCGAATGAATTAGCATGAATCGTATGAATGTATTAGAATGGATCGTACGAATGAATTAGAATGAATCGTACGATCCATTCTAATTCAATCGTCCGATCCATTCTAATTCATTCGCATGAATGTATCCATTCTAATTCATTCGTACAATCCATTCTATTTCATTCGTACGATCCATTCTTACTCATTCGTATGATCCATTCTAATTCATTCGTATGATCCATTCTAATTCATTCGTACGATCCATTCTAACTCATTCGCATGATCCATTCTAATTCATTCATACGATCCATTCTAATTCATTCATACAATCCATTCTAATTCATTCCTACAATCCATTCTAATTCATTCGCCCGATCCATTCTAATTCATTCATACGATCCATTCTATTCGAATGGATCATGCGATCCATTCGAATTCATTCGCACGATCCATTCTAATTCATTCATACGATCCATTCTAATTCATTCATATAATGCATTCTAATTCTTTCGCACGATCCATTCTAATTCATTCATACGATCCATTCTAATTCATTCGTACGATCCATTCTAATTCACTCATACGATCCATTCTAATACATTCATACGATTCATTCTAATTCATTTGCCTGAATATATCTATTCTAATTCATTCGTACGATCCATTCTAATTCCTTCGTACGATCCTTTCAAATTCATTCGTACGATCTATTCTAATTCATTCGTACGATCCATTCTAATTCATTCGTATGATCCATTCTAATTCCTTCGTACCATCCATTCTAATTCATTCGTACGATCCTTTCTAATTCATTCATACAATCCATTCTAATTCTTTCACACGATCCATTCTAATTCATTCGTACGATCCATTCGTACTATCCGTTCTAATTCACTCATACGATCCAATCTAATTCATTCATACGATCCATTCTAATTCATTTGCACAAAGGTATCCATTCTAATACATTCGTACGATCCATTCTAATTCATTCACACGAATGTATCCATTCGTACGAATGAATTAGAATAGATTGTACGAATGAATTAGAATGGATCATACAAATGAATTAGAATGGATCGTACGAATGAATTAGAATGGATCGTACGAATGAATTAGAATGGATCGTATGAATGAATTAGAATAGATCGTACGAATGAATTAGAACGGATCGTACGAAGGAATTAGAATGGATCGTGCGAATGAATTAGAATGGATCGTACGAATGAATTAGAATGGATCGTACGAATGAACTAGAATGGATACATTCGTGCGAATGAATTAGAATGGATCGTACGAATGAATTAGAATGGATCGTACGAATGAATTAGAATGGATCGTACGAATGGATTAGAATGGATCATACGAATGAATTAGAATGGATCGTGCGAATGAATTAGAATGGATCGAACGAATGAATTAGAATGGATATATTCGAGCGAATGAATTAGATTAGATCGTAGGAATGAATTAGAATGGATCAAACGAATGAATTAGAATGGATCGTACGAACGAATTAGAATGGATCATTTGAAAGAATTAGAATGGATCGTACGAACGAATTAGAATGGATCGTACGAATGAATTAGAATGGATACATTCGAGCGAATGAATTAGAATGGATCGTACGAATGAATTAGAATAGATCATAGGAATGAATTAGAATGGATCGTGCAAATGAATTAGAATGGATACATTCGTGCGAATGAATTAGAATGGATCGTGCGAATGAATTAGAATGGATCGTACGAATGAATTAGAATGGATATATTTAAACGAATAAATTAGAATGGATCATACGAATGAATTAGAATGGATCGTACGAATGAATTAGAATGGATAGTGCGAATGAATTAGAATGGATCGTACGAATGAATTAGAATGGATACATTTGTGCGAATGAATTAGAATTGATCATACGAATGAGTAAGAATGGATCGTACGAATGAAATAGAATGGATTATACAAATGAATTAGAATGGATACATTCGTTCGAATGAATTAGAATGGATCGTATGTACGAATGAATTAGAATGGATACATTCGTGCGAATGAATTAGAATGGATCGTACGAATGAATAAGAATGGATTGTGCGAATGAATTAGAATGGATCGTACGAATGAATTAGAATGGATCGTACGAATGAACTAGAATGGATATATTCGTGCGAATGAATTAGAATGGATCGTACGAATGAATTAGAATGGATCGTACGAATGAATTAGAATGGATCTTACGAATGAATTAGAATGGATCGTACGAATAAATTAGAATAGATCGTATGAATGGTTTAGAATGGATACATTCGTGTGAATGAATTAGAATGGATCGGATGAATGAATTAGAATGGATCGTACGAATGAATTAGAATGGATCAAATGAATGAATTAGAATGGTTACATTCATGCGAATGAATTAGAATGGATCGTACGAATAGATTAGAATGGATCGTACGAATGGATTAGAATGGATACATTCGTGCGAATGAATTAGAATGGATCATACGAATGAGTAAGAATGGATCGTACGAATGAAAGAGAATGGATTGTACGAATGAATTAGAATGGATCGTGCGAATGAATTTGAATGGATCGTACGAATGAATTAGAATGGATCGTGCTAATGAATTAGAATTGATCGTACGAATGAAATAGAATGGATTGTACGAATGATTTAGAATGCATCGTACGAATGAATTAGAATGGATCGTACGAATGATTTAGAATGGATACATTCGTGCGAATGAATTAGAATGGATCATACGAATGAGTAAGAATGGATCGTACGAATGAAATAGAATGGATAGTGTGAATGAATTAGAATGGATTCGTACGAATGAATTAGAATGGATACATTCGTGCGAATGAATTAGAATGGATCGTACCAATGAGTAAGAATGGATCGTACGAATGAAATAGAATGGATTGTGCGAATGAATTAGAATGGATCGTACGAATGAATTAGAATGGATCGTGTGAAAGAATTAGAATGGATTGTATGAATGAATTAGAATAGATCGTACGAATGAATTAGAATGGATCGTACGAATGAATTGGAATGGATCGTACGAATGAATTAGAATGGATCGTACGAATGATTTAGAATGGATACATTCGTGCGACTGAATTAGAATGGATACATTCGTGCGAAAGAATTAGAATAGATCGTATGAATGAATTAGACTGGATCCTATGAATGAATTAGAATAGATCATGCGAATGAATTAGAATGGATCGTACGAATGAATTAGAATGGATCGTGCTAATGAATTAGAATTGATCGAACGAATGAATTAGCATGGATCGTGCTAATGAATTAGAATGGAACGTACGAATGAATTAGAATGGATCGTGTGAATGAATTAGAATGGATTGTATGAATGAATTAGAATGAATACGTACGATCCATTCGAATTCATTCGCACGATCCATTCTAATTCATTCATACAATCCATTCTAATTCATTCATACAATCCCTTCTAATTCTTTCACACGATCCATTCTAATTCATTCGTAGGATCCATTCTAATTCATTTGTACAATCTATTCTATTTCATTCGTACGATCCATTCTTACTCATTCGTATGATCCATTGTAATTCATTCGGACAAATGTATCCATTCTAATTTATTCGTACGATCCATTCTAATTCATTCGTACGATCCATTCTAATTGATTCGTACGATCCATTCTAATTCATTCGTTCGATCCATTCTAATTCATTCGCACAAATGTATCCATTCTAATTCATTCGTACGATCCATTCTAATTCATTCGTACGATCCATTCTAATTCATTCGTAAGATCCATTCTAATTCATTCGTACGATTCATTCTAATTCATTCGTACGATCCATTCTAATTCAATCGCACGAATGTATCCATTCTAGTTCATTCGCACGATCCATTCTAATTCATTCATACAATCCATTCTAATTCCTTCGCACAAATGTATCCATTCTAATTCATTCGTACGATCAGTTCTAATTCATTCACAAAATCTATTCTAATTCATTCATACGATCCATTCTAATTCATTCACACTAATGTATCCATTCTAATTCATTCATACGATCCATTCTAATTCATTCGTACGATCCATTCTAATTCACTCATACGATCCATTCTAATACATTCATACGATCCATTCTAATTCATTTGCACGAATATATCCATTCTAATTCATTCGTACGATCCATTCTAATTCCTTCGTACGATCCATTCTAATTCATTCGTACGATCTATTCTAATTCATTCGTACAATCCATTCTAATTCATTCGTACGATCCATTCTAATTCCTTCGTACGATCCATTCTAATTCATTTGTACGATCCATTCTAATTCATTCATACAATCAATTATAATTCTTTCACACGATCCATTCTAATTCATTCGTACGATCCATTCTAATTCATTCGTGCAATCCATTCTATTTCATTCGTACGATCCATTCTTACTCATTCGTACGATCCATTCTAATTCATTCGTACGATCCATTCTAATTCATTCATACGATCTATTCTAATTCATTCATACAATCCATTCTAATTCTTTCACACGATCCATTCTAATTCATTCGTACGATCCATTCTAATTCTTTCGCACAATCCATTCTATTTCATTCGTACGATCCATTCTTACTCATTGGTACGATCCATTCTAATTCATTCGCATGAATGTATCCATTCTAATTCATTCGTACGAATCCATTCTAATTCATTCGTACAATCTATTCTATTTCATTCGTACGATCCATTCTTACTCATTCGTATGATCCATTCTAATTCATTCGGACGAATGTATCCATTCTAATTTATTCGTACGATCCATTCTAATTCATTCGTACGATCCATTCTAATTCATTCGTACGATCCATTCTAATTCATTCATCCGATCCATTCTAATTCATTCGCACGAATGTATCCATTCTAATTCATTCGTACGATCCATTCTAATTCATTCGTACGATCCATTCTAATTCATTTGTAAGATCCATTCTAATTCATTCGTACGATCCATTCTAATTCATTCGTACGATCCATTCAAATTCATTCGCACGAATGTATCCATTCTAGTTCATTCGTACGATCCATTCTAATTCATTCGTAGGATCCATTCTTGTGGGGGAAAATCTTCGTGCCGACCCGAAGACTCTCGCAGCACCAGTCAATTGGAGTCGAAGTTGACGTCGAAGATCGTTGGTCGATCTATTGATTGAAGTTGTTGCTTTTGATATGTTAACAGAGAAATGCAATCAGAGAGATTGTGACACAAGATGTGATCTCGGAGTTCAGCCGAAGCCTACGTCTCCGTGCTATAGGGAGCAACCCGAATTCACTAACACTTATGTCGAAGTGATCTCGACAGGCCGAGTATCACTAGAAACACTCTGATTTCTTCGAAGGAGAGAAGAAGATCAAAGAGAGATGATAGATGGGAAGTCGGAAATCCCAGAGCTTTGGTTTTTTAGAACTGAGAATTCAATCTCAGATTCGATCCTTTTACATTCGAAGACTCTGCTATTTATAGGATTTTCTGGTGGTAAACGGCGGTCTCTGCTGCTGTATCTGGGGATCCTCCAGGTAAGGCTGGTGGGCTCCGCTGCCGTCTTAGGGGGCCCACCAGGCAGGGCCGGTGGGTCCCGCTGTGGTATTCGGGGGCCCACCAGGCAGGGCTGGTGGGTCCCGCTGTAGTCTTCGGGGGCCCACCAGGCATGGCCGGTGGGTCCCGCTGTGGTACTCGGGGGCCCACCAGACAGGGCCGGTGGGGCCCGCTGTTTGCAGACTTCTTGCCAAAATTTGCACCCACAATTCTAATTCATTCGCACGATCCATTCTAATTCATTCGTACGATCCATTATAATTCATTCATACGATCCATTCTAATTCATTCGTACGATCCATTCTAATTCATTCGCACAAATGTATCCATTCTAATTCATTCGTACGATCCATTCTAATTCATTCGCACGATCCATTCTAATTCATTCGTACGATCCATTCTAATTCTTTCACACGATCCATTCTAATTCATTCGTACGATCCATTCTAATTCATTCGCACGATCCATTCTAATTCATTCGTACGAACCATTCTAATTCATTCATACGATCCATTCTAATTCATTCGTACGATCCATTCTAATTCATTCGCACAAATGTATCCATTCTAATTCATTCGTACGATCCATTCTAATTCATTCGCACGATCCATTCTAATTCATTCGTACGATCCATTCTAATTCATTCGTACGATCCATTCTAATTCATTCGTATGATCCATTTTAATTAATTCGTATGATCCATTCTAATTCATTCGTACGATCCATTCTAATTCATTCAAACAATCCATTCTAATTCATTCGCACGAATGTATCCATTCTAATTAATTCGTACGATCCATTCTAATTCATTCGTATGATCTATTCTTATTCATTCGCACGATCCAGTCTAATTGATTCGCACGATCCATTCTAATTCATTCGCACGAATGTATCCATTCTAATTCATTCGTACGATCCATTCTAATTCATTAAAATGATCCATTCTAATTCATTCGTACGATCCATTCTAATTCATATGCACAAAGGTATCCATTCTAATTCATTCGTACGAATGAATTAGAATGGATCGTATGAATGAATTAGAATATTTCGTACGAATGAATTAGAATGGATGGTATGAAGGAATTAGAATGGATCGTACGAATGAATTAGAATGGATATATTCGTGCAAAAGAATTAGAATGGATCGTATGAATGTATTAGAATGGATCGTATGAGTGAATTAGAATGGATCGTATGATTGAATTAGAATGGATCGTACGAATGAATTAGAATTGATCGTAGGAATGAATTAGAATGGATCGTGCGAATGAATTAGAATGGATCGTACGAATGAATTAGAATGGATCGTATGAATGAACTAGAATGGATACATTCGTGCGAATGAATTAGAATAGATCGTACGAATGAATTAGAATGGATCGTACGAATGAATTAGAATGGATCGGACGAATGAATTAGAATGGATCGTACGAATGAATTAGAATGGATCGTGCGAATGAATTAGAATGGATACATTCGTGCGAATGAATTAGAATGGATCGAACGAATGAATTAGAATGGATCATACGAATGAATTAGAATGGATCGTACGAATGAATTAGAATAGATCGTATGAATGAATTAGAATGGATACATTCGTGCGAATGAATTAGAATTGATCGTACGAATGAATTAGAATGGATCTTGCGAATGAATTAGAATGGATCGTACGAATGAATTAGAATGGATCGTACGAATGAACTAGAATGGATACATTCGTGCGAATGAATTAGAATGGATCATATGAATGAATTAGAATGGATCGTACGAATGAATTAGAATGGATCTTACGAATGAATTAGAATGGATCGTACGAATGAATTAGAATGGATCGTACGAATGAATTAGAATGGATACATTCGTGCGAATGAATTAGAATGGATCGGACGAATGAATTAGAATGGATCGTACGAATGAATTAGAATGGATCAAATGAATGAATTAGAATGGTTACATTCATGCGAATGAATTAGAATGGATCGTACGAATGGATTAGAATGGATCGTACGAATGGATTAGAATGGCTCGTACGAATGGATTAGAATGGATACATTCGAGCGAATGAATTAGAATGGGTCGTACGAATGGATTAGAATGGATCCTACGAATGGATACCTTTGTGCATATGAATTAGAATGGATCGTACGAATGAATTAGAATGGATCATATTAATGAATTAGAATGGATCGTACGAATGAATTAGAATGGATACATTCGTGCGCGATCCATTCTAATTCATTCGCACGAATGTATCCATTCTAATTCATTCGTACGATCCATTCTAATTCATTAATATGATCCATTCTAATTCATTCGTACGATCCATTCTAATTCAGGATCGTACGAATGAATTAGAATGGATACATTCGTGCGAATGAATTAGAATTGATCGTACGAATGAATTAGAATGGATCGTGCGAATGAATTAGAATGGATCGTACGAATGAATTAGAATGGATCGTACGAATGAACTAGAATGGATACATTCGTGGGAATGAATTAGAATGGATCGTACGAATGAATTAGAGTGGATTGTACGAATGAATAAGAATGGATCTTACAAATGAATTAGAATGGATCGTATGAATGAATTAGAATGGATCGTACGAAGAAATTAGAATGGATCGTACGAATGAATTAGAATGGATATATTCGTGCAAATGAATTAGAATGGATCGTATGAATGTATTAGAATGGATCGTACGAATGAATTAGAATGGATTCGTACGAATGAATTAGAATGGATACATTCGTGCGAATGAATTAGAATGAATCGTACCAATGAGTAAGAATGGATCGTACGAATGAAATAGAATGGATCGTACGAATGAATTAGAATGGATCGTACGGAATGAATTAGAATGGATTGTATGAATGAATTAGAATGGATCATAGAATGAATTAGAATGGATCGTACGAATGAATTAGAATGGATCGTGCGAATGAATTAGAATGGATCGTACGAATGAATTAGAATGGATCGTGCTAATGAATTAGAATGGATCGTACCAATGAGTAAGAATGGATCGTACGAATGAAATAGAATGGATTGTGCGAATGAATTAGAATGGATCGTACGAATGAATTAGAATGGATCGTGTGAAAGAATTAGAATGGATTGTATGAATGAATTAGAATAGATCGTATGAATGAATTAGAATGGATCGTACGAATGAATTAGAATGGATCGTGCGAATGAATTAGAATGGATCGTACGAATGAATTAGAATGGATACATTCGTGCGAATTAATTAGAATGGATCGGACGAATGAATTAGAATGGATCGTACGAATGAATTAGAATGGATCAAATGAATGAATTAGAATGGATCGTACGTACAAATGAATTAGAATGGATACATTCGTGCAAATGAATTAGAATGGATCGGACGAATGAATTAGAATGGATCGTACGCTCGAATGTATCCATTCTAATCCATTCGTACGATCCATTCTAATCCATTCGTACGATCCATTCTAATTCATTCGCATAAATGTAACCATTCTAATTCATTCATTTGATCCATTCTAATTCATTCGTACGATCCATTCTAATTCATTTGCACGAATGTATCCATTCTAATTCATTTGTACGATCCATTCTAATTCATTAATATGATCCATTCTAATTCATTCGTACGATCCATTCTAATTCATTTGCACAAAGGTATCCATTCTAATTCATTCGCACGAAAGAATTAGAATGGATTGTATGAAAGAATTAGAATGGATCGTGCGAATAAATTAGAATAGATCGTACGAAGGAATTATAATGGATCGTACGAAGGAATTAGAATGGATCGTACGAATGAGTAAGAATGGATCATACGAATGAATTAGAATGGATCGTACGAATAAATTAGAATGGATACATTCGTCCGAATGAATTAGAATGGATCATCTGAATGAGTAAGAATGGATCGTACGAATGAAATAGAATAGATTGCACAAATGAATTAGAATGGATCGTACGAATGAATTAGAATGGATCGTGTGAAAGAATTAGAATGGATTGTATGAATGAATTAGAATGGATCGTACGAATGAATTAGAATGGATCGTACGAAGGAATTAGAATGGATCGTACGAATGAATTAGAATGGATCGTACGAATGAATTAGAATAGATCGTACGAATGAATTAGAATGGATCGTACGAAGGAATTAGAATGGATCGTACGAATGAATTAGAATAGATATATTCGTGTAAATGAATTATAATGGATCGCATGAATGTATTAGAATGGATCGTATGAGTGAATTAGAATGAATCGTACGAATGAATTAGAATTGATCGTACGAATGAATTAGAATGGATCGTGCGAATGAATTAGAATGGATCGTACGAATGAATTAGAATGGATCGTACGAATGAACTAGAATGGATACATTCGTGCGAATGAATTAGAATAGATCGTACGAATGAATTAGAATGGATCGTACGAATGAATTAGAATGGATACATTCGTGCGAATGAATTAGAATAGATCGGATGAATGAATTAGAATGGATCGTACGAATGAATTAGAATGGATCGTGCGAATGAATTAGAATGGATCGTGCGAATGAATTAGAATGGATACATTCGTGCGAATGAATTAGAATGGATCGGACGAATGAATTAGAATGGATCATACGAATGAATTAGAATGGATCGTACGAATGAATTAGAATGGATCGTATGAATGAATTAGAATGGATACATTCGTGCGAATGAATTAGAATTGATCGTACGAATGAATTAGAATGGATCGTGCGAATGAATTAGAATGGATCGTACGAATGAATTAGAATGGATCGTACGAATGAACTAGAATGGATACATTCGTGCGAATAAATTAGAATGGATCGTACGAATGAATTAGAATGGATCGTACGAATGAATTAGAATGGATCTTACGAATGAATTAGAATGGATCGTACGAATGAATTAGAATGGATCGTACGAATTAATTAGAATGGATACATTCGTGCGAATGAATTAGAATGGATCGGACGAATGAATTAGAATGGATCGTACGAATGAATTAGAATGGATCAAATGAATGAATTTGAATGGTTACATTCATGCGAATGAATTAGAATGGATCGTACGAATGGATTAGAATGGATCGTACGAATGGATTAGAATGGATACATTCGAGCAAATGAATTAGAATGGATCGTACGAATGAATTAGAATAGATCGTACGAATGGATTAGAATGGATCCTACGAATGGATTAGAATGGATACCTTTGTGCATATGAATTAGAATGGATCGTACGAATGAATTAGAATGGATCATATTAATGAATTAAAATGGATCATACGAATGAATTAGAATGGATACATTCGTGCGCGATCCATTCTAATTCATTCGCACGAATGTATCCATTCTAATTCATTCGTACGATCCATTCTAATTCATTAATATGATCCATTCTAATTCATTCGTACGATCCATTCTAATTCATATGCACAAAGGTATCCATTCTAATTCATTCGTACGATCCATTCTTATTCAGGATCGTACGAATGAATTAGAATGGATACATTCGTGCGAATGAATTAGAATTGATCGTACGAATGAATTAGAATGGATCGTGCGAATGAATTAGAATGGATCGTATGAATGAATTAGAATGGATCGTACGAATGAACTAGAATGGATACATTCGTGTGAATGAATTAGAATGGATCATACGAATGAATTAAAATGGATTGTACGAATGAATTAGAATGGATCTTACGAATGAATTAGAATGGATCGTACGAATGAATTAGAATGGATTGTACGAAGAAATTAGAATGGATCGTACGAATGAATTAGAATTGATATATTCGTGCAAATGAATTAGAATGGATCGTATGAATGTATTAGAATGGATCGTACGAATGAATTAGAATGGATTCGTACGAATGAATTAGAATGGATACATTCGTGCGAATGAACTAAAATGGATCGTACCAATGAGTAAGAATAGATCGTACGAATGAAATAGAATGGATCGTACGAATGAATTAGAATGGATTGTACGGAATGAATTAGAATGGATTGTATGAATGAATTAGAATGGATCGTACGAATGAATTAGAATGGATCGTACTAATGAATTAGAGTGGATCGTGCGAATGAATTAGAATGGATCGTATGAATGAATTAGAATGGATCGTGCTAATGAATTAGAATGGATCGTACCAATGAGTAAGAATGGATCGTACGAATGAAATAGAATGGATTGTGCGAATGAATTGGAATGGATCGTACGAATGAATTAGAATGGATAGTGTGAAAGAATTAGAATGGATTGTATGAATGAATTAGAATAGATCGTATGAATGAATTAGAATGGATCGTACGAATGAATTAGAATGGATCGTGCGAATGAATTAGAATGGATCGTACGAATGAATTAGAATGGATACATTCGTGCGAATTAATTAGAATGGATCGGACGAATGAATTAGAATGGATCGTACGAATGAATTAGAATGGATCAAATGAATGAATTAGAATGGATCGTACGTACAAATGAATTAGAATGGATACATTCGTGCAAATGAATTAGAATGGATCGGACGAATGAATTAGAATGGATCGTACGCTCGAATGTATCCATTCTAATCCATTCGTACGATCCATTCTAATCCATTCGTACGATCCATTCTAATTCATTCGCATAAATGTAACCATTCTAATTCATTCATTTGATCCATTCTAATTCATTCGTACGATCCATTCTAATTCATTCATACGATCCATTCTAATTCATTTGTAAGATCCATTCTAATTCATTCATACAATCCATTCTAATTCATTCGTACGATCCATTCTAATTCACTCATACGATCCATTCTAATACATTCATACTATCCATTCTAATTCATTTGCACGAATATATCCATTCTAATTCATTCATACAATCCATTCTAATTCTTTCACACGATCCATTCTAATTCATTCATAGGATCCATTCTAATTCATTCGCACAATCCATTCTAATTCATTCGTACAATCCATTCTAATTCATTCGTATGATCCATTCTAACTCATTCGATGGATCCATTCTAATTCATTCGTACGATCAGTTCTAATTCACTCCCACGATCCATTCTAATTTATTCGTACGATCCATTCTAATTCATTCGTACGATCTATTCTAATTCATTCGCACGAATGTAACCATTCTAATTCATTCATACGATTCATTCTAATTCATTCGTATGAGCTATTCTAATTCATTCATACGATCCATTCTAATTCATTCGTACGATCCATTCTAATTCATTCGTCCGATCCATTCTAATTCATTCGCACGAATGTATCCAATCTAGTTCATTCGTACGATCCATTCTAATTCATTCGTACGATCCATTCTAATTCATTCATACGATCCATTCTAATTCATTCGCATGAATGTAACCATTCTAATTCATTCATTTGATCCATTCTAATTCATTCGTACGATCCATTCTAATTCATTCGTCCGATCCATTCTAATTCATTCGCACGAATGTATCCATTCTAATTCATTCGTACGATCCATTCTAATTCATTCGCACGATCCATTCTAATTCATTCATAGGATCCATTCTAATTCATTCAAACGATCTATTCTAATTCTTTCGCACGAATGTATCCATTCTAATTCATTCGTACGAATATATCCATTCTAATTCTAATTCATTTGTACGATCCATTCTAATTCATTCGTATGATCCATTCTAATTATTTCGTTTGATCCATTCTAATTTATTCATACAATCCATTCTAATTCATTCGCACGATCCATTCTAATTCACTCATACGATCCATTCTAATACATTCATACGATCCATTCTAATTCATTTGCACGAATATATCCATTCTAATTCATTCGTACGATCCATTCTAATTCATTCGTACGATCCATTCTAATTCATTCATACAATCCATTCTAATTCATTCGCACGAATGTATCCATTCTAATTCATTCGTACGATCAGTTCTAATTCATTCACAAAATCTATTCTAATTCATTCATACGATCCATTCTAATTCATTCACACGAATGTATCCATTCTAATTCATTCATACGATCCATTCTAATTCATTCGTACGATCCATTCTAATTCCTTCGTACGATCCATTCTAATTCATTCGTACGATCTATTCTAATTCATTCGTACGATCCATTCTAATTCATTCGTACGATCCATTCTAATTCCTTCGTATGATCCATTCTAATTCATTCGTACGATCCATTCTAATTCATTCATACAATCCATTCTAATTCATTCACACGATCCATTCTAATTCATTCGTACGATCAATTCTAATTCATTCGTGCAATCCATTCTATTTCATTCGTACGATCCATTCTTACTCATTCGTACGATCCATTCTAATTCATTCACACGAATGTATCCATTCGTACGAATGAATTAGAATAAATTGTACGAATGAATTAGAATGGATCGTACGAATGAATTAGAATGGATCGTACGAAGGAATTAGAATGGATCGTACGAATGATATAGAATGGATCGTACGAATGAATTAGAATAGATCGTACGAATGAATTAGAATGGATCGTACGAAGGAATTAGAATGGATCGTACGAATGAATTAGAATGGATATTGTGGGTGCAAATTTTGGCATAAATCTACCACGGGACCCACCAGCCCTGCCTGATGGGCCCACGAGGACTACAGCGGGATCCACCAGCCCTGCCTGATGGGCCCACGAGGACTACAGCGGGACCCACCAGCCCTGCCTGATGGGCCCACGAGGACTACAGCGGGATCCACCAGCCCTGCCTGATGGGCCCACGAGGACTACAGCGGGACCCACCAGCCCTGCCTGATGGGCCCACGAGGACTACAGCGGGATCCACCAGCCCTGCCTGATGGGCCCACGAGGACTACAGCGGGACCCACCAGCCCTGCCTGGTGGAACCACGAGGACTACAACGGGACCCACCAGCCCTGCCTGGTGGACCCCCGAAGACAACCGCAGGGCCCACAACTTTATCTGGAGAATCCCCAGATGCTACAGCGGAAACCGCCATTCGCCACCCGGAGTGCCTATAAATAGCAGAGCCTTCGAATGTAAAAGGGATCCAGATCCACAAATCTGATTTCCACTCTGAGATCTGACTTTCAGAATCAGAACTCTGGGATTTCACACTTCCGATCTACCATCTCCCTTTGATCTTCTTTCAGAAAGATCAGTGTTTACAGTGATACTCGGCCTGTCGAGATCACTTCAACATAAGTGTTAGTGAATTCGGGTTGCACCCTATAGCACGGAGACGTAGGCTTCGGCTGAACTCCGAGACCACTTCCCGTGTCAAACTCTCTCTGGTTGCATCTCTCTGTTTACAAATCAAAAGCTTCAACTTCGATCAACAGATCGACCAACGATCTTCGACATCAACTTCGACTCCAATTGACTGGTGCTGCGAGAGTCTTCGGGTCGGCACGAAGATTTTCCCCCACAGTTTGGCGCCGTCTGTGGGATCCGAGCGAGAAGCCGTGTCCTCTCTACTTCGACTACCAGATCAATAGCCAAACTTCCTCGCCCCCTCGGTTGATCAGACAACTGATCGGACATCGGCAATCTCGTTGTACCTTTCGCACTCTGAATGGCGAGAACCAAACATCAGGGTCAACTAGAAGGAAGTAACACTCAACATCAACCTCGTCCTGAGACTCGTTCAATGAGTCAAAGGCTCAATTTTGGGCAGCCCCTTGCTGTCCCCGAGATGGGGGTTCACTCAGGAAGCGGAAGATCAGTCGATCGACCGATCGCCCCTCATCCTCATCAATCAATTGGACAGACTGTCCCTGCTCCTGCTGAAGATCCTCCATCGACTTACCAGATCTCTGCAATCGATTTCCAACTACTCCAATTGGCGAAGCAAAACGCCACCCTCACTGCTGAGAGGGATGCTCTGAAGAAGGCAGCTTCCGAAGCTGGAATTGCTATTCCGATCCCCTCCGCAAGTGAGAGGGTTGATCCTCCTCGACATTCAATTTACTCCGAACAACGGAGGTCAATGGGCACTGATGCTCTCGAGAGGATTCGACGCGACCCAACTCCCTCTGCTGCTCCTTGGAAGCAAAGTGTCTGGGATCGTCTTGAAGACGAGTCCTCCCAATCTTCATCTGGTCGTAACTGCGACAAAAGAGCACCATCGAAGCTTAACCTGCCAAGGAAGCACCAAATGAAAGGCGCTCCTTCAAAGAGTAGAGTCTCCCCTTCCATTCCACTCCAACGTGGACTTGGATCGGACCTTCGACATCGACTTCGACCGGCAAACACTTCGATGCCAGAACAAGACCTTGCGATCTTACCTCTTGACCCACCTCTAGGTCGAGGACACGGTCGTAGGGATGGCTACTCTTCTGCCGGGCCACTTCATCGAAGCCTCTTCGAATCAGCATTTCCAAGAGGATGGAGAACTCCTACCCTCCCCAAATTCAACTGCGTCCGAGGAGATCCAAGCCTCCATATACTTGCCTTCAAGCAAGCTCTAACGCCACACGAAGAGGAAAACAACGTGCTCTGCCGCACCTTCACGGGGAGTCTCGACGAGCCTTCACTCGACTGGTATCACAATCTCCGAGCTGGGTCCATTACCCAGTTCGGTGTTTTGGCTAACCTCTTTGTGCAGCATTACCAGCTCAACCTGAAACCCGAGAAGAAGCTCGACTCTCTATATCGACTAAGGATGGGTACAGATGAGACTCTCCGCAGCTTCACGAGGAGGTTTCGCAACGAGCATGCTGCTCTCTCTGGAAGGCATCTGGATGATGAAGCCATCATGTTGGCTTTCCAGAACGCTCTCCGCTTCGATCTACACATCTACAACGACTTCATCCGCAATCCCCCTCCTTCTCTGGGAGCTATGTTCGATCGAATTCAGAGGGAGATTGAGGTGGAAGACGATCAAGTCGCTCGAAAAGGGCGAGAAACTAAGAGAAGGCCTGCTGAAAGAGAAGCACCTAAATATGCTGCAAAGGCTCACAACACTGAAGCAGCAGCTCCTCCGGCCAACAAAAGATCAAAGAATGATAGGCGTCGATCTCCAACGAAGACCACTTTTACCGAGTGGAACATGCCAGTCGAGCAGATACTCGACCGTATTCAACACGACGAGTATCTTCGGAGGCCCAATCCTCTTCAACCGAATTCCAAATTCACAGCAGACAAAACAGTCTACTGTGAATTCCATCGAAGTCACGGCCATTCCACCGATCGGTGTTTTCGGCTGAAATTCCATCTTGAAGACTTGCTACGAGAAGGCCACCTTCAAGAATTCGTCAACAATGGGCACGATCAACGTCGAACCTCGGCCAAGGGGAAAGAAGTGTGTTGGATACATCAAATCTCATCCAACCGGCAACCAATTTCTGTGAATGCCAATGTCTTTGGCATTCATGGAACCCTGCACAATCAAGCTTTGACCGGGAAGGAAGTCGATCGGCAGGTTCGACGCATCTTCCATGTTCGATCTACTGCAAACAAAGAAGATACCTGGATCGAGAAGCCCATCGAAGGTCTGGCTTGGCCATCCATAGTCTTCAACGACACCGATCTTCAAGGAGTTCACACTCCACATCGAGACCCTCTGGTCTTGAAACTCATTATCGACGGCAGCACTGTCAACCGGATCCTCATCGACACCGGAAGCTCCATCGACATTATGTTCTCAGACTGTTTCAAACGTCTGGGACATAAGTATCAAAGCCTCGACGTCGTCCCGACTGTGATCACCGGCTTCAACGGTGAACAAAGCATCACAGTGGGCGAATCCAGATTTACCATCGACCTCAGCCGAGAGACTCGAGTCTCGGTGAGGTTTGCAATCGTCGAAGGAATGTCTAGCTATAACGCCATTCTTGGGCGACCATTCCTCCATCAGATCAATGCCATCTCCTCCTCTTACCATCAACTACTCAAATTTGCAACTGGAGAAGGCATCGTCTGCATTCGAGGCGATCAGCAAGGAAGGTCTTGTGAAGCTGCTGCGGCAAAGACAGATCGAAAGATTAACATTGCTCCTCCAAAGCGGCCACGAGATGAAGCTGGTCCCTCTTCTAAATAGCAATCAAAGGAGATTCCGCTGACCAAACCTCCGCCAATCGAATGGGAAGCATCACCTTCAATTGAAGAAATCATCCCGATCAACATAAGCAGCGGAGATCTCCCTCGACAAACATTTATTGGTACCGGTCTTAGCGACGTAGAAGCGCAAGACATGGTATCCTTCCTCCAGTCCAATATCGACGTCTTCGCATGGTGCTTCGAAGACATGCCTGGGATCAATCCAGATGACGCTTGTCACCGACTTGCGATCAAAGAAGAGGTGAAGCCCGTCAAGCAAAAGCCTCGCACCATTCGACCAGAGCTGCAAGTTGCTGTTCAAGAAGAAATTACCAAGCTACTCGCAGCCGGATTCATCCGAGAAGTAGAGTATCCAACTTGGATCTCTAACATAGTGGCTGTTCCAAAGAAGAATGGGAAAGTCAGAGTCTGCATCGACTTTACCAATCTCAACAAGGCTTGCCCCAAAGATCCTTTTCCCATGCCAAGGATAGATAGACTCGTCGACGCCACTGCTGGCCACGAGCTGTTGTCTTTCATGGATGGGTATTCTGGATACAATCAAATTCCACTCCACGCTGATGATCAAGAGAAGACATGTTTTGTGACTAGCCGAGGCCTTTATTGCTACAATGTCATGCCATTCGGCCTCAAAAATGCTGGTTCCACCTATCAAAGGCTAGTCACCAAAATGTTCGAAGATCAGATCGGTCGCAACGTCGAAGTCTATGTCGATGATCTCCTCACCAAGAGTTCCGTTCGGAGCAAACATCTATCTGATCTGGCTGAAACCTTCCAAGTCCTTCGAAAGTATCGAATGAAGCTCAATCCAGCCAAGTGCGCCTTCGGAGTTCAATCTGGCAAATTCCTGGGTCATCTTGTGACCAGGAGAGGTATTGAAGCCAATCCTGATCAAATTCGAGCCATCATCGATATGCCTTCACCTACAAATCGAAAAGAAGTTCAACGTCTCACTGGAAGGTTAGCAGCACTCAATCGATTCATTTCAAAATCTTCAGACAAGTGCAAGCCACTCTTCGACAAACTACGAAAGGCGGATACATCTGGCTGGAATCCAATCTGTGAAGAGGCATTTCAAAGCATCAAGAAATATCTGGTGCAAGCTCCTATCCTGACTGCTCCACTTCCAAAAGAAGACTTGTGGCTCTACCTTGCCGTGACCGATCAAGCAATCAGCGCGGTCTTAGTCAGTAGAAGAGAAGGCATCGAACATCCAGTCTACTACATCAGCCACACTCTTCTTCCGGCTGAGACTCGCTACTCAAAAACTGAGAAGGTCATATTTGCCTTGCTCACTGCATCGCGTCGTCTTCAACCGTACTTCGTCTCCCACCAGATTACTGTCATTTCAGAACACTCACTCAAAGATATCATTGACAAAGCTGGTCGAGCTGGTCGAATGACCAAATGGGTGATCGAAATGAGTGCTCTGGGGATTCAATTCGAATCTCGCACTTCTATCAAAGGTCAAGCAATTGCTGATTTTCTAGCTGACTTTCCAGTTGAAGACCCCATCACTTGGGAAGAAGATGTCGATATGCGCTTGGAAGATGAGGATAAGCCTCCGATCAATCCTACAACGAAAATTGATCTAAGTCTTGAAGTTATTGCTGCAACTCCTCCTTGGAAGCTATATACTGATGGAGCATCAAGTTCGATCGGTTCGGGAACTGGGATAGTCTTAATATCCCCCGAACTTGATCATCTCCAGAAGGCCACTCTCCTTGGGTTTAATGCCACCAACAACGAAGCTGAATATGAAGCACTCATTTCCGGACTCGAAATGGCAGAATCTCTGGAGGTAGATCGAATCATCATATACAGCGACTCCCAATTGATCATAAAGCAAATCAATGGAGAGTACACAGCTCGAGAAGAAAGAATGCAACTCTACTTGGCCTTAGTACGACGTCTTCAACAACATTTTACTAGCGCTAAATTCATTCAAATCCCCAGAGCAGAGAACCGAGAAGCAGATGCCTTAGCTAATGCTGCCTCAGTTCTTGGAGACTCACTCGGAGGAAGGCAAATACAAATTGATTATCAGGAAGTGCCCAAGACCATCCCCGATCAACAGATTCTTACCACTACAGAAGGATCTGGGGGTGGAGATCAGCTTGAAGATTGGAGACGACAAATTCTTGACTTCTTCAAACATGGCAAAATGCCAGAAGATCCAAATCAAGCCCGAAGGCTCCAAAGGAAGCTCCCTTGCTACACTTTACAAGGTGAAGATTTATATTTCAAATCTCACAACGGGATGTTACTCAAGTGCCTTGGTCCTGAACAAGCACAGGCAATCCTGATTGATATCCACTCCGGAGCTTGTGGAAATCATTCGGGAGGAAGATCCCTTGAAGCCAAGACGAAGCTACAAGGGTACTACTGGCCAACAATGGCAAGGGATGCTCAACAAGTCATTCAAAGGTGCGAACCTTGTCAACGGCACGCTCGAGCTATTCATCTCCCTGCAGATGAACTCCATCAATTATCAAGTCCCTGGCCCTTCCATCAATGGGGTTTAGACTTCTTGGGTCCTTTCCCTCCAACTCCAAGCAAGAAGAAGTACCTACTGCTGGCCACAGATTACTTCACCAAATGGGTTGAAGCTGTGCCCCTCTTCCGAGAGACTGATAACGAAGTGATCAAATTCATTCGGCACAACATCTTCTCAAGATTTGGTACACCTCAAGTTCTCGTTGCAGACAATGGAGCTCAGTTTGACTCCGACAAGTTTCGAGAGTTCTGTCTGAACCATGGTATCAAGCTATTCTATTCAACTCCAAGATATCCTCAATGCAATGGCCAAGCAGAAGCCTCCAACAGAGCTATTCTTGGTATACTCAAGAAGAAACTCAATGATAAGAAAGGATTGTGGGAGCAAGTCCTACCTGAAGTTCTTTGGGGGTATCGCACAACTCCGAGAAGATCAACTGGGTTCTCGCCTTTTCGCCTAACATATGGATCAGAGGCAGTACTCCCAACAGAAAACATATCAAGTACTTTGAAGACTAAAGCTGTTGAAGAAGGAGTCAATGAAGAACTTCGGATCAATGATCTAGACTTCTCTGAAGAACTACGAGATCTAGCATCACTTCGTGTGGCCAAATATCAACAGAAGATCAAAAGAGCCTATGACAAGAAAGTCCACAAGAGACAATTCCCAGTGGGTAGTTTAGTTCTCAGAGCAGTTTTCTACAATACCAAAGAACACAGCAGTGGAAAGCTTGCTCCCAACTGGGAAGGTCCATATATCATTGAGTCAGTTGGAGGCAAAGGTTCTTACAGACTGATTACACCAGAAGGAGATAGATTGCCTCGAGCTTGGAATTCTAGACACCTCAAGTTGTTCTATCCATAATGTAAATTCTGTGATGAATAAAGCTCTCTTTCAAATGTTCAAGTGTACAAGTGTTCTGATTTTCAATCCAAGTTCTGAAGCAATTACAAGTTATCCATATTCAAATTACCAGGTCTTTTAACAAGTTTGGGTGTTAGGGTTGCGACCCAACCCCTTACTAGCAAATGTTAAAAACTGACCATTTTCAAGTTACCAGGTCTTAACATGTTTGGGTGTTAGAGTTGCGACTCGACCCCTTACTAGCGAATGTTAAACTGACCTTCGAAATTCAATATCCAATTTCAATCAATTCGATATCGTCTAACAGGTTTGGGAGTTTGAGTTGCGACTCGACCCCTTACATTCAAATGTTATTCGAATTCAAATTCAATTTTCAAAGTTACAAAGTTTGGGTGATTGAGTAGCGACTCAACCCCTTACATTCAAGTATACGCGTATTCAATTTACATTCAAATGTATGTATACTCAATCATGTCAAATAGCATTCCAGAATTCAACATTCAAAGACATTCAACTCAAAAGAAGTGCAAGTTTCAAATACAAAAAAGATGTCTTCTATTATCATCAAAATATGTCAGATACAAGGAGCTGTTACATTTCAAAAATTTACAAGTACAACAACAAAGAAGAAGAAAAGTCTCAGGGCTTGGCCACACTCTTCGCATGCGACTTCTCCCCTTCAGATCCAGGACGAGCTTTACTCGCCACTGATGCCTTGGAGGATCGGACGCTAGCTACATGAGTCCTGAGCGCTTCTGCCGCCTTCTCTGCTGTCTCCTTGTAAACCTTGCACTCAGACAACGCGTGCTCCAGTGCCTTCTTCGAAGTCTCTTCTCTGGCAGCAAAGGCAGCGTGCTGGGTAGCAAGTTGTTGCTTCAGCTCTTGGATCTCGATGGTACGGCCACAGGACACATCCTCAACCTTTGAGAGTCGAGTCTTCAAAGATTCGAGTTCGTGACTCTGTGCCTCACATCGATCCTTCAGCCCTTTGATCTCCAGCTTTCCCTCCCGAAGTTCCTTAATCTTGGTTTTGAGAGAAGCTTTCTTCGAAGTCAGGAGATCTCTTAGCTCATCTCTCTCCGCGGTCAACTGATTTATTTCAGCCACAGCTTCTTTTGCTCCCGCCCTCAAAGAGAGTTTGGTTGCAACATTCATAAGTGCTGAGTTCTGCAAAAGAACAAAAGAGTTGAATTATTCTGAAGAAAGATAAGATTCAAATGATCGATCAAGCAGATGCACCTACCAACAGGTTAATTCTATCAAAAGCTTCATCCAAAGTGGCACTCGGAAGGTTGATGAGTTTTCTGATCGCAGCAGTGGGGCGGTTGATATCAACGTCACCCAAGTTTTTTATTGTCGGAGTCAATCCAGCAGGCGTACCTGCAATCAAAGGGAATCAAAGTGTTAGATTATTTTCGAACTTCAGAAACAAGACATTCAAAGCAAGTTAAGTTCAATTACCTGATGTTTCGACCTTCGGCTCTTTGCCTTTCCGACGACCAGAGCCACTCTTAGGAGTCGATTTCTCCTGAGTCGGGGTTGGCGCTGGTTGAGGTTGAGGAGCCCCATCCCCCACTCGACTTCCCCTCTCCAAATTAGCAGGGGGGGAAGCATTCCTGGGAGGTGAGGCTCTCTCTTCTTGCGACCCGCCTGGCTGGATAAGCCCGGCCAGCATGGCCTCCACCTCGTTGAGCAGAGAGTGAGAGGGGGGAGGGGGTTTCTCAACCTCTACACCCCCACTCGTCGTTGCTCCTTCGAGACGGAGTACTTCTGGTGCAATTTGATCGAGGGGGGTGGGGTTGCTTCCAACCCCACCACTTTTCAACACCTTTATTTTGAAACGCAATGGCCTTTTCAACTCTTCAAATTTGTAGGTGGGAACCACCTTTTTGCCGTCGCCCTCTGTGTCGAGAATTTCCTCCATCTGACGGGCTTTAACCTCGTCAATGGGAATAGGGATCGAATCCTCCCCCGTTGCACCACCAGTGGGGGTGGGAGGAATTTCTTCCTCACCACCCCCATTCTCATCATCCCCACTGGAGGGGGTAGAAGACGGATCGTCCTCGCTGTCCCCGTCCTCATCTTCGCCACTGCCACTGTTGTCGTGGCTGGCATTCTCAGTTTCTTCTTCTTCATTCTTCTTTTCTTCTTCTTCATCTTCTTTCTTCTTGTCTTGGTCTTCATCTTCCTTAGGCTTGACGAGAGTTTTTCGCTTCTTCTTCACTGGGCCTCTTTGGAGCACCAGTTTCTCGTCCATGGTAGGTAACCGGCGCCTCGCATTGTAGATTTTCTTCTCGGCCCGAACCTTCCGGATGACCTTGCCTGACTGAGGATCCTCCTCGTAGTCAGAGTATAGGACCTCGTTGTCCTCGTACCTGTCCTTTGACCTGTGGAGGAGATTGGCCTTGCCATATCTCACAGGACAGTTAGAAAACTGTTTCCACGACCTGGTTCCACAGGTTAGTTCGAGGAACAAGTTATCTATGGCTCCCGCCCTCTCAGAATTCCAGGCGAAGATGCCTCCAGCGCTGTACATTTTCACCGCCTCGTGCACGCTGTCTCGGGGGGTGTCGGGCACTGACATAGACGTCCAGGCGCCAGATACAGAAATTGGCCAGTCAGTATACAACTTGTCCGAAGGGACCGTATCGGTGAGCGGCCGCAGGGGAGATACTCCAGTCAAATTATAGAAAGGGCTGTCCTTCCTGTAATTCCATCGATAATGAAAAAAGAAGTATCCGAGCTCAATCCTGGCAGGTTCACCTTCCGGGATGCTGGAGTAACAGGCCCTCAAGTCCTCTTGAAAATCTGATTCCACCCGGCAGAACGCATAGATGATTCGCCAGGCATTCCCTGTGACTTGCCCCGGGCAAAGGCCAGATGTATTCAGTAGTCTTGCAGCGAAGGGTGGCAGAGGCAGACGTAGGCCGCAGTTCATTTGGCCGATGGTCACGATGGTTCCCATGACCTTCTCGTTGCTGGCAAAATTGGTGAAGACGGTCTTCTTGTCGATGCCGAAAGCCGTCTGGATGCTAGGGAGTGAAGGCTGCGCTCCCTTCCCTTCAGTGAAGTAAGAGAGAAGTGCTTGCCACTTCTTCCTCTTTGTATCTGTGAACTCACCACCCACATTGTACATGTACTCCGTCTCGTCTGTCAGGGGCATAAGAGGACCCAGAACAAACTTCACTTTGGGGATGAATTCTGGCCTTGATGGCGCTGAGGCAAAACCTACCCCTTGGTGCCTCTTGCCCAGTTGGCCAAGTTCAGCTAGAGCAGCCTTGCCTTTGCCGCGGCCCCTCGGAGGAGATTGAACCTCGACAATTTCCTTCCCCTTTCTCTTCGAGGGAGCTGTACCAGACTTCTTCGAGCTGCCAGATGAAGCCATTTGACCGATCGAACGAGAACAAGAACAAGAGCAGAAATCAAGAGAGCAAGGGTCTGGACTTCGAAAAATTTTGGAAGCGTGAGGCAAAATGACAGCCGGTGAAAGCTTTTGTACCCAGGGTAAAACAGGTGCGCAAATCGAGAAGACACATGTCTTCACCATATCAAATCACGTGTTTTTGTAGGTACACGTGGCATCCATCCGTAGCAAGCGCAAAACCAGGCGAACAGTCGCGACCAGGCGAAACGTCGGACCTACCGGTCCGCATGAACCAACGGTCTAATCAAGCCACCGGTCTAGGTAAACCGGACCGCCGGTTCAAAGCAACCATCAAGCCAACCAAGGATTCAAAACAAGAAGAATAAAGCTCCATCAATGTTCAAAACTCTGCCAAAATATCGAAGAACAAAGCAGCAAACTTTCTCTGAAGGGCAGGTTCGAAACTTTACCTTGACCGGATATTTTTTCACCGATCGGACAAACATGTCCGATCGGCGAAAGTTATCTGATCGGTCAAATTTCTACTGGATCTGGCAAAAAACCAAGGTTTTTTGCCGATCACTCAAACCTTGACCGGATATTTTTCACCGATCGGACAAACATGTCCGATCAGCGAAAGTTATCTGATCGGTCAAATTTCTACTGGATCTGGCAAAAAACCAAGGTTTTTTGCCGATCACTCGAACCTTGACCGGATATTTTTCACCGATCGGACAAACATGTCCGATCGGCGAAAGTTATCTGATCGGTCAAATTTCTACTGGATCTGGCAAGAAACCAAGGTTTTTTGCCCATCACTCGAACCTTGACCGGATATTTTTCACGGATCGGACAAACATGTCCGATCGGCGAAAGTTATCTGATCGGTCAAATTTCTACTGGATCTGGCAAGAAACCAAGGTTTTTTGCCGATCACTCGAACCTTGACCGGATATTTTTCACCGATCGGACAAACATGTCCGATCGGCGAAAGTTATCTGATCGGTCAAATTTCTACTGGATCTGGCAAAAAACCAAGGTTTTTTGCCGATCACTCGAACCTTGACCGGATATTTTTTCACCGATCGGACAAACATGTCCGATCGGCGAAAGTTATCTAATCGGTCAAATTTCTACTGGATCTGGCAAAAAACCAAGGTTTTTTGCCGATCACTCGAACCTTGACCGGATATTTTTCACCGATCGGACAAACATGTCCGATCGGCGAAAGTTATCTGATCGGTCAAATTTCTACTGGATCTGGCAAAAAACCAAGGTTTTTTGCCGATCACTCGAACCTTGACCGGATATTTTTCACCGATCGGACAAACATGTCCGATCGGCGAAAGTTATCTGATCGGTCAAATTTCTACTGGATCTGGCAAAAAACCAAGGTTTTTTGCCGATCACTCGAACCTTGACCGGATATTTTTCACCGATCGGACAAACATGTCCGATCGGCGAAAGTTATCTGATCGGTCAAATTTCTACTGGATCTGGCAAAAAACCAAGGTTTTTTGCCGATCACTCGAACCTTGACCGGATATTTTTCACCGATCGGACAAACATGTCCGATCGGCGAAAGTTATCTGATCGGTCAAATTTCTACTGGATCTGGCAAAAAACCAAGGTTTTTTGCCGATCACTCGAACCTTGACCGGATATTTTTCACCGATCGGACAAACATGTCCGATCGGCGAAAGTTATCTAATCGGTCAAATTTCTACTGGATCGGTCAAAACACTCTGTTTTTTGACCGATCACTCGATTCTTGACCGGTTGAATTTTGCCCGATCGGTCAAAATTTGACCTATCGGTCAAAAGTGACCGATCGGTCAAAATTTAACCGATCGGCCAAATTTCAGCTGATCGGTCAAAAATACTACTGGATCGGTCAAAAAACTCTGTTTTTTGACCGATCACTCGATTCTTGACCGGTTGAATTTTGCCCGATCGGTCAAAATTTGACCGATCGGTCAAAAGTGACCGATCGGTCAAAATTTAACCGATCGGCCAAATTTCAGCTGATCGGTCAAAAATACTACTGGATCGGTCAAAAAACTCTGTTTTTTGACCGATCACTCGATTCTTGACCGGTTGAATTTTGCCCGATCGGTCAAAATTTGATCGATCGGTCAAAAGTGACCGATCGGTCAAAATTTAACCGATCGGCCAAATTTCAGCTGATCGGTCAAAAATACTACTGAATCGGTCAAAAAACCCTGTTTTTTGACCGATCACTCGATTCTTGACCGGTTGAATTTTGCCCGATCGGTCAAAATTTGACCGATCGGTCAAAAGTGACCGATCGGTCAAAATTTAACCGATCGGCCAAATTTCAGCTGATCGGTCAAAAAAACTACTGAATCGGTCAAAAAACCCTGTTTTTTGACCGATCACTCGATTCTTGACCGGTTGAATTTTGACCGATCGGTCAAAATTTGACCGATCGGTCAAAATTTGACCGATCGGTCAAATTTGACCGATCGGTCCAAATTGACCGATCAGTCACTTTTTTCTCTAACATGCGGCAAGTTTCTTCGTGTCCGTTTTTCTAAAACAGGAAGTTGCTATTTTTTGCACCAAGTCCAAGCCAGCTAGAATGCACTCTAGCTAACTTGGAGGGGGTAACTGTGGGTGCAAATTTTGGCATAAATCTACCACGGGACCCACCAGCCCTGCCTGATGGGCCCACGAGGACTACAGCGGGATCCACCAGCCCTGCCTGATGGGCCCACGAGGACTACAGCGGGACCCACCAGCCCTGCCTGATGGGCCCACGAGGACTACAGCGGGATCCACCAGCCCTGCCTGATGGGCCCACGAGGACTACAGCGGGACCCACCAGCCCTGCCTGATGGGCCCACGAGGACTACAGCGGGATCCACCAGCCCTGCCTGATGGGCCCACGAGGACTACAGTGGGACCCACCAGCCCTGCCTGGTGGAACCACGAGGACTACAACGGGACCCACCAGCCCTGCCTGGTGGACCCCCGAAGACAACCGCAGGGCCCACAACTTTATCTGGAGAATCCCCAGATGCTACAGCGGAAACCGCCATTCGCCACCCGGAGTGCCTATAAATAGCAGAGCCTTCGAATGTAAAAGGGATCCAGATCCACAAATCTGATTTCCACTCTGAGATCTGACTTTCAGAATCAGAACTCTGGGATTTCACACTTCCGATCTACCATCTCCCTTTGATCTTCTTTCAGAAAGATCAGTGTTTACAGTGATACTCGGCCTGTCGAGATCACTTCAACATAAGTGTTAGTGAATTCGGGTTGCACCCTATAGCACGGAGACGTAGGCTTCGGCTGAACTCCGAGACCACTTCCCGTGTCAAACTCTCTCTGGTTGCATCTCTCTGTTTACAAATCAAAAGCTTCAACTTCGATCAACAGATCGACCAACGATCTTCGACATCAACTTCGACTCCAATTGACTGGTGCTGCGAGAGTCTTCGGGTCGGCACGAAGATTTTCCCCCACAGATATATTCGTGCAAATGAATTAGAATGGATCGTATGAATGTATTAGAATGGATCGTATGAGTGAATTAGAATGGATCGTACGAATGAATTAGAATGGATCGTATGAATGAATTTGAATGGATACATTCGTGTGAATGAATTAGAATGGATCGTATGAATGAATTAGAATAGATTTTGTGAATGAATTAGAACTAATCGTACGAATAAATTAGAATGGATACATTCGTGCGAATGAATTAGAATGGATTGTATGAATGAATTAGAATGGATCCTATGAATGAATTAGAATGGATCGTACGAATGAATTAGAATGGATACATTCGTGCGAATGAAATAGAATGGATCATACGAATGAGTAAGAATGGATCGTCATTCTAATTCATTTGTATGATCCATTCTAATTCATTTGTATCCATTCTATTTCATTCATACGATCCATTCTAATTCATTCGCGCAATCTATTCTAATTCATTCGTACGATCCATTCTAATTCATTTGTACGATCCATTCTAATTCATTCATACAATCCATTCTAATTTATTCGCACGAATGTATCCATTCTAATTCATTTGCACGATCCATTCTAATTCATTCCTAGGATCTATTCTAATTCATTCGTACGATCCATTCTAATTCATTCTAATTCATTCGTACGACCCATTCTATGATCCATTCTAATTCATTCGTATATTCCATTCTAATTCATTAGCACGATCCATGCTAATGAATTAGAATGGATCGTACGATCCAATCTAATTCATTCATACGATCCATTCTTACTCATTCGTTTGATCCATTCTAATTCAATCGTACGATCCATTCTAATTCATTCGTACGATCCATTCTAATTCCTTCGTACAATCCATTCTAATTCATTCGTACGATCCATTCTAATTCCTTCGTACGATCCATTCTAATTCATTCGTACGATTCATTCTAATTCATTCGCGCAATCTATTCTAATTCATTCGTACGATCCATTCTAATTCATTCGTACGATCCATTCTAATTCATTCGTACGATCCATTCTAATTCATTCGTACGATCCATTCTAATTCATTCATACAATCCATTCTAATTTATTTGCACGAATGTATCCATTCTAATTCATTCGTACGATCCATTCTAATTCATTAATATGATCCATTCTAATTCATTCGTACGATCCATTCTAATTCATTCGTAGGATCCATTCTAATTCATTCGTACAATCTATTCTATTTCATTCGTACGATCCATTCTTACTCATTCGTATGATCCATTCTAATTCATTCGGTCGAATGTATCCATTCTAATTTATTTATACGATCCATTCTAATTCATTCGTACGATCCATTCTAATTCATTCGTACGATCCATTCTTACTCATTCGTATGATCCATTCTAATTCATTCGTACGATCCATTCTAATTCATTCGTACGATCGATTCTAATTCATTCGCACTATCCATTCTAATTCATTCGTACAATCCATTCTAATTCATTCGTATGATCCATTCTAATTTATTCGTTCAAATATATCCATTCTAATTCATTCGTACGATCCATTCTAATTCAATCGTACGGTCCATTCTAATTCATTCGCATAATCCATTCTATTTCATTCGTACGATCCATTCTTACTCATTCGTATGATCCATTATGGATACATTCGTATGAATGAATTAGAATGGATCATACGAATGAGTAAGAATGGATCGTACGAATGAAATAGAATGGATTGTGCGAATGAATTAGAATGGATCGTACGAATGTATTAGAATGGATCGTGTGAAAGAATTAGAATGGATCGTGCTAATGAATTAGAATAGATCGTACGAATGGATTAGAATGGATACATTCGAGCGAATGAATTAGAATGGATCGTACGAATGAATTAGAATGGATCATATGAATGAGTAAGAATGGATCGTACGAATGAATTAGAATGGATCGTACGAATGAATTAGAATGGATCGTACAAATAAATTAGAATGGATACATTCGTCCGAATGAATTAGAATGGATCATACGAATGAGTAAGAATGGATCGTACGAATGAAATAAAATAGATCGTACGAATGAATTAGAATGGAATATACGAATGAATTAGAATGGATCGTATGAATGAATTAGAATGGATCGTATGAATGAATTAGAATGGATCGTACGAATGAATTAGAATGGATCGTGTGAATGAATTCGAATGGATCGTACGATCCATTCTAATTCATTCATACAATCTATTCTAATTCATTCGCACGAATGTATCCATTCTAATCCATTCGTACGATCCATTCTAATCTATTCATACGATCCATTCTAATTCATTCGCACAAATGTATCCATTCTAATTCATTCGTATGATCCATTGTAATTCATTCGTACGATCCATTCTAATTCATTCGTACGATCCATTCTAATTAATTCGTATGGTCCATTCTAATTCATTCATACGATCCATTATAATTCATTAGTACGATCCATTCTAATTCATTCGTACGATCCATTCTAATTCATTCGTATGATCCATTCTAATTAATTCGTATGATCCATTCTAATTTATTCGTATGATCCATTCTAATTCATTCGCACAATCCATTCTATTTCATTCGTACGATCCATTCTTACTCATTCGTATGATCCATTCTAATTCATTCGCACGAATGTATCCATTCTAAATCATTCGTACGATCCATTCTAATTCATTTGTCCGATCCATTCTAAATCATTCGTACAATCCATTCTATTTCATTCGTACGATCAATTCTAATTCATTCTAATTCATTCTATTTCATTCGTACGATCCGTTCTAATTCACACATACGATCCATTCTAATTCATTCGTACGATCCATTCTAATTCATTTGCACGAATATATCCATTCTAATTCATTCGTACGATCCATTCTAATTCCTTCATACGATCCATTCTAATTTCTTCGTACGATCCATTCTATTTCATTCGTATGATCCATTCTAATTCATTCATACGATCCATTCTAATTCATTCATACAATCCATTCTAATTCTTTCACACGATCCATTCTGATTCATTCGTCGGATCCATTCTAATTCATTCGTATGATCCATTCTAATTCATTCGTACGAATCCATTCTAATTCATTCGTACAATCCATTCTATTTCATTCGTACGATCCATTCTTACCCATTCGTATGATCCATTCTAATTCATTCGCACGAATGTATCCATTCTAAATCATTCGTACGATCCATTCTAATTCATTCGTACGATCCATTCTAAATCATTCGTACAATCTATTCTATTTCATTCGTACGATCAATTCTAATTCATTCTAATTCATTCTATTTCATTCGTACAATCCGTTCTAATTTACTCATACGATCCATTCTAATTCATTCATACGATCCATTGTAATTCATTTGCACGAATATATCCATTCTAATTCATTCGTACGATCCATTCTAATTCCTTCATACGATCCATTCTAATTCCTTCGTACGATCCATTCTATTTCATTCGTATGATCCATTCTAATTCATTCGTACGATCCATTCTAATTCATTCATACGATCCATTCTAATTCATTCATACAATCCATTCTAATTCTTTCACACGATCCATTCTAATTCATTCGTAGGATCCATTCTAATTCATTCACACAATCCATTCTAATTCTTTCATACAATCCATTCTAATTCATTCGTATGATCCATTCTAACTCATTCGGTGGATCCATTCTAATTCATTCGTACGATCCATTCTAATTCATTCCCACGATCCATTCTAATTTATTCGTACGATCCATTCTAATTCATTCGTACGATCTATTCTAATTCATTCGCACGAATGTAACCATTCTAATTCATTCATACGATTCATTCTAATTCATTCGGGATACATTCGTGCGAAAGAATTAGAATAGATCGTATGAATGAATTAGAATGGATCCTATGAATGAATTAGAATGGATCGTGCGAATGAATTAGAATGGATCGTACGAAAGAATTAGAATGGATCGTGCTAATGAATTAGAATTGATCAAACGAATGAATTAGCATGGATCGTGCTAATGAATTAGAATGGAACGTACGAATGAATTAGAATGGATCGTGTGAAAGAATTAGAATGGATTGTATGAATGAATTATAATGAATTCGTACGATCCATTCGAATTCATTCGCACGATCCATTCTAATTCATTCATACGATCCATTCTAATTCATTCATACAATCCATTCTAATTCGTTCACACGATCCATTCTAATTCATTCGTAGGATCCATTCTAATTCATTCGTACAATCTATTCTATTTCATTCGTACGATCCATTCTTACTCATTCGTATGATCCATTCTAATTCATTCGCACGAATGTATCCATTCTAATTTATTCGTATGATCCAGTCTAATTCATTCGTACGATCCATTCTAATTCATTCGTACGATCCATTCTAATTCTTTCACACGATCCATTCTAATTCATTCGTACGATCCATTCTAATTCATTCGTACGATCCATTCTAATTCATTCGTACGATCCATTCTAATTTATTCGCACGAATGTATCCATTCTAGTTCATTTGTACGATCCATTCTAATTCATTCGTACGATCCATTCTAATTCATTCGCACGATCTATTCTAATTCATTCGTACGATCCATTCTAATTCATTCGCACGAATGTATCCATTCTAATTCATTCATACATACGATCCATTCTAATTCATTCACACGAATATATCCATTCTAATTCATTTGTATAATCCATTCTAATTCATTCGCACGATCCATTCTAATTCATTCATACGATCCATTATAATTCATTCGTACGATCCATTCTAATTCATTCGTATGATCCATTCTAATTAATTCGTATTATCCATTCTAATTCATTCGTACGATCCATTCTAATTCATTTGCACGAATATATCCATTCTAATTCTAATTCATTCGCACGATCTATTCTAATTCATTCATACGATCCATTCTAATTCATTCGCACGAATGTATCCATTCTAATTCATTCATACGATCCATTCTAATTCATTCGCACGATCCATTCTAATTCATTAGCACGAATATATCCATTCTAATTCATTCGCACGATCCATTCTAATTCATTCGTACGATCCATTCTAATTCATTCATACGATCCATTCTAATTCATTCGCACGAATGTATCCATTCTAATTCATTAGCACGATCCATTCTAATTCATTCGTATGATCCATTCTAATTCCTTCGTACGATCCATTCTAATTCCTTCGTATCCATTCTAATTCACTCATACGATCCATTCTAATTCATTGATACGATCTATTCTAATTCATTCATACAATCCATTCTAATTCTTTCACACGATCCATTCTAATTCTTTCGTACGATCCATTCTAATTCATTCGCACAATCCATTCTAATTCATTCGCACGAATGTATCCATTCTAAATCATTCATATAATCCATTCTATTTCATTCGTACGATCCATTCTTAGTCATTGTACGAATGAATTAGAATGGATCCTACGAATGAATTAGAATGGATCGTGTGAAAGAATTAGAATGGATCGTACGAATGAATTACAATGGATACATTCGTGCGAATGAATTAGAATGGATATATTCGCGCGAAAGAATTAGAATAGATCGTATGAATGAATTAGAATGGATCCTATGAATGAATTAGAATTGATCGTACGAATGAAATAGAATGGATTGCACGACTGATTTAGAATGGATCGTACAAATGAATTTGAATGGACCGTGTGAAAGAATTAGAATGGATTGTATGAATGAATTAGAATGGATCGTACGAATGAATTAGAATGGATCGTACGAAGGAATTAGAATGGATCGTACGAATGTATTAGAATGGATCCTATGAATGAATTAGAATGGATCGTGCGAATGAATTAGAATGGATCGTACGAATGAATTAGAATGGATCGTGCTAATGAATTAGAATTGATCGAACGAATGAATTAGCATGGATCGTGCTAATGAATTAGAATGGATCGTGCGAATGAATTAGAATGGATCGTACGAATGAATTAGAATGGATAGTACGAATGAACTAGAATGGATACATTCGTGCGAATGAATTAGAATGGATCGTACGAATGAATTAGAATGGATCGTACGAATGAATTAGAATGGATCGTACGAATGAATTAGAATGGATACATTCGTGCGAATGAATTAGAATGGATCGTACGAATGAATTAGAATGGATCGTGCGAATGAATTAGAATGGATCGTATGAATGAATTAGAATGGATTCGTACCAATGAATTAGAATGGATACATTCGTGCGTACGAATGAATTAGAATGGATCGTACGAATGAATTAGAATAGATTGTACGAATGAATTAGAATGGATCGTACGAATGAATTTGAATGGATCATACGAATTAATTAGAATGGATCATACGAATGAATTAGAATGGATCGTACGAATGAATAGTACGAATTAATTAGAATGGATACATTCGTGCGAATGAATTAGAATGGATTGTGCGAATGAATTAGAATGGATCGTACGAATGAGTTAGAATGGATCATATTAATTAATTAGAATGGATCGTACGAATGAATTAGAATGGATACATTCGTGTGAATGAATTAGAATGGATCCATCCATTCTAATTCATTAATATGATCCATTCTAATTCATTCGTACGATCCATTCTAATTCATATGCACAAAGGTATCCATTCTAATCCATTCGTAGGATCCATTCGTACGATCCATTCTAATTCATTCGTACGATCCATTCTAATTCATTCGCTCGAATGTATCCATTCTAATCCATTCGTACGATCCATTCTAATCCATTCGTACGATCCATTCTAACTCATTCACATGAATGTAACCATTCTAATTCATTCATTTGATCCATTCTAATTCATTCGTACGATCCATTCTAATTCATTCGTTCGATCCATCCTAATTCATTCGCACGAATGTATCCAATCTAATTCATTCGTACGATCCATTCTAATTCATTCGTACGATCCATTCTAATTCATTCGTAAGATCCATTCTAATTCATTCGTACGATCCATTCTAATTCATTCGTACGATCCATTCTAATTCATTCGCACGAATGTATCCATTCTAGTTCATTCGTACGATCCATTCTAATTCATTCGTACGATCCATTCTAATTCATTCGCACGATCCATTCTAATTCATTCGTACGATCAATTCTAATTCATTCGCACGAATGCATCCATTCTAATTCATTCATACGATCTATTCTAATTCATTCGTACGATCCATTCTAATTCATTCGTACGATCCATTCTAATTCATTCGTCCGATCCATTCTAATTCATTCGCACGAATGTATCCATTCTAGTTCATTCGTACGATCCATTCTATTTCATTCGTACGATCCATTCTTACTCATTCGTATGATCCATTCTAATTCATTCGGACGAATGTATCCATTCTAATTTATTCGTACGATCCACTCTAATCCATTCGTATGATCCATTCTAATTCATTCGTACAATCCATTCTAATTCATTCGTCTGATCCATTCTAATTCATTCGCACGAATGTATCCATTCTAATTCATTCGTACGATCCATTCTAATTCATTTGTACGATCCATTCTAATTCATTCGTAAGATCCATTCTAATTCATTCGTACGATCCATTCTAATTCATTCGTACGATCTATTCTAATTCATTCGCACGAATGTATCCATTCTAGTTCATTCGTATGATCCATTCTAATTCATTCGTGCGATCCATTCTAATTCATTCGCACGATCCATTATAATTCACTCGTACGATCAATTCTAATTCATTCGCACGAATGTATCCATTCTAATTCATTCGTACGATCCATTCTAATTCATTCGTACGATCCATTCTAATTCATTCATACAATCCATTCTAATTCTTTCACACGATCCATTCTAATTCATTCGTAGGATCCATTCTAATTCATTCGTGCAATCTATTCTATTTCATTCGTATGATCCATTCTTACTCATTCGTATGATCCATTCTAATTCATTCGCACGAATGTATCCATTCTAATTCATTCGTACGAATCCATTCTAATTCATTCGTACGATCCGTTCTAATTCATTAGCACAAATATATCCATTCTAATTTATTCGTACAATCCTTCTATTCTAATTCATTCGTACGATCCATTCTAATTCATTCGTACGATCCATTCTAATTCACTCATACAATCCATTCTAATTCTTTCACACGATCCATTCTAATTCATTCGTATGTTCCATTCTATTTCATTAGCACGATCCATGCTAATTCATTCGTTCGATCAATTCTAATTCATTAGCACGATCCATTCTAATTCATTCGCACGATCCATTCTAATTCATTCATAGGATCCATTCTAATTCATTCATACGATCTATTCTAATTCTTTCGCACGAATGTATCCATTCTAATTCATTCGCACGAATGTATCCATTCTAATTCATTCGTACGATCCATTCTAATTCATTCATCCGATCCATTCTAATTCATTCACAGGATCCATTCTAATTCATTCATACGATCTATTCTAATTCTTTCGCACGAATGTATCCATTCTAATTCATTCGCACGAATGTATCCATTCTAATTCATTCGTACGATCCATTCTAATTCATTCGTACGATCCATTCTAATTCATTCATACGATATATTCTAATTCATTCATACAATCCATTCTAATTCTTTCACACGATCCATTCTAATTCATTCGTACGATCCATTCTAATTCATTCGCACAATCCATTCTATTTCATTCGTACGATCCATTCTTACTCATTCGTGTGGGGGAAAATCTTCGTGCCGACCCAAAGACTTTCGCAGCACCAGTCAATTGGAGTTGAAGTTGACGTCGAAGATCGTTGGTCGATCTGTTGATTGAAGTTGAAGTTACCTCTTTCGATATGTAAACAGAGAGGCAATCAGAGAGAGAGTTTGACACAAGAGATGTGATCTCGGAGTTCAGCCGAAGCCTACGTCTCCGTGCTATAGGGAGCAACCCGAATTCACTAACACTTCACTTGAAGTGACCTCGACAGGTCGAGTGTCACTGAAATCTCTTTGACCTCTTCAAGGACAAGAAGAAGAAGATCATAGAGTTAGAAATTTCTGAGTTCTGGTTTCTGAAATAGATATCAACTGATGGCACTGATCTATTATCAGAGCTCTGGTTTTGGTTCTGGAATTTCGGATTTCGGATCTGAGTTTCGATCTATTTACATTCGAAGGCTCTGCTATTTATAGGATTTCTGGGGAGGAATTCCAGGGCAAATGGCGATTTCTGCTGCCGTATCTGGGGATCCTCCAGGCAGGGCCGGTGGGTCCCACGATAGTCTTCGTGGGCCCACAAGGCAGAGCCGGTGGGTCCCGTGGTAGTCTTCGTGGGCCCACCGGGCAGGGCCGGTGGGTCCCGCTGTAGTCTTCGTGGGCCCACCGGGCAGGGCCGGTGGGTCCCGCTGTGGTCTCCGGGGGCCCACCAGGCAGGGCCGGTGGGTCCCGTGGTAGTTTTCGTGGGCCCACCGGGCAGGGCCGGTGGGTCCCGCTGTGGTCTCCGGGGGCCCACCAGGCAGGGCCGATGGGTCCTGCTGTTGGCAACCTTCTTACCAAAATTTGCACCCACAGTTACCCCCTCCAAGTTAGCTAGGGCTACTTTAGCTGGCTTGGATTCTTGGTGCAAAATTAACAACCCCCTGTTACACAAGCAGAGGAGCTCTGTCGAGTGTTAGCATTTGAAAATAGACTGATCGGTCAATTTTGACCGATCGGTCAATTTTGACCGATCGGTCAATTTTGACCGATCGGTCAAAATTTGACCGATCGATCAAAATTTGACCGATCGGTCGATTTCAACTGGTCAGAGATGAGGTGATCGGTCAAAAAACATCGCTTTTTGACAGATCTAGTAGAAAATCGACCGATCGATTAAATTTCGACCGATCGGTCAAATCTGACCGATCGGTCAAAGTGATCGATCAAAATTGATCGGTCAAAAGTGATCGGTCAAAGTGATCGGTCAAATTTGATCGGGCAAATTTGATCGGTCAAAAGTGATCGGTCAAATTTGATCGGGCAAATTTGATCGGTCAAAAGTGATCGGTCAAATTTGATCGGGCAAATTTGATCGGTCAAAAGTGATCGGTCAAATTTGATCGGGCAAATTTGATCGGGCAAAAGTGATCGGGCAAATTTGATCGGGCAAATTTGATCGGTCAAAAGTGATCGGTCAAATTTGATCGGGCAAATTTGATCGGTCAAAAGTGATCGGTCAAATTTGATCGGGTGAAATTCATCGATCGGACAAAAAACAGCTGGTCAAAAAATGGTTGAACGGTCAAATATCCACGTTTGGCGCCAGATCCAGTAGGATTTTGGCCGATCAGGTGGAGGACGATCGGGAGAATTTCGCCGATCGGGTGAATTTCACCGATCGGACAAAAAACAGCCGGTCAAAGAAGGGTTGATCGGTCAAATATCCACGTTTGGCGCCAGATCCAGTAGTATTTTGGCCGATCAAATGGACGATGAAGGGTATTTAGAGGATCGAGGTTTTGCCGATCGGGCGAATTTGATCGATCGATCGAATTCGACCGATCGGAGGCACTGATCGGGTGAAATTCACCGATCAGACAAATACAGATCAAGAGAGAAGATTGATTGATCGGGAGGAGGTTATTGATCAGGTGCAAATCACCGATCGGGTGCAAATCGCCGATCAGGTGCAAATCTCCGATCATGAGCAGGTCACTGATCGGGTGTAAATCGCCGATCGGGTGCATATCGCCGATCATGAGCAGGTCACTGATCGGGTGCAAATCGCCGATCGGGTGCATTTTGCCGATCGGGTGAATTTCACCGATCGGACAAAAAACAGCCGGTGAAAAAATGGTTGATCGGTCAAAAATGCACTCCTAGCCCCAGATCCAATGTGTTTTTTGCCGATCAGATAGAGGATGATCGGGAGAATTTCGCCGATCGGGTGAATTTCACCGATCGGACAAACAACAGCCGGTCAAGAAATGGTTGATCGGCAAAATACCCACGTTTCGCTCCAGATCTAGTGTGTTTTTCGCCTATCAGATGGAAAACGAAGGGGAAGAAAGGGGTCGAGGTTCGCCGATCGGACGAATTTGACCGATCGATCAAATTTTGACCGATCGGGCAAATTCGATTGATCGGAGCATCGATCGGGTGATTTTGCACTAAATTTGGAGAAAAAACCCTCTTCTTGACCGATCGCTGAAATCTTGACCGGCTGAATTATGCCCGATCGGTCGCCGGCTGCCGATCTGAGGCGGAGTTGGCGTTGTTGGTGAAGATGGGGACGCTGCAGCTGCAGCTGCGCTTGATCGAGTGGGTTTTGTCGATGGTAGCCAAGGGCGTAGAGAGAGCTGCCACCGGATTCGCTGTTATCCCACGTTGTCGTCGTCGTCCCGGAGGTGGAGGAGATGAAGGATTGCCGCTCCAGAGCTTGAAAGAACAGGGGAGGCCGATCCCTTCTATTGGGATATGGTGCTTTAGTGCTGGCATGATCGCACCCCTCTGTCTCGGTCAAACAGATCTGGACCGTTGATGGATGCTTTTGGGCTTGATAGGAAATGGATGGCATTAGCCGGTTAGTTCACCGCTACACCTTTCTCTATTCAAAGGCTGATTGAGAGAGTGAGTGGAGCCACTGTGCAGTCACGGGTTTGTGATTGAGAGAGTGAGTGGAGCCACTGTGCAGTCACGGGTTTCAACAGCTGCTGCTAGTCACGGGCTTCAACTGCTGCACTTTTGTGAAGGATGTGAGTGGCTTTAACTGTGGCCGTTGATCGGGTCAATGGGCCCGTGATCAATCGCCACGCGGAAGGCTGAGTGATGTTGCATAATACCATCAGGTGAAGGCCATGCAAACGTTTCGTGTATACACCACACGTGCTCCCAATCCGGCACGCTATGTTCGTTTGATTTGAATTATTTTTGATCAAGCACCATACAACCAAAAGGTATTTCAAATGGATTGAATACCCAGATAAGTCCAAGTGGGATTTTGAATTGGGTTGAATGACAACTTGGATTCCAAGTGGGACTTAGAGTTGGATTGAATGGCAACTTGAGTTCCAAGTGGAACTTCTCTCTAAAGTTGGAGACTTGGATCAGTCCCCTGGTTTGATGTTGAGCCCTTCTGTAAAAGTAAATCCCAATCGTCGATTGCATGCTCTTGAAATATTGTAATTGAATGACCCTGTCAGCTGTTATAACCCGCCAACAGGTATAAGTGTAATTTCCTAATCGAACTTCAATGTGGTTGCGCTTCGGAGCTCGTGGGCCTCCATGCTACGTCGAGTGCATGGACGAACAAGGGCAACTCCAGACTAAGGTCGTTTACTAGTAATGGTCCAGAGGATCGACTTTTCTAGCTGAACTTTGCGAAAATGGCCTTGAAGTTTGATTGATCGGTTGAGACGATATGCCATTACTAGATGCTCAATTACTGTCGGGAGATCGGTGATTGATCTTCAAATGTTTTGACTACCTCCTGAACGGTTTGCCTGCAACTGTCAGCTATGTCCTCCAACTTTTCACAGCCGAGCATCAATTGTGTTTCAAAATTCTCTGTTGGAGCCGAGGCTATGACTTAGTACTTTACTGCCAAATACTAGAATTAGGTTTGGACTTTGCCTTCGAATGCTGAGGTTCAGGCCTCAGACTTTGTCCTTGAATGGTTGATGAGTCTTTGTCTGTAAGTTGTTGGAGGATTGTTTCTCCTATCTCTTCAGTTGACAGGAGTTGGGTTGCAATATTCTCTTAACTAATTTGGAGCGTGGAGCACATGTCTTTGTATGTTGATGCTGGCTATAGAAGAGTGTAGATTCACCCCCTCATCGGTGGTGAACTTCCAGAACGTGTCTTCTTCGAGCATGAGAGCGCGTGATGCTCTCTTATGAGTGTCGAGTGGTAGAAGTCTTATGTAGTGACTTGGTAAGTTTGAGGGATGTCCTGCCTTTGGAGCGACGTTGGTTGAATGCTGCAGAACGCGTTGGACCTTGATCTTCATGTCGAGATGTGTTGGGGCTAAGAGCTTGGTGCTTTGCTACACGTCGAGGCAGCGAAGGTGCCTCGGATTATGTATCTGAGTGTTGATATTCTGGTAGCTTGAAATTGAGAGTTGTGCTGTTTCACAACCCGAAACCATTTAACATTTGCACGTAAAGGGTCGTGTCGCAACACGAGGCCCTAAACTTGTTAAACGACCTGGTAGCTTGAAATTGAGAGTTGGGCTGTTTCACAACCCGAAACCGTTTAACATTTGGACGTAAAGGGTCGTGTCGCAACACGAGGCCCTAAACTTGTTAAACGACCTGGTAGCTTGAAATTGAGAGTTGTGCTGTTTCACAACCCGAAACCGTTTAACATTTGCACGTAAAGGGTCGTGTCGCAACACGAGGCCCTAAACTTGTTAAACGACCTGGTAGCTTGAAATTGAGAGTTGTGCTGTTTCATAACCCGAAACCGTTTAACATTTGCACGTAAAGGGTCGTGTCGCAACACGAGGCCCTAAACTTGTTAAACGACCTGGTAGCTTGAAATTGAGAGTTGTGCTGTTTCACAACCCGAAACCGTTTAACATTTGCACGTAAAGGATCGTGTCGCAACACGAGGCCCTAAACTTGTTAAACGACCTGGTAGCTTGAAGGTTGAGCTGGCTCAACTTGAATTTGCTTGAAGATGAAACTGAATGTTGCGTTATCTCATAACTCAGAATTTGAACAGACAAGTAGACGTTTGAGAGCAATCTTTATTCAGCATAGAAATTACATCAGAGATGGAAATCTCTCTTTTTGGCGAGATCAGTCGATAAGATCCTTTGCTTGCGATAGATTCGACGGTGTAGGTTCCTTCCCAGTTGGGAGTTAGTTTGCATTCGAGTGCCAAAGCTGTCTCCTTGGGCTTCGTCAAATGCCGAGGCAGCGAGTACGCCTCGGACTTTGAATATGAGTGCCAAGGCTGTCTCCTTGAGCTTCACCAAATGCCGAGGCAGCAGTGCACCTCGGACTTTTGCCTATCACCTCGTTGTAGTCTTCAAGTGAGCCCTTTCGTTTCGAACCTCACCCCCAATGTAGGGATTGGAGGAGGGTCAGACTTGAAAGGCTTAGGATATCGATGGGAGATGTCGATGATAGATTGTCTAGAAAGAGTGGGTTGTTGGATTGAAGTTGAGCCGCCGACTCATTGAGCGAGTCTCAGGTCGAAACTGATGTCGTTCTGAGTAACTTACCTCTGGATGATCCTGATAGAGTCTTCGCCATTCAGTGAAAGCGAAGGAAGCAACCAGATCGCTCGTATCCAATAGGTTGCCTGCTCAACCGAGGGAGCTGAGAAGTTTGACTTTGAAGATCAGTTGTCTGCTCAACCGATCCGATGTTGTTGTCGAGCACATTGAGCTTTTTGAACGGATCCCACAGACGGCGCCAAACTGTGGGGGAAAATCTTCGTGCCGACCCGAAGACTTTCGCAGCACCAGTCAATTGGAGTTGAAGTTGACGTCGAAGATCGTTGGTCGATCTGTTGATTGAAGTTGAAGTTACCTCTTTCGATATGTAAACAGAGAGGCAATCAGAGAGAGAGTTTGACACAAGAGATGTGATCTCGGAGTTCAGCCGAAGCCTACGTCTCCGTGCTATAGGGAGCAACCCGAATTCACTAACACTTCACTTGAAGTGACCTCGACAGGCCGAGTGTCACTGAAATCTCTTTGACCTCTTCAAGGACAAGAAGAAGAAGATCAAAGAGTTAGAAATTTCTGGGTTCTGGTTTCTGAAATAGATATCAACTGATGGCACTGATCTATTATCAGAGCTCTGGTTTTGGTTCTGGAATTTCGGATTTCGGATCTGAGTTTCGATCTATTTACATTCGAAGGCTCTGCTATTTATAGGATTTCTGGGGAGGAATTCCAGGGCAAATGGCGATTTCTGCTGCCGTATCTGGGGATCCTCCAGGCAGGGCCGGTGGGTCCCACGGTAGTCTTCGTGGGCCCACAAGGCAGGGCCGGTGGGTCCCGTGGTAGTCTTCGTGGGCCCACCGGGCAGGGCCGGTGGGTCCCGCTGTAGTCTTCGTGGGCCCACCGGGCAGGGCCGGTGGGTCCCGCTGTGGTCTCCGGGGGCCCACCAGGCAGGGCCGGTGGGTCCCGTGGTAGTTTTCGTGGGCCCACCGGGCAGGGCCGGTGGGTCCCGCTGTGGTCTCCGGGGGCCCACCAGGCAGGGCCGGTGGGTCCTGCTATTGGCAACCTTCTTACCATAATTTGCACCCACAATTCGTATGATCTATTCTAATTCATTCGCACGAATGTATCCATAATGGATCATACGAATGAGTAAGAATGGATCGTACGAATGAAATAGAATGGATTGTGCGAATGAATTAGAATGGACCGTACGAATGAATTAGACGTACGAATGAATTAGAATGGATACATTCGTGCGAATAAATTAGAATGGATCATACGAATGAGTAAGAATGGATCGTCATTCTAATTCATTCGTATGATCCATTCTAATTCACTTGTATCCATTCTATTTCATTCGCACGATCCATTCTAACTCATTCGCGCAATCTATTCTAATTCATTCGTACGATCCATTCTAATTCATTCGTACGATCCATTCTAATTCATTCATACAATCCATTCTAATTTATTCGCACGAATGTATCCATTATAATTCATTCGTATGATCCATTCTAATTCATTCGCACAATCTATTCTAATTCATTCAAATGATCCATTCTAATTCATTCGCACGAATGTATCCATTCTAATTCATTCATACGATCCATTCTAATTCATTCGCACGATCCATTGTAATTCATTCGCACGAATGTATCCATTCTAATTAATTCGTACGAATCCATTCTAATTCATTCGTACAATCTATTCTATTCCATTCTAATTCATTAGCACGATCCATTCTAATTCATTCGTACGATCCATTCTAATTCATTCGCACGATCCATTCTAATTCATTCATAGGATCCATTCTAATTCACTCATACGATCCATTCTAATACATTCATACGATCCATTCTAATTCATTTGCACGAATATATTCGTATGAATTAGAATGGATAGTGCGAATGAATTCGAATGGATCGTACAAATTCAGTCTAATTCATTCATACAATCCATTCTAATTCTTTCACACGATCCATTCTAATTCATTCGTACGTTCCATTCTAATACATTAGCACGATCCATGATAATTCATTCGTTCGATCAATTCTAATTCATTAGCACGATCCATTCTAATTCATTCGTACGATCCATTCTAATTCATTCGCACGATCCATTCTAATTCATTCATAGGATCCATTATAATTCATTCATACGATCTATTCTAATTCTTTCGCACGAATGTATCCATTCTAATTCATTCGCACGAATGTATCCATTCTAATTCATTCGTACGATCCATTTCTTTCACACGATCCATTCTAATTGATTCGTAGGATCCATTCTAATTCATTCGTACAATGAGTAAGAATGGATCGTACGAATGAAATAGAATGGATTATACGAATGATTTAGAATGGATACATTCGTGCGAATGAATTAGAATGGATTGTGCGAATGAATTAGAATGGATCGTACGAATGAATTATAATGGATCGTGTGAAAGAATTAGAATGGATTGTATGAATGAATTAGAATAGATTGTATGAATGAATTAGCATGGATCGTGCTAATGAATTAGAATGGATTGTGCGAATGAATTAGAATGGATCGGACGAATGAATTAGAATGGATCGTACGATAGAACTAGAATGGATACATTCGTGCGAATGAATTAGAATGGATCGTACGAATGAATTAGAATGGATCGTACGAATGAATTAGAATGGATCGTACGAATGAATTAGAATGGATACATTCGTGCGAATGAATTAGAATGGATCGTACGAATGAATTAGAATGGATCATACGAATGAATTAGAATGGATTCGTACGAATGAATTAGAATGGATACATTCGTGCGAATGAATTAGAATGGATCGTACCAATGAGTAAGAATGGATCGTACGAATGAAATAGAATGGATCGTAAGAATGAATCGTATGAATTAGAATGGATCGTACGAATGGATTAGAATGGATCGTACGAATGTATTAGAATGGATACATTCGAGCGAATGAATTAGAATGGATCGTACGGAATTAATTAGAATGGATTGTATGAATGAATTAGAATGGATCGTACAAATTAATTAGAATGGATACATTCGTGCGAATGAATTAGAATGGATTGTATGAATGAATTAGAATGAATCGTACGAATGAATTAGAATGGATCATACGAATTAATTAGAATGGATCATACGAATGAATTAGAATGGATCGTACGAATGAATTAGAATGGATCGTACGAATAAATTAGAATGGATACATTCGTCCGAATGAATTAGAATGGATCATACAAATGAGTAAGAATGGATCGTACGAATGAAATAGAATGGATTGTACGAATGATTTATAATGGATCGTACGAATGAATTAGAATGGATTGTACGAATGATTTAGAATAGATACATTCGTGCGAATGAATTAGAATGGATTGTATGAATGAATTAGAATGGATCGTACGAATGAATTAGAATGGATCGTATGAGTGAATTAGAATGGAAACGAAGAAATTAGAATGGATCGTACAAATGAATTAGAATGGATCGTACGAATGAATTAGAATGGATCGTACGAATGAATTAGAATGGATCGTACGAATGAATTAGAATAGATCATACGAATGAATTAGAATGGATCGTACGAAGGAATTAGAATGGATCGTACGAATGAATTAGAATGGATCGTACGAATGAACTAGAATGGATACATTCGTGCGAATGAATTAGAATGGATCGTACGAATGAATTAGAATGGATCGTAAGAATGAATTAGAATAGATCTTACGAATGAATTAGAATGGATCGTACGAATGAGTAAGAATGGATCGTACGAATGTATTAGAATAGATTGTACGAATGAATTAGAATGGATTAGATGAAAGAATTAGAATGGATCGTGTGAAAGAATTAGAATGGATTGGATGAATGAATTAGAATGGATCGTATGAATTAGAATGGATCGTGCGAATGAATTCGAATGGATCGTACTAATTCATTCTAATTCATTCATACAATCCATTCTAATTCTTTCACACGATCCATTCTAATTCATTCGTAGGATCCATTCTAATTCATTCGTACAATCTATTCTATTTCATTCGTACGATCCATTCTTACTTATTCGTATGATCCATTCTAATTCATTCGGACGAATGTATCCATTCTAATTTATTCGTACAATCCATTCTAATTCATTCGTACGATCCATTCTAATTCCTTCGTACGATCTATTCTAATTCATTCGTACGATCCATTCTAATTCATTCATACGATCCATTCTAATTCATTCGTACGATCCATTCTAATTCATTCGCACAAATGTATCCATTCTAATTCATTCGTACAAAGGAATTAGAATGGATCGTACGAATAAATTAGAATGGATCGTATGAATGAATTAGAATGGATCTTACGAATGAATTAGAATGGATCGTACGAATGAATTAGAATGGATCGTGCAAATGAATTAGAATGGATATATTCGTGCAAATGAATTAGAATGGATCGTATGAATGTATTAGAATGGATCGTATGAGTGAATTAGAATGGATCGTACGAATGAATTAGAATGGATCGTATGAATGAATTAGAATGGTTACATTGGTGCGAATGAATTAGAATAGATCGTACGAATGAATTAGAATGGATCGTACGAATAAATTAGAATGGATCGTGGGAATGAATTAGAATGGATCGTACGAATGAATTAGAATGGATCCACCGAATGAGTTAGAATGGATCATACGAATGATCCATTCTAATTCATTCATACGATCCATTCTAATTCATTTGCACGAATATATCCATTCTAATTCATTCGTACGATCCATTCTAATTCCTTCGTAGATTCATTCTAATTCCTTCGTACGATCCATTCTAATTCCTTCGTACGATCCATTCTATTTCATTCGTATGATCCATTCTAATTCCTTCGTACGATCCATTCTAATTCCTTCGTATCCATTCTATATCACTCATACGATCCATTCTAATTCATTCATATGATCTATTCTAATTCATTCATACAATCCATTCTAATTCTTTCACACGATCCATTCTAATCCATTCGTACGATCCATTCTAATTCATTCGCATAATCCATTCTATTTCATTCGTACGATCCATTCTATTTCATTCGTACGATCCATTCTTACTTATTGGTACGATCCATTCTAATTCATTCGAACGAATGTATCCATTATAATTCATTCGTACGAATGAATTAGAATGGATCGTACGAAGGAATTAGAATGGATCGTACGAATGAATTAGACTGGATATATTCGTGCAAATGAATTAGAATGGATCGTATGAATGTATTAGAATGGATCGTATAAGTGAATTAGAATGGATCGTGCTAATGAATTAGAATGGATTGTATGAATGAATTAGAATGGATCGTACGAATGAATTAGAATGGATCGTACGAATGAACTAGAATGGATACATTCGTGCGAATGAATTAGAATGGATCGTAGGAATGAATTAGAATGGATCGTGTGGGTGCAAAATTTGGTAAGAAGGTTGCCAACAGCAGGACCCACCGGCCCTGCCTGGTGGGCTCCCGGAGACCACAGCGGGACCCACCGGCCCTGCCCGGTGGGCCCACGAAAACTACCACGGGACCCACCGGCCCTGCCTGGTGGGCCCCCGGAGACCACAGCAGGACCCACCGGCCCTGCCCGGTGGGCCCACGAAGACTACAGCGGGACCCACCGGCTCTGCCCGGTGGGCCCACGAAGACTACCACGGGAACCACCGGCCCTGCCTGGTGGACCCACGAAGACTACCGCGGGACCCACCGGCCCTGCCTGGAGGATCCCCAGATACGGCAGCAGAAACCGCCATTCACCCCGGAATTCCTCCCAGAGAAGCCTATAAATAGCGCTGCCTTCGAATGTAAAAGGATGGAATCTCAGATCGAACTCTCAGTTCTAAAACCAGAGCTCTGGGATTTCCAACTTCCCATCTACCATCTCTCTTTGATCTTCTTCTCTCCTTTGAAGAGATCAGAGTGTTTCTAGTGATACTCGGCCTGTCGAGATCACTTCGACATAAGTGTTAGTGAATTCGGATTGCTCCCTATAGCACGGAGACGTAGGCTTCGGCTGAACTCCGAGATCACCTCTCGTGTCTACTCTCTGATTGCATATCTTTTTCTATTGACATATCAAAAGGCTTCAACTTCAATCAACAGATCGACCAACGATCTTCAACGTCAACTTCAACTTCAATTGACTGGTGAGGCGAAGTCTTCGGGTCGGCACGAAGATTTTCCTCAACAGATCGTGCGAATGAATTAGAATGGATCGTACGAATGAACTAGAATGGATACATTCGTGCGAATGAATTAGAATGGATCGTACGAATGAATTAGAATGGATCGTACAAATGAATTAGAATGTATATATTCGTGCGAATGAATTAGAATGGATCGTACGAATGAGTAAGAATGGATCGTATGAATGGTTTAGAATGGATACATTCATGCGAATGAATTAGAATGGATCGGACGAATGAATTAGAATGGATTGTACGAATGAATTAGAATGGATCAAATGAATGAATTAGAATGGTTACATTCATGCGAATGAATTAGAATGGATCGTACGAATGGATTAGAATGGATCGTACAATTGGATTAGAATGGATACATTCGTGCGAATGAATTAGAATGGATCATACGAATGAGTAAGAATGGATTTTACGAATGAAATAGAATGGATTGTACGAATGAATTAGAATGGATCGTGCGAATGAATTTGAATGGATCGTACGAATGAATTAGAATGGATCGTGCTAATGAATTAGAATTGATCATACGAATGAAATAGAATGGATTGTACGAATGATTTAGAATGGATCGTATGAATGAATTAGAATGGATCGTACGAATGATTTAGAATGGATACATTCGTGCGAATGAATTAGAATGGATCATACGAATGAGTAAGAATGGATCGTATGAATGAAATAGAATGGATTGTACGAATGAATTAGAATGGATTCGTACGAATGAATTAGAATGGATACATTCGTGCGAATGAATTAGAATGGATCGTACCAATGAGTAAGAATGGATCGTACGAATGAAATAGAATGGATTGTGCGAATGAATTAGAATGGATCGTACGAATGAATTAGAATGGATCGTGTGAAAGAATTAGAATGGATTGTATGAATGAATTAGAATAGATCGTATGAATGAATTAGAATGGATCGTACGAATGAATTAGAATGGATCGTATGAATAAATTAGAATGGATCGTACGAATGAATTAGAATGGATACATTCGTGCGAATGAATTAGAATGGATACATTCGTGCGAAAGAATTAGAATAGATCGTATGAATGAATTAGAATGGATCCTTTGAATGAATTAGAATTGATCGTGCGAATGAATTAGAATGGATCGTACGAATGAATTAGAATGGATCGTGCTAATGAATTAGAATTGATCGAACGAATGAATTAGCATGGATCGTGCTAATGAATTAGAATGGAACGTACGAATGAATTAGAATGGATCGTGTGAAAGAATTAGAATGGATTGTATGAATGAATTAGAATGAATTCGTACCATCCATTCGAATTCATTCGCACGATCCATTCTAATTCATTCATACGATCCATTCTAATTCATTCATACAATCCATTCTAATTCTTTCACACGATCCATTCTAATTAATTCGTAGGATCCATTCTAATTCGTTCGTACAATCTATTCTATTTCATTCGTACGATCCATTCTTACTCATTCGTATGATCCATTCTAATTCATTCGGACGAATGTATCCATTCTAATTTATTCGTACGATCCATTCTAATTCATTCGTACGATCCATTCTAATTCATTCGCTCGAATGTATCCATTCTAATCCATTCGTACGATCCATTCTAATCCATTCGTACGATCCATTCGTACGATCCATTCTAATTCATTCGTATGATCCATTCTATTTCATTCGCACGATCCATTCTAATTCATTCATAGGATCCATTCTAATTCATTCATACGATATATTCTAATTCTATCGCACGAATGTATCCATTCTAATTCATTCGCACGAATGTATCCATTCTAATTCATTCGTACGATCCATTCTAATTCATTCGTACGATCCATTTTAATTCATTCGTATGATCCATTCTAATTCATTCATACGATCTATTCTAATTCATTCATACAATCCATTCTAATTCTTTCACATGATCCATTCTAATTTATTCATATGATCCATTCTAATTCATTCGTATGATCCATTCTAATTCATTCATACGATCCATTCTAATTCATTCGCTCGAATGTATCCATTCTAATCCATTCGTACGATCCATTCTAATCCATTCGTACGATCCATTTTAATTCATTCGCATGAATGTAACCATTTTAATTCATTCATACGATCCATTCTAATTCATTCGCACGATCCATTCTAATTCATTCGTACGATCCATTCTAATTCATTCGTACGATCCATTCTAATTCATTCGCACGAATGTATCCATTCTAATTCATTCATATGATCCATTCTAATTCATTCATACAATCCATTCTAATTCTTTCACACGATCCATTCTAATTCATTCGTACGATCCATTCTAATTCATTCGTACAATCCATTCTAATTCATTCGCACAAATGTATCCATTCTAATTCATTCATACGATCTATTCTAATTCATTCGTACGATCCATTCTAATTCCTTCGTACGATCCATTCTAATTCATTCGTACGATCTATTCTAATTCATTCATACGATCCATTCTAATTCATTCGTACGATCCATTCTAATTCATTCGTACGATCCATTCTAATTCATTCGTACGATCCATTCTAATTCATTCGCACGAATGTATCCATTCTAGTTCATTCGTACGATCCATTCTAATTCATTCGTACGATCCATTCTAATCCATTCGTACGATCCATTCTAATTCATTCATACGATCCATTCTAATTCATTCATACAATCCATTATAATTCTTTCACACGATCCATTCTAATTCATTCGTAGGATCCATTCTAATTCATTCGTACAATCTATTCTATTTCATTCGTACGATCCATTCTTACTCATTCGTATGATCCATTCTAATTCATTCGGACGAATGTATCCATTCTAATTTATTTGTACGATCCATTCTAATTCATTCGTACGATCCATTCTGATTCATTCGTACGATCCATTCTTACTCATTCGTATGATCCATTCTAATTCATTCGTACGATCCATTCTAATTCATTCGTACGATCGATTCTAATTCATTCGCACTATCCATTCTAATTCATTCGTACGATCCATTCTAATTCATTCGTATGATCCATTCTAATTTATTCGTTCAAATATATCCATTCTAATTCATTCCGTACGATCCATTCTAATTCATTCGTACGATCCATTCTAATTCATTCATTTGATCCATTCTAATTCATTCGTCCGATCCATTCTAATTCATTCGTCCGATCCATTCTAATTCATTCACACGAATGTATCCATTCTAATTCATTCGTACGATCCATTCTAATTCTTTCGTACGATCCATTCTAATTCATTCGTAAGATCCATTCTAATTCATTCGTACGATCCATTCTAATTCATTCGTACGATCCATTCTAATTCATTCGCACGAATGTATCCATTCTAGTTCATTCGTACGATCCATTCTAATTCATTCGTACGATCCATTCTAATTCATTCGCAAGATCCATTCTAATTCATTTGTACGATCCATTCTAATTCATTCATACGATCCATTCTAATTCATTCGCACGAATGTATCCATTCTAATTCATTCATACGATCCATTCTACTTCATTCGTACTATCCGTTCTAATTCACTCATACGATCCATTCTAATTCATTCATACGATCCATTCTAATTCATTTGCACGACTATATCCATTCAAATTCATTCGTACGATCCATTCTAATTCCTTCGTACGATCCATTCTAATTCCTTCGTACGATCCATTCTAATTCGTTCGTACGATCCATTCCATTTCATTCGTATGATCCATTCTAATTAATTCGTACGATCCATTCTAATTCATTAGTATGATCCATTCTAATTCATTCGTACGATCCATTCTTACTCATTCGTACGATCCATTCTAATTCATTCATACAATCCATTCTAATTCATTCCGTACGATCCATTCTAATTCATTCATACGATCTATTCTTTCATACAATCCATTCTAATTCTTTCGTGCAAAAGAATTAGAATGGATACCTTTGTGCATATGAATTAGAATGGATCGTACGAATGAATTAGAATGGATCATATTAATGAATTAGAATGGATCGTACGAATGAATTAGAATGGATACATTCGTGCGAATGAATTAGAATGGATCGTGCAAATCAATTAGGCTGGATCGTGCGAATGAATAAGAATAGATCATACGAATGAATTAGAATGGATCGTACGAATTAATTAGAATGGATACATTCGTGCGAATGAATTACAATGGATTGTATGAATGAATTAGGATGGATCGTACGAATGAATTAGAATGGATCATACGAATTAATTAGAATGGATCGTACGAATGAATTAGAATGGATCATACGAATGAATTAGAATGGATCGTGCGAATGAATTAGAATGGATCGTACGAATGAATTAGAATGGATACATTTGTGCGAATGAATTAGAATGGATCGTACGAATGAATTAGAATGGATCGTATGAATGAATTAGAATGGATCGTACGAATGAATTAGAATGGATCGTGCGAATGAATTAGAATGGATCGTACGAATGAATTAGAATGGATCGTGTGAAAGAATTAGAATGGATCGTACGAATGAATTAGAATGGATCGTGCGAATGAATTAGAATGGATCGTATGAATGAATTAGAATGGATACATTTGTGCGAATGAATTAGAATGGATCGTACGAATGAATTAGAATGGATCGTATGAATGAATTAGAATGGATCGTACAAATGAATTTGAATGGATCGTGCGAATGAATTAGAATGGATCGTACGAATGAATTAGAATGGATCGTACGAATGAACTAGAATGGATACATTCGTGCGAATGAATTAGAATGGATCGTACGAATGAATTAGAATGGATCGTACGAATGAATTAGGATGGATCTTACGAATGAATTAGAATGGATCGTACGAATGAATTAGTATGGATCGTACGAATGAATTAGAATGGATATCGTCTGATCCTTTCTAATTCATTCGTATGATCCATTCTAATTAATTCGTATGATCCATTCTAATTCATTCGTACGATCCATTCTAATTCATTTGCACGAATATATCCATTCTAATTCATTCGTACGATCCATTCTAATTCATTCGTACGATCCATTGTAATTCATATGCACAAAGGTATCCATTCTAATTCATTCGTACGATCCATTCTAATTCAGGATCGTACGAATGAATTAGAATGGATATATTCGTGCAAATGAATTAGAATGGATCGTATGAATGAATTAGAATGGATCGTATGAGTGAATTAGAGCGGATAGTACGAATGAAGTAGAATGAATCGTATGAATGAATTAGAATGGATACATTCGTGCGAATGAATTAGAATGGATCGTATGAATGAATTAGAATAGATTGTGCGAATGAATTAGAATGGATCGTACGAATGAATTAGAATGGATACATTCGTGCGAATAAATTAGAATGGATTGTATGAATGAATTAGAAAGGATCGTACGAATGAATTAGAATGGATCGTACGAATGAACTAGAATGGATACATTCGTGCGAATGAATTAGAATGGATCGTACGAATGAATTAGAATGGATCATACGAATGAATTAGGATGGATCTTACGAATGAATTAGAATGGATCGTACGAATGAATTAGTATGGATCGTACGAATGAATTAGAATGGATATCGTACGATCCATTCTAATTCATTCGTATGATCCATTCTAATTAATTCGTATGATCCATTCTAATTCATTCGTACGATCCATTCTAATTCATTTGCACGAATATATCCATTCTAATTCATTCGTACGATCCATTCTAATTCATTCGTACGATCCATTCTAATTCATATGCACAAAGGTATCCATTCTAATTCATTCGTACGATCCATTCTAATTCAGGATCGTACGAATGAATTGGAAAGGATATATTCGTGCAAATGAATTAGAATGGATCGTATGAATGAATTAGAATGGATCGTATGAGTGAATTAGAGCGGATAGTACGAATGAAGTAGAATGGATCGTATGAATGAATTAGAATGGATACATTCGTGCGAATGAATTAGAATGGATCGTATGAATGAATTAGAATAGATTGTGCGAATGAATTAGAATGGATCGTACGAATGAATTAGAATGGATACATTCGTGCGAATAAATTAGAATGGATTGTATGAATGAATTAGAAAGGATCGTACGAATGAATTAGAATGGATCGTACGAATGAATTAGAATAGATTGCGCGAATGAATTAAAATGGATCGTGCGAATGAAATAGAATGGATACAAATGAATTAGAATGGATCATACGAATTAATTAGAATGACGATCCATTCTTACTCATTCGTATGATCCATTCTAATTTATTCGCACGAATGTATCCATTATAATTCATTCGTACGTCTAATTCATTCGTACGGTCCATTCTAATTCATTCGCACAATCCATTCTATTTCATTCGTACGATCCATTCTTACTCATTCGTATGATCCATTATGGATACATTCGTGCGAATGAATTAGAATGGATCATACGAATGAGTAAGAATGGATCGTACGAATGAAATAGAATGGATTGTGCGAATGAATTAGAATGGATCGTACGAATGAATTAGAATGGATCGTGTGAAAGAATTAGAATGGATTGTATGAATGAATTAGAATAGATCGTATGAATGAATTAGAATGGATCGTACGAATGAATTAGAATGGATCGTACGAATGAATTAGAATGGATCGTACAAATGAATTAGAATGGATACATTCGTGCGAATGAATTAGAATGGATACATTCGTGCGAAAGAATTAGAATAGATCGTATGAATGAATTAGAATGGATCCGATGAATGAATTAGAATGGAACGTGCGAATGAATTAGAATGGATCGTACGAATGAATTAGAATGGATTGTGCTAATGAATTAGAATTGATCGAACGAATGAATTAGCATGGATCGTGCTAATGAATTAGAATGGATCGTACGAATGAATTAGAATGGATCAAATGAATGAATTAGAATGGTTACATTCATGCGAATGAATTAGAATGGATCGTACGAATGGATTAGAATGGATCGTACGAATGAATTAGAATGGATCGTACGAATAAATTAGAATGGATACATTCGTCCGAATGAATTATAATGGATCATACGAATGAGTAAGAATGGATCGTACGAATGAAATAGAATAGATTGTACGAAGGAATTAGAATGGATTCGTACGAATGAATTAGAATGGATTAGAATAGATCGTGTGCAAGAATTAGAATGGATCGTACGAATGAATTAGAATGGATCGTGCGAATGAATTAGAATGGATCGTACGAATGAATTAGAATGGATACATTTGTGCGAATGAATTAGAATGGATCGTACGAATGAATCAGAATGGATACATTCATGCGAATGAATTAGAATGGATACATTCGTGCGAAAGAATTAGAATAGATCGTATGAATGAATTAGAATGGATCCTATGAATGAATTAGAATGGATCGTGCTAATGAATTAGAATGGATCGTACGTATGAATTAGAATGGATCGTGCTAATGAATTAGAATTGATCGAACGAATGAATTAGCATGGATCGTGCTAATGAATTAGAATGGAATGTACGAATGAATTAGAATGGATCGTGTGAAAGAATTAGAATGGATTGTATGAATGAATTAGAATGAATTCGTACGATCCATTCGAATTCATTCGCACGATCCATTCTAATTCATTCACACGATCCATTCTAATTCATTCATACAATCCATTCTAATTCTTTCACACGATCCATTCTAATTCATTCGTAGGATCCATTCTAATTCATTCGTACAATCTATTCTATTTCATTCGTACGATCCATTCTTATTCATTCGTATGATCCATTCTAATTCATTCGGACGAATGTATCCATTCTAATTTATTCGTATGATCCATTCTAATTCATTCGTACGATCCATTCTAATTCATTCGCTCGAATGTATCCGTTCTAATCCATTCGTACGATCCATTCTAATCCATTCGTACGATCCATTCTAATTCATTCGTACGATCTATTCTAATTCATTCGTACGATCCATTCTAATTCATTCGCACGATCAATTCTAATTCATTCATAGGATCCATTCTAATTCATTCATACGATCTATTCTAATCCTTTCGCACGAATATATCCATTCTAATTCATTCGCACGAATGTATCCATTCTAATTTATTCGTACGATCCATTCTAATTTATTCGTATGATCCATTCTAATTCATTCGTACGATCCATTCTAATTCATTCATACGATCTATTCTAATTCATTCATACAATCCATTCTAATTCTTTCACATGATCCATTCTAATTCATTCATATGATCCATTCTAATTCATTCGTACGATCCATTCTAATTCATATGCACAAAGGTATCCATTCTAATCCATTCGTAGGATCCATTCTAATCCATTCGTACGATCCATTCTAATTCATTCGTACAATCCATTCTAATTCATTCGCTCGAATGTATCCATTCTAATCAATTCGTACGATCCATTCTAATTCATTAGCACGATCCATTCTAATTGATTCGTACGATCCATTCTAATTCATTCGCACAATCTATTCTATTTCATTCGTACGATCCATTCTTACTCATTCGTATGATCCATTCTAATTCATTCGCACGAATGTATCCATAATGGATCATACGAATGAGTAAGAATGGATCGTACGAATGAAATAGAATAGATAGTGCGAATGAATTAGAATGTACCGTACTAATGAATTAGAATGGATCGTACGAATGAATTAGAATGGATATATTTGAACGAATAAATTAGAATGGATCATACGAATGAATTAGAATAGATCGTACGAATGAATTAGAATGGATAGTGCGAATGAATTAGAATCGATCGTACGAATGATTTAGAATGGATCGAACGAATGAATTAGTATGGATCATACGAATGAGTAAGAATGGATCGTACGAATGAATTAGAATGGATCGTACGAATGATGAATTAGAATGGATCGTACGAATAAATTAGAATGGATACATTCGTCCGAATGAATTAGAATGGATCATACGAAGGAGTAAGAATGGATCGTACGAATGAAATAGAATAGATTATACGAATGAATTAGAATGGATCCTACGAATGAATTAGAATGGATCGTACAAATGAATTAGAATGGATCATATTAATGAATTAGAATGGATCGTACGAATGAATTAGAATGGATACATTCGTGCGAATAAATTAGAATGGATTGTATGAATGAATTAGAATGGATCGTACGAATGAATTAGAATGGATCGTACAAATGAATTAGAATAGATTGCGCGAATGAATTAGAATGGATCGTACGAATGAATTAGAATGGATCGTACGAATGAATTAGAATGGATCGTACAAATGAATTAGAATGGATCGTACGAATGAATTAGAATGGATCGTTCGAAGGAATTAGAATGGATCGTACGAATGAATTAGAATGGATCGTACGATTGAATTTGAATGGATCATACGAATGAGTAAGAATGGATTGTATGAATGAATTAGATTGGATCGTATGATCCATTCTAATTCATTCGCACGATCCATTCTAATTCATTCATACGATCCATTCTAATTCATTCGCACGATCTGTTCTTATTCATTCGCACAATCTATTCTAATTCATTCGCACGAATGTATCCATTCTAATTCATTCGTACGATCCATTCTAATTCATTAGTACGATCCATTCTAATTCATTCGTATGATCCATTCTAATTAATTCGTATGATCCATTCTAATTCATTCGTACGATCCATTCTAATTCATTCATACAATCCATTCTAATTTATTCGCATGAATGTATCCATTCTAATTAATTCGTACGATGCATTCTAATTCATTTGTATGATCAATTCTTATTCATTCGCACGATCCAGTCTAATTGATTCGCACGATCCATTCTAATTCATTCGCACGAATGTATCCATTCTAATTCATTCGTACGATCCATTTTAATTCATTAATTTGATCCATTCTAATTCATTCGTACGATCCATTCTAATTCATATGCACAAAGGTATCCATTCTAATCCATTCGTAGGATCCATTCTAATCCATTCGTACGATCCATTCTAATTTATTCGTACGATCCATTCTAATTCATTCGCTCGAATGTATCCATTCTAATCCATTCGTACGATCCATTCTAATCCATTCGTACGATCCATTCTAATTCATTCGCATGAATGTAACCATTCTAATTCATTCATTTGATCCATTCTAATTCATTCGTACAATCTATTCTAATTCATTCGTCTGATCCATTCTAATTTATTCGCACGAATGTATCCATTCTAATTCATTCGTACGATCCATTCTAATTCATTCGTACGATCCATTCTAATTCATTCGTAAGATCCATTCTAATTCATTTGTACGATCCATTCTAATTCATTCGTACGATCCATTCTAATTCATTCGCAAGAATGTATCCATTCTAGTTCATTCGTACGATCCATTCTAATTCATTCGTACGATCCATTCTAATTCATTCGCACGATCCATTCTAATTCATTCGTACGATCAATTCTAATTCATTCGCACGAATGTATCCATTCTAATTCATTCGTACGATCCTGAATTAGAATGGATCGTACGAATGAATTAGAATGGATACCTTTGTGCATATGAATTAGAATGGATCGTACGAATGAATTAGAATGGATCATATTAATGAATTAGAACGGATCGTACGAATGAATTAGAATGGATACATTCGTGCGAATGAATTAGAATGGATCGTGCACGAATGTATCCATTCTAATTCATTCGTACGATCCATTCTAATTCATTAATATGATCCATTCTAATTCATTCGTACGATCCATTCTAATTCATTTGCACAAAGGTATCCATTCTAATCCATTCGTAGGATCCATTCTAATCCATTCGTACGATCCATTCTAATTCATTCGTACGATCCATTCTAATTTATTCGCTCGAATGTATCCATTCTAATCCATTCGTACGATCCATTCTAATCCATTCGTACGATCCATTCTAATTCATTCGCATGAATGTAACCTCGTACGATCCATTCTAATTCGTTCAGATGATCCATTCTAATTCGTTCGTACGATCCATTCTAATTCGTTCGTACGATCCATTCTAATTCATTCCTACGATCTATTCTAATTCATTCGCTCGAATATATCCATTCTAATTCATTCGTTCGATCCATTATAATTCATTCGCACGATCCATTCTAATTCATTCGTATGATCCATTCTAATCCATTCGTACGATCCATTCTAATTCATTCGTACGATCCATTCTAATTCATTTGTACGATCCATTCTAATTCATTCGCACGAATGTATCCATTCTAGTTCATTCGTACGATCCATTCTAATTCATTCGTACGATCCATTATAATTCATTCGCACGATCCATTCTAATTCATTCATACGATCCATTCTAATTCATTCATACGATCCATTCTAATTCATTCGTACGATCCATTCTAATTCATTCATACAATCCATTCTAATTCATTCGTACGATCCATTCTAATTCACTCATACGATCCATTCTAATACATTCATACGATCCATTCTAATTCATTTGCACGAATATATACATTCTAATTCATTCGTACGATCCATTCTAATTCCTTCGTACGATCCATTCTAATTCATTCGTACGATCTATTCTAATTCATTCGTACGATCCATTCTAATTCATTCGTACGATCCATTCTAATTCCTTCGTACGATCCATTCTAATTCATTCGTACGATCCATTCTAATTCATTCGTACAATCTATTCTAATTCATTCGTACGAATGGATACATTCGTGTGAATGAATTAGAATGGATCGTACGAATGAGTAAGAATGGATCGTACGAATGAAATAGAATGGATTGCACGAATGAATTAGAATGGATCGTACGAATGATTTAGAATGGATCGTGTGAAAGAATTAGAATGGATTCTATGAATGAATTAGAATGAATCGTACGAAGGAATTAGAATGTATCATACGAATGAATTAGAATGGATCGTGCGAATGAATTAGAATGGATCGTACGAATGAATTAGAATGGATCGTGCTATTGAATTAGAATTGATCGAACGAATGAATTAGCATGGATCGTGCTAATGAATTAGAATGGAACGAACGAATGAATTAGAATGGTTCGTGTGAAAGAATTAGAATGGATTGTATGAATCAATTAGAATGAATTCGTACGATCCATTCGAATTCATTCGCACGAATCATTCTAATTCATTCATACGATCCATTCTAATTCATTCATACAATCCATTCTAATTCTTTCACACGATCCATTCTAATTCATTTGTAGGATCCATTCTAATTCATTCGTACAATCTATTCTATTTCATTCGTACGAACCATTCTTACTCATTCGTATGATCCATTTTAATTCATTTGTACGATCCATTCTAATTCATTTGTACGATCCATTCTAATTCATTCGTACAATCCATTCTATGTCATTCGTATGATCCATTCTTACTCATTCGTATGATCCATTCTAATTCATTCGCACGAATGTATCCATTCTAATTCATTCATACAATCCATTCTAATTCATTCCGTACGATCCATTCTAATTCATTCGTACGATCGTACGAATGAATTAGAATGGATCGTACGAATGAGTAAGAATAGATTGTGCGAATGAATTAGAATGGATCATACGAATGAATTAGAATGGATCGTACGAATGAATTAGAATGGATCATACGAATGAGTAAGAATGGATCGTACGAATGAATTAGAATGGATCGTACGAATGAATTAGAATGGATCGTACGAATAATTTAGAATGGATACATTCGTCCGAATGAATTAGAATGGATCATACGAATGAGTAAGAATGGATCGTACGAATGAAATAGAATAGATTGTACGATTGAATTAGAATGGATCCTACGAATGAATTAGAATGGATCGTGTGAAAGAATTAGAATGGATTGTATGAATGAATTAGAATGGATCGTATAAATGAATTAGAATAGATCGTGCGAATGAATTCGAATGGATCGTACGAATTCATTCTAATTCATTCATACAATCCATTCTAATTCTTTCACACGATCCATTCTAATTCATTCGTACGTTCCATTCTAATTCATTAGCACGATCCATGCTAATTCATTCGTTCGATCAATTCTAATTCATTAGCACGGTCCATTCTAATTCATTCATACGATCCATTCTAATTCATTCGCACGATCCATTCTAATTCATTCATAGGATCCATTCTAATTCATTCATACGATCTATTCTAATTCTTTCGCACGAATGTATCTATTCTAATTCATTCGCATGGATGTATCCATTCTAATTCATTCGTACGATCCATTCTAATTCATTCGTCCGATCCATTCAAATTCATTCGCACGATCCATTCTAATTCATTCATATGATCCATTCTAATTCATTCATACAATCCATTCTAATTCTTTCACACGATCCATTCTAATTCATTCGTACGATCCATTCTAATTCATTCGTACAATCCATTCTATTTCATTCGTATGATCAATTCTTACTCATTCGTATGATCCATTCTAATTCATTCGTACGATCCATTCTAATTCATTCGTACGATCCATTCTAATTCATACGCACGAATGTATCCATTCTAGTTCATTCGTACGATCCATTCTAATTAATTCATACGATCCATTCTAATTCATTCGCACGATCCATTCTAATTCATTCGTACGATCCATTCTAATTCATTCATACGATCCATTCTAATTCATTCGTACGATCCATTCTAATTCATTCGTACAATCTATTCTAATTCATTCGTACGAATGGATACATTCGTGTGAATGAATTAGAATGGATCGTACGAATGAGTAAGAATGGATCGTACGAATGAAATAGAATGGATTGCACGAATGAATTAGAATGGATCGTACGAATGAATTAGAATGGATAGTGTGAAAGAATTAGAATGGATTGTATGAATGAATTAGAATGGATTGTGCGAATGAATTAGAATGGATCGTACGAATGAATTAGAATGGATCGTACGAATGAACTAGAATTGATCATACGAATGAATTAGAATGGATCGTACGAATTAATTAGAATGGATCGTACGAATGAATTAAAATGGATCGTACGAATGAATTAGAATAGATACATTCGTGCGAATGAATTAGAATGGATCGTACGAATGAATTAGAATGGATACATTTGTGCGAATGAATTAGAATGGATCGTACGAATGAATTAGAATGGATCGTATGAATGAAATAGAATGGATCGTACGAATGAATTAGAATGGATCGTGCGAATGAATTAGAATGGATCGTACGAATGAATTAGAATGGATCGTACGAATGAACTAGAATGGATACATTCGTGCGAATGAATAAGAATGGATCGTACGAATGAATTAGAATGGATCGTACGAAGGAATTAGAATGGATCTTACGAATGAAATAGAATGGATTGTACGAATGAATTAGAATGGATCGTACGAATGAATTAGAATGGAAACATTCGTGCGAATGAATTAGAATTGATCGGACGAATGAATTAGAATGGTTCGTACGAATGAATTAGAATGGATCGTACGAATGAATTAGAATGGATCGTACGAATAAATTAGAATGGATACATTCGTCCGAATGAATTAGAATGGATCATACGAATGAGTAAGAATGGATCGTACGAATGAAATAGAATAGATTGTACGAATGAATTAGAATGGATCCTATGAATGAATTAGAATGGATCGTGTGAAAGAATTAGAATGGATTGTATGAATGAATTAGAATGGATCGTATGAATGAATTAGAATGGATCGTGTGAATGAATTCGAATGGATCATACGAATTCATTCTATTTCATTCGTACGATCCATTCTAATTCATATGCACAAAGGTATCCATTCTAATTCATTCGTACGATCCATTCTAATTCAGGATCGTACGAATGAATTAGAATGGATACATTCGTGCGAATGAATTAGAATTGATCATACGAATGAGTAAGAATGGATCAGACGAATGAATTAGAATGGATCGTATGAATGAATTAGAATGGATCAAATGAATGAATTAGAATGGTTACATTCATGCGAATGAATTAGAATGGATCGTACGAATGAAGTAGAATGGATCGTATGAATGAATTAGAATGGATACATTCGTGCGAATGAATTAGAATAGATCGTATGAATGAATTAGAATAGATTGTGCGAATGAATTAGAATGGATCGTATGAATGAATTAGAATGGATCGTACGAATGAATTAGAATGGATACATTCATGCGAATGAATTAGAATGGATACATTCGTGCGAAAGAATTAGAATAGATCGTATGAATGAATTAGAATGGATCATATGAATGAATTAGAATAGATCGTGCGAATGAATTAGAATGGATCGTACGAATGAATTAGAATGGATCGTGCTAATGAATTAGAATTGATCGAACGAATGAATTAGCATGGATCGTATGAATGAATTAGAATGGATCGTACGAATGAATTAGAATGGATCAGATGAATGAATTAGAATGGATCGTACGAATGAATTAGAATGGATCGTGCGAATGAATTAGAATGGATCGTACGAATGAATTAGAATGGATCGTACGAATGAACTAGAACGGATACATTCGTGCGAATGAATTAGAATGGATCGTACGAATGAATTAGAATGGATCGTACGAATGAATTAGAATGGATCTTACGAATGAATTATAATGGATCGTACGAATGAATTAGAATGGATCGTACGAATGAATTAGAATGGATCTTACGAATGAATTAGAATGGATCGTACGAATAAATTAGAATGGATCGTATGAATGGTTTACAATGGATACATTCGTGCGAATGAATTAGAATGGATCGGACGAATGAATTAGAATGGATCGTACGAATGAATTAGAATGGATCAAATGAATGAATTAGAATGGTTACATTCATGCGAATGAATTAGAATGGATCGTACGAATGGATTAGAATGGATCGTACGAATGGATTTGAATGGATACATTCGTGCGAATAAATTAGAATGGATCATACGAATGAGTAAGAATGGATCGTACGAATGAAATAGAATGGATTGTACGAATGAATTAGAATGGATCGTGCGAATGAATTTGAATGGATCGTATGAATGAATTAGAATGGATCGTACGAATGAATTAGAATGGATCGTGCGAATGAATTAGAATGGATCGTACGAATGAATTAGAATGGATCGTGCGAATGAATTAGAATGGATCGTACGAATGAATTAGAATGGATCGTGCTATTGAATTAGAATTGATCGAACGAATGAATTAGCATGGATCGTGCTAATGAATTAGAATGGAACGTACGAATGAATTAGAATGGTTCATGTGAAAGAATTAGAATGGATTGTATGAATCAATTAGAATGAATTCGTACGATCCATTCGAATTCATTCGCACGATCCATTCTAATTCATTCATACGATCCATTCTAATTCATTCATACAATCCATTCTAATTCTTTCACACGATCCATTCTAATTCATTTGTAGGATCCATTCTAATTCATTCGTACAATCTATTCTATTTCATTCGTACGAACCATTCTTACTCATTCGTATGATCCATTCTAATTCATTTGTACGATCCATTCTAATTCATTTGTACGATCCATTCTAATTCATTCGTACAATCCATTCTATGTCATTCGTATGATCCATTCTTACTCATTCGTATGATCCATTCTAATTCATTCGCACGAATGTATCCATTCTAATTCATTCATACAATCCATTCTAATTCATTCCGTACGATCCATTCTAATTCATTCGTACGATCGTACGAATGAATTAGAATGGATCGTACGAATGAGTAAGAATAGATTGTGCGAATGAATTAGAATGGATCATACGAATGAATTAGAATGGATCGTACGAATGAATTAGAATGGATCATACGAATGAGTAAGAATGGATCGTACGAATGAATTAGAATGGATCGTACGAATGAATTAGAATGGATCGTACGAATAATTTAGAATGGATACATTCGTCCGAATGAATTAGAATGGATCATACGAATGAGTAAGAATGGATCGTACGAATGAAATAGAATAGATTGTACGATTGAATTAGAATGGATCCTACGAATGAATTAGAATGGATCGTGTGAAAGAATTAGAATGGATTGTATGAATGAATTAGAATGGATCGTATAAATGAATTAGAATGGATCGTGCGAATGAATTCAAATGGATCGTACGAATTCATTCTAATTCATTCATACAATCCATTCTAATTCTTTCACACGATCCATTCTAATTCATTCGTACGTTCCATTCTAATTCATTAGCACGATCCATGCTAATTCATTCGTTCGATCAATTCTAATTCATTAGCACGGTCCATTCTAATTCATTCATACGATCCATTCTAATTCATTCGCACGATCCATTCTAATTCATTCATAGGATCCATTCTAATTCATTCATACGATCTATTCTAATTCTTTCGCACGAATGTATCTATTCTAATTCATTCGCATGGATGTATCCATTCTAATTCATTCGTACGATCCATTCTAATTCATTCGTCCGATCCATTCAAATTCATTCGCACGATCCATTCTAATTCATTCATATGATCCATTCTAATTCATTCATACAATCCATTCTAATTCTTTCACACGATCCATTCTAATTCATTCGTACGATCCATTCTAATTCATTCGTACAATCCATTCTATTTCATTCGTATGATCCATTCTTACTCATTCGTATGATCCATTCTAATTCATTCGTACGATCCATTCTAATTCATTCGTACGATCCATTCTAATTCATACGCACGAATGTATCCATTCTAGTTCATTCGTACGATCCATTCTAATTAATTCGTACGATCCATTCTAATTCATTCGCACGATCCATTCTAATTCATTCGTACGATCCATTCTAATTCATTCATACGATCCATTCTAATTCATTCGTACGATCCATTCTAATTCATTCGTACAATCTATTCTAATTCATTCGTACGAATGGATACATTCGTGTGAATGAATTAGAATGGATCGTACGAATGAGTAAGAATGGATCGTACGAATGAAATAGAATGGATTGCACGAATGAATTAGAATGGATCGTACGAATGAATTAGAATGGATAGTGTGAAAGAATTAGAATGGATTGTATGAATGAATTAGAATGGATTGTGCGAATGAATTAGAATGGATCGTACGAATGAATTAGAATGGATCGTACGAATGAACTAGAATTGATCATACGAATGAATTAGAATGGATCGTACGAATTAATTAGAATGGATCGTACGAATGAATTAAAATGGATCGTACGAATGAATTAGAATGGATACATTCGTGCGAATGAATTAGAATGGATCGTACGAATGAATTAGAATGGATACATTTGTGCGAATGAATTAGAATGGATCGTACGAATGAATTAGAATGGATCGTATGAATGAAATAGAATGGATCGTACGAATGAATTAGAATGGATCGTGCGAATGAATTAGAATGGATCGTACGAATGAATTAGAATGGATCGTACGAATGAACTAGAATGGATACATTCGTGCGAATGAATAAGAATGGATCGTACGAATGAATTAGAATGGATCGTACGAAAGAATTAGAATGGATCTTACGAATGAAATAGAATGGATCGTACGAATGAATTAGAATGGATCGTACGAATGAATTAGAATGGAAACATTCGTGCGAATGAATTAGAATGGATCGGACGAATGAATTAGAATGGTTCGTACGAATGAATTAGAATGAATCGTACGAATGAATTAGAATGGATCGTACGAATAAATTAGAATGGATACATTCGTCCGAATGAATTAGAATGGATCATACGAATGAGTAAGAATGGATCGTACGAATGAAATAGAATAGATTGTACGAATGAATTAGAATGGATCCTACGAATGAATTAGAATGGATCGTGTGAAAGAATTAGAATGGATTGTATGAATGAATTAGAATGGATCGTATGAATGAATTAGAATGGATCGTGTGAATGAATTCGAATGGATCGTACGAATTCATTCTATTTCATTCGTACGATCCATTCTAATTCATATGCACAAAGGTATCCATTCTAATTCATTCGTACGATCCATTCTAATTCAGGATCGTACGAATGAATTAGAATGGATACATTCGTGCGAATGAATTAGAATTGATCATACGAATGAGTAAGAATGGATCAGACGAATGAATTAGAATGGATCGTATGAATGAATTAGAATGGATCAAATGAATGAATTAGAATGGTTACATTCATGCGAATAAATTAGAATGGATCGTACGAATGAAGTAGAATGGATCGTATGAATGAATTAGAATGGATACATTCGTGCGAATGAATTAGAATAGATCGTATGAATGAATTAGAATAGATTGTGCGAATGAATTAGAATGGATCGTATGAATGAATTAGAATGGATCGTACGAATGAATTAGAATGGATACATTCATGCGAATGAATTAGAATGGATACATTCGTGCGAAAGAATTAGAATAGATCGTATGAATGAATTAGAATGGATCATATGAATGAATTAGAATAGATCGTGCGAATGAATTAGAATGGATCGTACGAATGAATTAGAATGGATCGTGCTAATGAATTAGAATTGATCGAACGAATGAATTAGCATGGATCGTATGAATGAATTAGAATGGATCGTACGAATGAATTAGAATGGATCAGATGAATGAATTAGAATGGATCTTACGAATGAATTAGAATGGATCGTGCGAATGAATTAGCATGGATCGTACGAATGAATTAGAATGGATCGTACGAATGAACTAGAACGGATACATTCGTGCGAATGAATTAGAATGGATCGTACGAATGAATTAGAATGGATCGTACGAATGAATTAGAATGGATCGTACGAATGAATTAGAATGGATCTTACGAATGAATTATAATGGATCGTACGAATGAATTAGAATGGATCGTACGAATGAATTAGAATGGATCTTACGAATGAATTAGAATGGATCGTACGAATAAATTAGAATGGATCGTATGAATGGTTTACAATGGATACATTTGTGCGAATGAATTAGAATGGATCGGACGAATGAATTAGAATGGATCGTACGAATGAATTAGAATGGATCAAATGAATGAATTAGAATGGTTACATTCATGCGAATGAATTAGAATGGATCGTACGAATGGATTAGAATGGATCGTACGAATGGATTTGAATGGATACATTCGTGCGAATGAATTAGAATGGATCATACGAATGAGTAAGAATGGATCGTACGAATGAAATAGAATGGATTGTACGAATGAATTAGAATGGATCGTGCGAATGAATTTGAATGGATCGTATGAATGAATTAGAATGGATCGTACGAATGAATTAGAATGGATCGTACGAATGAATTAGAATGGATCGTACGAATGAATTTGAATGGATACATTCGTGCGAATGAATTAGAATGGATACATTCGTGCGAAAGAATTAGAATAGATCGTATGAATGAATTAGAATGGATCCTATGAATGAATTAGAATGGATCGTGCGAATGAATTAGAATGGATCGTACGAATGAATTAGAATGGATCGTACGAATGAATTAGAATGGATCGTACGAATGAATTAGAATGGATCGTACGAATGAATTAGAATGGATCATACGAATGAATTAGAATGGATCATACGAATGAGTAAGAATGGATCGTACGAATGAAATAGAATGGATTGTACGAATGAATTAGAATGGATCGTACGAATGAATTAGAATGGATCGTGTGAAAGAATTAGAATGGATTGTATGAATGAATTAGAATGGATCATATGAATGAATTAGAATGGATCGTGCGAATGAATTAGAATGGATCGTACGAATGAATTAGAATGGATCGTACGAATGAATTAGAATGGATCATACGAATGAGTAAGAATGGATCGTACGAATGAATTAGAATGGATATATTCGTGCGAATGAATTAGAATGGATCGTACGAATGAATTAGACTGGATCGTACGAATGAATTTGAATGGATACATTTGTGCGAATGAATCTAAATGGATTGTATGAATGAATTACAATGGATCGTACGAATGAATTAGAATGGATCGTACAAATGAATTAGAATAGCTCAAACGAATGAATTAGAATGAATCATATGAATGAATTAGAATGGTTACATTCGTGCGAATGAATTATAATAGATCGTACGAATGAATTAGAACGGATCGTACGAATAAATTAGAATGGATCATGGGAATGAATTAGAATGGATCGTACGAATGAATTAGAATGGATCCACCGAATGAGTTAGAATGGATCATACGAATGAATTAGAATGGATTGTACGAATGAATTAGAATGGATTGTGCGAATGAATTTGAATGGATTGTATGAATGACTAAGAATGGATCGTACGAATGAATTTGAATGGATCGTGCGAATGAATTAGCATGAATCGTACGAATGTATTAGAATGGATCGTACGAATGAATTAGAATGAATCGTACGATCCATTCTAATTCATTCGTACGATCCATTCTAATTCATTCGCACGAATGTATACATTCTAGTTCATTCGTACGATCCATTCTAGTTCATTCGTACGATCCATTCTAATTCATTCGTACGATCCATTCTAATTCATTCATATGATCCATTCTAATTAATTCGTATGATCCATTCTAATTCATTCGTACGATCCATTCTAATTCATTCATACAATCCATTCTAATTCATTCGCACGAATGTATCCATTCTAATTAATTCGTACGATCCATTCTAATTCATTCATATGATCCATTCTTATTCATTCGCACGATACAGTCTAATGGATTCGCATGATCCATTCTAATTCATTCGCACGAATGTATCCATTCTAATTCATTCGTACGATCCATTCTAATTCATTAATATGATCCATTCTAATTCATTCGCACGATCCATTCTAATTCATTCGTACGATCCATTCTAATTCATTCGTACGATCCATTCTAATTCGTTCGCACGATCCATTCTAATTCATTCGTACAATCTATTCTATTTCATTCGTACGACCCATTCTTACTCATTCGTATGATCCATTCTAATTCATTCGGACGAATGTATCCATTCTAATTTATTCGTACGATCCATTCTAATTCATTCGTACGATCCATTCTTACTCATTCGTACGATCCATTCTAATTCCTTCGTACGATCGATTCTAATTCCTTCGTACGATCCATTCTAATTCATTAGCACGATCCATTCTAATTCTTTCATACAATCCATTCTAATTCTTTCGTGCAAATGAATTAGAATGGATACCTTTGTGCATATGAATTAGAATGGATCGTACGAATGAATTAGAATGGATCATATTAATGAATTAGAATGGTTCGTACGAATGAATTAGAATGGATACATTCGTGCGAATGAATTAGAATGGATCGTGCGAATCAATTAGACTGGATCGTGCGAATGAATAAGAATAGATCATACGAATGAATTAGAATGGATCGTACGAATTAATTAGAATGGATACATTCGTGCGAATGAATTAGAATGGATTGTATGAATGAATTAGAATGGATCGTACGAATGAATTAGAATGGATCATACAAATTAATTAGAATGGATCATACGAATGAATTAGAATGGATCGTACGAATGAATTAGAATGGATCGTACGAATGAATTAGAATGGATCGTGCGAATGAATTAGAATGGATCGTATGAGTGAATTAGAACGGATCGTACGAATGAAGTAGAATGGATCATATGAATGAATTAGAATGGATACATTCGTGCGAATGAATTAGAATGGATCGTACGAATGAATTAGAATGGATCGTACGAATGAATTAGAATGGATCTTATGAATGAATTAGAATGGATCGTACGAATGAATTAGAATGGATACATTCGTGCGAATGAATTAGAATAGATCGGACGAATGAATTAGAATGGATCGTATGAATGAATTAGAATGGATCGTGCGAATGAATTCGAATGGATCCCATGATCCATTCGAATAGAATGGATCGTATGAATGAATTAGAATGGATCGTGCGAATGAATTAGAATGGATTGTATGAATGAATTAGAATAGATTGAACGAATGAATTAGAATGGATCGTACGAATGAATTAGAATGGATCGTACGAATGAATTAGAATGGATCGTACGAAGGAATTAGAATGGATCGTACGAATGAATTAGAATGGATCGTACGAATGAATTAGAATGGATCATGTGAATGAATTAGAATGGATCATACGAATGAGTAAGAATGGATCGTACGAATGAAATAGAATGGATTGTGCGAATGAATTAGAATGGATCGTACGAATGAATTAGAATGGATCGTGTGAAAGAATTAGAATGGATTGTATGAATGAATTAGAATAGATCGTAGGAATGAATTAGAATAGATTGTGCGAATGAATTAGAATGGATCGTACGAATGAATTAGAATGGATCGTACGAATGAATTAGAATGGATACATTCGTGCGAATGAATTAGAATGGATACATTCGTGCGAAAGAATTAGAATAGATCGTATGAATGAATTAGAATGGATCCTATGAATGAATTAAAATGTGTCGTGCGAATGAATTAGAATGGATCGTACGAATGAATTAGAATGGATCGTGCTAATGAATTAGAATTGATCAAACGAATGAATTAGCATGGATCGTGCTAATGAATTAGAATGGAACGTACGAATGAATTAGAATGGATCGTGTGAAAGAATTAGAATGGATTGTATGAATGAATTAGAATGAATTCGTACGATCCATTCGAATTCATTCGCACGATCCATTCTAATTCATTCATATGATCCATTCTAATTCATTCATACAATCCATTCTAATTCTTTCACACGATCCATTCTAATTCATTCGTAGGATCCATTCTAATTCATTCGTACAATCTATTCTATTTCATTCGTACGATCCATTCTTACTCATTCATATGATCCATTCTAATTCATTCGGACGAATGTATCAATTCTAATTTATTCGTACGATCCATTCTAATTCATTCGTACGATCCATTCTAATTCCTTCGTACGATCCATTCTAATTCATTCGTACGATCCATTCTAATTCATTCATACGATCCATTCTAATTCATTCGTACGATCCATTCTAATTCATTCATACGATCCATTCTAATTCATTCGTACGATCCATTCTAATTCATTCGCACAAATGTATACATTCAAATTCATTCGTACGAAGGAATTAGAATGGATCGTACGAATGAATTAGAATGGATCGTACGAATGAATTAGAATGGATCTTACGAATGAATTAGAATGGATCGTACGAATGAATTAGAATGGATCGTACGAATGAATTAGAATGGATATATTCGTGCAAATGAATTAGAATGGATCGTATGAATGTATTAGAATGGATCGTATGAGTGAATTAGAATGGATCGTACGAATGAATTAGAATGGATCGTATGAATGAATTAGAATGGTTACATTCATGCGAATGAATTAGAATAGATCGTACGAATGAATTAGAATGGATCGTACGAATAAATTAGAATGGATCGTGGGAAATGAATTAGAATGGATCGTACGAATGAATTAGAATGGATCCACCGAATGAGTTAGAATGGATCATACGAATGATCCATTCTAATTCATTCATACGATCCATTCTAATTCATTTGCACGAATATATCCGTTCTAATTCATTCGTATGATCTATTCTAATTCCTTCGTACGATCCATTCTAATTCCTTCGTACGATCCATTCTATTTCATTCGTATGATCCATTCTAATTCCTTCGTACGATCCATTCTAATTCCTTCGTATCCATTCTAATTCACTCATACAATCCATTCTAATTCATTCATACGATCTGTTCTAATTCATTCATACAATCCATTCTAATTTTTTCACACGATCCATTCTTATTCATTCGTAAGATCTATTCTAATTCATTCGCACAATCCATTCTATTTCATTCGTACGATCCATTCTTACTCATTGGTACGATCCATTCTAATTCATTCGCACGAATGTATCCATTCTAATTCATTCGTACGAATGAATTAGAATGGATCGTACGAATGAATTAGAATGGATCGTGCGAATGAATTAGAATGGATCGTACAAATGAATTAGAATGGATCGTACGAATGAACTAGAATGGATACATTCGTGCGAATGAATTAGAATGGATTGTACGAATGAATTAGAATGGATCGTACGAATGAATTAGAATGGATCTTACGAATGAATTAGAATGGATCGTACGAATAAATTAGAATGGATCGTATGAATGGTTTAGAATGGATACATTCGTACGATCCATTCGTACGATCCATTCTAATTCATTCGCATGAATGTAACCATTCTAATTCATTCATTTGATCCATTCTAATTCATTCGTACGATCCATTCTAATTCATTCGTACGATCCATTTAGATTCATTCACACAAATGTATCCATTCAAATTCATTCTTACGATCAAGTCTAATTCATTCGTACGATCCATTCTAATTCATTCGCACGAATATATCCATTCTAATTCTTTCATACGATGCATTCTAATTCATTCGTACGATCCATTCTAATTCATTCGTACGATCCATTCTAATTCATTCGTACGATCTATTCTAATTCATTCGCACCAATGTATCCATTCTAATTCATTCGTACAATCCATTCTATTTCATTCGTACGATCCATTCTTACTCATTCGTATGATCCATTCTAATTCATTCGTATGATCCATTCTAATTCATTCGTACAATCTATTCTAATTCATTCGTACGATCCATTCTAATTCATTCGCACGATCCATTCTAATTCATTCGTACGATCCATTCTAATTCATTCATACGATCCATTCTAATTCATTCCTACAATCCATTCTAATTCATTCGCCCGATCCATTCTAATTCATTCATACGATCCATTCTATTCGAATGGATCATGCGATCCATTCGAATTCATTCGCACGATCCATTCTAATTCATTCATACGATCCATTCTAATTCATTCATACAATGCATTCTAATTCTTTCACAAGATCCATTCTAATTCATTCGTACGATCCATTCTAATTCATTAATATGATCCAATCTAATTCATTCGTACGATCCATTCTAATTCATATGCACAAAGGTATCCATTCTAATCCATTCATAGGATCCATTCTAATCCATTCGTACGATCCATTCTAATTCATTCGTACGATCCATTCTAATTCATTCGCTCGAATGTATCCATTCTAATCCATTTGTACGATCCATTCTAATCCATTCGTACGATCCATTCTAATTCATTCGCATGAATGTAACCATTCTAATTCATTCATTTGATCCATTCTAATTCATTCGTACGATCCATTCTAATTCATTCGCACAATCCATTCTAATTCATTCATAGGATCCATTCTAATTCATTCGTACAATCCATTCTAATTCGTTCACACGATCCATTCTAATTCATTCGTACGATCCATTCTAATTCATTCATACAATCCATTCTAATTCATTCGTACGATCCATTCTAATTCATATGCACAAAGGTATCCATTCTAATCCATTCGTAGGATCCATTCTAATCCATTCGTACGATCCATTCTAATTCATTCGTACGATCCATTCTAATTCATTCGCTCGAATGTTTCCATTCTAATCCATTCGTACGATCCATTCTAATCCATTCGTACGATCCATTCTAATTCATTCGCATGAATGTAACCATTCTAATTTATTCATTTGATCCATTCTAATTCATTCGTACGATCCATTCTAATTCATTCGTCCGATCCATTCTAATTCATTCGCACGAATGTATCCATTCTAATTCATTCGTACGATCCATTCTAATTCATTCGTACGATCCATTCTAATTCATTCGTAAGATCCATTCTTATTCATTCGTACGATCCATTCTAATTCATTCGTACGATCCATTCTAATTCATTCGCACGAATGTATCCATTCTAGTACATTCGTACGATCCATTCTAATTCATTCGTACGATCCATTCTAAATCATTCGCACGATCCATTCTAATTCATTTGTACGATCAATTCTAATTTATTCGCACGAATGTATCCATTCTAATTCATTCATACGATCCATTCTAATTCATTCGTACGATCCATTCTAATTCATTCGTACGATCCATTCTAATTCATTCGTCCGATCCATTCTAACTCATTCGCACGAATGTATCCATTCTAGTTCATTCGTACGATCCATTCTATTTCATTCGTACGATCCATTCTTACTCATTTGTATGATCCATTCTAATTCATTCGGACGAATGTATCCATTCTAATTCATTCGTACGATCCATTCTAATTCATTCGTACGATCCATTCTAATTCATTCGTCCGATCCATTCTAATTCATTCGCACGAATATATCCATTCTAATTCATTCGTACGATCCATTCTAATTCATTCGTACGATCCATTCTAATTCATTCCTAAGATCCATTCTAATTCATTCGTAAGATCCATTCTAATTCATTCGTACGACCCATTCTAATTCATTCGCACGAATGTATCCATTCTAGTTCATTCGTACGATCCATTCTAATTCATTCGTACGATCCATTCTAATTCATTCGCACGATCCATTCTAATTCATTCGTATGATCAATTCTAATTCATTCGCACGAATGTATCCATTCTAATTCATTCGTACGATCCATTCTAATTCATTCATACGATCCATTCTAATTCATTCATACAATCCATTCTAATTCTTTTACTCGATCCATTCTAATTCATTCGTAGGATCCATTCTAATTCATTCGTACAATCTATTCTATTTCATTCGTACGATCCATTCTTACTCATTCGTATGATCCATTCTAATTCATTCAGACGAATGTATCCATTCTAATTTATTCGTATGATCCATTTTAATTCATTCGTACGATCCATTCTAATTCATTCGCTCGAATATATCCGTTCTAATCCATTCGTACGATCCATTCTAATCCATTCGTACGATCCATTCGTACGATCCATTCTAATTCATTAGTACGATCTATTCTAATTCATTCGTACGATCCATTCTAATTCATTCGCACGATCCATTCTAATTCATTCATAGGATCCATTCTAATTCATTCATACGATCTATTCTAATTCTTTCGCACGAATATATCCATTCTAATTCATTCGCACGAATGTATCCATTTTAATTCATTCGTACGATCCATTCTAATTTATTCGTACGATCCATTCTAATTCGTTCGTACGATCCATTCTAATTCATTCATACGATCTATTCTAATTCATTCATACAATCCATTCTAATTCTTTCACATGATCCATTCTAATTCATTCATATGATCCATTCTAATTCATTCGTACGATCCATTCTAATTCATATGCACAAAGGTATCTATTCTAATCCATTCGTAGGATCCATTCTAATCCATTCATATGATCCATTCTAATTCATTCGTACGATCCATTCTTATTCATTCGTACGATCCATTCGAATTCATTCGCACGATCCATTCTAATTCATTCATACGATCCATTCTAATTCATTCATACAATCCATTCTAATTCTTTCACACGATCCATTCTAATTCATTCGTAGGATCCATTCTAATTCATTCGTACAATCTATTCTATTTCATTCGTACGATCCATTCTTACTCATTCGTATGATCCATTCTAATTCATTCGGACGAATGTATCCATTCTAATTTATTCATATGATCCATTCTAATTCATACGTACGATCCATTCTAATTCATTCGCTCGAATGTATCCGTTCTAATCCATTCGTACGATCCATTCTAATCCATTCGTACGATCCATTCTAATTCATTCATACGATCTATTCTAATTCATTCGTACGATCCGTTCTAATTCATTCGCACGATCCATTCTAATTGATTCATAGGATCCATTCTAATTCATTCATACGATCTATTCTAATTCTTTCGCACGAATATATCCATTCTAATTCATTCGCACGAATGTATCCATTCTAATTCATTCGTACGATCCATTCTAATTTATTCGTACGATCCATTCTAATTCATTCGTACGATCCATTCTAATTCATTCATACGATCTATTCTAATTCATTCATACAATCCATTCTAATTCTTTCACATGATCCATTCTAATTCATTCATATGATCCATTCTAATTCATTCGTACGATCCATTCAAATTCATATGCACAAAGGTATCTATTCTAATCCATTCGTACGATCCATTCTAATTCATTAGCACGATCCATTCTAATTGATTCGTACGATCCATTCTAATTCATTCGCACAATCCATTCTATTTCATTCGTACGATCCATTCTTACTCATTCGTATGATCCATTCTAATTCATTCGCACGAATGTATCCATAATGGATCATACGAATGAGTAAGAATGGATCGTACGAATGAAATAGAATAGATTGTGCGAATGAATTAGAATGGACCGTACGAATGAATTAGAATGGATCGTACGAATGAATTAGAATGGATATATTTGAACGAATAAATTAGAATGGATCATACGAATGAATTAGAATGGATCGTACGAATGAATTAGAATGGATAGTGCGAATGAATTAGAATCGATCGTACGAATGATTTAGAATGGATCGTACGAATGAATTAGAATGGATCATACGAATGAGTAAGAATGGATCGTACGAATGAATTAGAATGGATCGTACGAATGAATTAGAATGGATCGTACGAATAAATTAGAATGGATACATTCGTCCGAATGAATTAGAATGGATCATACGAATGAGTAAGAATGGATCGTACGAATGAAATAGAATAGATTATACGAATGAATTAGAATGGATCCAACGAATGAATTAGAATGGATCGTACGAATGAATTAGAATGGATCGTACGAATGAATTAGAATGGATACATTCGTACGAATAAATTAGAATGGTTTGTATGAATGAATTAGAATGGATCGTACGAATGAATTAGAATGGATCGTACGAATGAATTAGAATAGTTTGCGCGAATGAATTAGAATGGATCGTACGAATGAATTAGAATGGATCGTACGAAGGAATTAGAATGGATCGTACAAATGAATTAGAATGGATCGTACGAATGAATTAGAATGGATCGTACGAAGGAATTAGAATGGATCGTACGAATGAATTAGAATGGATCGTACGATTGAATTAGAATGGATCATACGAATGAGTAAGAATGGATCGTATGAATGAATTAGATTGGATCGTACGATCCATTCTAATTCATTCGCACGATCCATTCTAATTCATTCATACGATCCATTCTAATTCATTCGCACGATCTGTTCTTATTCATTCGCACAATGCATTCTAATTCATTCGCACGAATGTATCCATTCTAATTCATTCGTACGATCCATTCTAATTCATTCGTACGATCCATTCTAATTCATTCGTACGATCCATTCTAATTAATTCGTATGATCTATTCTAATTCATTCATACGATCCATTCTAATTCATTCATACAATCCATTCAAATTTATTCGCACGAATGTATCCATTCTAATTAATTCGTATGATCCATTCTAATTCATTCGTATGATCTATTCTTATTCATTCGCACGATCCAGTCTAATTGATTCGCACGATCCATTCTAATTCATTCGCACGAATGTATCCATTCTAATTCATTCGTACGATCCATTCTAATTCATTAATATGATCCATTCTAATTCATTCTAATTCATTCGTACGATCCATTCTTACTCATTCGTATGATCCATTCTAATTCATTCGCACGAATGTATCCATTCTAATTCATTCATACAATCCATTCTAATTTTTTCGCACGAATGTATCCATTCTAATTAATTCGTACGATCCATTCTAATTCATTCGTATGATCTATTCTTATTCATTCGCACGATCCAGTCTAATTGATTCGCACGATCCATTCTAATTCATTCGCACGAATGTATCCATTCTAATTCATTCGTACGATCCATTCTAATTCATTAATATGATCCATTCTAATTCATTCGTACGATCCATTCTAATTCATATGCACAAAGGTATCCATTCTAATCCATTCGTAGGATCCATTCTAATCCATTCGTACGATCCATTCTAATTTATTCGTACGATCCATTCTAATTCATTCGCTCGAATGTATCCATTCTAATCCATTCGTACGATCCATTCTAATCCATTCGTACGATCCATTCTAATTCATTCGCATGAATGTAACCATTCTAATTCATTCATTTGATCCATTCTAATTCATTCGTACGATCTATTCTAATTCATTCGTCCGATCCATTCTAATTCATTCGCACAAATTAATCCATTCTAATTCATTCGTACGATCCATTCTAATTCATTCGTACGATCCATTCTAATTCATTCGCACGAATGTATCCATTCTAGTTCATTCGTACGATCCATTCTCATTCATTCGTACGATCCATTCTAATTCATTCGCACGATCCATTCTAATTCATTCGTACGATCAATTCTAATTCATTCGCACGAATGTATCCATTCTAATTCATTCGTACGATCCTGAATTAGAATGGATCGTACGAATGAACTAGAATGGATACCTTTGTGCATATGAATTAGAATGGATCGTATGAATGAATTAGAATGGATCATATTAATGAATTAGAATGGATCGTACGAATGAATTAGAATGGATACATTCGTGCGAATGAATTAGATGGCATTGTGCACGAATGTATCCATTCTAATTCATTCGTACGATCCATTCTAATTCATTAATATGATCCATTCTAATTCATTCGTACGGTCCATTCTAATTCATATGCACAAAGGTATCCATTCTAATCCATTTGTAGGATCCATTCTAATCTATTCGTACGATCCATTCTAATTCATTCGTACGATCCATTCTAATTTATTTGCTCGAATGTATCCATTCTAATCCATTCGTACGATCCATTCTAATCCATTCGTACGATCCATTCTAATTCATTCGCATGAATGTAACCTCGTACGATCCATTCTAATTCGTTCATATGATCCATTCTAATTCGTTCGTACGATCCATTCTAATTCGTTCGTACGATCCATTCTAATTCATTCCTACGATCTATTCTAATTCATTCGCTCGAATATATCCATTCTAATTCATTCGTTCGATCCATTCTAATTCATTCGCACGATCCATTCTAATTCATTCGTATGATCCATTCTAATCCATTCGTACGATCCATTCTAATTCATTCGTACGATCCATTCTAATTCATTCGTACGATCCATTCTAATTCATTCGCACGAATGTATCCATTCTAGTTCATTCGTACGATCCATTCTAATTCATTCGTACGATCCATTCTAATTCATTCGCACGATCCATTCTAATTCATTCGTACGATCCATTCTAATTTATTCATACGATCCATTCTAATTCATTCGTATGATCCATTCTAATTCATTCATACAATCCATTCTAATTCATTCGTACGATCCATTCTAATTCACTCATACGATCCATTCTAATACATTCATACGATCCATTCTAATTCATTTGCACGAATATATCCATTCGAATTCATTCGTACGATCCATTCTAATTCCTTCGTACATTCTATTCTAATTCATTCGTATGATCTATTCTAATTCATTCGTACGATCCATTCTAATTCATTCGTACGATCCATTCTAATTCCTTCGTACGATCCATTCTAATTCATTCGTACGATCCATTCTAATTCATTCGTACAATCTATTCTAATTCATTCGTACGAATGGATACATTCGTGTGAATGAATTAGAATGGATCGTACGAATGAGTAAGAATGGATCGTACGAATGAAATAGAATGGATTGCACGAATGAATTAGAATGGACCGTACGAATGAATTAGAATGGATCGTGTGAAAGAATTAGAATGGATTGTATGAATGAATTAGAATGGATCGTACGAAGGAATTAGAATGTATCATACGAATGAATTAGAATGGATCGTGCGAATGAATTAGAATGGATCGTATGAATGACTTAGAATGGATCGTGCTAATGAATTAGAATTGATCGAACGAATGAATTAGCATGGATCGTGCTAATGAATTAGAATGGAACGTACGAATGAATTAGAATGGATCGTGTGAAAGAATTAGAATGGATTGTATGAATGAATTAGAATGAATTCGTACGATCCATTCGAATTCATTCGCACGATCCATTCTAATTCATTCATACGATCCATTCTATTTCTTTCACACGATCCATTCTAATTCATTTGTAGGATCCATTCTAATTTATTCGTACAATCTATTCTATTTCATTCGTACGATCCATTCTTACTCATTCGTATGATCCATTCTAATTCATTCGTACGATCCATTCTAATTCATTTGTACGATCCATTCTAATTCATTCGTACAATCCATTCTATTTCATTCGTACGATCCATTCTTACTCATTCGTATGATCCATTTTAATTCATTCGCACGAATGTATCCATTCTAATTCATTCATACAATCCATTCAAATTCATTCCGTATGATCCATTCTAATTCAATCGTACGATCGTACGAATGAATTAGAATGGATCGTACGAATGAATTAGAATAGATTGTGCGAATGAATTAGAATGGATCATACGAATGAATTAGAATGGATCGTACGAATGAATTAGAATGGATCATACGAATGAGTAAGAATGGATCGTACGAATGAATTAGAATGGATCGTACGAATGAATTAGAATGGATCGTACGAATAAATTAGAATGGATACATTCGTTCGAATGAATTAGAATGGATCATACGAATGAGTAAGAATGGATCGTACGAATGAAATAGAATAGATTGTACGAATGAATTAGAATGGATCCTACGAATGAATTAGAATGGATCGTGTGAAAGAATTAGAATGGATTGTATGAATGAATTAGAATGGATCGTATGAATGAATTAGAATGGATCGTGCGAATGAATTCGAATGGTTCGTACGAATTCATTCTAATTCATTCATACAATCCATTCTAATTCTTTCACACGATCCATTCTAATTCATTCGTACGTTCCATTCTAATTCATTAGCACGATCCATGCTAATTCATTCGTTCGATCAATTCTAATTCATTAGCACGGTCCATTCTAATTCATTCATAAGATCCATTCTAATTCATTCGCACGATCCATTCTAATTCATTCATAGGATCCATTCTAATTCATTCATACGATCTATTCTAATTCTTTCGCACGAATGTATCCATTCTAATTCATTCGCACGAATGTATCCATTCTAATTCATTCGTACGATCCATTCTAATTCATTCGTACGATCCATTTGAATTCATTCGCACGATCCATTCTAATTCATTCATATGATCCATTCTAATTCATTCATACAATCCATTCTAATTCTTTCACACGATCCATTCTAATTCATTCGTACGATCCATTCTAATTCATTCGTACAATCCATTCTATTTCATTCGTACGATCCATTCTTACTCATTCGTATGATCCATTCTAATTCATTCGTATGATCCATTCTAATTCATTCATACGATCCATTCTAATTCATTCGTACGATCCATTCTAATTCATTCGCACGAATGTATCCATTCTAGTTCATTCGTACGATCCATTGTAATTAATTCGTACGATCCATTCTAATTCATTCGCACGATCCATTCTAATTCATTCGTACGATCCATTCTAATTCATTCATACGATCCATTCTAATTCATTCGTACGATCCATTCTAATTCATTCGTACAATCTATTCTAATTCATTCGTACGAATGGATACATTCGTGTGAATGAATTAGAATGGATCATACGAATGAGTAAGAATGGATCGTACGAATGAAATAGAATGGATTGCACGAATGAATTAGAATGGATCGTACGAATGAATTAGAATGGATCGTGTGAATGAATTAGAATGGATCGTGCGAATGAATTAGAATGGATCGTACGAATGAATTAGAATGGATCGTACGAATGAACTAGAATTGATCATACGAATGAATTAGAATGGATTGTACGAATTAATTAGAATGGATCGTACGAATGAATTAGAATGGATCGTACGAATGAATTAGAATGGATACATTCGTGCGAATGAATTAGAATGGATCGTACGAATGAATTAGAATGGATCGTACGAATGAATTAGAATGGATACATTTGTGCGAATGAATTAGAATAGATCGTACGAATGAATTAGAATGGATCGTATGAATGAAATAGAATGGATCGTACGAATGAATTAGAATGGATCGTGCGAATGAATTAGAATAGATCGTACGAATGAATTAGAATGGATCGTACGAATGAACTAGAATGGATACATTCGTGCGAATGAATTAGAATGGATCATACGAATGAATTAGAATGGATCGTACGAATGAATTAGAATGGATCTTATGAATGAATTAGAATGGATCATACGAATGAATTAGATTGGATCGTACGAATGAATTAGAATGGATACATTCGTGCGAATGAATTAGAATGGATCGGACGAATGAATTAGAATGGATCGTACGAATGAATTAGAATGGATCGTACGAATGAATTAGAATGGATCGTATGAATAAATTAGAATGGATACATTCGTCCGAATGAATTAGAATGGATCATACGAATGAGTAAGAATGGATCGTACGAATGAAATAGAATAGATTGTACGAATGAATTAGAATGGATCCTACGAATGAATTAGAATGGATCGTGTGAAAGAATTAGAATAGATTGTATGAATGAATTAGAATGGATCGTATGAATGAATTAGAATGGATCGTGTGAATGAATTCGAATGGATCGTACGAATTCATTCTATTTCATTCGTACGATCCATTCTAATTCATATGCACAAAGGTATCCATTCTAATTCATTCGTTCGATCCATTCTAATTCAGGATCGTACGAATGAATTAGATTAGATACATTCGTGCGAATGAATTAGAGTTGATCATACGAATGAGTAAGAATGGATCGGACGAATAAATTAGAATGGATCGTACGAATGAGTTAGAATGGATCAAATGAATGAATTAGAATGGTTACATTCATGCGAATGAATTAGAATGGATCGTACGAATGAAGTAGAATGGATCGTATGAATGAATTAGAATGGATACATTCGTGCGAATGAATTAGAATGGATCGTATGAATGAACTAGAATAGATTATGCGAATGAATTAGAATGGATCGTACGAATGAATTAGAATGGATCGTACGAATGAATTAGAACGGATACATTCGTGCGAATGAATTAGAATGGATACATTCGTGCGAAAGAATTAGAATAGATCGTATGAATGAATTAGAATGGATCATATGAATGAATTAGAATGGATCGTGCGAATGAATTAGAATGGATCGTACGAATGAATTAGAATGGATCGTGCTAATGAATTAGAATTGATCGAACAAATGAATTAGCAAGGATTGTATGAATGAATTAGAATGGATCGTACGAATGAATTAGAATGGATCAGATGAATGAATTAGAATGGATCGTACGAATGAAATAGAATGGATCGTGAGAATGAATTAGAATGGATCGTACGAATGAATTAGAATGGATCGTACGAATGAACTAGAATGGATACATTCGTGCGAATGAATTAGAATGGATGTACGAATGAATTAGAATGGATCGTACGAATGAATTAGAATGGATCATACGAATGAATTAGAATGGATCGTACGAATGAATTAGAATGGATCGTACGAATGAATTAGAATGGATCTTACGAATGAATTAGAATGGATCGTACGAATAAATTAGAATGGATCGTATTAATGGTTTAGAATGGATACATTCGTGCGAATGAATTAGAATGGATCGGACGAATGAATTAGAATGGATCAAATGAATGAATTAGAATGGTTACATTCATGCGAATGAATTAAAATGGATCGTACGAATGGATTAGAATGGATCGTACGAATGGATTAGAATGGATACATTCGTGCGAATGAATTAGAATGGATCATACGAATGAGTAAGAATGGATCGTACGAATGAAATAGAATGGATTGTACGAATGAATTAGAATGGATCGTGCGAATGAATTAGAATGGATCGTACGAATGAATTAGAATGGATCATACGAATGAATTAGAATGGATCGTACGAATGAATTAGAATGGATACATTCGTGCGAATGAATTAGAATGGATACATTCGTGCGAAAGAATTAGAATAGATCGTATGAATGAATTAGAAGGGATCCTATGAATGAATTAGAATGGATCGTGCGAATGGATTAGAATGGATCGTACGAATGAATTAGAATGGATCGTACGAATGAATTAGAATGGATCGTAAGAATGAATTAGAATGGATCATACGAATGAATTAGAATGGATCATACGAATGAGTAAGAATGGATCGTACGAATGAAATAGAATGGATTGTACGAATGAATTAGAATGGATCGTACGAATGAATTAGAATGGATCGTGTGAAAGAATTAGAATGGATTGTATGAATGAATTAGAATGGATCATATGAATGAATTAGAATGGATCGTGCGAATGAATTAGAATGGATCGTACGAATGAATTAGAATGGATCGTACGAATGAATTAGAATGGATCATACGAATGAATTAGAATGGATCATACGAATGAGTAAGAATGGATCGTACGAATGAAATAGAATGGATTGTACGAATGAATTAAAATGGATACATTCGTGCGAATGAATTAGAATGGATCGTACGAATGAATTAGAATGGATCGTACGAATGAATTAGAATGGATCGTACGAATGAATTAGAATGTATTGTACGAAAGAATTAGAATGGATATATTCGTGCGAATGAATTAGAATGGATCGTACGAATGAATTAGACTGGATCGTACGAATGAATTTGAATGGATACATTTGTGCGAATGAATGTAAATGGATTGTATGAATGAATTACAATGGATCATACGAATGAATTAGAATGGATCGTACAAATGAATTAGAATAGCTCATACGAATGAATTAGAATGAATCGTATGAATAAATTAGAATGGTTACATTCGTGCGAATGAATTGGATTAGATCGTACGAATGAATTAGACTGGATCGTATGAATAAATTAGAATGGATCGTGGGAATGAATTAGAATGGATCGTACGAATGAATTAGAATGGATCCACCGAATGAGTTAGAATGGATCATACGAATGAATTAGAATGGATTGTACGAATGAATTAGAATGGATTATGCGAATGAATTAGAATAGATTGTATGAATGAATAAGAATGGATCGTACGAATGAATTAGAATGGATCGTGCGAATGAATTAGCATGAATCGTATGAATGTATTAGAATGGATCGTACGAATGAATTAGAATGAATCGTACGATCCATTCTAATTCATTCTTACGATCCATTCTAATTCATTCGCACGAATGTATACATTCTAGTTCATTCGTATGATCCATTCTAGTTCATTCGTACGATCCATACTAATTCATTCGTACGATCCATTCTAATTCATTCGTATGATCCATTCTAATTAATTCGTATGATCCATTCTAATTCATTCGTACGATCCATTCTAATTCATTTATACAATCCATTCTAATTCATTCGCACGAATGTATCCATTCTAATTAATTCGTACGATCCATTCTAATTCATTCGTATGATCCATTCTTATTCATTCGCACGATCCAGTCTAATGGATTCGCACGATCCATTCTAATTCATTCGCATGAATGTATCCATTCTAATTCATTCGTACGATCCATTCTAATTCATTAATATGATCCATTCTAATTCATTCGCACGATCCATTCTAATTCATTAGTACGATCCATTCTAATTCATTCGTACGATCCATTCTAATTCATTCGCACGATCCATTCTAATTCATTCGTACAATCTATTCTATTTCATTCGTACGATCCATTCTTACTCATTTGTATGATCCATTCTAATTCATTCGGACGAATGTATCCATTCTAATTTATTCGTACGATCCATTCTAATTCATTCGTACGATCCGTTCTTACTCATTCGTACGATCCATTCTAATTCCTTCATACGATCCATTCTAATTCCTTCGTACGATCCATTCTAATTCATTAGCACGATCCATTCTAATTCTTTCATACAATCCATTCTAATTCTTTCGTGCAAATGAATTAGAATGGATACCTTTGTGCATATGAATTAGAATGGATCGTACGAATGAATTAGAATGGATCATATTAATGAATTAGAATGGATCGTACAAATGAATTAGAATGGATACATTCGTGCGAATGAATTAGAATAGATCGTGCGAATCAATTAGACTGGATCGTGCGAATGAATAAGAATAGATCATACGAATGAATTAGAATGGATCGTACGAATTAATTAGAATGGATACATTCGTGCGAATGAATTAGAATGGATTGTATGAATGAATTAGAATGGATCGTACGAATGAATTAGAATGGATCATACAAATTAATTAGAATGGATCATACGAATGAATTAGAATGGATCGTACGAATGATTTAGAATGGATCGTACGAATGAATTAGAATGGATCGTGCGAATGAATTAGAATGGATCGTATGAGTGAATTAGAACGGATAGTACGAATGAAGTAGAATGGATCGTATGAATGAATTAGAATGGATACATTCGTGTGAATGAATTAGAATGGATCGTACGAATGAATTAGAATGGATCGTACGAATGAATTAGAATGGATCTTACAAATGAATTAGAATGGATTGTACGAATGTATTAGAATGGATACATTCGTGCGAATGAATTAGAATAGATCGGACAAATGAATTAGAATGGATCGTATGAATGAATTAGAATGGATCGTGCGAATGAATTCGAATGGGTCGCATGATCCATTCGAATAGAATGGATCGTATGAATGAGTTAGAATGGATCGTGCGAATGAATTAGAATGGATTGTATGAATGAATTAGAATAGATTGTACGAATGAATTAGAATGGATCGTACGAATGAATTAGAATGGATCGTACGAATGAATTAGAATGGATGGTACGAAGGAATTAGAATGGATCGTACGAATGAATTAGAATGGATCGTACGAATGAATTAGAATGGATCGTGTGAATGAATTAAAATGAATCATACGAATGAGTAAGAATGGATCGTACGAATGAAATAGAATGGATTGTGCGAATGAATTAGAATGGATCGTACGAATGAATTAGAATGGATCGTGTGAAAGAATTAGAATGGATTGTATGAATGAATTAGAATGGATCGTACGAATGAATTAGAATGGATCGTACGAATGAATTAGAATGGATCGTACGAATGAATTAGAATGGATACATTCGTGCGAATGAATTAGAATGGATACATTCGTGCGAAAGAATTAGAATAGATCGTATGAATGAATTAGAATTGATCCTATAAATGAATTAGAATTGATCGTGCGAATGAATTAGAATGGATAGTACGAATGAATTAGAATGGATCGTGCTAATGAATTAGAATTGATCGAACGAATGAATTAGCATGGATCGTGCTAATGAATTAGAATGGAACGTACGAATGAATTAGAATGGATCGTGTGAAAGAATTAGAATGGATTGTATGAATAAATTAGAATGAATTCGTACGATCCATTCGAATTCATTCGCACGATCCATTCTAATTCATTCATACGATCCATTCTAATTCATTCATACAATCCATTCTAATTCTTTCACACGATCCATTCTAATTCATTCGTAGGATCCATTCTAATTCATTCGTACAATCTATTCTATTTCATTCGTACGATCCATTCTTACTCATTCGTATGATCCATTCTAATTCATTTGGCGAATGTATCCATTCTAATTTATTCGTACGATCCATTCTAATTCATTCGTACGATCCATTCTAATTCCTTCATACGATCCATTCTAATTCATTCGTACGATCCATTCTAATTCATTCATACGATCCATTCTAATTCATTCGTACAATCCATTATAATTCATTCGCACAAATGTATACATTCTAATTCATTCGTACGAAGGAATTAGAATGGATCGTACGAATGAATTAGAATGGATCGTACGAATGAATTAGAATGGATCTTACGAATTGATGAATTAGAATGGATCGTACGAATGAATTAGAATGGATCGTACGAATGAATTAGAATGGTTATATTCGTGCAAATGAATTAGAATGGATCGTATGAATGTATTAGAATGGATCGTATGAGTGAATTAGAATGGATCGTACGAATGAATTAGAATGGATCGTATGAATGAATTAGAATGGTTACATTCGTGCGAATGAATTAGAATAGATCGTACGAATGAATTAGAATGGATCGTACGAATAAATTAGAATGGATCGTGGGAATGAATTAGAATGGATCGTATGAATGAATTAGAATGGATCCACCGAATGAGTTAGAATGGATCATACGAATGATCCATTCTAATTCATTCATACGATCCATTCTAATTCATTTGCACGAATATATCCATTCTAATTCATTCGTACGATCTATTCTAATTCCTTCGTACGATCCATTCTAATTCCTTCGTACGATCCATTCTATTTCCTTCGTACGATCCATTCTATTTCATTCGTATGATCCATTCTAATTCCTTCGTACGATCCATTCTAATTCCTTCGTATCCATTCTAATTCACTCATACGATCCATTCTAATTCATTCATACGATCTATTCTAATTCATTCATACAATTCATTCTAATTCTTTCACACGATCCATTCTAATTCATTCGTATGATCCATTCTAATTCATTCGCACAATCCATTCTATTTCATTCGTACGATCCATTCTTACTCATTGGTACGATCCATTCTAATTCATACGCACGAATGTATCCATTCTAATTCATTCGTACGAATGAATTAGAATGGATCATACGAATGAATTAGAATGGATCGTGCGAATGAATTAGAATGGATCGTACGAATGAATTAGAATGGATCGTACGAATGAACTAGAATGGATACATTCGTGCGAATGAATTAGAATGGATCGTACGAATGAATTAGAATGGATCGTACGAATGAACTAGAATGGATCTTACGAATGAATTAGAATGGATCGTACGAATAAATTAGAATAGATCGTATGAATGGTTTAGAATGGATACATTCGTACGATCCATTCGAATCCATTCGTACGATCCATTCTAATTCATTCGCATGAATGTAACCATTCTAATTCATTCATTTGATCCATTCTAATTCATTCGTACGATCCATTCTAATTCATTCGTACGATCCATTGTAATTCATTCATACAATCCATTTAGATTCATTCGCACAAATGTATCCATTCAAATTTATTCTTACGATCAAGTCTAATTCATTCGTACGATCCATTCTAATTCATTCGCACGAATATATCCATTCTAATTCTTTCGTATGATGCATTCTAATTCATTCGTACGATCCATTCTAATTCATTCGTACGATCCATTCTAATTCATTCGTACGATCCATTCTAATTCATTCGCACCAATGTATCCATTCTAATTCATTCGTACAATCCATTCTATTTCATTCGTACGATTCATTCTTACTCATTCGTATGATCCATTCTAATTCATTCGTATGATCCATTCTAATTCATTCGTACGATCTATTCTAATTCATTCGTACGATCCATTCTAATTCATTCGCATGATCCATTCTAATTCATTCATACGATCCATTCTAATTCATTCATACGATCCATTCTAATTCATTCCTACAATCCATTCTAATTCATTCGCCCGATCCATTCTAATTCATTCATACGATCCATTCTATTCGAATGGATCATGCGATCCATTCGAATTTATTCGCACGATCCATTCTAATTTATTCATACGATCTATTCTAATTCATTCATACAATGCATTCTAATTCTTTCACACGATCCATTCTAATTCATTCGTACGATCCATTCTAATTCATTAATATGATCCATTCTAATTCATTCGTACGATCCATTCTAATTCATATGCACAAAGGTATCCATTCTAATCCATTCGTAGGATCCATTCTAATCCATTCGTACGATCCATTCTAATTCATTCGTACGATCCATTCTAATTCATTCGCTCGAATGTATCCATTCTAATCCATTCGTACGATCCATTCTAATCCATTCGTACGATCCATTCTAATTCATTCGCATGAATATAACCAATCTAATTCATTCATTTGATCCATTATAATTCATTCGTACGATCCATTCTAATTCATTCGTCCGATCCATTCTAATTCATTCGCACGAATGTATCCATTCTAATTCATTCGTACGATCCATTCTAATTCATTCGTACGATCCATTCTAATTCATTCGTAAGATCCATTCTAATTCATTCGTACGATCCATTCTAATTCATTCGTACGATCCATTCTAATTCATTCGCAAGAATGTATCCATTCTAGTTCATTCGTATGATCCATTCTAATTCATTCGTACAATCCATTCTAAATCATTCGCACGATCCATTCTAATTCATTTGTACGATCAATTCTAATTCATTCGCACGAATGTATCCATTCTAATTCATTCATACGATCCATTCTAATTCATTCGTACGATCCATTCTAATTCATTCGTACGATCCATTCTAATTCATTCGTCCGATCCATTCTAATTCATTCGCACGAATGTATCCATTCTAGTTCATTCGTACGATCCATTCTATTTCATTCGTACGATCCATTCTTACTCATTTGTATGATCCATTCTAATTCATTCGGATGAATGTATCCATTCTAATTCATTCATACGATCCATTCTAATTCATTCGTACGATCCATTCTAATTCATTCGTACGATCCATTCTAATTCATTCGTCCGATCCATTCTAATTCATTCGCACGAATATATCCATTCTAATTCATTCGTACGATCCATTCTAATTCATTCGTACGATCCATTCTAATTCATTCCTAAGATCCATTCTAATTCATTCGTAAGATCCATTCTAATTCATTCGTACGATCCATTCTAATTCATTTGCACGAATGTATCCCTTCTAGTTCATTCGTACGATCCATTCTAATTCATTCGTACGATCCATTCTTATTTATTCGCACGATCCATTCTAATTCATTCGTACGATCAATTCTAATTCATTCGCACAAATGTATCCATTCTAATTCATTCGTACGATCCATTCTAATTCATTCATACGATCCATTCTAATTCATTCATACAATCCATTCTAATTCTTTCACACGATCCATTCTAATTCATTCGTAGGATCCATTCTAATTCATTCGTACAATCTATTCTATTTCATTCGTACGATCCATTCTTACTCATTCGTATGATCCATTCTAATTCATTCGCACAAATGTATCCATTCTAATTCATTCATACGAATCCATTCTAATTCATTCGTACAATCCATTCTATTTCATTCGTACGATCCATTCTTACTCATTCGTACGATCCATTCTAATTCATTCGTAAGATCCATTCTAATTCATTCGTACGATCCATTCTAATTCATTCGCACGATCCATTCTAATTCATTCATACAATCCATTCTAATTCATTCCGTACGATCCATTCTAATTCATTCGCTCGAATGTATCCATTCTAATCCATTCGTACGATCCATTCTAATCCATTCGTACGATCCATTCTAATTCATTCGCATGAATGTAACCATTCTAATTCATTCATTTGATCCATTCTAATTCATTCGTACGATCCATTCTAATTCATTAGCACGATCCATGCTAATTCATTCGTTCGATCAATTCTAATTCATTAGCACGATCCATTCTAATTCATTCGTACGATCCATTCGAATTCATTCGCACGATCCATTCTAATTCATTCATACGATCCATTCTAATTCATTCATACAATCCATTCTAATTCTTTCACACAATCCATTCTAATTCATTCGTAGGATCCATTCTAATTCATTCGTACAATCTATTCTATTTCATTCGTACGATCCATTCTTACTCATTCGTATGATCCATTCTAATTCATTCGGACGAATGTATCCATTCTAATTTATTCGTACGATCCATTCTAATTCATTCGTACGATCCATTCTAATTCATTCGTACGATCCATTCTTACTCATTCGTATGATCCATTCTAATTCATTCGTACGATCCATTCTAATTCATTCGTACAATCCATTCTAATTCATTCGCACAATCTATTCTAATTCATTCGTACGATCCATTCTAATTCATTCGTACGATCGTACGAATGAATTAGAATGGATCGTACGGAATGAATTAGAATGGATTGTATGAATGAATTAGAATGGATACATTCGTGCGAATGAATTAGAATGGATCATACGAATGAGTAAGAATGGATCGTACGAATGAAATAGAATGGATTGTACGAATGAATTAGAATGGATCGTACAAATGAATTAGAATAGATCGTACGAATGAATTAGAATGGATCATACGAATGAGTAAGAATGGATCGTAGAAATGAAATAGAATGGATTGTACGAATGAATTAGAATGGATCGTACGAATGAATTAGAATGGATCGTGTGAAAGAATTAGAATGCATTGTATGAATGAATTACAATGGATCGTATGAATGAATTAGAATGGATCGTGCGAATGAATTCGAATGGATCGCATGACCCATTCGAATAGAATGGATCGTATGAATGAATTAGATTGGATCGGGCGAATGAATTAGAATGAATTGTAGGAATGAATTAAAATGGATCGTATGAATGAATTAGAATGGATCGTATGAATGATATAGAATGGATCGTGCGAATGAATTAGAATGGATCGTACGAATGAATTAGAATGGACCGTACGAATGAATTAGAATGGATCATACGAATGAATTAGAATGGATCATACGAATGAGTAAGAATGGATCGTACGAAAAAAATAGAATGGATTGTACGAATGAATTAGAATGGATACATTCATGCGAATGAATTAGAATGGATCGGACGATTGAATTAGAATGGATCGTACGATTCATTCTAATTCATTCGTACGATCCATTCTAATACATTCGTACGAATCATGCTAATTCATTCGCACGATCCATTATAATTCATTCGTACGATCCATTCTTATTCATTCATACGATCCATTCTAATTCATTCGCACAATCCATTCTAATTCATTCGTACAATCCATTCTAATTCATTCGTATGATCCATTCTAATTCATTCGGTGGATCCATTCTAATTCATTCGTACGATCCATTCTAATTCATTCCCACGATCCATTCTAATTTATTCGTACGATCCATTCTAATTCATTCGTACGATCTATTCTAATTCATTCGCATGAATGTAACCATTCTAATTCATTCATACGATTCATTATAATTCATTCGTATGAGCTATTCTAATTCATTCGTACGATCCATTCTAATTCATTCACACGAATGTATCCATTCTAATTCATTCATACGATCCATTCTAATTCATTCGTACGATCCATTCTAATTCACTCATACGATCCATTCTAATACATTCATACGATCCATTCTAATTCATTTGCACGAATTTATCTATTCTAATTCATTCGTACGATCCATTCTAATTCCTTCGTACGATCCATTCTAATTCATTCGTACAATCTATTCTATTTCATTCGTACGAACCATTCTTACTCATTCGTACGATCCATTCTAATTCATTCGTCCGATCCATTCTAATTCATTCGCACGAATGTATCCATTCTAATTCATTCGTTCGATCAATTCTAATTCATTAGCACGATCCATTCTAATTCAATCGTACGATCCATTCTAATTCATTCGCACGATCCATTCTAATTCATTCAGAGGATCCATTCTAATTCATTCATACGATCTATTTTAATTCTTTCGCACGAATGTATCCATTCTAATTCATTCGCACGAATGTATCCATTCTAATTCATTCGTACGATCCATTCTAATTCATTCGTACGATCCATTCTAATTCATTAATATGATCCATTCCAATTCATTCGTACGATCCATTCTAATTCATATGCACAAAGGTATCCATTCTAATCCATTCGTATGATCCATTCTAATCCATTCGTATGATCCATTCTAATTCATTCGTACGATCCATTCTAATTCATTCGCTTAAATGTATCCATTCTAATCCATTCGTACGATCCATTCTAATCCATTCGTACGAACCATTCTAATTCATTCGCATGAATTTAACTATTCTAATTCATTCATTTGATCCATTCTAATTCATTCGTACGATCCATTCTAATTCATTCGTCCGATCAATTCTAATTCATTCGCACGAATGTATCCATTCTAATTCATTCGTACGATCCATTCTAATTCATTCGTACGATCCATTCTAATTCATTCATAAGATCCATTCTAATTCATTCGTACGATCCATTCTAATTCATTCGTACGATCCATTCTAATTCATTCGCACGAATGTATCCATTCTAGTTCATTCGTACGATCCATTCTAATTCATTCGTACGATCCATTCTAATTCATTCGCATGACCCATTCTAATTCATTCGTACGATCAATTTTAAATCATTCGTGCAATCCATTCTATTTCATTCGTACGATCCATTCTTACTCATTCGTACGATCCATTCTAATTCATTCACACGAATGTATCCATTCGTACGAATGAATTAGAATAGATTGTACGAATGAATTAGAATGGATCGTACGAAGGAATTAGAATGGATCGTACGAATGAATTAGAATGGATCGTACGAATGAATTAGAATGGATCGTACGAAGGAATTAGAATGGATCGTACGAATGAATTAGAATGGATCGTACGATTGAATTAGAATGGATCATACGAATGAGTAAGAATGGATCATATGAATGAATTAGATTGGATCGTACGATCCATTCTAATTCATTAGCATGGATCGTGCTAATGAATTAGAATGGAATATACGAATGAATTAGAATGGATCGTAGAATGGATCGTACGAATGAATTAGAATGGATCGTACGAATGAATTAGAATAGATAATAGGAATGAATTAGAATGGATCGTGCAAATGAATTAGAATGGATACATTCGTGCGAATGAATTAGAATGGATTGTGTGAATGAATTAGAATGGATCGTACGAATGAATTAGAATGGATATATTTGAACGAATAAATTAGAATGGATCATACGAATGAATTGGAATGGATCGTACGAATGAATTAGAATGGATAGTGCGAATGAATTAGAATCGATCGTACGAATGAATTAGAATGGATCGTACGAATGAATTAGAATGGATCATACGAATGAGTAAGAATGGATCGTACGAATGAATTAGAATGGATCGTACGAATGAATTAGAATGGATCGTACGAATAAATTAGAATGGATACTGTGGGGGAAAATCTTCGTGCCGACCCGAAGACTCTCGCAGCACCAGTCAATTGGAGTCGAAGTTGATGTCGAAGATCGTTGGTCGATCTGTTGATCGAAGTTGAAGCTTTTGATTTGTAAACAGAGAGATGCAATCAGAGAGAGTTTGACACGAGAAGTGATCTCGGAGTTCAGCCGAAGCCTACGTCTCCGTGCTATAGGGTGCAACCCGAATTCACTAACACTTATGTTGAAGTGATCTCGACAGGCCGAGTATCACTGTAAACACTGATGATCTTTCTGAAAGAAGATCAAAGGGAGATGGTAGATCGGAAGTGTGAAATCCCAGAGCTCTGGTTCTGAAAGTCAGATCTCAGAGTGGAAATCAGATTTGTGGATCTGGATCTTTTTACATTCGAAGGCTCTGCTATTTATAGGCACTCCGGGTGGCGAAATGGCGGTTTCCGCTGTAGTATCTGGGGATTCTCCAGGTAAAGTTGTGGGCCCTGCGGTTGTCTTCGGGGGTCCACCAGGCAGGGCTGGTGGGTCCCGTTGTAGTCCTCGTGGGTCCACCAGGCAGGGCCGGTGGGTCCCGCTGTAGTCCTCGTGGGCCCACCAGGTAGGGCCGGTGGGTCCCGCTGTAGTCCTCGTGGGCCCACCAGGCAGGGCCGGTGGGTCCCGCTGTAGTCCTCGTGGGCCCACCAGGCAGGGCCGGTGGGTCCCGCTGTAGTCCTCGTGGGCCCACCAGGCAGGGCTGGTGGGTCCCGTGGTAGATTTATGCCAAAATTTGCACCCACAGTTACCCCCTCCAAGTTAGCTAGAGTGCATTCTAGCTGGCTTGGACTTGGTGCAAAAAATAGCAACTTCCTGTTTAGAAAAACGGACACGAAGAAACTTGCCGCATGTTAGAGAAAAAAGTGACTGATCGGTCAATTTGGACCGATCGGTCAAATTTGACCGATCGGTCAAATTTTGACCGATCGGTCAAATTTTGACTGATCGGTCAAAATTCAACCGGTCAAGAATCGGGTGATCGGTCAAAAAACAGGGTTTTTTGACCGATTCAGTAGTATTTCTGGCCGATCAACTGAAATTTGTCCGATCGGTCACTTTTGACCGATCGGTCAAATTTTGACCGATCGGGCAAAATTCAACCGGTCAAGAATCGAGTGATCGGTCAAAAAACAGAGATTTTTGACCGATCCAGTAGTAAATTTGACCGATCAGCTGAAATTTGGCCGATCGGTCACTTTTGACCGATCGGTCACTTTTGACCGATCGGTCAAATTTTGACCGATCGGGCAAAATTCAACCGGTCAAGGTTCGAGTGATCGGCAAAAAACCTTGGTTATTTGCCAGATCCAGTAGAAATTTGACCGATCAGATAACTTTCGCCGATCGGACATGTTTGTCCGATCGGTGAAAAATATCCGATCAAGGTTCGAGTGATCGGCAAAAAACCTTGGTTTTTTGCCAGATACAGTAGAAATTTGACCGATCAGATAACTTTCGCCGATCGTACATATTTGTCCGATCGGTGAAAAATATCCGGTCAAGGTTCGAATGATCGGCAAAAAACCTTGGTTTTTTGCCAGATCCAGCAGAAATTTGACCGATCAGATAACTTTCGCCGATCGGACATATTTGTCCGATCGGTGAAAAATATCCGGTCAAGGTTCGAATGATCGGCAAAAAACCTTGGTTTTTTGCCAGATCCAGTAGAAATTTGACCGATCAGATAACTTTCGCCGATCGGACATGTTTGCCCGATCGGTGAAAAATATCCGGTCAAGGTTCGAGTGATCGGCAAAAAACCTTAGTTTTTTGCCAGATCCAGTAGAAATTTGACCGATCAGATAACTTTCGCCGATCGGACATGTTTGTCCGATCGGTGAAAAATATCCGGTCAAGGTTCGAGTGATCGGCAAAAAACCTTGGTTTTTTGCCAGATACAGTAGAAATTTGACCGATCAGATAACTTTCGCCGATCGGACATATTTGTCCGATCGGTGAAAAATATCCGGTCAAGGTTCGAATGATCGGCAAAAAACCTTGGTTTTTTGCCAGATCCAGTAGAAATTTGACCGATCAGATAACTTTCGCCGATCGGACATGTTTGTCCGATCGGTGAAAAATATCCGGTCAAGGTTCGAGTGATCGGCAAAAAACCTTGGTTTTTTGCCAGATACAGTAGAAATTTGACCGATCAGATAACTTTCGCCGATCGGACATGTTTGTCCGATCGGTGAAAAATATCCGATCAAGGTTCGAATGATCGGCAAAAAACCTTGGTTTTTTGCCAGATCCAGTAGAAATTTGACCGATCAGATAACTTTCGCCGATCGGACATGTTTGTCCGATCGGTGAAAAATATCCGGTCAAGGTTCGAATGATCGGCAAAAAAACCTTGGTTTTTTGCCAGATCCAGTAGAAATTTGACCGATCAGATAACTTTCGCCGATCGGACATGTTTGTCCGATCGGTGAAAAATATCCGGTCAAGGTTCGAGTGATCGGTAAAAAACCTTGGTTTTTTGCCAGATCCAGTTGAAATTTGACCGATCAGATAACTTTCGCCGATCGGACATGTTTGTCCGATCGGTGAAGAAATATCCGGTCAAGGTTCGAGTGATCGGTAAAAAACCTTGGTTTTTTGCCAGATCCAGTTGAAATTTGACCGATCAGATAACTTTCGCCGATCGGACATGTTTGTCCGATCGGTGAAGAAATATCCGGTCAAGGTAAAGTTTCGAACCTGCCCTTCAGAGAGTTTGCTGCTTTGTTCTTCGATATTTTGGCAGAGTTTTGAACATTGATGGAGCTTGATTCTTCTTGTTTTGAATCCTTGGTTGGCTTGATGGTTGCTTTGAACCGGCGGTCCGGTTTACTTAGACCGGTGGCTTGATTAGACCGTTGGTTCATGCGGACCGGTAGGTCCGACGTTTCGCCTGGTCGCGACTGTTCGCCTGGTTTTGCGCTTGCTACGGATGGATGCCACGTGTACCTACAAAAACACGCGATTTGATATGGTGAAGACACGTGTCTTCTCGATTTGCGCACCTGTTTTACCCTGGGTACAAAAGCTTTCACCGGCTGTCATTTTGCCTCACGCTTCCAAAATTTTTCGACGTCCAGACCCTTGCTCTCTTGATTTCTGCTCTTGTTCTTGTTCTCGTTCGATCGGTCAAATGGCTTCATCTGGCAGCTCGAAGAAGTCTGGTACAGTTCCCTCGAAGAGAAAGGGGAAGGAAATTGTCGAGGTTCAATCTCCTCCGAGGGGCCGCGGCAAAGGCAAGGCTGCTCTAGCTGAACTTGGCCAACTGGGCAAGAGGCACCAAGGGGTAGGTTTTGCCTCAGCGCCATCAAGGCCAGAATTCATCCCCAAAGTGAAGTTTGTTCTGGGTCCTCTTATGCCCCTGACAGACGAGACGGAGTACATGTACAATGTGGGTGGTGAATTCACAGATACAAAGAGGAAGAAGTGGCAAGCACTTCTCTCTTACTTCACTGAAGGGAAGGGAGCGCAGCCTTCACTCCCTAGCATCCAGACGGCTTTCGGCATCGACAAGAAGACCGTCTTCACCAATTTTGCCAGCAACGAGAAGGTCATGGGAACCATCGTGACCATCGGCCAAATGAACTGCGGCCTACGTCTGCCTCTGCCACCCTTCGCTGCAAGACTACTGAATACATCTGGCCTTTGCCCGGGGCAAGTCACAGGGAATGCCTGGCGAATCATCTATGCGTTCTGCCGGGTGGAATCAGATTTTCAAGAGGACTTGAGGGCCTGTTACTCCAGCATCCCGGAAGGTGAACCTGCCAGGATTGAGCTCGGATACTTCTTTTTTCATTATCGATGGAATTACAGGAAGGACAGCCCTTTCTATAATTTGACTGGAGTATCTCCCCTGCGGCCGCTCACCGATACTGTCCCTTCGGACAAGTTGTATACTGACTGGCCAATTTCTGTATCTGGCGCCTGGACGTCCATGTCAGTGCCCGACACCCCCCGAGACAGCGTGCACGAGGCGGTGAAAATGTACAGCGCTGGAGGCATCTTCGCCTGGAATTCTGAGAGGGCGGGAGCCATAGATAACTTGTTCCTCGAACTAACCTGTGGAACCAGGTCGTGGAAACAGTTTTCTAACTGTCCTGTGAGATATGGCAAGGCCAATCTCCTCTACAGGTCAAAGGACAGGTACGAGGACAACGAGGTCCTATACTCTGACTACGAGGAGGACCCTCAGTCAGGCAAGGTCATCCGGAAGGTTCGGGCCGAGAAGAAAATCTACACTGCGAGGCGCCGGTTACCTACCATGGACGAGAAACTGGTGCTCCAAAGAGGCCCAGTGAAGAAGAAGCGAAAAACTCTCGTCAAGCCTAAGGAAGATGAAGACCAAGACAAGAAGAAAGAAGATGAAGAAGAAGAAAAGAAGAATGAAGAAGAAGAAACTGAGAATGCCAGCCACGACAACAGTGGCAGTGGCGAAGATGAGGACGGGGACAGCGAGGACGATCCGTCTTCTACCCCCTCCAGTGGGGATGATGAGAATGGGGGTGGTGAGGAAGAAATTCCTCCCACCCCCACTGGTGGTGCAACGGGGGAGGATTCGATCCCTATTCCCATTGACGAGGTTAAAGCCCGTCAGATGGAGGAAATTCTCGACACAGAGGGCGACGGCAAAAAGGTGGTTCCCACCTACAAATTTGAAGAGTTGAAAAGGCCATTGCGTTTCAAAATAAAGGTGTCGAAAAGTGGTGGGGTTGGAAGCAACCCCACCCCCCTCGATCAAATTGCACCAGAAGTACTCCGTCTCGAAGGAGCAACGACGAGTGGGGGTGTAGAGGTTGAGCAACCCCCTCCCCCCTCTCACTCTCTGCTCAACGAGGTGGAGGCCATGCTGGCCGGGCTTATCCAGCCAGGCGGGTCGCAAGAAGAGAGAGCCTCACCTCCCAGGAATGCTTCCCCCCCTGCTAATTTGGAGAGGGGAAGTCGAGTGGGGGATGGGGCTCCTCAACCTCAACCAGCGCCAACCCCGACTCAGGAGAAATCGACTCCTAAGAGTGGCTCTGGTCGTCGGAAAGGCAAAGAGCCGAAGGTCGAAACATCAGGTAATTGAACTTAACTTGCTTTGAATGTCTTGTTTCTGAAGTTCGAAAATAATCTAACACTTTGATTCCCTTTGATTGCAGGTACGCCTGCTGGATTGACTCCGACAATAAAAAACTTGGGTGACGTTGATATCAACCGCCCCACTGCTGCGATCAGAAAACTCATCAACCTTCCGAGTGCCACTTTGGATGAAGCTTTTGATAGAATTAACCTGTTGGTAGGTGCATCTGCTTGATCGATCATTTGAATCTTATCTTTCTTCAGAATAATTCAACTCTTTTGTTCTTTTGCAGAACTCAGCACTTATGAATGTTGCAACCAAACTCTCTTTGAGGGCGGGAGCAAAAGAAGCTGTGGCTGAAATAAATCAGTTGACCGCGGAGAGAGATGAGCTAAGAGATCTCCTGACTTCGAAGAAAGCTTCTCTCAAAACCAAGATTAAGGAACTTCGGGAGGGAAAGCTGGAGATCAAAGGGCTGAAGGATCGATGTGAGGCACAGAGTCACGAACTCGAATCTTTGAAGACTCGACTCTCAAAGGTTGAGGATGTGTCCTGTGGCCGTACCATCGAGATCCAAGAGCTGAAGCAACAACTTGCTACCCAGCACGCTGCCTTTGCTGCCAGAGAAGAGACTTCGAAGAAGGCACTGGAGCACGCGTTGTCTGAGTGCAAGGTTTACAAGGAGACAGCAGAGAAGGCGGCAGAAGCGCTCAGGACTCATGTAGCTAGCGTCCGATCCTCCAAGGCATCAGTGGCGAGTAAAGCTCGTCCTGGATCTGAAGGGGAGAAGTCGCATGCGAAGAGTGTGGCCAAGCCCTGAGACTTTTCTTCTTCTTTGTTGTTGTACTTGTAAATTTTTGAAATGTAACAGCTCCTTGTATCTGACATATTTTGATGATAATAGAAGACATCTTTTTTGTATTTGAAACTTGCACTTCTTTTGAGTTGAATGTCTTTGAATGTTGAATTCTGGAATGCTATTTGACATGATTGAGTATACATACATTTGAATGTAAATTGAATACGCGTATACTTGAATGTAAGGGGTTGAGTCGCTACTCAATCACCCAAACTTTGTAACTTTGAAAATTGAATTTGAATTCGAATAACATTTGAATGTAAGGGGTCGAGTCGCAACTCAAACTCCCAAACCTGTTAGACGATATCGAATTGATTGAAATTGGATATTGAATTTCGAAGGTCAGTTTAACATTCGCTAGTAAGGGGTCGAGTCGCAACTCTAACACCCAAACATGTTAAGACCTGGTAACTTGAAAATGGTCAGTTTTTAACATTTGCTAGTAAGGGGTTGGGTCGCAACCCTAACACCCAAACTTGTTAAAAGACCTGGTAATTTGAATATGGATAACTTGTAATTGCTTCAGAACTTGGATTGAAAATCAGAACACTTGTACACTTGAACATTTGAAAGAGAGCTTTATTCATCACAGAATTTACATTATGGATAGAACAACTTGAGGTGTCTAGAATTCCAAGCTCGAGGCAATCTATCTCCTTCTGGTGTAATCAGTCTGTAAGAACCTTTGCCTCCAACTGACTCAATGATATATGGACCTTCCCAGTTGGGAGCAAGCTTTCCACTGCTGTGTTCTTTGGTATTGTAGAAAACTGCTCTGAGAACTAAACTACCCACTGGGAATTGTCTCTTGTGGACTTTCTTGTCATAGGCTCTTTTGATCTTCTGTTGATATTTGGCCACACGAAGTGATGCTAGATCTCGTAGTTCTTCAGAGAAGTCTAGATCATTGATCCGAAGTTCTTCATTGACTCCTTCTTCAACAGCTTTAGTCTTCAAAGTACTTGATATGTTTTCTGTTGGGAGTACTGCCTCTGATCCATATGTTAGGCGAAAAGGCGAGAACCCAGTTGATCTTCTCGGAGTTGTGCGATACCCCCAAAGAACTTCAGGTAGGACTTGCTCCCACAATCCTTTCTTATCATTGAGTTTCTTCTTGAGTATACCAAGAATAGCTCTGTTGGAGGCTTCTGCTTGGCCATTGCATTGAGGATATCTTGGAGTTGAATAGAATAGCTTGATACCATGGTTAAGACAGAACTCTCGAAACTTGTCGGAGTCAAACTGAGCTCCATTGTCTGCAACGAGAACTTGAGGTGTACCAAATCTTGAGAAGATGTTGTGCCGAATGAATTTGATCACTTCGTTATCAGTCTCTCGGAAGAGGGGCACAGCTTCAACCCATTTGGTGAAGTAATCTGTGGCCAGCAGTAGGTACTTCTTCTTGCTTGGAGTTGGAGGGAAAGGACCCAAGAAGTCTAAACCCCATTGATGGAAGGGCCAGGGACTTGATAATTGATGGAGTTCATCTGCAGGGAGATGAATAGCTCGAGCGTGCCGTTGACAAGGTTCGCACCTTTGAATGACTTGTTGAGCATCCCTTGCCATTGTTGGCCAGTAGTACCCTTGTAGCTTCGTCTTGGCTTCAAGGGATCTTCCTCCCGAATGATTTCCACAAGCTCCGGAGTGGATATCAATCAGGATTGCCTGTGCTTGTTCAGGACCAAGGCACTTGAGTAACATCCCACTGTGAGATTTGAAATATAAATCTTCACCTTGTAAAGTGTAGCAAGGGAGCTTCCTTTGGAGCCTTCGGGCTTGATTTGGATCTTCTGGCATTTTGCCATGTTTGAAGAAGTCAAGAATTTGTCGTCTCCAATCTTCAAGCTGATCTCCACCCCCAGATCCTTCTGTAGTGGTAAGAATCTGTTGATCGGGGATGGTTTTGGGCACTTCTTGATAATCAATTTGTATTTGCCTTCCTCCGAGTGAGTCTCCAAGAACTGAGGCAGCATTAGCTAAGGCATCTGCTTCTCGGTTCTCTGCTCTGGGGATTTGAATGAATTTAGCGCTAGTAAAACGTTGTTGAAGACGTCGTACTAAGGCCAAGTAGAGTTGCATTCTTTCTTCTCGAGCTGTGTACTCTCCATTGATTTGCTTTATGATCAATTGGGAGTCGCTGTATATGATGATTCGATCTACCCCCAGAGATTCTGCCATTTCGAGTCCGGAAATGAGTGCTTCATATTCAGCTTCGTTGTTGGTGGCATTAAACCCAAGGAGAGTGGCCTTCTGGAGATGATCAAGTTCGGGGGATATTAAGACTATCCCAGTTCCCGAACCGATCGAACTTGATGCTCCGTCAGTATATAGCTTCCAAGGAGGAGTTGCAGCAATAACTTCAAGACTTAGATCAATTTTCGTTGTAGGATTGATCGGAGGCTTATCCTCATCTTCCAAGCGCATATCGACATCTTCTTCCCAAGTGATGGGGTCTTCAACTGGAAAGTCAGCTAGAAAATCAGCAATTGCTTGACCTTTGATAGAAGTGCGAGATTCGAATTGAATCCCCAGAGCACTCATTTCGATCACCCATTTGGTCATTCGACCAGCTCGACCAGCTTTGTCAATGATATCTTTGAGTGAGTGTTCTGAAATGACAGTAATCTGGTGGGAGACGAAGTACGGTTGAAGACGACGCGATGCAGTGAGCAAGGCCAATATGACCTTCTCAGTTTTTGAGTAGCGAGTCTCAGCCGGAAGAAGAGTGTGGCTGATGTAGTAGACTGGATGTTCGATGCCTTCTCTTCTACTGACTAAGACCGCGCTGATTGCTTGATCGGTCACGGCAAGGTAGAGCCACAAGTCTTCTTTTGGAAGTGGAGCAGTCAGGATAGGAGCTTGCACCAGATATTTCTTGATGCTTTGAAATGCCTCTTCACAGATTGGACTCCAGCCAGATGTATCCGCCTTTCGTAGTTTGTCGAAGAGTGGCTTGCACTTGTCTGAAGATTTTGAAATGAATCGATTGAGTGCTGCTAACCTTCCAGTGAGACGTTGAACTTCTTTTCGCTTTGTAGGTGAAGGCATATCGATGATGGCTCGAATTTGATCAGGATTGGCTTCAATACCCCTCCTGGTCACAAGATGACCCAGGAATTTGCCAGATTGAACTCCGAAGGCGCACTTGGCTGGATTGAGCTTCATTCGATACTTTCGAAGGACTTGGAAGGTTTCAGCCATATCAGATAGATGTTTGCTCCGAACGGAACTCTTGGTGAGGAGATCATCGACATAGACTTCGACGTTGCGACCGATCTGATCTTCGAACATTTTGGTGACTAGCCTTTGATAGGTGGAACCTGCATTTTTGAGGCCGAATGGCATGACATTGTAGCAATAAAGGCCTCGGCTAGTCACAAAACATGTCTTCTCTTGATCATCAGCGTGGAGTGGAATTTGATTGTATCCAGAATACCCATCCATGAAAGACAACAGCTCGTGGCCAGCAGTGGCGTCGACGAGTCTATCTATCCTTGGCATGGGAAAAGGATCTTTGGGGCAAGCCTTGTTGAGATTGGTAAAGTCGATGCAGACTCTGACTTTCCCATTCTTCTTTGGAACAGCCACTATGTTAGAGATCCAAGTTGGATACTCTACTTCTCGGATGAATCCGGCTGCGAGTAGCTTGGTAATTTCTTCTTGAACAGCAACTTGTAGCTCTGGTCGAATGGTGCGAGGCTTTTGCTTGACGGGCTTCACCTCTTCTTTGATCGCAAGTCGGTGACAAGCGTCATCTGGATTGATCCCAGGCATGTCTTCGAAGCACCATGCGAAGACGTCGATATTGGACTGGAGGAAGGATACCATGTCTTGCGCTTCTGCGTCGCTAAGACCGGTACCAATAAATGTTTGTTGAGGGAGATCTCTGCTGCCTATGTTGATCGGGATGATTTCTTCAATTGAAGGTGATGCTTCCCATTCGATTGGTGGAGGTTTGGTCAGCGGAATCTCCTTTGATTGCTATTTGGAAGAGGGACCAACTTCATCTCGTGGCCGCTTTGGAGGAGCAATATTGATCTTTCGATCTGTTTTAGCAGCAGCAGCTTCACAAGATCTTCCAGCTTGCTGATCGCCTCGAATGCAGACGATGCCTTCTCCAGTTGCAAACTTGAGTAGTTGATGGTAAGAGGAGGAGATGGCATTGATCTGATGGAGGAATGGTCGCCCAAGAATGGCGTTGTAGCTAGACATTCCTTCGACGATCGCAAACCTCACCGAGACTCGAGTCTCTCGGCTGAGGTCGATGGTGAATCTGGATTCGCCCACTGTGATGCTTTGTTCACCATTGAAGCCGGTGATCACAGTGGGGACGACGTCGAGACTTTGATACTTATGCCCCAGACGTTTGAAACAGTCTGAGAACATAATGTCGATGGAGCTTCCGGTGTCGATGAGAATTCGATTGACGGTGCTTCCGTCGATGATGAGTTTCAAGACCAGGGGGTCTCGATGTGGAGTATGAACTCCTTGAAGATCGGTGTCATTGAAGACTATGGATGGCCAAGCCAGACCTTCGATGGGCTTCTCGATCCAGGTATCTTCTTTGTTTGCAGTAGATCGAACATGGAAGATGCGTCGAACCTGCCGATCGACTTCCTTTCCGGTCAAAGCTTGATTGTGCAAGGTTCCATGAATGCCAAAGACATTGGCATTCACAGAAATTGGTTGCCGGTTGGAAGAGATTTGATGTATCCAACATACTTCTTTCCCCTTGGCAGAGGTTCGACGTTGATCGTGCCCGTTGTTGACGAATTCTTGAAGGTGGCCTTCTCGTAGTAAGTCTTCAAGATGGAATTTCAGCCGAAAACACCGATCGGTGGAATGGCCGTGACTTCGATGGAATTCACAGTAGACCGTTTTGTCTGCTGTGAATTTGGAATTTGGTTGAAGAGGATTGGGCCTCCGAAGATACTCGTCGTGTTGAATACGGTCGAGTATCTGCTCGACTGGCATGTTCCACTCGGTGAAAGTGGTCTTCGTTGGAGACCGACGCCCATCATTCTTTGATCTTTTGTTGGCCGGAGGGGCTGCTGCTTCAGTGTTGTGAGCCTTTGCAGCATATTTAGGTGCTTCTTTTTCAGCAGGCCTTCTCTTAGTTTCTCGCCCTTTTCGAGCGACTTGATCGTCTTCCACCTCAATCTCCCTCTGAATTCGATCGAACATAGCTCCCAGAGAAGGAGGGGGATTGCGGATGAAGTCGTTGTAGATGTGCAGATCAAAGCGGAGAGCGTTTTGGAAAGCCAACATGATGGCTTCATCATCCAGATGCCTTCCAGAGAGAGCAGCATGCTCGTTGCGAAACCTCCTCGTGAAGCTGCGGAGAGTCTCATCTGCACCCATCCTTAGTCGATATAGAGAGTCGAGCTTCTTCTCAGGTTTCAGGTTGAGCTGGTAATGCTGCACAAAGAGGTTAGCCAAAACACCGAACTGGGTAATGGACCCAGCTCGGAGATTGTGATACCAGTCGAGTGAAGGCTCGTCGAGACTTCCCGCGAAGGTGCGGCAGAGCACGTTGTTTTCCTCTTCGTGTGGCGTTAGAGCTTGCTTGAAGGCAAGTATATGGAGGCTAGGATCTCCTCGGACGCAGTTGAATTTGGGGAGGGTAGGAGTTCTCCATCCTCTTGGAAATGCTGATTCGAAGAGGCTTCGATGAAGTGGCCCGGCAGAAGAGTAGCCATCCCTACGACCGTGTCCTCGACCTAGAGGTGGGTCAAGAGGTAAGATCGCAAGGTCTTGTTCTAGCATCGAAGTGTTTGCCGGTCGAAGTCGATGTCGAAGGTCCGATCCAAGTCCACGTTGGAGTGGAATGGAAGGGGAGACTCTACTCTTTGAAGGAGCGCCTTTCATTTGGTGCTTCCTTGGCAGGTTAAGCTTCGATGGTGCTCTTTTGTCGCAGTTACGACCAGATGAAGATTGGGAGGACTCGTCTTCAAGACGATCCCAGACACTCTGCTTCCAAGGAGCAGCAGAGGGAGTTGGGTCGCGTCGAATCCTTTCGAGAGCATCAGTGCCCATTGACCTCCGTTGTTCGGAGTAAATTGAATGTCGAGGAGGATCAACCCTCTCACTTGCGGAGGGGATCGGAATAGCAATTCCAGCTTCGGAAGCTGCCTTCTTCAGAGCATCCCTCTCAGCAGTGAGGGTGGCGTTTTGCTTCGCCAATTGGAGTAGTTGGAAATCGATTGCAGAGATCTGGTAAGTCGATGGAGGATCTTTAGCAGGAGCAGGGACAGTCTGTCCAATTGATTGATGAGGATGAGGGGCGATCGGTCGATCGACTGATCTTCCGCTTCCTGAGTGAACCCCCATCTCGGGGACAGCAAGGGGCTGCCCAAAATTGAGCCTTTGACTCATTGAACGAGTCTCAGGACGAGGTTGATGTTGAGTGTTACTTCCTTCTAGTTGACCCTGATGTTTGGTTCTCGCCATTCAGAGTGCGAAAGGTACAACGAGATTGCCGATGTCCGATCAGTTGTCTGATCAACCGAGGGGGCGAGGAAGTTTGGCTATTGATCTGGTAGTCGAAGTAGAGAGGACACGGCTTCTCGCTTGGATCCCACAGACGGCGCCAAACTGTGGGGGAAAATCTTCGTGCCGACCCGAAGACTCTCGCAGCACCAGTCAATTGGAGTCGAAGTTGATGTCGAAGATCGTTGGTCGATCTGTTGATCGAAGTTGAAGCTTTTGATTTGTAAACAGAGAGATGCAATCAGAGAGAGTTTGACACGAGAAGTGATCTCGGAGTTCAGCCGAAGCCTACGTCTCCGTGCTATAGGGTGCAACCCGAATTCACTAACACTTATGTTGAAGTGATCTCGACAGGCCGAGTATCACTGTAAACACTGATGATCTTTCTGAAAGAAGATCAAAGGGAGATGGTAGATCGGAAGTGTGAAATCCCAGAGCTCTGGTTCTGAAAGTCAGATCTCAGAGTGGAAATCAGATTTGTGGATCTGGATCTTTTTACATTCGAAGGCTCTGCTATTTATAGGCACTCCGGGTGGCGAAATAGCGGTTTCCGCTGTAGTATCTGGGGATTCTCCAGGTAAAGTTGTGGGCCCTGCGGTTGTCTTCGGGGGTCCACCAGGCAGGGCTGGTGGGTCCCGTTGTAGTCCTCGTGGGTCCACCAGGCAGGGCCGGTGGGTCCCGCTGTAGTCCTCGTGGGCCCACCAGGTAGGGCCGGTGGGTCCCGCTGTAGTCCTCGTGGGCCCACCAGGCAGGGCCGGTGGGTCCCGCTGTAGTCCTCGTGGGCCCACCAGGCAGGGCCGGTGGGTCCCGCTGTAGTCCTCGTGGGCCCACCAGGCAGGGCTGGTGGGTCCCGTGGTAGATTTATGCCAAAATTTGCACCCACAGATACATTCGTCCGAATGAATTAGAATGGATTATACGAATGAGTAAGAATGGATCGTACGAATGAAATAGAATAGATTGTACGAATGAATTAGAATGGATCCTACGAATGAATTAGAATGGATCGTGTGAAAGAATTAGAATGGATTGTATGAATGAATTAGAATGGATCGTATGAATGAATTAGAATGGATCGTGCGAATGAATTCGAATGGATCGTACGAATTCATTCTAATTCATTCATACAATCCATTCTAATTCATTCACACGATCCATTCTAATTCATTCGTACGTTCCATTCTAATTCATTAGCATGATCCATGGTAATTCATTCGTTCGATCAATTCTAATTCATTAGCACGATCCATTCTAATTCATTCGTACGATCCATTCTAATTCATTCGCACGATCCATTCTAATTCATTCATAGGATCCATTCTAATTCATTCATACGATCTATTCTAATTCTTTCGCACGAATGTATCCATTCTAATTCATTCGCACGAATGTATCCATTCTAATTCATTCGTACGATCCATTCTAATTCATTCGTACGATCCATTCTAATTCATTCATACGATCTATTCTACTTCATTCATACAATCCATTCTAATTCTTTTACACGATCCATTCTAATTCATTCGTACGATCCATTCTAATTCATTCGCACAATCTATTCTATTTCATTCGTAGGATCCATTCTTACTCATTCGTATGATCCATTCTAATTCATTCGCACGAATGTATCCATAATGGATCATACGAATGAGTAAGAATGGATCGTACGAATGAAATAGAATGGATTGTGCGAATGAATTAGAATGGACCGTACGAATGAATTAGACATACGAATGAATTAGAATGGATACATTCGTGCGAATAAATTAGAATGGATCGTACGAATGAATTAGAATAGATTGTACGAATGAATTAGAATGGATCCTACGACTGAATTAGAATGGATCGTGTGTAAGAATTAGAATGGATCGTACAAATGAATTAGAATGGATCGTACGAATGAATTAGAATGGATCATATGAATGAGTAAGAATGGATCGTACAAATGAAATAGAATGGATTGTACGAATGAATTAGAATGGATCGTACGAATGAATTAGAATGGATCGTGTGAAAGAATTAGAATGCATTGTATGAATGAATTAGAATGGATCGTACGAAGGAATTAGAATGGATCGTACGAATGAATTAGAATGGATATATTCGTGCAAATGAATTAGAATGGATCGTATGAATGTATTAGAATGGATCGTATGAGTGAATTAGAATGGATCGTACGAATGAATTCGAATGGATCTTACGAATGAATTAGAATGGATCGTACGAATGAATTAGAATGGATCGTATGAATGAATTAGAATGGATACATTCGTGCGAATGAATTAGAATGGATCGAACGAATGAATTAGAATGGATCGTACGAATGAATTAGAATGGATCGTACGAATGAATTACAATGGATCGTACGAATAAATTAGAATGGATACATTCGTCCGAATGAATTAGAATGGATCATACGAATGAGTAAGAATGGATCGTACGAATGAAATAGAATAGATTGTAAGAATGAATTAGAATGGATTCGTACGAATTAATTAGAATGGATACATTCGTGCGAATGATTTAGAATGGATCGTACCAATGAGTAAGAATGGATCGTACGAATGAAATAGAATGGATTGTGCGAATGAATTAGAATGGATCGTACGAATGAATTAGAATGGATCGTGTGAAAGAATTAGAATGGACTGTATGAATGAATTAGAATAGATCGTATGAATGAATTAGAATGAATCGTACGAATGAATTAGAATGGATCGTACGAATGAATTGGAATGGATCGTACGAATGAATTAGAATGGATACATTCGTGCGAATGAATTAGAATGGATACATTAGTGCGAAAGAATTAGAATAGATCGTATGAATGAATTAGAATGGATCCTATGAATGAATTAGAATGGATCGTGCGAATGAATTAGAATGGATCGTACGAATGAATTAGATTGGATCGTACGAATGAATTAGAATGGATCGTGCTAATGAATTAGAATTGATCGAACGAATGAATTAGCATGGATCTTGCTAATGAATTAGAATGGAACGTACGAATGAATTAGAATGGATCGTGTGAAAGAATTAGAATGGATTGTATGAATGAATTAGAATGAATTCGTACGATCCATTCGAATTCATTCGCACGATCCATTCTAATTCATTCATACGATCCATTCTAATTCATTCACACGATCCATTCTAATTCATTCGTACCATCCATTCTAATTCATTCGTACAATCTATTCTATTTCATTCGTACGATCCATTCTTACTCATTCGTATGATCCATTCTAATTCATTCGGACGAATGTATCCATTCTAATTTATTCGTACGATCCATTCTAATTCATTCGTACGATCCATTCTAATTCATTCGTACGATCCATTCTTACTCATTCGTATGATCCATTCTAATTCATTCGTACGATCCATTCTAATTCATTCGTACGATCCATTCTAATTCATTCGCACAATCTATTCTAATTCATTCGTACGATCCATTCTAATTCATTCGTACGATCGTACGAATGAATTAGAATGGATCGTACGGAATGAATTAGAATGGATTGTATGAATGAATTAGAATGGATACATTCGTGCGAATGAATTAGAATGGATCATACGAATGAGTAAGAATGGATCGTACGAATGAAATAGAATGGATTGTACGAATGAATTAGAATGGATCGTACAAATGAATTAGAATAGATCGTACGAATGAATTAGAATGGATCATACGAATGAGTAAGAATGGATCGTACAAATGAAATAGAATGGATTGTACGAATAAATTAGAATGGATCGTACGAATGAATTAGAATGGATCGTGTGAAAGAATTAGAATGCATTGTATGAATGAATTACAATGGATCGTATGAATGAATTAGAATGGATCGTGCGAATGAATTCGAATGGATCGCATGACCCATTCGAATAGAATGGATCGTATGAATGAATTAGAATGGATCGGGCGAATGAATTAGAATGGATTGTAGGAATGAATTAAAATGGATCGTATGAATGAATTAGAATGGATCGTATGAATGAATTAGAATGGATCGTGCGAATGAATTAGAATGGATTGTACGAATGAATTAGAATGGATCGTATGAATGAATTAGAATGGATCATACGAATGAATTAGAATGGATCATACGAATGAGTAAGAATGGATCGTACGAAAAAAATAGAATGGATTGTACAAATGAATTAGAATGGATACATTCATGCGAATGAATTAGAATGGATCGGATGATTGAATTAGAATGGATCGTACGATTCATTCTAATTCATTCGTACATTCTAATACATTCGTACGAATCATGCTAATTCATTCGCACGATCCATTATAATTCATTCGTACGATCCATTCTTATTCATTCATACGATCCATTCTAATTCATTCGCACAATCCATTCTAATTCATTCGTACAATCCATTCTAATTCATTCGTATGATCCGTTCTAATTCATTCGGTGGATCCATTCTAAATCATTCGTACGATCCATTCTAATTCATTCCCACGATCCATTCTAATTTATTAGTACGATCCATTCTAATTCATTCGTACAATCTATTCTAATTCATTCGCACGAATGTAACCATTCTAATTCATTCATACGATTCATTATAATTCATTCGTATGAGCTATTCTAATTCATTCGTACGATCCATTCTAATTCATTCACACGAATGTATCCATTCTAATTCATTCATACGATCCATTCTAATTCATTCGTACGATCCATTCTAATTCACTCATACGATCCATTCTAATACATTCATACGATCCATTCTAATTCATTTGCACGAATATATCTATTCTAATTCATTCGTACGATCCATTCTAATTCCTTCGTACGATCCATTCTAATTCATTCGTACGATCTATTCTATTTCATTCGTACGAACCATTCTTACTCATTCGTACGATCCATTCTAATTCATTCGTCCGATCCATTCTAATTCATTCGCACGAATGTATCCATTCTAATTCATTCGTTCGATCAATTCTAATTCATTAGCACGATCCATTCTAATTCATTCGTACGATCCATTCTAATTCATTCACACGATCCATTCTAATTCATTCAGAGGATCCATTCTAATTCATTCATACGATCTATTCTAATTCTTTCGGACGAATGTATCCATTCTAATTCATTCGCACGAATGTATCCATTCTAATTCATTCGTACGATCCATTCTAATTCATTCGTACGATCCATTCTAATTCATTAATATGATCCATTCCAATTCATTCGTACGATCCATTCTAATTCATATGCACAAAGGTATCCATTCTAATCCATTCGTATGATCCATTCTAATCCATTCGTACGATCCATTCTAATTCATTCGTACGATCCATTCTAATTCATTCGCTTGAATGTATCCATTCTAATCCATTCGTACGATCCATTCTAATCCAATCGTACGAACCATTCTAATTCATTCGCATGAATGTAACTATTCTAATTCATTCATTTGACCCATTCTAATTCATTCGTACGATCCATTCTAATTCATTCGTCCGATCAATTCTAATTCATTCGTAAGAATGTATCCATTCTAATTCATTCGTACGATCCATTCTAATTCATTCGTACGATCCATTCTAATTCATTCGTAAGATCCATTCTAATTCATTCGTACAAACCATTCTAATTCATTCGTACGATCCATTCTAATTCATTCGCACGAATGTATCCATTCTAGTTCATTCGTACGATCCATTCTAATTCATTCGTACGATCCATTCTAATTCATTCGCATGATCCATTCTAATTCATTCGTACGATCAATTTTAAATCATTCGTGCAATCCATTCTATTTCATTCGTACGATCCATTCTTACTCATTCGTACGATCCATTCTAATTCATTCACACGAATGTATCCATTCGTACGAATGAATTAGAATAGATTGTACGAATGAATTAGAATGGATCGTACGAATGAATTAGAATGGATCGTACGAATGAATTAGAATGGATCGTACGAAGGAATTAGAATGGATCGTACGAATGAATTAGAATGGATCGTACGATTGAATTAGAATGGATCATACGAATGAGTAAGAATGGATCGTATGAATGAATTAGATTGGATCGTACGATCCATTCTAATTCATTAGCATGGATCGTGCTAATGAATTAGAATGGAATATACGAATGAATTAGAATGGATCGTAGAATGGATCGTACGAATGAATTAGAATGAATTAGAATGGATCGTACGAATGAATTAGAATAGATCATAGGAATGAATTAGAATGGATCGTGCAAATGAATTAGAATGGATACATTCGTGCGAATGAATTAGAATGGATTGTGTGAATGAATTAGAATGGATCGTACGAATGAATTAGAATGGATATATTTGAACGAATAAATTAGAATGGATCATACGAATGAATTGGAATGGATTGTACGAATGAATTAGAATGGATAGTGCGAATGAATTAGAATCGATCGTACGAATGAATTAGAATGGATCGTACGAATGAATTAGAATGGATCATACGAATGAGTAAGAATGGATCGTACGAATGAATTAGAATGGATCGTACGAATGAATTAGAATGGATCGTACAAATAAATTAGAATGGATACATTCGTCCGAATGAATTAGAATGGATTATACGAATGAGTAAGAATGGATCGTACGAATGAAATAGAATAGATTGTACGAATGAATTAGAATGGATCCTACGAATGAATTAGAATGGATCGTGTGAAAGAATTAGAATGGATTGTATGAATGAATTAGAATGGATCGTATGAATGAATTAGAATGGATCGTGCCAATGAATTCGAATGGATCGTACGAATTCATTCTAATTCATTCATACAATCCATTCTAATTCTTTCACACGAACCATTCTAATTCATTCGTACGTTCCATTCTAATTCATTAGCACGATCCATGGTAATTCATTCGTTCGATCAATTCTAATTCATTAGCATGATCCATTCTAATTCATTCGTACGATCCATTCTAATTCATTCGCACGATCCATTCTAATTCATTCATAGGATCCATTCTAATTCATTCATACGATCTATTCTAATTCTTTGGCACGAATGTATCCATTCTAATTCATTCGCACGAATGTATCCATTCTAATTCATTCGTACGATCCATTCTAATTCATTCGTACGATCCATTCTAATTCATTCATACGATCTATTCTAATTCATTCATACAATCCATTCTAATTCTTTCACACGATCCATTCTAATTCATTCGTACGATCCATTCTAATTCATTCGCACAATCTATTCTATTTCATTCGTACGATCCATTCTTACTCATTCGTATGATCCATTCTAATTCATTCGCACGAATGTATCCATAATGGATCATACGAATGAGTAAGAATGGATCGTACGAATGAAATAGAATGGATTGTGCGAATGAATTAGAATGGACCGTACGAATGAATTAGACGTACGAATGAATTAGAATGGATACATTCGTGCGAATAAATTAGAATGGATCGTACGAATGAATTAGAATAGATTGTACGAATGAATTAGAAAGGATCCTACGACTGAATTAGAATGGATCGTGTGTAAGAATTAGAATGGATCGTACAAATGAATTAGAATGGATCGTACGAATGAATTAGAATGGATCATACGAATGAGTAAGAATGGATCGTACAAATGAAATAGAATGGATTGTACGAATGAATTAGAATGGATCGTACGAATGAATTAGAATGGATCGTGTGAAAGAATTAGAATGCATTGTATGAATGAATTAGAATGGATCGTACGAAGGAATTAGAATGGATCGTACGAATGAATTAGAATGGATATATTCGTGCAAATGAATTAGAATGGATCGTATGAATGTATTAGAATGGATCGTATGAGTGAATTAGAATGGATCGTACGAATGAATTCGAATGGATCTTACGAATGAATTAGAATGGATCGTACGAATGAATTAGAATGGATCGTATGAATGAATTAGAATGGATACATTCGTGCGAATGAATTAGAATGGATCGAACGAATGAATTAGAATGGATCGTACGAATGAATTAGAATGGATCGTACGAATGAATTAGAATGGATCGTACGAATAAATTAGAATGGATACATTCGTCCGAATGAATTAGAATGGATCATACGAATGAGTAAGAATGGATCGTACGAATGAAATAGAATAGATTGTACGAATGAATTAGAATGGATTCGTACGAATTAATTAAAATGGATACATTCGTGCGAATGATTTAGAATGGATCGTACCAATGAGTAAGAATGGATCGTACGAATGAAATAGAATGGATTGTGCGAATGAATTAGAATGGATCGTACGAATGAATTAGAATGGATCGTGTGAAAGAATTAGAATGGACTGTATGAATGAATTAGAATAGATCGTATGAATGAATTAGAATGGATCGTACGAATGAATTAGAATGGATCGTACGAATGAATTGGAATGGATCATACGAATGAATTAGAATGGATACATTCGTGCAAATGAATTAGAATGGATACATTCGTGCGAAAGAATTAGAATAGATCGTATGAATGAATTAGAATGGATCCTATGAATGAATTAGAATGGATCGTCCGAATGAATTAGAATGGATCGTACGAATGAATTAGAATGGATCGTACGAATGAATTAGAATGGATCGTGCTAATGAATTAGAATTGATCGAATGAATTAGCAAGGATCGTGCTAATGAATTAGAATGGAATGTACGAATGAATTAGAATGGATCGTGTGAAAGAATTAGAATGGATTGTATGAATGAATTAGAATGAATTCGTACGATCCATTTGAATTCATTCGCACGATCCATTCTAATTCATTCATACGATCCATTCTAATTCATTCATACAATCCATTCTAATTCTTTCACACGATCCATTCTAATTCATTCGTAGGATCCATTCTAATTCATTCGTATAATCTATTCTATTTCATTCGTACGATCCATTCTTACTCATTCGTATGATCCATTCTAATTCATTCGGACGAATGTATCCATTCTAATTTATTCGTACGATCCATTCTAATTCATTCGTACGATCCATTCTAATTCATTCGTACGATCCATTCTGACTCATTCGTATGATCCATTCTAATTCATTCGTACGATCCATTCTAATTCATTCGTACGATCCATTCTAATTCATTCGCACAATCTATTCTAATTCATTCGTACGATCCATTCTAATTCATTCGTACGATCGTACGAATGAATTAGAATGGATCGTACGGAATGAATTAGAATGGATTGTATGAATGAATTAGAATGGATATATTCGTGCGAATGAATTAGAATGGATCATACGAATGAGTAAGAATGGATCGTACGAATGAAATAGAATGGATTGTACGAATGAATTAGAATGGATCGTACAAATGAATTAGAATGGATCGTACGAATGAATTAGAATGGATCATATGAATGAGTAAGAATGGATCGTACAAATGAAATAGAATGGATTGTACGAATGAATTAGAATGGATTGTACGAATGAATTAGAATGGATCGTGTGAAAGAATTAGAATGCATTGTATGAATGAATTACAATGGAACGTATGAATGAATTAGAATGGTTCGTGCGAATGAATTCGAATGGATCACATGACCCATTCGAATAGAATGGATCGTATGAATGAATTAGAATGGATCGGGCGAATGAATTAGAATGGATTGTAGGAATGAATTAAAATGGATCGTATGAATGAATTAGAATGGATCGTATGAATGAATTAGAATGGATCGTGCGAATGAATTAGAATGGATCGTACGAATGAATTAGAATGGATCGTACGAATGAATTAGAATGGATCATACGAATGAATTAGAATGGATCATACGAATGAGTAAGAATGGATCGTACGAATAAAATTGAATGGATTGTACGAATGAATTAGAATGGATACATTCATGCGAATGAATTAGAATGGATCGGACGATTGAATTAGAATGGATCGTACGATTCATTCTAATTCATTCGTACGATCCATTCTAATACATTCGTACGAATCATGCTAATTCATTCGCACGATCCATTATAATTCATTCGTACGATCCATTCTTTTTCATTCATACGATCCATTCTAATTCATTCACACAATCCATTCTAATTCATTCGTACAATCCATTCTAATTCATTCGTATGATCCATTCTAACTCATTCGGTGGATCCATTCTAATTCATTCATACGATCCATTCTAATTCATTCCCACGATCCATTCTAATTTATTCGTACGATCCATTCTAATTCATTCGTACGATCTATTCTAATTCATTCGCACGAATGTAACCAATCTAATTCATTCATACGATTCATTCTAATTCATTCGTATGAGCTATTCTAATTCATTCGTACGATCCATTCTAATTCATTCACACGAATGTATCCATTCTAATTCATTCATACGATCCATTCTAATTCATTCGTACGATCCATTCTAATTCAATCATACGATCCATTCTAATACATTCATACGATCCATTCTAATTCATTTGCACGAATATATCCATTCTAATTCATTCGTACGATCCATTCTAATTCCTTCGTACGATCCATTCTAATTCATTCGTACAATCTATTCTATTTCATTCATACGATCCATTCTTACTCATTCGTACGATCCATTCTAATTCATTCGTCCGATCCATTCTAATTCATTCGCACGAATGTACCCATTCTAATTCATTCGTTCGATCAATTCTAATTCATTAGCACGATCCATTCTAATTCATTCGTACGATCCATTCTAATTCATTCGCATGATCCATTCTAATTCATTCATAGGATCCATTCTAATTCATTCATACGATCTATTCTAATTCTTTTGCACGAATGTATCCATTCTAATTCATTCGCACGAATGTATCCATTCTAATTCATTCGTACGATCCATTCTAATTCATTCGTACGATCCATTCTAATTCATTAATATGATCCATTCCAATTCATTCGTACGATCCATTCTAATTCTTATGCACAAAGGTATCCATTCTAATCCATTCGTATGATCCATTCTAACCCATTCGTACGATCCATTCTAATTCATTCGTACGATCCATTCTAATTCATTCGCTCGAATATATCCATTCTAATCTATTCGTACTATCCATTCTAATCAATTCGTACGATCCATTGTTATTCATTCGCATGAATGTAACTATTCTAATTCATTCATTTGATCCATTCTAATTCATTCGTACGATCCATTCTAATTCATTCGTCCGATCCATTCTAATTCATTCGCACGAATGTATCCATTCTAATTCATTCGTACGATCCATTCTAATTCATTCGTAAGATCCATTCTAATTCATTCGTACGATCCATTCTAATTCATTCGTACGATCCATTCTAATTCATTCGCACGAATGTATCCATTCTAGTTCATTCGTACGATCCATTCTAATTCATTCTAATTCATTCGTACGATCAATTCTAATTCATGCGTGCAATCCATTCTATTTCATTCGTACGATCCATTCTTACTCATTCGTACGATCCATTCTAATTCATTCACACGAATTTATCCATTCGTACGAATGAATTAGAATAGATTGTACGAATGAATTAGAATGGATCGTATGAAGGAATTAGAATGGATCGTACGAATGAATTAGAATGAATCGTACGAATGAATTAGAATGGATCGTACGAAGGAATTAGAATGGATCGTACGAATGAATTAGAATGGATCGTACGATTGAATTAGAATGGATCATACGAATGAGTAAGAATGGATCGTATGAATGAATTAGATTGGATCGTACGATCCATTCTAATTCATTAGCATGGATCGTGCTAATGAATTAGAATGGAATATACGAATGAATTAGAATGGATCGTAGAATGGATCGTACGAATGAATTAGAATGAATTAGAATGGATCGTACGAATGAATTAGAATAGATCATAGGAATGAATTAGAATGGATCGTGCAAATGATATAGAATGGATACATTCGTGCGAATGAATTAGAATGGATCGTGCGAATGAATTAGAATGGATTGTACGAATGAATTTGAATGGATATATTTGAACGAATAAATTAGAATGGATCATACGAATGAATTAGAATGGATCGTACGAATGAATTAGAATGGATAGTGCGAATGAATTAGAATCGATCGTACGAAGGAAATAGAATAGATTGTACGAATGAATTAGAATGGATCCTATGAATGAATTAGAATGGATCGTGTGAAAGAATTAGAATGGATTGTATGAATGAATTAGAATGGATCGTATGAATGAATTAGAATGGATCGTGCGAATGAATTCGAATGGATCGTACGAATTCATTCTAATTCATTCATACAATCCATTCTAATTCTTTCACACGATCCATTCTAATTCATTCATATGTTCCATTCTAATTCATTAGCACGATCCATGCTAATTCCTTCGTTCGATCAATTCTAATTCATTACCACGATCCATTCTAATTCATTCTTACGATCCATTCTAATTCATTCGCACGATCCATTCTAATTCATTCATAGGATCCATTCTAATTCATTCATACGATCTATTCTAATTCTTTCGCACGAATGTATCCATTCTAATTCATTCGCACGAATGTATCCATTCTAATTCATTCGTACGATCCATTCTAATTCATTCGTACGATCTATTCTAATTCATTCGTACGATCCATTCTAATTCATTCATACGATCTATTCTAATTTATTCATACAATCCATTCTAATTCTTTCACACGATCCATTCTAATTCATTCTTACGATCCATTCTAATTCATTGGCACAATCCATTCTATTTCATTCGTACGATCCATTCTTACTCATTCGTATGATCCATTCTAATTCATTCGCACGAATGTATCCATAATGGATCATACGAATTAGTAAGAATGGATCGTACGAATGAAATAGAATGGATTGTGCGAATGAATTAGAATGGACCGTACGAATGAATTAGACGTACGAATGAATTAGAATGGATACATTCGTGCGAATAAATTTAAATGGATCATACGAATGAGTAAGAATGGATCGTCATTCTAATTCATTCGTATGATCCATTCTAATTCATTTGTATCCATTCTATTTCATTCGCACGATCCATTCTAATTCATTCGCGCAATCTATTCTAATTCATTCGTACGATCCATTCTAATTCATTCGTACGATCCATTCTAATTCATTCATACAATCCATTCTAATTTATTCGCACGAATGTATCCATTCTAATTCGTTCGTACGATCCATTCTAATTCATTCGCACAATCTATTCTAATTCATTTATACGATCCATTCTAATTCATTCGCACGAATGTATCCATTCTAATTCATTCATACGATCCATTCTACTTCATTCGTACTATCCGTTCTAATTCACTCATACGATCCATTCTAATTCATTCATACGATCCATTCTAATTCATTTGCACGAATATATCCATTCTAATTCATTCGTACGATCCATTCTAATTCCTTCGTACGATCCATTCTAATTCATTCGTACGATCCATTCTATTTCATTCGTATGATCCACTCAAATTCCTTCGTACGATCCATTCTAATTCCTTCGTATCCATTCTAATTCACTCATACGATCCATTCTAATTCATTCGTACGATCCATTCTAATTCATTCATACAATCCATTCTAATTCATTCGCACGATCCATTCTAATTCATATGCACAAAGGTATCCATTCTAATTCATTCGTACGATCCATTCTAATTCAGGATCGTACGAATGAATTAGAATGGATACATTCGTGCGAATGAATTAGAATTGATCGTACGAATGAATTAGAATGGATCGTGCGAATGAATTAGAATGGATCGTACGAATGAATTAGAATGGATCGTACGAATGAACTAGAATGGATACATTCGTGCAAATGAATTAGAATGGATCGTACGAATGAATTAGAATGGATCGTACGAATGAATTAGAATGGATCTTACGAGTGAATTAGAATGGATCATACGAATGAATTAGAATGGATCGTACGAATGAATTAGAATGGATCGTGCGAATGAATTATAATGGATCATGCGAATGAATTAGAATGGATCGTACGAATGAATTAGAATGGATCGTGTGAAAGAATTAAAATGGATCGTACGAATGAATTAGAATGGATCGTGCGAATGAATTAGGATGGATCGTATGAATGAATTAGAATGGATACATTTGTGCGAATGAATTAGAATGGATCCTACGAATGAATTAGAATGGATCGTATGAATGAATTAGAATGGATCGTACGAATGAATTAGAATGGATCGTGCAAATGAATTAGAATGGATCGTACGAATGAATTAGAATGGATCGTACGAATGAACTAGAATGGATACATTCGTGTGAATGAATTAGAATGGATCGTACGAATGAATTAGAATGGATCGTACGAATGAATTAGAATGGATCTTACGAATGAATTAGAATGGATCGTATGAATGAATTAGAATGGATCGTACAAATGAATTAAAATGGATACATTCGTGCGAATGAATTAGAATGGATCGGACGAATGAATTAGAATGGATCGTACGAATGTATTAGAATGGATCGTACGAATGAATTACAATGGATCGTACGAATAAATTAGAATGGATACATTCGTCCGAATGAATTAGAATGGATCATACGAATGAGTAAGAATGGATAGTACAAATGAAATAGAACCGATTGTATGAATGAATTAGAATGGATTCGTACGAATGAATTCGAATGGATACATTCGTGCGAATGAATTAGAATGGATCGTACCAATGAGTAAGAATGGATCGTACGAATGAAATAGAATGGACTGTGCGAATGAATTAGAATGGATCGTACGAATGAATTAGAATGGATCGTGTAAAAGAATTAGAATGGATTGTATGAATGAATTAGAATAGATCGTATGAATGAATTAGAATGGATCGTACGAATGAATTAGAATGGATCGTACGAATGAATTAGAATGAATACATTCGTGCGAATGAATTAGATGGGATACATTCGTGCGAAAGAATTAGAATAGATCGTATGAATGAATTAGAATGGATCCTATGAATGAATTAGAATGGATCGTGCGAATGAATTAGAATGGATCGTACGAATGAATTAGAATAGATCGTACGAATGAATTAGAATGGATCGTACGAAGGAATCAGAATTGATCGTACGAATGAAATAGAATGGATATATTCGTGCAAATGAATTAGAATGGATCGTATGAATGTATTAGAATGGATCGTATGAGTGAATTAGAATGGATCGTACGAATGAATTAGAATGGATTGTATGAATGAATTAGAATGGATCGTACGAATGAATTAGAATGGATCATACAAATTAATTAGAATGGATCATACGAATGAATTAGAATGGATCGTACGAATGAATTAGAATGGATCGTACGAATGAATTAGAATGGATACATTCGTGCGAATGAATTAGAATGGATTGTGCGAATGAATAAGAACAGATTGTGTAAATGAATTAGAATGGATCGTACGAATGAATTAGAATGGATCGTGCGAATGAATTAGAATGGATCGTACGAATGAATTAGAATGGATACATTTGTGCGAATGAATTAGAATGGATCGTATGAATGAATTAGAATGGATCGTACGAATGAATTAGAATGGATCGTGCGAATGAATTAGAATGGATCGTACGAATGAATTAGAATGGATCGTGTGAAAGAATTAGAATGGATCGTACGAATGAATTAGAATGGATCGTGCGAATGAATTAGAATGGATCGTACGAATGAATTAGAATGGATACATTTGTGCGAATGAATTAGAATGGATCGTACGAATGAATTAGAATGGATCGTATGAATGAATTAGAATGGATCGTACAAATGAATTAGAATGGATCGTGCGAATGAATTAGAATGGATCGTACGAATGAATTAGAATGGATCGTACGAATGAACTAGAATGGATACATTCGTGCGAATGAATTAGAATGGATTGTAGGAATGAATTAGAATGGATCGTACGAATGAATTAGAATGGATCTTACGAATGAATTAGAATGGATCATACGAATGAATTAGAATGGATCGTACGAATGAATTAGAATGGATCGTATGAATGAATTAGAATGGATCGTATGAATGAATTTGAATGGATCGTACGAATGAATTAGAATGGATCGTACGAATAAATTAGAATGGATACATTCATCCAAATGAATTAGAATGGATCATACGAATGAGTAAGAATGGATCGTATGAATGAAATAGAATAGATTGTACGAATGAATTAGAATGGATCCTACGAATAAATTAGAATGGATCGTGTGAAAGAATTAGAATGGATTGTATGAATGAATTTGAATGGATCGTATGAATGAATTAGAATGGATCGTGCGAATGAATTCGAATGGATCGTTCGAATTCATTCTAATTCATTCATACAATCCATTCTAATTCTTTCACACGATCCATTCTAATTCATTCATACGTTCCATTCTAATTCATTAGCACGATCCATGCTAATTCATTCGTTCGATCAATTCTAATTCATTAGCACGATCCATTCTAATTCATTCTTACGATCCATTCTAATTCATTCGCACGATCCATTCTAATTCATTCATAGGATCCATTCTAATTCATTCATACGATCTATTCTAATTCTTTCGCACGAATGTATCCATTCTAATTCATTCGCACGAATGTATCCATTCTAATTCATTCGTACGATCCATTCTAATTCATTCGTACGTTCTATTCTAATTCATTCGTACGATCCATTCTAATTCATTCATACGATCTATTCTAATTCATTCATACAATCCATTCTAATTCTTTCACACGATCCATTCTAATTCATTCGTACGATCCATTCTAATTCATTGGCACAATCCATTCTATTTCATTCGTACGATCCATTCGTACTCATTCGTATGATCCATTCTAATTCATTCGCACGAATGTATCCATAATGGATCATACGAATTAGTAAGAATGGATCGTACGAATGAAATAGAATAGATTGTGTGAATGAATTAGAATGGATCGTACGAATGAATTATACGTACGAATGAATTAGAGTGGATACATTCGTGCGAATAAATTAGAATGGATCATACGAATGAGTAAGAATGGATCGTTATTCTAATTCATTCGTATGATCCATTCTAATTCATTTGTATCCATTCTATTTCATTCGCACGATCCATTCTAATTCATTCGCGCAATCTATTCTAATTCATTCGTACGATCCATTCTAATTCATTCGTACGATCCATTCTAATTCATTCATACAATCCATTCTAATTTATTCGCACGAATGTATCCATTCTAATTCGTTCGTACGATCCATTCTAATTCATTCGCACAATCTATTCTAATTCATTTATACGATCCATTCTAATTCATTCGCACGAATGTATCCATTCTAATTCATTCATACGATCCATTCTACTTCATTCGTACTATCTGTTCTAATTCACTCATACGATCCATTCTAATTCATTCATACGATCCATTCTAATTCATTTGCACGAATATATCCATTCTAATTCATTCGTACGATCCATTCTAATTCCTTCGTACGATCCATTCTAATTCATTCGTACGATCCATTCTATTTCATTCGTATGATCCACTCAAATTCCTTCGTACGATCCATTCTATTTCCTTCGTATCCATTCTAATTCACTCATACGATCCATTCTAATTCATTCGTACGATCCATTCTAATTCATTCATACAATCCATTCTAATTCATTCGCACGATCCATTCTAATTCATATGCACAAAGGTATCCATTCTAATTCATTCGTACGATCCATTCTAATTCAGGATCGTACGAATGAATTAGAATGGATACATTCGTGCGAATGAATTAGAATTGATCGTACGAATGAATTAGAATGGATCGTGCGAATGAATTAGAATGGATCGTACGAATGAATTAGAATGGATCGTACGAATGAACTAGAATGGATACATTCGTGCAAATGAATTAGAATGGATCGTACGAATGAATTAGAATGGATCGTACGAATGAATTAGAATGGATCTTATGAGTGAATTAGAATGGATCGTACGAATGAATTAGAATGGATCGTACGAATGAATTAGAATGGATCGTGCGATTGAATTATAATGGATCGTGCGAATGAATTAGAATGGATCATACGAATGAATTAGAATGGATCGTGTGAAAGAATTAGAATGGATCGTACGAATGAATTAGAATCGATCGTGCGAATGAATTAGGATGGATCGTTCGAATGAATTAGAATGGATATATTTGTGCGAATGAATTAGAATGGATCGTACGAATGAATTAGAATGGATCATACGAATGAATTAGAATGGATCGTGCAAATGAATTAGAATGGATCGTACGAATGAATTAGAATGGATCGTACGAATGAACTAGAATGGATACATTCGTGTGAATGAATTAGAATGGATCGTACGAATGAATTAGAATGGATCGTACGAATGAATTAGAATGGATCTTACGAATGAATTAGAATGGATCGTATGAATGAATTAGAATGGATCGTACAAATGAATTAGAATGGATACATTCGTGCGAATGAATTAGAATGGATCGGACGAATGAATTAGAATGGAACGTACGAATGTATTAGAATGGATCGTACGAATGAATTACAATGGATCGTACGAATAAATTAGAATGGATACATTCGTCCGAATGAATTAGAATGGATCATACGAATGAGTAAGAATGGATAGTACAAATGAAATAGAATAGATTGTACGAATGAATTAGAATGGATTCGTACGAATGAATTAGAATGGATACATTCGTGCGAATGAATTAGAATGGATCGTACCAATGAGTAAGAATGGATCGTACGAATGAAATAGAATGGACTGTGCGAATGAATTAGAATGGATCGTACGAATGAATTAGAATGGATCGTGTGAAAGAATTAGAATGGATTGTATGAATGAATTAGAATAGATCGTATGAATGAATTAGAATGGATCGTACGAATGAATTAGAATGGATCGTACGAATGAATTAGAATGTATACATTCGTGCGAATGAATTAGATGGGATACATTCGTGCGAAAGAATTAGAATAGATCGTATGAATGAATTAGAATGGATCCTATGAATGAATTAGAATGGATCGTGCGAATGATTTAGAATGGATCGTACGAATGAATTAGAATAGATCGTACGAATGAATTAGAATGGATCGTACGAAGGAATCAGAATTGATCGTACGAATGAATTAGAATGGATATATTCGTGCAAATGAATTAGAATGGATCGTATGAATGTATTAGAATGGATCGTATGAGTGAATTAGAATGGATCGTACGAATGAATTAGAATGGATTGTATGAATGAATTAGAATGGATCGTACGAATGAATTAGAATGGATCGTACGAATGAATTAGAATGGATACATTCGTGCGAATGAATTAGAATGGATAGTGCGAATGAATAAGAACAGATCGTGCAAATGAATTAGAATGGATCGTACGAATGAATTAGAATGGATCGTGCGAATGAATTAGAATGGATCGTACGAATGAATTAGAATGGATACATTTGTGCGAATGAATTAGAATTGATCGTACGAATGAATTAGAATGGATCGTATGAATGAATTAGAATGGATCGTACGAAAGAATTAGAATGGATCGTGCGAATGAATTAGAATGGATCGTACGAATGAATTAGAATGGATCGTGTGAAAGAATTAGAATGGATCGTACGAATGAATTAGAATGGATCGTGCGAATGAATTAGAATGGATCGTACGAATGAATTAGAATGGATACATTTGTGCGAATGAATTAGAATGGATCGTACGAATGAATTAGAATGGATCGTATGAATGAATTAGAATGGATCGTACGAATGAATTAGAATGGATCGTGCGAATGAATTAGAATGGATCGTACGAATGAATTAGAATGGATCGTACGAATGAACTAGAATGGATACATTCGTGCGAATGAATTAGAATGGATTGTACGAATGAATTAGAATGGATCGTACGAATGAATTAGAATGGATCTTACGAATGAATTAGAATGGATCATACGAATGAATTAGAATGGATCGTACGAATGAATTAGAATGGATCGTATGAATGAATTAGAATGGATCGTATGAATGAATTTGAATGGATCGTACGAATGAATTAGAATGGATCGTACGAATAAATTAGAATAGATACATTCATCCGAATGAATTAGAATGGATCATACGAATGAGTAAGAATGGATCGTATGAATGAAATAGAATAGATTGTACGAATGAATTAGAATGGATCCTACGAATGAATTAGAATGGATCGTGTGAAAGAATTAGAATGGATTGTATGAATGAATTAGAATGGATCGTATGAATGAATTAGAATAGATCGTGCGAATGAATTTGAATGGATCGTACGAATTCATTCTAATTCATTCATACAATCCATTCTAATTCTTTCACACGATCCATTCTAATTCATTCGTACGTTCCATTCTAATTCATTAGCACGATCCATGCTAATTCATTCGTTCGATCAATTCTAATTCATTAGCACGATCCATTCTAATTCATTCGTACGATCCATTCTAATTCATTCGCACGATCCATTCTAATTCATTCATAGGATCTATTCTAATTCATTCATACGATCTATTGTAATTCTTTCGCACGAATGTATCCATTCTAATTCATTCGCACGAATGTATCCATTCTAATTCATTCGTATGATCCATTCTAATTCATTCGTACGATCCATTCTAATTCATTCGTACGATCCATTCTAATTCATTCGTACGATCTATTCTAATTCATTCATACAATCCATTCTAATTCTTTCACACGATCCATTCTAATTCATTCGTACGATCCATTCTAATTCATTTGCACAATCCATTCTATTTCATTCGTACGATCCATTCTTACTCATTCGTATGATCCATTCTAATTCATTCGCACGAATGTATCCATAATGGATCATACGAATGAGTAAGAATGGATCGTACGAATGAAATAGAATGGATTGTGCGAATGAATTAGAATGGACCGTACGAATGAATTAGACGTACGATTGAATTAGAATGGATACATTCGTGCGAATAAATTAGAATGGATCATACGAATGAGTAAGAATAGATCGTCATTCTAATACATTCGTATGATCCATTCTAATTCATTTGTATCCATTCTATTTCATTCTCACGATCCATTCTAATTCATTCGCGCAATCTATTCTAATTCATTCGTACGATCCATTCTAATTCATTCGTACGATCCATTCTAGTTCATTCATACAATCCATTCTAATTTATTCGCACGAATGTATCCATTCTAATTCATTCGTACGATCCATTCTAATTCATTCGCACAATCTATTCTAATTCATTCATACGATCCATTCTAATTCATTCGCACGAATGTATCCATTCTAATTCATTCATACGATCCATTCTACTTCATTCGTACGATCCATTCTAATTCATTCATACGATCCATTCTAATTCATTTGCACGAATATATCCATTCTAATTCATTCGTACGATCCATTCTAATTCCTTCGTACGATCCATTCTAATTCCTTCGTACGATCCATTCTAATTCCTTCGTACGATCCATTCTATTTCATTCGTATGATCCATTCTAATTCCTTCGTACGATCCATTCTAATTCCTTCGTATCCATTCTAATTCACTCATACGATCCATTCTAATTCATTCGTACGATCCATTCTAATTCATTCACACAATCCATTCTAATTCATTCGCACGAATGTATCCATTCTAATCCATTCGTACGATCCATTCTAATCCATTCGTACGATCCATTCTAATTCATTCGCATGAATGTAACTGTTTGGGGGAATTTTTCCTGGTCCTTGCGAGCCACCTGTAAGACCAAGAAAAGAGAAACGTGAGAACGGCTGGCTCCCTTAGGAGCGCAGACCCTCCGACGCTCAAGTCAGTTATGGTAGCACAACGGAGAGCTGTTGTATACCAAAGTGGTAGTGAAAGGGATTTCGAACCTGTACTTTGGGGCCTGGGGATGTGTATTTATAGACATGGGCGACCTATCGGGGTGCGACGCGTGGAAGCTCTTTCCGGCATCTTCTAGACCCCCACGTGCTGGCTCGCGTGGGTCTGACAGTCCTTGGTACTTGTGCTCCTGACATTCTTTGTCGTCTAGCTCGCCTGACGAAGTAGTGGGGGACAGCTGCTGCTGTTCTGTTGCTGCCAGGGGAATCTTCTAGAATGTTCAAGTCTGGGAGGTCTCAAACCGACTCCGATGGGCTTCCGTGGACTGCAATTGTCCACGTAGCTTCAGTGGGTTCTCGACACCTGGTAAGCTTTATGCTGCTTTTACTGGGGGCGACCTCTGGTGGGAAGCCAGGGCGAGCTCGTACTCCGTTGCTCCGTCTTTTCCTCTATATCTATCATGAGTCGGACCTCGCAGGAGCGACCTCTTCGATAAACAGGGGTCTGGACGAGCTTGGCGAGCTCCTGAGCGAGCTTGGGCGAGCTCCTGAGCGAGCTTGGGCGAGCTCCTGAGCGAGCTTGGGCGAGCTCCTGAGCGAGCTTGGGCGAGCTCCTGAGCGAGCTTGGGTGAGCTCCTGAGCAAGCTTTGGCGAGCCCCCGAACGAGCTTGGGCGAGCTCCTGAGCGAGCTTTGGCGAGCTCCTGAGTGAGCATTGGCGAGTCCCCGAACGAGCTCGGGCGAACTCCTGAGAGAACTTAGGCGAGCCCCTGAACGAGCCTGGCGAACTCCTTCGCGCTCTTTGTCTAAGCCATTTACAGAATTTGGGCGTGCTCTTGCGGGGTCTGGGAGGGCGCCAGCTCTTGGTGGGGCGAGCTGCACTCAGATACAAGGTGTCCATCCAGCTCCAAGCGGGGCGAGCTCCTCACGGGCTGTGAGAGCGAGCTCCTGAGCGAACTTTGGGCGAGCTCCTGGGCGAATTTTGGGCGGGCTCCTGGTGGGGCGAGCTGCACTCAGATACAAGGTGTCCATCCAGCTCCAAGTGGGGCGAGCTCCTGAAGGGCTGAGAGGGTGATCTCCTTGCGAGGGTTCCAACTCCTGGACGGGCTATCCAAGATATGTGGTTTTTGACTACCCCCAACATTACCCCCTCCTGAGGGAGTGATCGAGGAAACTCGACGCTTGCTCAGGAGTCTTAGCGAGTTCTTATCCCTCGTAATGTGCATGATATCAATGTCTGCTGCAACAGTTTCCTGACGGGGAGGAGATAGTAGCTACGGGCGATCTGCATCGAGAGCTTAGACTGTCAGTACTTCACAAACGCTGGGCAGGCCGAGAGCGTCAGCCACGAGCGATCTCCTTCCGGTGCGAGCTTGTCACATGCGGTCAGGGTCTGCCTCGGGCGAGCTACGGGCACCAACCGTGAGCGATCTGCGTCGAGAGCTTAGACTGTCAGTACTTCACAAACGTTGGGCGGGCCGGGAGCGTCAGCCACGAGCAATCTCCTTCCGATGCGAGCTTGTCACATGCGGACAGGGTCTACCTCGGGCGAGCTGCGGGCTCCTGCCGCGAGCGATCTTGTGACTTGGGTATCGCACCAAATCTCCAACGGTCACTTCACCTTAAATGTGGCGCGAGGCTCGATGCTGATATAGCGAATCTCATCATGAGATCCCGATCGGCGCGAGACACGTGTCTCCTCCTCATTCGCTCTGCTTCTGTCAGTAAATGACAGCGTCGGCGCCGGCGCAGCTTTTTCCACGCGTGGTCCACGTGGCACTGCTTGATTGGAGAACGGCGAGCTGTCGCTTCAACCGTCGGTGTGTCGCCTCGTTGGGCGCGCTCGGGCATTAACTACGGCCTGATTCACCTGTCTCTCATTTGCCTATAAATAGGGGAAGGGGGACGATATTTTACTGCTGCGTGAAAACAGCTCTCCCTTCTCCCATAACTTTCTCAACTCGCAGCTCGCTTGCGCCCTCTTGCTCTCATGGCTTCCTCTGCTGCCGCTTCTTCTTCAGCCACTGCTGCTGCTGCTGCGATCTCCCGGGAGGACCCTCTCGATGTCGCCCCCATCTCGGTGCTTGCTCCGGGCACCGAGAAAGAGGCTCCTCCCAAGGAGCCCGCCGTCCTCTGGTTCAACGACATCGGGGGCGTGCCTGTCCCCGAGAGTCTACGGACAGCGGCGGGCATCCCCCAAGAGTTCGACATCCTCCCTTTCTCGAGATCGGGGAGACCGCTCTCCGGAACTGCGGTCTCCGTGGGGCAAATATGGTCAGGGCTCCGACTGCCCCTGAACCATCTAGCCAGCGAGCTCCTGGAGCTGGCGGGCTTATGCCCCGCCCAGCTCCCAGGCAACTCGTGGGGGATTCTCTACGGGCTTTCTCAAATCGAGGAAGCCATTAACGTGAGGATCCCCCTGGCCTATCTCCTGAAGAAGTGGTCCCTCAAGCCAGGGACAGTCTTCAGCGAGGTCGACTGCGGCCACTACTACCTCGCAGGCCGCCCCGGCGAGGTGCTGCCCTTCTCCGTGGTCGAGAACAAAGACCGGTATTGGATAGAGTATCCATTCGTGATCGAGGGTAATTGGCGAGGTCCCTGCGCCGGAGTCCGCTCTCTTCCTGGCAGACCGCCTCTGCCGGTCTTTAAGGAGATCGCGGAGTATCGCCCTAAAGGGAAGAAATGTATCTCCGGGACCCAGGAGCAAGCTCTCGACAAGGCGATCCTGGAGTTCCTCGGCGGGCGAACTCCTGAGAAGATCCTGGCCCCGGACTTCTCCTTCCTCTGGAAGGATCTCCGGACGGGCACCATCATGACCCGCCAGAAGGTTATGCGCAAGAAGGTGGCGGTCTCTCGCCGTACCGGGGCGACCTCTCAGGCTGCTGCCACGCCCTCCGGTGTCGGCACCTCTTCGGCGAGGAAGGGGAAGAAGAAGCGGGCTTCTTCGATTAGGCTCGCCGATGAAGACACCATCGACATGATCCGCGAGGAGGATATTCCCTCGCCGCCGCCTCCATCCCGCGAGGTTGCCCCAGGTCAGGCGAACTCCCCCTTCGTTTCCAATCCCCCCACGCGCTCCTCAGTTTCGGAACACCCACGACGTCAAGTTGTGATGGTCGACCCTGAGGACCCGCGCGTCGAGCTCCTCCTTGGCATGACGGAGGTGGAAACCCCAATGGCCGAGGTGCTGATGCACGGGTTCCCGGGCGACCTTTCTAAACCTCTCTTTGTCGCGGTAATGACCCCAGAGATGGAGGGCGCCCATATAAAGAAGAAGAAAAAGAAGGCTCCAGCAGCCCGCCCATTGGCGGAGGACGTCGTCGTTCGCAAGGCTCGTGAAGCCTACGAACGAGCCATTGAGGAGAAGAGGAAAGCCGCCCTCGATGAAGCGGGCTTAGCGTCGGGCGAGGACTTCAGCGACGAGTCTAGCTCGGAAGAAGAGCAGCCGCGGTCTCTTGAGGGCGAGCCCGCTTCAGCGACAGCGATGCCTCCCCTGCCCTTCGAGGGACCGGCGCCAACGAGCCCGACGCCTTCTGCACCAGCCCCGGCCAAGACCTCGGTACCGGCTGCGCCTGCCCCCAGTACGCCCGCACCGGAGCCCGCACCTTTACCCGCGGCCGCTGCTTCGAGCGCGCCTGTATCCGAGCCTCCTAGTACGCCTACGCCCACGCCCGAGCCTGTGCCTGCGCCCACGCTCGCGCCCGAGCCTCCTAGCACGCCCGCGCCCGAGCTTGCGCCCTTGCCCGTGCCTGTGCCTGCGCCCGAGCTCGGACCCGTGTCCGATCCTGCGCCCGCGAACGAGCCCGCTTCTGCGTCCGGGCCCGCGCCTGTGCCCGCGCCTGCGCCCGCATCCGAGGCTGCGCCTGCTCCCAGTGCGTCCGCGTCCGAGCCCGCGCCTGCACCCGAGCCTGCGCCCGCACCCGAGCCCGCGCCTGCGCCCGAGCCCGCGCTCGCGCCTGAGCCCGCGCCTACGTCTCCTAGCGCGCCCGCGCCTGAGCCCGCACCTGCCACTCTTGAAGTTCCTCCTCTCCCTGAGCTGGGCAGGTTGGCCTATTGGTCTCCGGACCTAGGGGCCATCCTGGACGACTTTCTGAGCTCCAGCTCGGAAGCCTCGGACCCGGACCTGCCGGGGCGAAGGGGAGCCGCCGTGCCTTCCCCTACCAACGAAGGGATTGCCGACGCTCAAGGGGCCGAGCCCGCTGCTGCCTCTATCAGTGCGCCCCCTCCAGCTGCTCCTACCGAGGCGAGCCAAGCGGGCTCCTCCTCTGGCGGTCCTGAGCGCGCCCCCTTCTTCATGCGGGAGATCCTGGGGCGCAACATCTTTGCCCGGACTCCCTACATCGATCTCATCAACCGACTGCTTGAGGTAAGACTACCTCCACTACACCTTTGTCCCCAAAATTCCTGCTGTTACTCTTAACTCAAACTGTTCGCCCTTCTCGCAGGCAGAGCGGGTTAACCGGGCTCTCGCCGACGAGGTCGCGGGCATCGCGGGGGATACTGTCGCTCTCTACGATGACACTCTCCATGACTCGGAGAGGAGAGTAGATGAGTACATTCTCCGAATCCGCCAAATGGATCGATCGAGCGAGCTGCGGGCTGAAGTAGACCGACTGCGCTAGCAGGTCGCCTCCTCTAACACGGAGGTCAACGAACTGCGCCAGCGGGCCGCCACCTTCACCACCACGCTAGCTTCGGTTGAGGACGCCCGCGACCTCGCCCTATCCGATGTGCAGGCCGCCCAGAAGGAAATCTCCGAGCTTCAACGTCAGTTGGCGGCCTCTAGAGATGAGATCGCGTCTCTGAGGGAAACGCATCTCCAGGACCTCCATTCTCAGCAACGCTCCTTCCAGGCGCAACTCAACGAGCTTCTGCGGAAAGGCGCGATCGACGCCATCGAGAAGTACAAGGCCGAAAGGTCGAAAAAGAGGAAGCGCGGCGGCGACGACGAGGGCGCTGGCGCGGGCCCAGCTTAAGCTGTATCTCTGTAATCTTTGATTTAATGAATGAAATGAAACTTTTTGAGTCCGCTTGTTTCCATTTCTTTCTCTGTCTTGCTTTTGAGTCCGTTCTAGGAGTTCGCAGCGGTCTCGAGAGTGATACCCCGGGCGAGGCAGCTAATTCGATTCAACCCTTTTTATTTTAAAGTATATGCAAACGAAAAACCTCGGCATGCTCGTAAAAACTCAAGTCTCTGAGCCCGGAAAACGTTTAAGCAAAACAAAGGATTTCAAATACTTCCCTACACTCAGAGACTAAAAACCATTTTTTATTTTTAAATGAAACTAATAAGTGCTAGCTGCCCCCTGCCCGGTTAATTTCTCTCGATGGTCCTGTTCGGCGGGCTCGCCCTTCGAGGGGTACGCCAACGCCAGGATGCTTCCGTTCATGGCCGGTGAACGCGAAGGATCCTGGTTAGGTTTTGAGTCCACTTGGCAGTGGACTTCCCCGGGAAGCCCAAGGTCGCCCACTGGCTGCCTCTGAGGATCCCGGTCTTGCTTTAAGTCCGCACGACGGCGGACTGCCCCGGGAAGCTCAAGGTCGCCCACTGGCTGCCTCTGAGGATCCCAGTCTTGCTTTAAGTCCGCGCAACGACGGACTGCCCCGGGAAGCTCAAGGTCGCCCACTGGCTGCCTCTGAGGATCCCGGTCTTGCTTTAAGTCCGCGCAACGGCGGACTGCCCCGGGAAGCTCAAGGTCGCCCACTGGCTGCCTCTGAGGATCCCGGTCTTGCTTTAAGTCCGCGCAACAGTGGACTGCCCCGGGAAGCTCAAGGTCGCCCACTGGCTGCCTCTGAGGATCCCGGTCTTGCTTTAAGTCCGCGCAACGGCGGACTGCCCCGGGAAGCTCAAGGTCGCCCACTGGCTGCCTCTGAGGATCCCGGTCTTGCTTTAAGTCCGCGCAACGGCGGACTGCCTTATAGATCAGACGAGCTCTTACAACGCCTAGCTTCTGGGTTAAACTCGTTGTTGGAACCTCCATCATTCATTCATAACCTCTTCAAAAAGATAATTTACAAAAATTTCCTTAGGCATAGAACTTGCGAAGGTGCAAAGCATTCCAAGGTCGCTCTAACAGGTCGCCTTCAGCGGTCATCAACTGGTAAGCCCCCGAGCCACGCGCTTCGCGTATTATGTAGGGGCCCTCCCAGTTCGCCGCGAGCTTCCCTACATTAGGCTCCTGCGTGTTTGCGAACACCTTTCTCATCACCATGTCCCCGGCTTTGAATGCCCGATGGCGGACTCTTTTGTCGTAGGCGCGCTTCATTTCTTGTCGGTACCCAGCGAGATGTAGATTGGCGCGCTCTCGTCTTTCTTCGAGCTGGTCGAGGGAGTCGGCGAGCAGAGCGTCGTTATCGACCTCACCTGCAGCAAGCTTTCTTTCCGTTGGCAGCTCGGCTTCGATGGGCAGCACGGCTTCACACCCGTAAGTTAGGCTGAAAGGCGATTCGTCGGTTGAGCGACGTGGAGTGGTACGATAAGCCCACAGCACGCCGTCGAGCTCCTGCTCCCACAGTCCTTTCTTCCCTTCTAACCTTTTCTTGAGGTTGTCTAAGATTACTCGGTTCGTAGCTTTGGCCTGCCCGTTGCTTTGAGGGTACCTCGGGGACGAGAACCTTAGGTCGACTCCATATTCAACACAAAAGCTTCTGATCAAGCGATTGTCGAACTGGCGACCATTGTCGGTGATGAGCACTCGGGGCAGCCCAAAACGGTAGAAGATATTCTTCCAAAGGAAGTCCTTGACTTGTTTCTCACCAATCTTAGCTAGCGGGACCGCTTCCACCCATTTGGTGAAGTAGTCTGTAGCTACTAAGATGAATTTCTTCTGCCGGGTAGACACAGGGAAAGGTCCCACAATGTCCAACCCCCATTGCTGGAAAGGCCAGGGGCTCGCCAGAGGGTGAAGTTCTTCTGCGGGCATATGGTTCGTCGTGGCGTGCTTCTGGCATTGGATGCACCTCCGGGCGGCCTTCAAAGCGTCCTGCTCCAGAGTGGGCCACCAGTATCCTTGCCTTCGAACTTTCGCAGCTAGAGATCGCCCACCAGCGTGGTTTCCCAGCTCGCCAGAGTGGATGCAATTTAGTACTTCTTCGATCTCCGGGCTCTCGATGCAACGAAGATTCGGCCCGCCGAAAGATCTTTAAAAAAGGCGATCCCAGCGAATAAGATAGCGACCAGCACATTTCTCTATTCGCCGGGCTTCCTCTCTATCCTCCGGAAGCTCGCCCTTCTGAAGAAATCGAAGAATGGGAGTGATCCACCCGCCAGGAGATACGTCGGCAGAAACTTGGTTAACAGCGGGCTCCACCAGCTGAAGCCGAGACTGATTTTGGACCTCAATGAGAATCTGTCGAGCTTCTGATGTTCCCAGCAAGGAGGCGGCGTTTGCCAAGGCATCAGCTCGCCTATTATCGGCTCGCGGAATTTGCTCGAAAGAGATCTTTTCGAACTCCGCGGCCTTGCTCTTCACCAGATCCACGTAGATCGCCATTCGTACATCCCGGGAGGCGTACTCCCCATTGATTTGGCAAATAATTAGCTGGGAATCACTAAAGACATTTAAGCGTTTGGCGCCTACCTCTTGAGCGAGCTCCAGACCAGCCAGTAACGCCTCGTACTCTGCTTCATTGTTGGTAGCAGCGAAATCCAGTCGGACTGATTTCTCGAGCAGCACCTCTTGGGCGATCAGAGCGACCCCGATCCCAGCCCCCAAAGCGTTGGAGGATCCATCGACGAACAATTCCCATATCGTCGCCTCTGGACGCTCATTTGGAGGTCGCTCGCCTTGGTTGTCCAAGAACCTCACTTTCTCAGGGTGTGCCTCAGTTGGCTCATCCTCCTGGTACTGGACTGGTTCTTCTATGGGAAAGTCCGCCAAGAAATCGGCGAGAGCCTGCCCTTTGACAGCAACTCGAGGGACATACTCCAATCCATAGGCGGCGAGCTCGGCAGACCATCGATACAACCTGCCGGCTACCGAAGGCCTGGAGAGGGCGCTCTTCAGGGGGTGCTCCGTGATGACTTTGACGGTATGCGCCGAGAAGTAGGGGTGAAGCTTTCTCGCGGTAAGGACCAAGGCCAAAGCGACCTTCTCGATTGGTCGATACCGGAGCTCGGCGGGAAGCATCGTGTGGCTCACAAAATAGACAGGCCGCTCTACCTTTGCTTCTTCCACTACCAGGACCCCGCTTACGGCGTTCTCCGTGACCGCGAGATACACGCCAAGCTCGGCGCCATCTTTTGGTGCCGCTAGGATCGGCGGGCTCGCAAGATAGTCCTTGATCTTCTGAAAGGCGCGCTCGCAATTTTTATCCCAGCAAATGCTCGCTCCTTTTCGCAGCAGCTCGAAAAGAGGTCGGCAATTGTCTGAGGATTTGGATATAAACCGATTGAGCGCGGCGATTCGTCCGCTCAATCTCTGGACTTCTTGCCGGGTTCTTGGTGCGGGCATTTCGACAAGTGCTCGGATTTGCCCAGGGTCGGCCTCGATCCCCCTGTGGGTGACCAGGTACCCGAGGAATTTCCCCGACGTCACTCCGAATGCGCACTTCGCCGGGTTCAGCCTCATTCGGTACTTTCTCAGTATCTCGAAGGTTTCGCGGAGGTCGGCGACATGCCCTCCTCGCTCTCGACTTTTGACCAGAAGGTCGTCAACATAAACCTCGACATTTCTGCCGATCTGATTCTTAAACATCTGTGTGACTAACCTTTGGTAGGTCGCTCCAGCGTTCTTGAGTCCGAAGGGCATCACTCGATAGCAGTACAGCTTCTGGTAGCCCGCTCCGGAGTAGAAGGCGGTCTTCTCCTGATCCTCGGGATGGAGGGGTATTTGATTATACCCTGAGTATCCATCCATGAAAGATAGAGCCCGGAACCCAACGGCTGCGTCGACCAGCGCGCCTATTCTTGGAAGAGGAAAACCGTCCTTCGGGCATGCCCTATTGAGGTCGGAGAAGTCGATGCACACTCTGACCGCTCCGCTCTTTTTAGGCACCGCCACGATGTTGGAGATCCACTCGGGAAAGTGTGCCTCACGTATGAAGCCAGCTCGCTCTAGCTTGTCTATCTCTGCTGCCACTGCAACGGACTTCGCAGCAGGTATGTGCCGAGCTTTCTGCTTGACCGGCGGGAACTCTCTCACGGTGTGCAGACGATGACAGGCGATCTCCGGGTCAATCCCTGGCATATCCGCGAAGCTCCAGGCGAATACGTCGCGGTATTCCCTGAGCAAGTTGGTTAGGGCTAGGACCTCGCCCTCGGTTAACGAGGTCCTGAGACTAACAATTCTCGGCCCTTCTTTGTCGCCAATATCGATCTCTTGAAGTAGTTCGGCAACAGGAAAACTTCCTCTCTTGGGGGTTGTTAGGCGGCCTTCCTCCAACTTAAGATCCGCACCGCTCCCACCCGAGGATGGAGTAGGGGACTTAGGCGAGGAGGCCCCTGACAGGCTCCCCAGGAGCTCGCTCATACCGAGCGGTAATTGCTAGGAGGGTGCGGGCCTCTTGGCCTCGGCGACCTCCATGTCCATGAGGTGAGGAGCATCCTGCTCGCATCTGGTTGCGGTTACCTGATCACCCCGAATGACCACGACCCCGCTCGCGGTTGGGAATTTGAGGGCCTGATGGTTGGGTGAAGATACCGCCTTCATCTGCCTTAGCCAAGGCCGCCCAAGGATGGCGTTAAAGGCCGAATTCCCGTCGACTACCGCGAAGCGGACTTGGCGAGCTTCCGGGCCCGCTGTCACGGTAAGGGTTATCTCTCCCGCTACTTTGGCGACCTCACCGGTGAATCCACTGAGGGAGCTCGTCGAGGGAGACAAGTCGGCGAGTCTCAAACCCATTCGCAGGTAGGCCGACAGAAAGAGGATGTCAACGGCGCTGCCTGAATCCACCAGAGCTCGCCTCACCTCGATGTTTGCCATCATCAGGCGTATGACGAGGGGGTCATTGTGGGGCGCGACAACCCCAGCCATGTCGTCCTCCGAAAACCAGAGGAAATCGTGGGCTTCCACCCTTGGTGCTTGAAGTAAAGTAGGAGTTAGCGAGACAGAAAATACCTTCTGCGCCCGCTCCATCTCTCTGACTCGCCGGCGGTCTTCATTACTTGATCTGGGGCCGCTCAACCGCCCGCTAATGGTGTGGCAGATCGCCGGTCCTCCCGGGGGAGGCGGAGGTAAAGTGGGCTCCGCGAGTCCTGGGCGATCTCCCTCCCGAGGAGCTCGCTCTGGAATCACCTCGAACCTCCTCGGGAGCGAGATGAACTGGCTCAAGTGCCCCAAGGTGACCAAATCCTCCAGGTGGTTTTTCAAAGCCCGGCATCTATTAGTGTGATGCCCAGGGCTTCGATGAAAAGCGCACCGCCGCGAGTTATCGGTAGAGCCGGGCTCTCCGATCTGTAGGGGTGGTGGGTACTGGAAGAAAGGCTCATTCCGAATCTGATGGAAAATTTGCCCCGGCGAGTGGGTCAGCACGGTGAAGTCTCGCTCCCCGGGTCCAGGAGGCAGGCGCCAGTTCGCCGGCCTTCCAGCGACCACCGCGGGTACTTCAGCGGGCAGTACTGCAGGAGCTGCGGATGGTCCGGGCAAGGGTACCGTAAGTGGCACCTCCCTCCTCTCCACGGCCTTAACGACAAGAGGTCGCAAAGCCGGAGGAGGTCGCTGCTCTACTGCCTTTCCCTTCCGATCTAGCACCGCATCCTCAAGCTTGATGTGCTGCTAGACCAGAGCGAATAGTTCGACCATTGTGCGAGGGTCCTTAATCACCAGGGCGTCATGAAGCTTGCCCCCCTCGGGGAGGGCGCTTCTGAAGGCACTCACCGCGGTACGATCCTGGCCCGCCGCGTCTTCCAGAGCGAGGTAAGCGCTTCGGAATCGTGTTGCGAAGCATCGGAGCGTTTCGCGAGCTCCCATGGCCAGAGTAAATAGAGATTCGATCCTCTTCGGGGGCTGCCTGTTGCAGCGATACTGCTCCAGGAATAGCCTAGAGAGAGTTGGAAAGTTGGGGATCACGCCGGACGGCAGCTTGTGGAACCAATTCAATGCCGATCCGGTCAGACTGCTTGGGAACGCGCGACACAGGACATGGTCCTGGTCCCGGAAAAATAGAAGTTTCCTGTAGGCCAAGAGATGGTCGACGGGATCTTGCGACCCGTCGAACAATACAAACTTCGGGGGGGTCCAGTGGTGTGGAAAACCCCCTCGATGGACCTCGCTGGTGAAAGGCGAGCTTCCTCCGTGGGCGGCGAGGTCCTCCAGTAAATCCACTGGCGCACTAGGTCGCTGCCAGTGCCCGGGGAGAAATCCCAAAGGCGGCTGCGCAGGTCCTAGGCGCTCGTGTGCACACCCTCTAGGAAGGTTCGGATCCACCCCACGGCGACCCTCGGGAGCCACCAATCGGCGGCCTCCTGGCTGCTCGCGCGCGGATCCCTTCAGCGAGGCGGTTGGTCTATGGGAGGCCGTCACCTCTCGAGGTTCGGAAGGTAGAGTCACCGCGGGCTCTTTCCCTCGTCGCCGATGGCGCGGGTCGCGATCCCTCTCTTGAGACCTCGCCTCCGATCCGTCAGAGTCGACGCTCTGGCTACGTCGGCGAGGGATGGTCGCGCGCGAGGTCGCCTGGTTGCTGGACCGCTGGGTTACCAGCTTCTGTAACCTTGTGAGCGGGGTCTCCTTCGCTCCACGCACGGCCGTCCTCTCAACCGGGGGTTCCGGGCGGGAAGTTCGCCGTGCTGGGACGGTCGTGGGCAGACGCGACGAGACGGGAGGTCGCGCGGGGGACGCGGGCCTCGAAGGTCCTGACCGCCGGCTAGCCGCCGGAGCCTGACGCAAGCGCGTCAACTCCTCCATCATCGCCCGCTGGGTGGCCAACATCTCCAACAGGAGCTGTTCACTGAGCGGGACAAAGGGCTGGGGAGTCTCAGCGGGGGGTTCGCTGTGCACAGACCCCATACGGGCCCTCGCCCGCCTACGCCCCCTTGTCGCCGGAGCCATCTTTGGGGTTATGAAGGCCGTCGACGCACAACCGTATGGTCGTGGGCGTTCTCACAGGAACCAGTCAAGATCCCACAGACGGCGCCAAATGTTTGGGGGAATTTTTCTTGGTCCTTGCGAGCCACCTGTAAGACCAAGAAAAGAGAAACGTGAGAACGGCTGGCTCCCTTAGGAGCGCAGACCCTCCGACGCTCAAGTCAGTTATGGTAGCACAACGGAGAGCTGTTGTATACCAAAGTGGTAGTGAAAGGGATTTCGAACCTGTACTTTGGGGCCTGGGGATGTGTATTTATAGACATGGGCGACCTATCGGGGTGCGACGCGTGGAAGCTCTTTCCGGCATCTTCTAGACCCCCACGTGCTGGCTCGCGTGGGTCTGACAGTCCTTGGTACTTGTGCTCCTGACATTCTTTGTCGTCTAGCTCGCCTGACGAAGTAGTGGGGGACAGCTGCTGCTGTTCTGTTGCTGCCAGGGGAATCTTCTAGAATGTTCAAGTCTGGGAGGTCTCAAACCGACTCCGATGGGCTTCCGTGGACTGCAATTGTCCACGTAGCTTCAGTGGGTTCTCGACACCTGGTAAGCTTTATGTTGCTTTTACTTGGGGCGACCTCTGGTGGGAAGCCAGGGCGAGCTCGTCCTCCGTTGCTCCGTCTTTTCCTCTATATCTATCAAGAGTCGGACCTCGCAGGAGCGACCTCTTCGATAAACAGGGGTCTGGACGAGCTTGGCGAGCTCCTGAGCGAGCTTGGGCGAGCTCCTGAGCGAGCTTGGCCGAGCTCCTGAGCGAGCTTGGGCGAGCTCCTGAGCGAGCTTGGGCGAGCTCCTGAGCGAGCTTGGGTGAGCTCCTGAGCAAGCTTTGGCGAGCCCCCGAACGAGCTTGGGCGAGCTCCTGAGCGAGCTTTGGCGAGCTCCTGAGCGAGCATTGGCGAGTCCCCGAACGAGCTCGGGCGAACTCCTGAGAGAACTTAGGCGAGCCCCTGAACGAGCCTGGCGAACTCCTTCGCGCTCTTTGTCTAAGCCATTTACAGAATTTGGGCGTGCTCCTGCGGGGTCTGGGAGGGCGCCAGCTCTTGGTGGGGCGAGCTGCACTCAGATACAAGGTGTCCATCCAGCTCCAAGCGGGGCGAGCTCCTCACGGGCTGTGAGAGCGAGCTCCTGAGCGAACTTTGGGCGAGCTCCTGGGCGAATTTTGGGCGGGCTCCTGGTGGGGCGAGCTGCACTCAGATACAAGGTGTCCATCCAGCTCCAAGTAGGGCGAGCTCCTGAAGGGCTGAGAGGGCGATCTCCTTGCGAGGGTTCCAACTCCTGGACGGGCTATCCAAGATATGTGGTTTTTGACTACCCCCAACAGTAACCATTCTAATTCATTCATTTGATCCATTCTAATTCATTCGTACGATCCATTCTAATTCATTCGTCCGATCCATTCTAATTCATTCGCACGAATGTATCCATTCTAATTCATTCGTACGATCCATTCTAATTCATTCGTACGATCCATTCTAATTCATTCGTAAGATCCATTCTAATTCATTCGTACGATCTATTCTAATTCATTCGTACGATCCATTCTAATTCATTCGCACGAATGTATCCATTCTAGTTCATTCGTATGATCCATTCTTGTTCATTCGTACGATCCATTCTAATTCATTCGTACGATCCATTCTAATTCATTCGTATGATCCATTCCAATTAATTCGTATGATCCATTCTAATTCATTCGTACGATCCATTCTAATTCATTCATACAATCCATTCTAATTCATTTGCACGAATGTATCCATTCTAATTACTTCGTACGATCCATTCTAATTCATTCTTATGATCCATTCTTATTCATTCGCACGATCCAGTCTAATGGATTCGCACGATCCATTCTAATTCATTCGCACGAATGTATCCATTCTAATTCATTCGTACGATCCATTCTAATTCATTAATATGATCCATTCTAATTCATTCGTACGATCCATTCTTATTCATATGCACAAAGGTATCCATTCTAATTCATTCGTACGATCCATTCTAATTCAGGATCGTACGAATGAATTAGAATGGATACATTCGTGCGAATGAATTAGAATGGATCGTGCGAATGAATTAGAATGGATCGTACGAATGAATTAGAATGGATCGTACGAATGAACTAGAATGGATACATTCGTGCGAATGAATTAGAATGGATCGTACGAATGAATTAGAATGGATCGTACGAATGAATTAGAATGGATCGTAAGAATGGATTAGAATGGATCATACGAATGAATTAGAATGGATCGTGTGAATGAATTAGAATGGATCGAACGAATGAATTAGAATGGATATATTCGAGCGAATGAATTAGAATAGATCGTAGGAATGAATTAGAATGGATCATACGAATGAATTAGAATGGATCGTACGAACGAATTAGAATGGATCGTACGAATGAACTAGAATGGATCGTACGAATGAATTAGAATGGATCGTACGAATGAATTAGAATGGATCGTACGAATGAACTAGAATGGATACATTCGTGCGAATGAATTAGAATGGATCGTACGAATGAATTAGAATGGATCGTACGAACGAATTAGAATGGATCGTAAGAATGGATTAGAATGGATCATACGAATAAATTAGAATGGATCGTGCGAATGAATTAGAATGGATCGAACGAATGAATTAGAATGGATATATTCGAGCGAATGAATTAGAATAGATCGTAGGAATGAATTAGAATGGATCATACGAATGAATTAGAATGGATCGTACAAATGAATTAGAATAGATCATAGGAATGAATTAGAATGGATCGTGCAAATGAATTAGAATGGATACATTCGTGCGAATGAATTAGAATGGATCGTGCGAATGAATTAGAATGGATCGTACGAATGAATTAGAATGGATATATTTGAACGAATAAATTAGAATGGATCATATGAATGAATTAGAATGGATCGTACGAATGAATTAGAATGGATAGTGCGAATGAATTAGAATCGATCGTACGAATGAATTAGAATGGATCGTACGAATGAATTAGATCGTACGAATGAATTAGAATGGATCGTACGAATGAATTAAAATGGATACATTCGAGAGAATGAATTTGAATAGATCGTAGGAATGAATTAGAATGGATCGTACGATCGAATTAGAATGGATACATTTGTGAGAATGAATTAGAATGGATCGTACGAAAGAATTAGAATGCATCGTACGAAAGAATTAGAATGGATATATTCGTGCGAATGAATTAGAATGGATCGTACGAATGAATTAGACTGGATCGTACGAATGAATTTGAATGGATACATTTGTGCGAATGAATCTAAATGGATTGTATGAATGAATTACAATGGATCGTACGAATGAATTAGAATGGATCGTACGAATGAATTAGAATAGCTCATACGAATGAATTAGAATGAATCGTATGAATGAATGAGAATGGTTACATTCGTGCGAATGAATTAGAATAGATCGTACGAATGAATTAGAATGGATCGTACGAATAAATTAGAATGGATCGTGGGAATGAATTAGAATGGATCGTAAGAATGAATTAGAATGGATCCACCGAATGAGTTAGAATGGATCATACGAATGAATTAGAATGGATTGTACGAATGAATTAGAATGGATTGTGCGAATGAATTAGAATGGATCGTATGAATGAATAAGAGTGGATCGTACGAATGAATTAGAATGGATCGTGCGAATGAATTAGCATGAATCGTACGAATGTATTAGAATGGATCGTACGAATGAATTAGAATAAATCGTACGATCCATTCTAATTCAATCGTCTGATCTATTCTAATTCATTCGCATGAATGTATCCATTCTAATTCATTCGTACAATCCATTCTATTTCATTCGTACGATCCATTCTTACTCATTCGTATGATCCATTCTAATTCATTCGTATGATCCATTCTAATTCATTCGTACGATCCATTCTAATTCATTCGTACGATCCATTCTAATTCATTCGCACGATCCATTCTAATTCATTCATACGATCCATTCTAATTCATTCATACGATCCATTCTAATTCATTCCTACAATCCATTCTAATTCATTCGCCCGATCCATTCTAATTCATTCATACGATCCATTCTATTCGAATGGATCATGCGATCCATTCGAATTCATTCGCACGATCCATTCTAATTCATTCATGCGATCCATTCTAATTCAGTCATACAATGCATTCTAATTCTTTCACACGATCCATTCTAATTCATTCGTACGATCCATTCTAATTCAATCGTACAATCCATTCTATTTCATTTGTACGGTCCATTCTTACTCATTCGTATGATCCATTCTAATTCATTCGTACGATCCATTCTAATTCATTTGTACGATCCATTCTAATTCATTTGTACAATCCATTCTATTTCATTCGTACGATCCATTCTTACTCATTCGTATGATCCATGCTAATTCATTCGCACGAATGTATCCATTCTAATTCATTCATACAATCCATTCTAATTCATTCCGTACGATTCATTCTAATTCATTCATACGATCGTACGAATGAATTAGAATGGATCGTACGAATGAATTAGAATAGATTGTGCGATTGAATTAGAATGGATCGTATGAATGAATTAGAATGGATCGTACGAATGAATTAGAATGGATCATACGAATGAGTACGAATGGATCGTACGAATGAATTAGAATGGATCGTACGAGTGAATTAGAATGAATCGTACGAATAAATTAGAATGGATACATTCGTCCGAATGAATTAGAATGGATCATACGAATGAGTAAGAATGGATCGTACGAATGAAATAGAATAGATTGTACGAATGAATTAGAATGGATCCTACAAATGAATTAGAATGGATCATGTGAAAGAATTAGAATGGACTGTATGAATGAATTAGAATGGATCGTATGAATGAATTAGAATGGATCATGCGAATGAATTCGAATGGATCGTACGAATTCATTCTAATTCATTCATACAATCCATTCTAATTCTTTCACACGATCCATTCTAATTCATTCGTACGTTCCATTCTAATTCATTAGCACGATCCATGTTAATTCATTCGTTCGATCAATTCTAATTCATTAGCACGATCCATTCTAATTCATTCGTACGATCCATTCTAATTCATTCGCACGATCCATTCTAATTCATTCATAGGATCCATTCTAATTCATTCATACGATCTATTCTAATTCTTTCGCACGAATGTATCCATTCTAATTCATTCGCACGAATGTATCCATTCTAATTCATTCGTTCAATCCATTCTAATTCATTCGTACGATCCATTCGAATTCATTCGCACGATCCATTCTAATTCATTCATATGATCTATTTTAATTCATTCATACAATCGATTCTAATTCTTTCACACGATCCATTCTAATTCATTCGTACGATCCATTCTAATTCATTCGTACAATCCATTCTATTTCATTCGTACGATCCATTCTTACTTATTCGTATGATCCATTCTAATTCATTCGTATGATCCATTCTAATTCATTCGTACGATCCATTCTAATTCATTCGTACGATCCATTCTAATTCATTCGCACGATCCATTCTTATTCATTCATACGATCCATTCTAATTCATTCATACGATCCATTCTAATTCATTCCTACAATCCATTCTAATTCATTCGCCCGATCCATTCTAATTTATTCATACGATTCATTCTTTTCGAATGGATCATGCGATCCATTCGAATTCATTCGCACGATCCATTCTAATTCATTCATATGATCCATTATAATTCATTCATACAATGCATTCTAATTCTTTCACACGATCCATTCTAATTCATTCGTACGATCCATTCTAATTCATTCGTACAATCCATTGTATTTCATTTGTACGATCCATTCTTATTCATTCGTATGATCCATTCTAATTCATTCGTACGATCCATTCTAATTCATTTGTACGATCCATTCTAATTCATTCGTACTGTGGGGGAAAATCTTCGTGCCGACCCGAAGACCTCGCCTCACCAGTCAATCGAAGTTGAAGTTGAAGAGATCGTTGTTCGATCTGTCGATTGGAGTTGCAGCGTTTGATATGTAAAAAGAGAGATGCAATCAGAGAGTGTTGACACGAGAAGTGATCTCGGAGTTCAGCCGAAGCCTACGTCTCCGTGCTATAGGGAGCAACCCGAATTCACTAACACTTTTTCTCGAAGTAACCTTGACAGGCTCGAGTGTTACTGAAGCCTCTTTGATCTCTTCCAAGACAGAGAGAAGACCAAGGAGAGGTGAGGTGATAGAAAACTGAGAGATTCCAGAGCTCTGGGTTCTGAGAATCAGATATCAGTATGGAAATCAGAAATTTCGGGATCCTTTTACATTCGAAGGCTCTGCTATTTATAGACTTCCCGGGGAGGAATTCCGGGGCAAATGGCGGTTCCTGCTGCCGTATCTAGGGATCCTCCATGTAAAGCTTGTGGGTCCCGCTATGGTCCTCGTGGGCCCACCAGGCAGGGCCGGTGGGTCCCGCTGTAGTCTCCGGGGGCCCACCAGGTAGGGCCGGGGGGTTTCGCTGTGGTACTCGGGGGCCCACCAGGCAGGGCCGGTGGGTCCCACTGTGGTACTTGCGGGCCCACCAGGCAGGGCCGGTGGGTCCCGCTGTTGTCTTCGGGGGCCCACCAGGCAGGGCCGGTGGATCCCGCTGTGGTACTCGGGGGCCCACCAGGCAGGGCCGGTGGATCCCGCTGTGGTACTCGGGGGCCCACCAGGCAGGGCCGGTGGGTCCCGCTGCTTTCAGATTTCTTACCAAAATTTGCACCCACAGTTACCCCCTCCAAGTTAGCTAAGAGGCCACCTTGGCTGGCTTGGATTCGTGGTGCAAAGCTAATGACCTCCTATCACACACGTAGAGCAGCTTTTGTCGAGTGTTAGCGAAGAAATAGACTGATCGGTCAATTTTGACTGATCGGTCAAATTTGACCGATCGGTTGAATTTGACCGATCGGTCAATTTTGACCAATCGGTTGATTTTGACCGTTCGGTCAATTTTGACCGATCGGCTAAAATCAGCCGGTCAAGGATTGGGTGATCGGCAAAAAACATAGGTTTTTTGCCAGATCTAGTAGAAAATCGACTGATCGGTTGATTTTGACCGATCGGTCAATTTTGACCGATCGGCTAAAATCAGCCGGTCAAGGATTTGGTGATCGGCAAAAAACATAGGTTTTTTGCCAGATCTAGTAGAAAATCGACTGATCGGTTGATTTTGACCGATCGGTCAATTTTGACCGATCGGCTAAAATCAACCGGTCAAGGATTTGGTGATCGGCAAAAAACATAGGTTTTTTGCCAGATCTAGTAAAAAATAGACTGATCGGTTGATTTTGACCGATCGGTCAATTTTGACCGATCGGCTAAAATCAGCCAGTCAAAGGTTTGGTGATCGGCAAAAAACATAGGTTTTTTGCCAGATCTAGTAGAAAATCGACTGATCGGTTGATTTTCACCGATCGGTCAATTTTGACCGATCGGCTAAAATCAGCCGGTCAAAGATTTGGTGATCGGCAAAAAACATAGGTTTTTTGCCAGATCTAGTAGAAAATCGACTGATCGATTGATTTTGACCGATCGGTCAATTTTGACCGATCGGCTAAAATCAGCCGGTCAAAGATTTGGTGATCGGCAAAAAACATAGGTTTTTTGCCAGATCTAGTAGAAAATCGACTGATCGGTTGATTTTGATCGATCGGTCAATTTTGACCGATCGGCTAAAATCAGCCGGTCAAAGATTTGGTGATCGGCAAAAAACATAGGTTTTTTGCCAGATCTATTAGAAAATTGACTGATCGGTTGATTTTGACCGATCGGTCAATTTTGACCGATCGGATCAGCTGGTCAAAGATTTGGTGATCGGCAAAAAACATAGGTTTTTTACCAGATCTAGTAAAAAATCGATCGATCGGTCAATTTTGATCGATCGGTCAATTTTGACCGATCGGCTAAAATCAGCCGGTCAAAGATTTGGTGATCGGCAAAAAACATAGGTTTTTTGCCAGATCTAGTAGAAAATCGACTGATCGGTTGATTTTGACCGATCGGTCAATTTTGACCGATCGGCTAAAATCAGCCGGTCAAAGATTTGGTGATCGGCAAAAAACATAGGTTTTTTGCTAGATCTAGTAGAAAATCGACTGATCGGTTGATTTTGACCGATCGGTCAATTTTGACCGATCGGCTAAAATCAGCCGGTCAAAGATTTGGTAATCGGCAAAAAATATAGGGTTTTTGCCAGATCTAGTAGAAAATCGACTGATCGGTTGATTTTGAGCGATCGGTCAATTTTGACCGATCAGCTAAAATCAGCCGGTCAAAGATTTGGTGATCGACAAAAAACATAGGTTTTTTGCCAGATCTAGTAGAAAATCGACTGATCGGTTGATTTTGACCGATCGGTCAATTTTGACCGATCGGCTAAAATCAGTCGGTCAAAGATTTGGTGATCGAACCTGTTTTTTCGAGGAAATAGTATAGCTTGTTCTTCTTCTTTGATTTTCAGCAGAATCTTGAATGTTGATGGAGTTCGATTTTTTCTGCTTTGAATCTTTGGTTTGCCTGAATGCGGTTTTGAACCGGCGGTCCGGTTCACTTGGACCGGTGGTCTGCTTGGACCGGTGGCTTGTTTGGACCGGTGGTCTGACGCTTCGTCTGGTTCCGACTGTTCGCCTGGTTTTGCGCTTGCTACGATGGATGCCACTTGTACCTACAAAAACACGCAATTTGATATGGTGAAGACACGTGTCTTCTCGATTTGTACGCTGGTTTACCCTGGGTATATAAGTTTTTCTCGCTGTCATTTTTGCATCACGTTTTCAAAATTTTTGAAGTTCAGACTCTTTGTTTTTGATCTCCCGTTCTCTGCTTCCTTGTTCTCTTCTTTCCGATCAATCGAAATGGCGTCTTCTGGTAGTTCGAAGAAGAGTGCCGTTCCTTCCAAGAGGAAGGGCAAGGAAATTTTTGAAGAAGTGTCTGTCTCGAAGGGCCGTGGCAAAGGCAGGGCCGAGTTGATCGAGCTTGGCCAACTGGGCAAGAGGCACCAAGGAGTTGGATTTGCTTCAACACCATCAAGACCAGAGCAGATCCCCAAGGCAAAGTTTGTTCTCTGCCCGCAGCTGCCTCTGGAGGCGGAACCTGAGTTCGGATACAATACTGGCAGTAAACTTACAGATGTGAAGTGGGAGAAGTTGCAGGAGTTACTGGCAAATTTCACAGAGGGAAAGGCTCGCCCAGCGCTTCCGGGAGTTTTATCTGCTTTTGGCGTTGACAGGCGGACAATCTTCGTCTCGTACGCGAGTAAGGAGCAAGTGATGGGAACCATCGTCACGATTGGCCAGCTCAACTGTGGACTGCGCCTCCCATTGCCGCCTTTTGCAGTGAGGTTGCTGAATACCTCCGGTCTTTGTCCCGGGCAGGTTACCGGGAATTCCTAGAGGATCATCTACACTTTCTGTCGCGTAGAGTCCGACTTCCAGAAGGAGCTCAGAGAATGCTACTCCAGCCTCCCTGAAGGAGAAGAAGCCAGGATCGAGCTGGGATACTTTTTCTATCACTATCGATGGGCCTGGAGGAAAGACAGCCCATTCTACTATCTGACGAGTGTCTCTGCCCTTCGGCCGATCATAGACACCATCGGCTCTGAAAAGCTCTACACTGACTAGCCGTTGTCGGTGTCTGGTACATGGACTCTTGTGTCAGTATCTGAGGTTCCCCGATACAAGGTGCACAAAGAGATCGATATGTATTGTGCAGGAGGAGCCCTCTCATGGTCTACGGAGCGAGTGGGAGCAGTTGACAATCTCTTCCTCGAGCTGACATGCGGGACTCGATCTTGGAAGCAATTCTCGAATTGCCCAGTTCGACACGGCAAGGCCAACCTTCTCCACCGATCGAAGACCCGTTATGAAGATAACGAGGTCATCTACTCGGATTACGAGGAAGACCCCAAGTCAGGCAAAATTGTCATAAGACTTCGTTTTGAGAAGAAAGCCTACGGAGCTAGGCGTAGCTTGCCCTCGGAAGAGAAGTTGGTGATTCAGAGGGGTCCGGCCAAGAAGAAAAAGAAGGTCTTAGCTGAGGAGGAGGAGAAGAAAGATGAAGAGAAAAAGGGGTAAGAAGAAGTAGGGGAAGAAGAGAGAGAGGAGGAAGGTGGAGACGAAGAGGAAGAAGATAATGATGGTGATGAAGATGCTGATGACAGCACTGGCAGCGACGGAGGAGATAATGGGGATGACGAAGATGAAGATGAAGAAGATGGGGGTGGTGAGGAAGAAATTCCTGTGGGGGAAAATCTTCGTGCCGACCCGAAGACTCTCGCAGCACCAGTCAATTGGAGTTGAAGTTGACGTCGAAGATCGTTGGTCGATCTGTTGATTGGAGTTGAAGTTACCTCTTTCGATATGTAAACAGAGAGGCAATCAGAGAGATTTTGACACGAGATGTGATCTCGGAGTTCAGTCGAAGCCTACGTCTCCGTGCTATAGGGAGCAACCCGAATTCACTAACACTTCAGTTGAAGTGACCTCGACAGGCCGAGTGTCACTGAAAACCCTCTGATCTCTTCTAAGGAGAAAAGAAGATCAAGGAGAGATGGTAGATCAGAAGTTGAAAATCCCAGAGCTCTGGTTCTGAAAGTCAGATCTCAGAGTGGAAATCAGAATTATCGGATCCTTTTACATTCGAAGGCTCTGCTATTTATAGGATTCTCTGGGAGGAATTCCGGGGCAAATGGCGGTTTCTGCTGCCGTATCTGGGGATCCTCCAAGCAGGGCCGGTGGGTCCCTTGAAAGCCTTCAGGGGCCCACCAGGCAGGGCTGGTGGGTCCCGCGGTAGTCTTCGTGGTCCCACCAGGCAGGGCCGGTGGGTCCCGTGGTAGTCTTCGTAGTCCCACCAGGCAGGGCCGGTGGGTCCCGCTGTGGTACTCGGGGGCCCACCAGGCAGGGCCGGTGGGTCCCGTGGTAGTCTTCGTGGTCCCACCAGGCAGGGCCGGTGGGTCCCGCTGTGGTACTCGGGGGCCCACCAGGCAGGGCCGGTGGGTCCCGTGGTAGTCTTCGTGGTCCCACCAGGCAAGGCCGGTGGGTCCCGCGGTAGTCTTCGTGGTCCCACCAGGCAGGGCCGGTGGGTCCCGCGGTAGTTGGTAAACTTCTGCCAAAATTTGCACCCACAGTTACCCCCTCCAAGTTAGCTAGAGTTCGTTCTGGCTGGCTTGGATTTCGTACAAAAAATAGCAACCCCCTGTCGCAAAAGGCATGAAGAAGCTTGTCGAGTGTTAGCACAAAAAAGGACTGACCGATCAATTTTGATTGATCGGTCAATTTTGACCGATCGGTCAAAATTCAACCGGTCAAGAATCGGGTGATCGGTCAAAAAACATGGTTTTTTGACCGATCCAGTAGGAAATTTGACCGATCGGTTGAAATTTGACCGATCGGTCAAAATTCAACCGGTCAAGAATCGGGTGATCGGTCAAAAAACATGGTTTTTTGACCGATCCAGTAGGAAATTTGACCGATCGGTTGAAATTTGACCGATCGGTTAATTTTTGACCGATCGGTCATATTTGACCGATCGGTCAAATTTTGACCGATCGGTCAAAATTCAACCGGTCAAGAATCGGGTGATCGGTCAAAAAACATGGTTTTTTGACCGATCCAGTAGGAAATTTGACCGATCGGTTGAAATTTGACCGATCGGTTAATTTTTGACCGATCGGTCATATTTGACCGATCGGTCAAATTTTGACCGATCGGTCAAAATTCAACCGGTCAAGAATTGGGTGATCGGTCAAAAAACATGGTTTTTTGACCGATCCAGTAGGAAATTTGACCGATCGAATGATTTTTGCCGATCGGACAAGTTTGTCCGATCGGAAAAAATTATCCGATCAAGGTTCGAATGATCGGCAAAAAACCTTGGTTTTTTGCCAGATCCAGTAGAAATTTGACCGATCGAATGATTTTTACCGATCGGACAAGTTTGTCCGATCGGTAAGAAATTATCCGGTCAAGGTTCGAGTGATCGGCAAAAAACCTTGGGTTTTTGCCAGATCCAGTAGAAATTTGACTGATCGAATGATTTTTACCGATCGGACAAGTTTGTCCGATCGGTAAGAAATTATCCGGTCAAGGTTCGAGTGATCGGCAAAAAACCTTGGTTTTTTGCCAGATTCAGTAGAAATTTGACCGATCGAATGATTTTTACCGATCGGACAAGTTTGTCCGATCGGTAAGAAATTATCCGGTTAAGGTTCGAGTGATCGGCAAAAAACCTTGGTTTTTTGCCAGATTCAGTAGAAATTTGACCGATCGAATGATTTTTACCGATCGGACAAGTTTGTCCGATCGGTAAGAAATTATCCGGTCAAGGTTCGAGTGATCGGCAAAAAACCTTGGTTTTTTGCTAGATCCAATAGAAATTTGACCGATCGAATGATTTTTACCGATCGGACAAGTTTGTCCGATCGGTAAGAAATTATCCGGTCAAGGTTCGAGTGATCGGCAAAAAACCTTGGTTTTTTGCCAGATCCAGTAGAAATTTGACCGATCGAATGATTTTTACCGATCGGACAAGTTTGTCCGATCGGTAAGAAATTATCCGGTCAAGGTTCGAGTGATCGGCAAAAAACCTTGGTTTTTTGCCAGATCCAGTAGAAATTTGACCGATCGAATGATTTTTACCGATCGGACAAGTTTGTCCGATCGGTAAGAAATTATCCGGTCAAGGTTCGAGTGATCGGCAAAAAACCTTGGTTTTTTGCCAGATCCAGTAGAAATTTGACCGATCGAATGATTTTTACCGATCGGACAAGTTTGTCCGATCGATAAGAAATTATCCGGTCAAGGTTCGAGTGATCGGCAAAAAACCTTGGTTTTTTGCCAGATCCAGTAGAAATTTGACCGATCGAATGATTTTTACCGATCGGACAAGTTTGTCCGATCGGTAAGAAATTATCCGGTCAAGGTTCGAGTGATCGACAAGAAACCTTGGTTTTTTGCCAGATCCAGTAGAAATTTGACCGATCGAATGAAAGTTTTGAACCTGCCCTCAGAGAAGGTTTTACAGCTGTTCTGTTCTGATCTTCTGGCAGAGTTTTGAACATCGATGGGGCTTGATCCTTCCTGTTTTGAATCTTTGGTTGGTTTGAATGAGGCTTTTGACCGGTGGTTTGGTTTATTCAGACCGGTGGCTTGCTTGGACCGTTTGGTTCACGTGGACCGGTGGTCCGACGTTTCGTCTGGTTCGGCGGTTCGCCTGATTTTGCGCAAGCTGTGGATGGATGCCATGTGTTCCTACAAAAACACACGATTTGATATGGTGAAGACACGTGTCTCCTCGATTTTCGTACCTGTTTCACCCTTGGTATATAAGTTTCACTGGCTGTCATTTTTGCCTCACGCTTCCAAAATTTTTCGAAGTCCAGACGCTTTTGCTCCCGATTTCTGCTTTTGCTTGATCGATCAGATGGCGTCTTCTGGAAGCTCGAAGAAGTCAGGCGGGGTCCCTTCGAAGATGAAAGGAAAAGAGATTATTGAGGTTCCATCCTCTCCGAAGGGCGGCCGCGGTAAGGGCAAGGCTGTGCTTGCCGAACTGGGGCAGCTGGGAAAAAGACACCAGGGAGTAGGGTTTGCTTCAGCGCCATCGAGGCCAGAGTATATCCCTAAGGTACAGTTCGTTCTGGGCCCGCTCATGTCTCTGTCAGAGGAAACTGAGTATGTATACAATACTGGTGGCGAGTTCACAGATCAGAAGAGGAAGAAGTGGCAGACATTGCTCTCTTTCTTCACCGAAGGGAGGGTGCAACCTTCGCTCCCCAGCATTCAGACTGCATTCGGCATCGATAAGAATGTTGAAAATAAATCCATGGTAGAGGCCCGCAGCGGAAGCAAAGTGAAGGTCCGAGGACCGTGAGCGGTGTGCGTTACATATCAAAGTTTTCATCGAAACGATCTACATATGCGTGTATGAATCTAGCATGGCAACTACGCGAACCCCTAACGACGATCTAACTCGAAAGAACAATCTAGCATGTATGCATGTTCTAATTATGTTAGATCTACTTGTTAGAGATCATACCTGCGTGCGGAATCTTTCACCGCGACAAATTTCTTCTTTGTCGATGGAGACGGGCTATGGATCTGCTCGACATAGCTTCGGTGCGACGGCCATAACTTTCTGCTCCGAACTCCAATTGGGCTGAAATTTGGACTGTAGGTAGCCAACGTCGAGACGCAACTTTTCCAACAAGTTTCACGTCGTTTGGTCTTCTGTAGCTCCCGGAATTGCAGAAACAACGTTGAATTTCTGTGCAGATTCTGGACAGCAAAAGGTTGCGGGAGACGCCTTCTAGTTCACCCGATCTCACACGATGCACGGCACCTCGTCGATGGATCTCTGAGTGCCTCCATACGACGAGCCTTCTCCTTCTACGAAACACCACGTGAGGAAGACGAGTCGCCATCCAATGGCGCAAGCGAGAGAGAGAGAGAGACGAGAGAGGAGATGCGAAGAGAGGAGAGGGGGCGGCTAGGGTTTCCCCATGCCATGGCCGGCCCTAGGGCTTGCATGGCTCTATTAATTTCGTGCACCCTCTCTCTCCTTATCATATATATAGCCGGCCTATCCATATGGATAAGGACAGTATGGATAAGGATGATTGATTCAAGCCTTATCCCTATATATCTCTTCTTTATCTCTATCCTTTCCTTGTTTTCGAAAACGGTCAAAACCAGCCCGTTTTCTGCGCCTCATAACCGGCCCCTTCATCGGAGGCAACAACCTCCCGAAACTAATGGGGCCGGCCTTGACCAGTCTCTCAACACTTAGGGCCGGCCCCCTTAGTGCATAGTGGCGCATGGTATGACCAAAACGCCCTTATGTCACTAGTTGGCCGTTCCTCGTGTACGAGACTTTACAAGGCACACATAAGTGAAGTGCACCAGTGATTTCACTATTCTCTGAGGTTCCCATAGGGTGCCCCTAGTGAAGTCAACTAGTCAACTCGCAATATGTCCCGGTGCATCGCACCTATGTGGCAAAGTCCACTTATGACAAGGAATTGCTACATGTGTCTCTGCACTAACCTAGGGTTTCCCCTTAGTGCACACACGTAGCTACGCATCTACCGTGCACTAGTACGAAGCACTCACGGAGCGTATGCTTGGACTTCTCGCTTCCTCTAACTACGTTCTGTGTTTCGAGGAGATGGTATAAGAACCATACATAATGTCGATAAGGTGGAACCTTCAGGGACCAGGGTTCATGGCTTCCAACTCAGACTCGATCGACACACTACCCGAGTGTACCATCGATCCTCTGAGTTCGAGTTAACCTGCGTAGCCACCCAGAGTGCGACGCAGGCTGCACTCCAATCCCCCCGGACTTACTATGTTCTCCCACATACCCCTGCTCTCCGCTTAGTATGGTAAACTCGCTGTCCCTCCACTGGTGCCATGATGCAACTCGAGCGGTGGAGAATACCGTCAGACTCGAGTGCTCATATGACTCGGTTCCTTCCAGGTTGACCACATACATCGTACCTCCGATTACTCTGACGAGCAACCGGATCCGTCATCAGTCCAACTGATGACCACCTGGCCAGGGTTTAATACGACGTAGGTCAGACCAAGGAACGCACCTCCCGTTAGGGGTGTGGATAGCCTGCAGGAGTGACATGCCGATGCAACGCCAGCCGGGTAACCCAGTACACCGTGGTTTTGGATCACTGCATCCGGATCCTCACACATTGGTGCGCCAAAGCACCACACAACTGGTTAGTCCACCAGACATGGCTCCTCAGGGTTTAGGACCGTTTTACCCTAAGCAGAAACACGGTTTAGTGCACCGGTGTCTGTTCACCGATCTGTGCACCGTGTTGGTTCCGTTCGGCCACAGACACTGTGCCTGGTAATGACCGTGGTGGAGACACCCACGCTCTGTCATCCCAACAGCTTATCCTGATAGGGCGACCAACCCTAATCAGAGCTGCGAACGTATTTAGGTTACATGGGACCAATCCATTGAGTCTCCCACTCAAGTGGATTACCATGTAGCCATGGCTCTCTGTTCTGTAATCAGAACACGTACTAAGGTACGTACCAATATGCATTCCTATACTATCAACCATACATAGCTAAACTATAGGTTTTTACGAGCTATAGACCTCACCAATTCTAACAATCTCCCACTAGGTCTAACGAGGAATAACGGTGTTGAGCTCTGTAGCTTCTACATGCTACCCAAAAGCCTTTGCAGGAATTCCCTAAAGGAATTGGCAACATTGTCTGTAGATTCCACCTCAGTACCGCTACTTGCATTTCCTCCTATAACTGTCAGATCAAGTGGAGTTTGTACTTGATGGGTTTCCCCTCACGGCGGTGCCTAGTCTCCTTGGACCTTGCTTACCGCTCTTCTGTTGTAACAACAGATAACTGAGCCTCTGGTACGCGTCCCAAGTTCTCTAAGAACTTCCTAAGCCTTACCACCTGATATACTACTTCGCACGCAACAACGTGCTAAGCATCTGTGGTAGAGTCTGTGATGCACTTGCTTCACACTCTACCAACTACCGCTTCTAATCCCAAGATAAAAATAATCCCTGAAATTGATTTTCTGGTACACACATCTGACACCAAAGTCAGATCCTGTGTGTCCAATCGATATCAGGACCTGTGAAGTGCAAGCTAACTCACAATCCTTACTTAACGAGGATTTCTGAGTATACCCTTCACATCGGTCCAGAGATCTGGACCCGGGTTCGACTGAAACCGACCCATCTTCCTGCTGTGCAATAGATATCTAGCCTCGTAAACCGAATCTGGCTAGAATCTTATCTTCATGCGTAGCCTGTGACAGCAAGAGAATCTTGCTCTGGTTATCTCGAGTTACCTTGATTCCCAGAGCATAACTCGCCTCACTAGGGTCTTTCACATCGAATTGTGATGACTACAAACCTTTATCGTAAACAATATTCCTACATCATTTTCAATCAGTAGAATATCGTTAACGTAAAGTACTAAATATACCCTTGTAGCTATTTCACCTTTCCTGTACCATCTTGGTTTATCCTCATTCTGATCAAATCCGTATGAGCGGATTCCCTTGATCAAAATAGATATTCCAACTTGGATGCTTGCATCAGTCCATAAATGGACCGTTGCAACTTGCATTCCATATCTTCCTAACCTACTGACACAAAGCCTGGGGCTACTCATCCATATGTCCTTTCCAAATTCCCGTTAGGGAATAACTGTCTTGACATCCATCAACCAGATCTCCCAACTATAATGGGCTGCGATGGATTAAGAGGATCCGAAATAGACTTAGGCATAGCTACCAGTGAGATGGTTTTGACATAGTCAATCCCTTCTCTTTTGGCAACTAATCTAGCCACTTAAGTCTTAATCGGGTGCTCTTCTAATACACCTTCTACACCCTGAAGGGTGATAGTGCTATAAGTGTCAAGACTGTTTCAAGGGACATTGATGCAAATTTGTCTCCATGGTCTTTTGTTAGTAAGAGCTGTCGGAAGCTCCCACTACTTCTTCGTAGCTCTAGGGGTCATCCTCCTGAAACTCTGGATTAACTATCAAAGTCTCTCCATAGTATCTTTCAGGAGCTCTGAGGGTCCCACAACGATGAGGTGGTGGTGGTTCAAAGGAAGCTCCCACTACTTCTTCGTAGCTCTAAGGATCATCCTCCTGAAACTCTGGATTAACTATCAAAGTTTCTCCATAGCATCTTTCAGGAGCTCTGATGGTCCCACAACGACGAAGTGGTGGTGGTACAAAAGTGAATTGTTTCTACAATACCTGGTATACTAGTTTCTTGTATCATCTACTCCCACTACGTTTTTCAGATGCGCACTCTCTACCAGTACCCAGTAGTTCACCCAGAACTACCTTACCGGCAAACTTATGGTCTATAATATAATCCTGGTCTAGGTAGATGGTATTCGTAGAAACGATTACCTTCCTAACCTCAAGATCATAAAACAGTCCACCTTATGCCTCCTAAGGGTAACCTACAAACAGATATACCTGAAACTATATCTCCATCTCATCCCTCTTGTCCTTTTGCACAAGTGCAGGACAACCCTATATCTCGAGACACTATAGTGTCAGCTTTCGCTTAGACCATAGCTCTCTATAGGTCTGAGGCACTGATTTAGATAAGAGATAGTTTCAGATATAAGCTACTGTTTTAAGGTACAACCCCACCAAAAGGTGGGTAGTACACTTGGCAATATTCATCATACTACGGACCATGTCAAACAGGGTCCGATTCCTTCTCTCGGAGACTTTATTCTGACGTGTCATCCTTGGAGCATTTAACTGGGAGCTAATCCCATGCTCCATCAGGATCCTATGAAACCCATCCGATAGGTTCTTGTTTCCTCGATAAGTCGAAGAGACTCCTATCGTCTGGACGCTCTTAGAACTATAGACGTCAAAATTAACTAACTCCCATACCTTCATGGCCCTTTTAGTTATTCTGCCTTCCAGATTACACTCATAGGTTAGAAGGATCTCCGATGATTCTGTAAACAGAAATTCGGCCTTCTTTTACCTCTGAATTTATCTGAGGAAGAATATCTAAATCAGAGGGGTCACAAATGGGATAGCTTCTCCGAAGGATTTAGATGAATTTCAGTTAGACGCTACAGCTGTCATGAAATCTATTTCCGAATTAGGATTAAATACAAAGAGATTATTCTGATCTATTCCTCTAGTAATGAAGCTATCTATTCAGTTTAAGATACACACCAACGGTGCTGTCTAAAACTAAAAATTTCATTTACCAAGGAGGAAACAGAACTACATCTCTAAAGATCAAAATCCGTGTTTCGGAAAAACTAAGACAATCATATCTAACAGCTTCCGCAGCGGCTTATGGCATCAGTACCTATGTTAGGATTCCTTTACTATAAAGTAGCCTTCTGCTTTTCTTGAATCTCTGTAGACCCGAAGTCTACATTCCAAGAAGCATAAGAACTGCTACTAGATAGCGACTCAACTCCTAACATCCTGAGGCCATACTCAATCTTCAAATACCCCCTATGCTCACCACAGCGGAAATACTTCCGTCCTTGGCGTTACCAGACTTAGGATTCCACACCAGTTTCTGCACTAGAATAGTTTTCGATCTCTTATAAGTTATTCCCTTAGGTTCTTCTAAAGAAGACCTAGGTTAAGCACTAAAGGCATTGCCTTTAATCTTGATCTTATCCTTTGTCTCTTGGAAATCTCCTTAGAAGTTCTGCGTTTATCATCTCTAACTTGTTAAAGCTAAAGTCTCTGATAACGCCTTCGAAGGTTCCAGACAGGGATGCAAGATAGACGTCTTCCACCACCTCGTCATCTGGTACTATGTCTTTGGAATCTAGTTCGATCTGGAACTCAAGGATGTGTTCCCGAACAAGCATTCCCCCTGACATCTTGGTACCGACAAGTATCTTGGTGGATAAGCGATGAGTCTACTGACTTCGCCTAGCAGATATCTTATGCAAGTAAAACTTTATTAGAGAAGACCCGGCATATCTCTGACTCGCTTCTAAAGAGTTGTCCGCAAGTCTGCTATAACATAGCACTTGCACATCTCCTTAGACTCTTGCTAGTCGTTATATGCCCTAGTTAGTGCCCTAGTAATATCTGGACCCATTAGGTCTAATACAGGGATATTTAGATTGCATGCCAATGTACATTTTACTACCCTAAGTATAAGCTAAAGATTGCGCTTCCACTCTACGTAGTTAGAGACCCGATAACTGGTTCTCTTATGGGATAGCGGATAGGGGAACTATATGGTTGAATGAAAATGAATGCAAGAAAACTTATTTTATGGATTTTGAAAATAAGCTAATTATATCCAAATGTCAGCGCTACCCTCAAAGCGAAGACACCTCTATGGATTAATTAACCATGTATGTAAGATCTCGGAATCGACTACACCTGCCCTAGGGGGCATCATGCAGCGTCAATCCGCTTACACGGGCCTTTCCTTGACCCAGTCCAAATCTGCCAACTAAGGGCTTTGATGGACCATGGTTATCTTTTGGCCAGTACCACGTGATCACCGTTGTCTTCGCAACGAATACCTCACGTGCACTTAGGATGCTTACCCACGAGCCTAAGCAATTACGACACGGGAGTTCATGCGGCCCCCACTAGGGTGGGATGAAAAGCCCTTCTCTCCTGGCCTCGTAATCGCCATATCCTTAGGGAGGTCATTAAGTAATTTGGCATGGAAACACACAGCTCCCACCCTAGGGGGTGTGAAGTTATGCATCCCCACCCAAACACAAAACGACTGGCCGTGGAGGCCAGAGGATCTCTAAAAGTCCTCTCTTACATCCCTTATTAAAGTTGAGGGTTATTTAATGCAAGTATGAGTGTACACTAAGGTCACGACAACCTATACACTAGACCCTGGTCATACCGTGCTCCCACTAGCATTCAAGCCTTTCGCGAAGCATTAATCGATCTTGGAATATCATAGTCCCTGCCCCGAGTGGATTTCTCCACTCAAGGGTCACATTACATATTCCAAAAACATCGATGCTCCGCAAACTTGGCTATCACGCTAATGCCCTGGAGCCTAGCCTAAGGTCAGACTGACAGGAAAGGTCTTCCACTACCATGGCGCCTCGCTTATAAATTTGACGAATGATGTCATAGTAGAATTCCAACTCATTCTAGGTTTCGATGCTTGCCAAATAGGCACACCCGACTAATCGGGTGTTGACCTAATGGGGGCATAACCAAATGTGAGGAATTCATGCTATCATCAAGGGTCAATTAAATAATAGGCGTCACTAGTGGAATCCTATCCTAATAAGGTCGCTAGGACCCGAGGGGAAAGGGCATCCCTCTAACACAGATAATCAAATTATCGCATCGGGGTTCTCTACTGAAATATAAAGAACTACTGAAAGAAACAAGCACATAACTGAATCAAGTTCAGGGTCCGACCCCTGAACCTGACTGGCACAGCGCAGGCTCTTTGTCTCCTTCGCAAGTCTCCTCGATCCGGTGCAAGCCTCTGTATACGATCTTCTGACGCTTTATGCCCTTTGCCGTCATCGTGTACGCTTCGCCGGATCGCCATCGTCCTCCAAGGTTCCGCTCATCTTCCCAGTGGTGGATCTCCACGGTAAGTCCTCCTCTTCAATCTGTAACCGAAAAAGATCTAGTACGCTTCGAGCAAGTGCTCGCTCGTACACAATTTCCTAGAAAGAAAAGGAAAACAAACCTAGCAAAAGCCTGGGAATCAAGGGTGGTAAATCTTCACCTCTTGCCCGACTATGGCTCTAAAATCTATCCACACACAGAAGAAAAAACATCCAGACAAAATCGCTAACACGGGGTCCGACCCCCGGTAGCAAGCAATCACATATCCAGAATAATTTTAGAAGCGGCACCCTGCAAGAACGATTCATAGAACATACAAAATCTACTATGCATGATCTACTCGTAGAACCCCGATGGCGGCACATACTATTCATGCGCGCACATGACGGTTTTATGAAAAAAAAACATGAAACGCACACCACTAGCGTGCTCTGATACCAATTGTTGAAAATAAATCCATGGTAGAGGCCCGCAGCGGAAGCAAAGTGAAGGTCCGAGGACCGTGAGCGGTGTGCGTTACATATCAAAGTTTTCATCGAAACGATCTACATATGCGTGTATGAATCTAGCATGGCAACTACGCGAACCCCTAACGACGATCTAACTCGAAAGAACAATCTAGCATGTATGCATGTTCTAATTATGTTAGATCTACTTGTTAGAGATCATACCTGCGTGCGGAATCTTTCACCGCGACAAATTTCTTCTTTGTCGATGGAGACGGGCTATGGATCTGCTCGACATAGCTTCGGTGCGACGGCCATAACTTTCTGCTCCGAACTCCAATTGGGCTGAAATTTGGACTGTAGGTAGCCAACGTCGAGACGCAACTTTTCCAACAAGTTTCACGTCGTTTGGTCTTCTGTAGCTCCCGGAATTGCAGAAACAACGTTGAATTTCTGTGCAGATTCTGGACAGCAAAAGGTTACGGGAGACGCCTTCTAGTTCACCCGATCTCACACGATGCACGGCACCTCGTCGATGGATCTCTGAGTGCCTCCATACGACGAGCCTTCTCCTTCTACGAAACACCACGTGAGGAAGACGAGTCGCCATCCAATGGCGCAAGCGAGAGAGAGAGAGAGACGAGAGAGGAGATGCGAAGAGAGGAGAGGGGGCGGCTAGGGTTTCCCCATGCCATGGCCGGCCCTAGGGCTTGCATGGCTCTATTAATTTCGTGCACCCTCTCTCTCCTTATCATATATATAGCCGGCCTATCCATATGGATAAGGACAGTATGGATAAGGATGATTGATTCAAGCCTTATCCCTATATATCTCTTCTTTATCTCTATCCTTTCCTTGTTTTCGAAAACGGTCAAAACCAGCCCGTTTTCTGCGCCTCATAACCGGCCCCTTCATCGGAGGCAACAACCTCCCGAAACTAATGGGGCCGGCCTTGACCAGTCTCTCAACACTTAGGGCCGGCCCCCTTAGTGCATAGTGGCGCATGGTATGACCAAAACGCCCTTATGTCACTAGTTGGCCGTTCCTCGTGTACGAGACTTTACAAGGCACACATAAGTGAAGTGCACCAGTGATTTCACTATTCTCTGAGGTTCCCATAGGGTGCCCCTAGTGAAGTCAACTAGTCAACTCGCAACATGTCCCGGTGCATCGCACCTATGTGGCAAAGTCCACTTATGACAAGGAATTGCTACATGTGTCTCTGCACTAACCTAGGGTTTCCCCTTAGTGCACACACGTAGCTACGCATCTACCATGCACTAGTACGAAGCACTCACGGAGCGTATGCTTGGACTTCTCGCTTCCTCTAACTACGTTCTGTGTTTCGAGGAGATGGTATAAGAACCATACATAATGTCGATAAGGTGGAACCTTCAGGGACCAGGGTTCATGGCTTCCAACTCAGACTCGATCGACACACTACCCGAGTGTACCATCGATCCTCTGAGTTCGAGTTAACCTGCGTAGCCACCCAGAGTGCGACGCAGGCTGCACTCCAATCCCCCCGGACTTACTATGTTCTCCCACATACCCCTGCTCTCCGCTTAGTATGGTAAACTCGCTGTCCCTCCACTGGTGCCATGATGCAACTCGAGCGGTGGAGAATACCGTCAGACTCGAGTGCTCATATGACTCGGTTCCTTCCAGGTTGACCACATACATCGTACCTCCGATTACTCTGACGAGCAACCGGATCCGTCATCAGTCCAACTGATGACCACCTGGCCAGGGTTTAATACGACGTAGGTCAGACCAAGGAACGCACCTCCCGTTAGGGGTGTGGATAGCCTGCAGGAGTGACATGCCGATGCAACGCCAGCCGGGTAACCCAGTACACCGTGGTTTTGGATCACTGCATCCGGATCCTCACACATTGGTGCGCCAAAGCACCACACAACTGGTTAGTCCACCAGACATGGCTCCTCAGGGTTTAGGACCGTTTTACCCTAAGCAGAAACACGGTTTAGTGCACCGGTGTCTGCTCACCGATCTGTGCACCGTGTTGGTTCCGTTCGGCCACAGACACTGTGCCTGGTAATGACCGTGGTGGAGACACCCACGCTCTGTCATCCCAACAGCTTATCCTGATAGGGCGACCAACCCTAATCAGAGCTGCGAACGTATTTAGGTTACATGGGACCAATCCATTGAGTCTCCCACTCAAGTGGATTACCATGTAGCCATGGCTCTCTGTTCTGTAATCAGAACACGTACTAAGGTACGTACCAATATGCATTCCTATACTATCAACCATACATAGCTAAACTATAGGTTTTTACGAGCTATAGACCTCACCAATTCTAACAAAGAAGACCGTCTTCACCAGCTTTGCTAGCAATGAGAAGGTCATGGGAACCATCGTAACCATCGGCCAACTCAACTGCGGTCTGCGTCTACCGTTGCCACCCTTTGCGGCAAGATTACTGAACACTTCTGGCCTTTGCCCGGGGCAGGTCACTGGAAACGCCTGGCGGATTATCTACGCATTCTGCCGCGTGGAGTCGGATTTTCAAGAGGACTTGAAGGCCTGCTACTCCAGCATCCCGGAAGGTGAAGACGCTCGGATTGAGCTTGGATACTTCTTCTTCCACTATCGATGGGCTTACAGAAGGGACAACCCATTCTACAATTTGACCGGTGTGTCTCCACTGCGCCCGCTAACAAATACAGTCCCTTCGGACAAATTGTATACAGATTGGCCTATCTCTGTTACCGGTGCATGGACACCCATCTCAGTGCCCGATACCCCCCGGGGTGAAGTGCATGACGCAGTGAAGATGTACTGCGAGGGAGGCATCTTTGCCTGGACCTCCGAGAGGGCTGGAGCAATCGATAACTTATTTCTGGAGTTGACCTGTGGAACCAGGTCGTGGAAGCAGTTCTCCAACTGCCCTGTGAGATATGGCAAGGCCAATCTCCTCCACCGATCAAAGGATAGATACGAGGACAATGAAGTCCTATACTCTGACTATGAAGAAAACCCTTATTCGGGCAAGATCATCCGGAAGATTCGGGCCGAGAAGAAAATCTACACTGCCAGGCGCCGCTTGCCCACTGTGGAGGAGAAACTGGTGATCCAAAGAGGCCCAGTGAAGAAGAAACAAAAAACCCTCAAGCAAAAGGAAGATGAAGACCAAGGGAAGAAGAATGAAGAAGAAGAAGAAAAAGAAAGGAAGGGGAGCGTCGAGGAAGACGAAGAGACCGAGAATGTCAGCCACGACAATAATGGTAATGACGAGGACGAGGAAGGGGGCGGCGAGGATGATCTGTCTTCCACCCCCTCTGGTGGAGATGGTGAGAATGGGGGTGGTGAGGAAGAAATTCCTCCCACCCCCACTGGTGGTGCAACAGGTGAAGATTCAATTCCTATTCCTATTGACGAGGTTAAAGCCCGTCAAATGGAAGAAGTCCTCGATATAGAAGGTGATGGCCCAAAGGCGGTTCCCACCTATAAATTTGATGAGTTGAAGAAGCCGTTGCGCTTCAAAATTAAGTTGTCGAGGAGTGGTGGGGTTGGAAGCAACCCCACAACCCTCGATCAAATTCCACCTGAAGTACCCCGCCTCGAAGGAGCAACCACGAGCGGGGGTATCGAAGTTGAACAACCCCCACCCCCCTCTCGGTCTCTGGCTGAGGAGGTGGCTGCTATGGTGGCGGGACTCGTCCAGCCAGGCGGGCCACAGGAAGAAAGAGTCTCACCTCCCCGGGATGCTCCCTCCCCTATTCATTTGGAGAGGGAAAGTAGTGTGGGAGATGGAGATACTCAACCTCAGCCAAAGCCGGCCCCTACTCAGGAGAAAACGACCCCTCAGGGTGGTTCCGATCGCCGAAAGGGTAAGGAGCCAAGGGTTGAAGCCTCAGGTAATTGTACTAACTTGCCTTGATTCTTTTGCCTCTGAAGATTGGAAATAATCTAACACTTTGACCTTTCGTGTTGATTGCAGGTGTGCCTGTTGCCTCGACCCCGAAGATGAAGAGTTTGGGTGATGTTGACATCAACCACCCCACATCCGTGATCCGGAAACTCTGCAATCTTCCAGGGGCTACTCTGGATGAAGCTTTCGACAGGCTCGAACTGGTGGTAAGTGCATCTTGCTCGAATGATCATCTGAATTGCATCTTCATAATAATTCTAACTCTTTTGTTCTTTTTGCAGAATTCAGCAGTTTTGAATGTCGCGACCAAGCTTTCCATGAAGGCGGGAGCAAAAGAAGCTTCAGCTGAAGTCTCCCGCTTAGCTGCCGCACTGGAGGTCGTAAGCGAGGAGAGGGATAAGCTGAGGGAGGCTCTATCCTAAAAGAAGGAGGCATTGAAGGCCAAGACCGAGGCTCTTCGCAAGGAGAAGTTGGAGAGCAAGGGCTGGCAGAATGGATACGAGGCCCGGGGTCACGAGCTTGAAGATCTGAGAAAACGATTCTTCAGGATCGAGAACTTGGGCTTCGATCGTGCTGCTCGAATAAAGGAGCTGGAGGCTCAACTTGCTGCTTCAGCAGAGACTCATAAGAAGGAGCTGGAGCATATGCGGAGTGAGTGCCAGATCTACAGGGAAACAGCTGAAAAGGCAGCAGAAGCACTCAGGGCCCATGTTGCCAGTGTCCGATCCTCCAAGGCATCAGCGGCGAGCAAAGCTCGTGCTGGATCTGAGGGGGAGAAGTCGCGTGCACAGAGTGTGGCCAAGCCTTGAGACTTTTTCTTCCTTTCAGTTGTTGTGCTTGTAAACTCTTGATATGTAATAGCTCGCTCCTGTACTTGTCATATTTTTGATAATAATAGAAATCTCTTTGGTGTTTAAAAATTGGATGTCTCTTGAGTTGAATGTCTTTGAATCTTATGTTCTGGATAGCATTAGCATAGATACAATCTTTTGAATGTAAGGGATCGAGTCGCAACTTGATTACCCAAACTTGTTTACCTTGAAATTTGAATTTGAATCTATGCAACACTTGTATGTAAGGGGTTGAGTCGCAACTCAAGCACCCAAACTTATTGCAACTTGAAAATTGAAACTTGAATTCGTGTAACACTTGAATGTGAGGGGTTGAGTCGCAACTCAAGCACCCAAACTTGTTAGACGATATCGAAATTGATTGAATTTGAACATTGAAACTTGAAGGTCAGTTTAACATTTGCTAGTAAGGGGTTGAGTCGCAACTCTAACACCCAAACTTGTTAAAAGACTTGGTAACTTGAATATGGTCAGTTTTTAACATTTGCTAGTAAGGGGTTGAGTCACAACTCTAACACCCAAACTTGTTAAAAGACCTGGTAACTTGAATTTGAAGCTGCTTTAGAACTTGAATTGAAAAGCTGAACACTTGCACATTTGAACATCTGAAAGAGAATTTTATTCATCACAGAATTTACATCATGGGTAGAACATCTTGAGGTGTCTGGAATTCCAAGCTCGAGGCAATCTATCTCCTTCTGGTGTGACCAGTCTGTAAGAACCTTTGCCTCCTACTGATTCAACGATATATGGACCTTCCCAGTTGGGAGCAAGTTTCCCACTGCTGTGCTCTTTGGTGTTGTAAAAAACTGCTCTGAGAACTAGGCTGCCCACTGGGAACTGTCTCTTGTAGATTTTCTTGTCATAGGCTCTTTTGATCTTCTGTTGGTACTTGGCCACACAAAGTGATGCTTGATCTCGTAATTCTTCGGAGAAGTCTAGATCATTGATCCGAAGTTCTTCATTGATTCCTTCTTCAACTGCTTTGGTCTTCAAACTACTTGATATATTTTCTGTGGGGAGTACTGCTTCCGATCCATATGTTAGATGAAAGGGTGAGAACCCTGTTGATCTTCTCGGAGTTGTGCGATACCCCCAAAGAACTTCAGGTAGGACTTGCTCCCACAATCCTTTCTTGTCGTTGAGTTTCTTCTTGAGTATACCAAGTATGGCTCTATTTGAGGCTTCAGCTTGGCTATTGCATTGAGGATATCTTGGAGTTGAATAGAATAGCTTGATGCCGTTATTGAGACAGAACTCTCGAAACTTGTCGGAGTCAAACTGAGCTCCATTGTCAGCAACAAGAATTTGAGGTGTACCAAACCTTGAGAAGATGTTGCGCCGAATGAATTTGATCACTTCGTCGTCAGTCTCTCGGAAGAGGGGCACAGCTTCAACCCATTTGGTGAAATAATCCGTGGCCAGCAGTAGATACTTCTTCTTGCTTGGAGTTGGAGGGAAAGGACCCAAGAAATCTAACCCCCATTGATGGAACGGCCAGGGACTTGATAGTTGATGAAGCTCATCTGCAGGAAGATGAATAGCTCGAGCGTGTCTTTGGCATGGCTCACATTTTTGAACAACTTGTTGAGCATCCTTTGCCATTGTTGGCCAGTAGTACCCTTGTAGTTTCGTCTTGGCTTCAAGAGATCTTCCTCCCGAATGATTTCCACAAGTTCCAGAGTGGATATCAATTAGGATTGCGAGTGCTTGCTCAGGACCAAGGCACTTGAGAAACATCCCGTTGTGAGATTTGAAATATAAATCTTCACCTTGCAGAATGTAACATGGGAGCTTCCTTTGAAGTCTTCGGGCTTGATTTGGATCTTCCGGCATTTTGCCATACTTGAAGAAATCAAAAATTGATCGTCTCCAGTCTTCAAGCTGATCTCCACCCCCAGATTCTTTTGTAGTAGTAAGGATCTGTTGATCGGGGGTGGTCTTGGACACTTCTTGATAATCGATTTGTATTTGCCTTCCTCCGAGTGAGTCTCCAAGAACTGAGGCAGCATTGGCTAAGGCATCTGCTTCTCGGTTCTCAGCTCTGGGGATTTGAATGAATTCAGCGGCAATAAAACGTTGTTGAAGATGTCGTACTAAGGCCAAGTAGAGTTGCATTCTTTCTTCGCGAGCTGTGTACTCTCCATTGATTTGCCTTATGATCAATTGGGAGTCACTGTAGACAATGATTCGATCTACCCCCAGGGATTTCGCCATCTCGAGTCCAGAAATGAGTGCTTCGTATTCGGCTTCGTTGTTGGTGGCAGTGAATCCGAGGAGAGTGGCTTTCTGAAGATGATCAAGTTCGGGGGATACCAAGACTATCCCAGTTCCCGAACCAATCAAACTTGAAGCTCCATCAGTATAAAGTTTCCATGGAGGAGTTGCAGCTGTAGCTTCGAGATTTGGATCAATTTTTGTTGCAAGGTTGATCGGAGTATTGTCCTCATCCTCCAAGCGCATATCGACATCTTCTTCCCAAGTGATGGGGTCTTCAACTGGAAAATCAGCTAGAAAATCAGCAATAGCTTGACCTTGGATAGAAGTGCGAGATTCGAACTGAATTCCCAGGGAACTCATTTCGATCACCCATTTGGTCATTCGACCAGCTCGACCAGCTTTGTCAATGATATCTTTGAGCGAATGTTCTGAAATAACAGTGATCTGGTGAGAGACGAAGTATGGTTGAAGACGACGCGATGCAGTGAGTAAGGCTAGGATGACTTTCTCAGTTTTTGAATAGCGAGTTTCAGCCGGGAGAAGAGTATGACTGATATAATAGACTGGATGCTCGAAGCCTTCTCTTCTACTGACTAAGACTGCACTGATTGCTTGATTGGTTACGGCGAGATAGAGCCATAAGTCTTCTTGTGGAAGTGGAGCCGTCAAGATAGGAGCTTGCACCAGATATTTCTTGATGCTTTGAAATGCCTCTTCACAAATTGGACTCCACCCTGAAGTATCCGCCTTTCGTAGTTTGTCGAAGAGAGGTTTACATTTGTCAGAAGACTTTGAGATGAACCGATTGAGGGCAGCAAGTCTTCCAGTGAGGCGCTGCACTTCCTTTCGATTGGTAGGTAATGGCATGTCGAGGATAGCTCGAATTTGATCAGGATTGGCTTCAATACCCCTCCTGGTCACAAGATGACCCAGGAATTTTCCAGATTGAACTCCGAAAGCGTACTTGGCTGGATTGAGCTTCATACGATACTTTCGAAGAACTTGAAAGGTTTCTGCCAGATCAGAAAGATGCTTGCTCCGAATGGAACTCTTGGTGAGGAGATCATCGACATAGACTTCGACGTTGCGGCCGATCTGATCTTCGAACATTTTTGTGACTAACCGTTGATAGGTGGAACCAGCATTTTTGAGGCCGAATGGCATTACGTTGTAGCAGTAAAGACCTCGGCTAGTCACGAAGCAAGTTTTCTCTTGATCGTCTGCATGAAGTGGAATTTGATTGTATCCAGAATACCCATCCATGAAAGATAATAAATCGTGGCCAGCGGTGGCATCGACGAGTCTATCGATTCTTGGCATGGGGAATGGGTCTTTGGGGCAAGCCTTGTTGAGGTTGGTGAAGTCGATGCAGACTCTGACTTTCCCATTCTTCTTTGGAACAGCAACTATGTTAGAGATCCAGGTAGGATACTCTATTTCTCGGATGAAGCCTGCTGCGAGTAGCTTGGTGATTTCTTCTTGAACAGCAACTTGCAGCTCTGGCCGGATGGTGCGTGGCTTTTGCTTGACAGGTTTCACTTCTTCTTTGATTGCAAGTCGGTGACAAGCATCATCCGGATTGATACCAGGCATGTCTTCGAAACACCAGGCGAAGACGTCGATATTGGACTGGAGGAAGGATACCATGTCTTGCGCTTCTGCGTCGCTAAGACCGGTACCAATAAATGTTTGTCGAGGGAGATCTCCACTGCCAATGTTGATAGGGATGATTTCTTCAATTGAAGGTGATGTTTCCCATTCGATTGGTGGAGGTTCGGTCAGCGGAATCTCCTTTGATTGCTATTTGGAAGAGGGACCAGCTTCATCTCGTGGCCGCTTTGGAGGAGCAGTGTTGATCTTTCGATCTGTTTTAGCCGCAGCAGCCTCACAAGACCTTCCAGCTTGTTGATCACCTCAAATGCAGACAATGCCTTCTCCTGTTGCAAACTTAAGAAGTTGGTGATAAAAAGAGGAGATGGCATTGATCTGGTGGAGGAATGGCCGCCCAAGTATGGCGTTGTAGCTAGACATTCCTTCGACGATTGCAAATCTCACCGAGACTCGAGTCTCTCGGCTGAGGTCGATGGTAAATCTGGACTCGCCCACCGTGATGCTTTGTTCGCCGTTGAAGCCGGTGATCACGGTCGGGACGACGTCGAGACTTTGATACTTATGTCCTAGACGTTTGAAGCAGTCTGAGAACATAATGTCGATGGAGCTTCCGGTGTCAATGAGGATCCGGTTGACAGTGCTTCCGTCGATGAGGAGTTTCAAGACAAGGGGGTCTCGATGGGGAGTGTGAACTCCTTGAAGATCTGCGTCATTGAAGACGATAGAGGGCCAAGCCAAACCTTCGATGGGCTTCTCGATCCAAGTGTCTTCCTTGTTTGCTGCAGCACGAACATGGAAGATGCGTCGAACTTGTCGATCCACTTCTTTCTCGGTTATTGATTGATTGTGCAATGATCCGTGAATGCCAAAGATATTGGCTTTCACAGAGATTGGTTGCCGGTTGGAGGAGATTTGATGTACCCAACACACTTCTTTCCCCTTTGCAGAGGCTCGGCGTTGATCATGTCCGCCTTTGACGAATTCTTGAAGATGGCCTTCTCGCAATAGGTCTTCAAGATGGAACTTCAGCCGAAAACACCAATCGATGGAGTGGCCGTGACTTCGATGGAAGTCGCAATATACTGTTTTATCAGCTATAAATTTCAAGTTCGGCTGAAGAGGGTTGGGCCTCCGAACGAACTCTTCATGTTGAATGCGGTCGAGTATCTGTTCGACCGGCATATTCCACTCGGTGAAAGTGGTCTTCGTTGGAGATCGACGCCCATCATTCTTTGATCGTTTGTTGGCTGGAGGGGCTGCTGCATCAGCGTTGTGAGCCTTGGCGGCATACTTAGGAGCTTCTCTTTCCGCAGGCCTTCGTTTTGTTTCTCTCCCTTTACGAGCGACTTGATCGTCTTCGACCTCGATCTCTCTCTGGATTCGATCGAATATAGCACCCAGAGAAGGAGGGGGATTACGGATGAAGTCGTTGTAGATGTGTAGATCGAAGCGGAGAGCGTTCTGGAAAGCCAACATAATGGCTTCATCATCCAGATGTCTTCCAGAGAGGGCAGCATGCTCGTTGCGAAACCTCCTAGTGAAACTTCGGAGAGTCTCGTCAGCACCCATCCTTAGCCGATATAGAGAGTCGAGCTTCTTCTCGGGCTTTAGATTGAGCTGATAATGCTGCACGAAGAGTTTAGCTAAAACATCGAACTGGGTAATAGACCCAGCTCGGAGATTGTGATACCAGTCGAGCGACGGCTCATCGAGACTTCCTGCGAAGGTGCGGCAAAGCACATTGTTTTCTTCTTCGTGCGGTGTTAATGCTTGCTTGAATGCGAGAATGTAGAGAGTAGGATCTCCTCGAACGCAGTTGAATTTGGGGAGGACAGGAGTTCTCCATCCTCTTGGAAATGTTGTCTCAAAGAGACTTCGATGTAGAGGTCCGGCAGAAGAATAGCCATCCCTGCGACCATGTCCTCGACCTAGAGGTGGGTCAAGAGGCAAGATCGCAAGGTCTTGCTCAGGCATCGAAGTATTTACCGGCTGAAGTCGATGTCGGAGGTCCGATTCAAACCCACGCTGAAGTGGGATGGAAGGGGAAACTCGACTCTTTGAAGGAGCGCCTTTCATCTGATGCCTCCTTGGTATGTTGAGCTTCGAAGGTATTCTCTTGTCGCAGTTGCGGCCAGAAGAAGATTGGGATGACTCATCTTCGAGGCGATCCCAAACACTCTGCTTCCAGGGGGCAGCAGAGGGGGTTGGATCACGTCGAACTCTCTCGAGGGCAGTAGTACCCATTGACCTCCGTTGTTCAGAGTGGATTGAATGTCGTGGAAGATCGACCCTCTCGCTTGCAGGGGGAATAGGTAGAGCGATCCCAGCCTCGGAAGCTGCTTTCTTCAGAGCATCCCTCTCAGCAGTGAGGGTGGCGTTTTGCTTCGCCAATTGGAGCAATTGGAAGTCGACTGCAGAAATTTGGTAGGTCGACGGAGGGTCTTCAGCAGGAGTAGGTGTTGTTTGCCCAATCGACTGTCGCGCGGGGTGGGCGATAGGTCGATCGACAGACTTGCCACTCCCTGAACGAACCCCCATCTCGGGGACAGCAAGGGGCTGTCCGAAGTTGAGCCTTTGACTCATTGAACGAGTCTCAGGACGAGGTTGTTGTTGAGTGTTACTTCCTTCTGGTTGACCTTGATGTTTCGTCCTCGCCATTCAGAGAGCGAAAGGTGCAACGAGAGTGCCATTCAGTTGTCTGATCCACCGAGAGGGTGAGGAAGTTTGACTATCAAGATCAGTTGTAGGTTCAACCGATCAAGTAGTAACGGAGAGTTGGACTTTTTGATCGAATCCCACAGACGGCGCCAAACTGTGGGGGAAAATCTTCGTGCCGACCCGAAGACTCTCGCAGCACCAGTCAATTGGAGTTGAAGTTGAAGTCGAAGATTGTTGGTCGATCTGTTGATTGGAGTTGAAGTTACCTCTTTCGATATATAAACAGAGAGGCAATCAGAGAGATTTTGACACGAGATGTGATCTCGGAGTTCAGCCGAAGCCTACGTCTCCGTGCTATAGGGAGCAACCCGAATTCACTAACACTTCAGTTGAAGTGACCTCGACAGGCCGAGTGTCACTGAAAACCCTCTGATCTCTTCTAAGGAGAAAAGAAGATCAAGGAGAGATGGTAGATCAGAAGTTGAAAATCCCAGAGCTCTGGTTCTGAAAGTCAGATCTCAGAGTGGAAATCAGAATTATCGGATCCTTTTACATTCGAAGGCTCTGCTATTTATAGGATTCTCTAGGAGGAATTCCGGGGCAAATGGCGTTTTCTGCTGCCGTATCTGGGGATCCTCCAGGCAGGGCCGGTGGGTCCCTTGAAAGCCTTCAGGGGCCCACCAGGCAGGGCTGGTGGGTCCCGCGGTAGTCTTCGTGGTCCCACCAGGCAGGGCCGGTGGGTCCCGTGGTAGTCTTCGTGGTCCCACCAGGCAGGGCCGGTGGGTCCCGCTGTGGTACTCGGGGGCCCACCAGGCAGGGCCGGTGGGTCCCGTGGTAGTCTTCGTGGTCCCACCAGGCAGGGCCGGTGGGTCTCGCTGTGGTACTCGGGGGCCCACCAGGCAGGGCCGGTGGGTCCCGTGGTAGTCTTCGTGGTCCCACCAGGCAGGGCCGGTGGGTCCCGCGGTAGTCTTCGTGGTCCCACCAGGCAGGGCCGGTGGGTCCCGCGGTAGTTGGTAAACTTCTGCTAAAATTTGCACCCACAATTCCTCCCACCCCCACTGATGGTGGTCAAAGACATGGGGGTGGCGAGGAAGAAATTCCTCCCACCCCCACTGGTGGTGTTGGCGAGGACTCGCAGCCGATCCTCATAGACGAGGCTAAGGCTCGCAAGATGGAGGGGGTGATGGATGCAACGGGCGATGGCCCTAAAGTGATTCCTACTTATCACTTTGGGGAGTTGCAGAAGAACCCACTGCGCTTCAAGATCAAGATATCGGGGAGTGGTGGGGTTGGAAGCAACCCTACACCCCTCGATCAGATACCTCCTGAGGTTCCTCGTCTAGAGGGGGCGACTACAAGTGGGAGTGTGGAGGTTGAACAACCCCCACCCCCTTCGCGATCTCTGGCTGAGGAGGTAGCTGCTATGGTGGCAGGGCTCGATAATTCGAGCGGGCATGAAGATGAAGGGGGAGCCTCACCTCCTCGAGATGTTCCCTCTCCCGCTCACTTGGAGAGAGGAAGCCGGGCGGGTGATGCTACTCCCCATCATCTGCCAGAGCCAACCCCCATCAAGGAGAAATCGACCCCCAAGGGTAAGAGCTCCAACCGTGGGAAGGGAAAAGCTCCTCAGGTCGAGGCTTCAGGTACCTGCTCTAACTTGTCTTGATTGCCATGCCTTTGAAGCTTGAAAATATTCTAACACTTTGAACTCTTGTGTCGATTGCAGGTACGCCTGTTGGCTCGACTCAAAAGATAAAGAGCTTGGGTGATGTTGATATCAACCACCCTACTAGCGTGATCCGGAAGCTTTGCAATCTTCCGGAGGCTACTTTTGAAGAAGCCTTTGATCGGCTAGATATAGTGGTATGTGCATCTGATTGATCCACTTATTCGAATTGTATCTTCGGAATAATTCAAACTCTTTATCCATCTGCAGAGCTCAGCAGTTTTGAGAATCACAAGCAGTCTCTCCAGGAGGGCAGGAGAACGGGAGGCTGCATCTGAAGTATCCCGTTTGAAAGCTGAACTGGAGGCTGCCCACGAGGAGAGGGACAAGCTGAGGGAAATTTTGACTTCGAAGAAACTCTCTCTCAAGTCCAAGATCGAGGATCTTCGTAAAGAGAAGCAGGAGAGCAAGGAGTTGTAGGAGCGTTACGAGGCGCAGAGTCACGAACTTGAATCCTTGAAGAATCGGATCATCAAGGTTGAGGACGTGTCCTGTGATCGCGCAGCCGAGAATAAAGAGTTGAAAGAACGACTTGCTGCTCAGCATGCTGCTTTTACTGCCAGAGAAGAGACCTCCAAGAAGGAACTGGAGCATGCTCTGTCTGAATGCAAGAGCTACAGGGAAACGGCCAAGAAAGCGGCAGAGGCACTCAGGGTATATGTCAGTAGTGCCCGATCTTCTAAAGCTTCAGTTGCGAGCAAGGCTCGTGGCGGATCTGAAGGAGAGAGGTCGCGTGCTCCAAGCGTAGCCAAGCCCTGATGTATTTCTGCCTTTTTCTTTGTTGTTTACACTTGTAAACTTTTGATATATAGCAGCTCAACATTGTACTTGGCAAATTTTGATAATAAAAAGATATCTTTTTGGTATTTGAAAATTGGATGTCCCTTGAGTTGAATGTCTTTGAATATCATGTTCTGGATAGCATTAGAATAGATATAATCCTTTGAATGTAAGGGGTCGAGTCGCAACTTGATTACCCACACTTGTTGTAACTTGAAATTTGAATTTGAATTCATGTAACACTTGTATGTGAGGGGTTGAGTCGCAACTCAAGCACCCAAACCTGTTAGATGATATAGAATTTGATTGAAATTGAATATTGAAATTGAGGGTCAGTTTAACATTTGCTAGTAAGGGGTTGAGTCGCAACTCTTAACTCCCAAACTTGTTAAAAGACCTGGTAACTTGAATATGAATAATTTGAAACTGCTTTAGAACTTGAATTGAAAAGCTGAACACTTGCACATTTGAACATTTGAAAGAGAACTTTATTCACCATGGTATTTACATCATGGATAGAACAACTTGAGGTGTCTGGCATTCCAAGCTCGTGGTAGTCTATCTCCTTCTGGTGAGATCAGTCTGTAAGAACCTTTGCCTCCAACTGATTCGATAATATATGGACCTTCCCAATTGGGAGCAAGCTTCCCACTGCCATGTTCTTTGGTATTGTAGAAGACTGCTCTGAGAACTAAACTGCCCACTGGGAACTGTCACTTGTAGACTTTCTCGTCGTAGGCTCGTTTGATCTTCTGTTGGTATTTTGCCACACGAAGGGAAGCTTGGTCTCGTAGTTCTTCAGAGAAGTCTAGATCATTGATCCGAAACTCTTCGTTGATTCCTTCTTCAACTGCCCTGGTCTTCAGAGTACTTGATATGTTTTATGTTGGGAGTACTGCTTCTGATCCATATATTAGACGAAAGGGTAAGAATCCTGTTGATCTTCTCGGAGTTGTGCGATATCCCCAAAGAACTTCAGGTAGGACATGTTCCCACAATCCTTTCTTGTCGTTGAGTTTATTCTTGAGTATACCAAGAATAGCTCTATTTGAGGCTTCAGCATGACCATTGCATTGAGGATATCTTGGAGTTGAATAGAATAGCTTGATACCGTTGTTCAGACAGAACTCTCGGAATTTGTCGGAGTCAAATTAAGCTCCATTGTCAGCAACAAGAACTTGAGGTGTACCGAACCTTGAGAAGATGTTGTGCCGAATAAATTTGATCACTTCGTCGTCAGTCTCTCGGAAGAGGGGCACAGCTTCAACCCATTTGGTGAAGTAATCCGTGGCTAGCAACAGGTATTTCTTCTTGCTTGGAGTTGGTGGGAAACGACCCAAGAAGTCCAACCCCCACTGATGGAAAGGCCATAGACTTGATAGCTGATGAAGCTCATCTGCAGGGAGATGGATAGCTCGAGCGTGTCGTTGGCATGGTTTACATCTTTGAATAACTTGCTGAGCATCCCTTACCATTGTTGGCCAGTAGTAACCTTGTAGCTTCGTCTTGGCTTCAAGAGATCTTCCTCCGGAATGATTTACACAAGCTCCAGAGTGGATATCAATCAGGATTGCCTTTGCTTGCTCTGGGCCAAGGCACTTGAGCAAAATCCCGTTATGAGATTTGAAATATAGATCTTCTCCTTGAATAGTGTAGCAGGGGAGCTTCCTTTGAAGTCTTCGGGCTTGATTTGGATCTTCCGGCATTTTGCCATGCTTGAAGAAATCAAAGATTGATCGTCTCCAGTCTTCAGGCTCACTTGTAGTAGTGAGGTTCAATGCGAGTTGATCTCCACCCCCAGATTTCTTTGTAGTAGTAAGGATCTGTTGGTCGGGGATGGTCTTGGGCATTTCTTGATAATCGATCTGTATTTGCCTTCCTCCGAGTGAGTCTCCAAGAACTGAGGCAGCATTGGCTAAGGCATCTGCTTCTCGGTTCTCTGCTCTTGGGATTTGAATGAATTCGACATCAGTAAAATGCTGTTGAAGACATCGTACTAAGGCCAAATAGAGTTGCATTCTTTCTTCTCGAGTTGTATACTCTCCATTGATTTTCCTTATGATCAACTGGGAGTCGCTATAGACAATGATCCGATCTACCCCCAGGGATTTCGCCATCTCGAGTCCAGAAATGAGTGCTTCGTATTCTGCTTCGTTGTTGGTGGCAGTGAATCTGAGGAGAGTGGCCTTCTTGAGATGATCAAGTTCGGGGGATACCAAGACTATCCCAGTTCCCGAACCGATCGCACTCGAAGCTCCATCAGTGTATAGCTTCCATGGAGGAGTTGCAGCAATAGCCTCGAGACTTGGATCAAGTTTTGTTGCAAGATTGATTGGAGGATTATCCTCATCTTCCAAGCGCATGTCGACATCTTCTTCCCAAGTGATGGGGTCTTCAACTGGAAAGTCAGCTAGGAAATCAGCAACAGCTTGACCTTTGATGGAAGTGCAAGATTTGAACTGAATCCCCAAGGCACTTATTTCGATCACCCATTTGGTCATTCGACCAGCTCGACCAGCCTTGTCAACGATATCTTTGAGTGGGTGTTCTGAAATGACAGTGATCTGGTGGGAGACGAAGTAAGGTTGAAGGCGACGTGATGCATTGAGCAAGGCCAGAATGACCTTCTCAGTTTTTGAATAGCGAGTTTCAGCCGGGAGAAGAGTATGGCTGATATAATAAACTGGATGTTCGATGCCATCTTTTCTACTGACTAGGACTGCACTGATTGCTTGATCGGTTATGGCGAGATAGAGCCACAAGTCTTCTTTTAGAAGTAGAGCAGTCAGGATAGGAGCTTGCACCAGATATTTCTTGATGCTTTGAAATGCTTCTTCACAGATCGGACTCCAACCCGATGTATCTGCCTTTCGCAGCTGGTCGAAAAGAGGCTTACATTTGTCGGAGGACTTTGAGATGAACCGATTGAGGGCAGCAAGTCTTCCAGTGAGGCGTTGCACTTCCTTCCGATTAGTAGGCGACGGCATGTCGAGGATAGCTCGAATTTGATTGAGATTGGCTTCAATACCTCTCCTGGTCACAAGATGACCCAGGAATTTGCCAGATTGAACTCCGAAAGCGCACTTGGCTGGATTGAGTTTCATGCGATACTTTCGGAGGACTTGAAAGGTTTCCGCCAGATCGGATAGATGCCTGCTTCGAACGGAGCTCTTGGTAAGCAGATCGTCTATATAGACTTCGACGTTGCGACCGATCTGATCTTCGAACATCTTCGTGACTAACCTTTGATAGGTAGATCCAGCATTTTTGAGGCCGAATGGCATTACATTGTAGCAGTAGAGACCTCGGCTAGTCACGAAGCAAGTCTTCTCTTGATCGTCTGGATGAAGTGGAATTTGATTGTATCCAGAGTACCTATCCATGAAAGACAATAGCTCGTGGCCAGCAGTGGCATCGACGAGTCTATCAATCCTTGGCATGGGGAATGGATCTTTGGGGCAAGCCTTGTTGAGATTGGTGAAGTCGATGCAGACTCTGACCTTCCCATTCTTCTTTGGAACAGCAACAATATTAGAGATCCAAGTAGGATACTCTACTTCACGGATGAAGCCTGCTGCGAGTAGCTTGGTGATTTCTTCTTGAACAGCAATTTGTAGCTCTGGTCGGATGATGCGTGGCTTTTGCTTGACAGGCTTCACTTCTTCTTTGATAGCAAGTCGGTGACAAGCGTCATCTGGATTGATACCAGGCATGTCTTCGAAACACCAAGCGAAGACGTCGATATTGGACTGGAGGAAGGATACCATGTCTTGCGCTTCTACGTCGCTAAGACCGGTACCAATAAATGTTTGTCGAGGGAGATCTCCACTGCCAATATTGATAGGGATGATTTCTTCAATTGAAGGTGAGGATTCCCAATCGATTGGTGGGGGCTCGATCAGTGGAATCTCCTTTGATTGCTATTTAGAAGAGGGACCAGCTTCATCTTGAGGCCGCTTTGGAGGAGCGATGTTGATCTTGCGATCTGTCTTAGCCGCTGCAGCCTCACAAGATCTTCCAGCTTGCTGATTGCCTCGAATGCAGACAATGCCTTCTCCCGTTGCAAACTTGAGTAATTGGTGGTACGAAGAAGAGATGGCATTGATCTGGTGGAGGAATAGTCACCCGAGGATGGCGTTGTAGCTAGACATTCCTTCGACTATTGCAAACCTCACCGAGACTCGAGTCTCTCGGCTAAGGTCTAGAGTGAATCTTGATTCGCCCACAGTGATGCTTTGTTCACCGTTGAAGCCAGTGATCACGGTCGGCACGACATCAAGGCTTTGATATTTATGTCCCAGACGTTTGAAACAGTCTGAGAACATAATGTCGATGGAGCTCCCGGTGTCGATGAGGATCCGGTTGACGGTGCTTCCGTCGATGAGGAGTTTCAAGACCAGGGGGTCTCGATGGGGAGTATGAACTCCTTGAAGACCAGTGTCGTTGAAGACGATGGACGGCCAAGCAAGACCTTCGATAGGCTTCTCGGTCCAGGTATCCTCTTTGTTCGCAGCAGAACGAACGTGGAAGATGCGTCGAACTTGGCGATCCACCTCCTTCCCGGTCAAAGCTTGATTATGCAATGTTCCATGAATACCAAAGATATTGGCATTCACAGAGATTGGTTGATGGTTGGAGGAGATTTGATGGATCCAACACACCTCTTTCCCCTTTGCGGAGGCTCGATGTTGATCTTGCCCATTTCTGACAAACTCTTGAAGTGGCCTTCTCGCAATAGGTATTCAAGATGGAACTTCAGCCGATAGCATCGATCAGTGGAATGGCCATGGCTTTGGTGGAAGTCGCAGTAGACCGTTTTGTCGGCTGTGAATTTTGAATTTGGCTGAAGAGGATTTACGAATGAATTAGAATAGCTCATACGAATGAATTAGAATGAATCGTATGAATGAATTAGAATGGTTACATTCGTGTGAATGAATTATAATAGATCGTACGAATGAATTAGAATGGATCGTACGAATAAATTAGAATGGATCGTGGGAATGAATTAGAATGGATCGTACGAATGAATTAGAATGGATCCACCGAATGAGTTAGAATGGATCATACGAATGAATTCGAATGGATTGTACAAATGAATTAGAATGGATTGTGCGAATGAATTAGAATAGATCCTACGAATGAATTAGAATGGATCGTGTGAAAGAATTAGAATGGATTGTATGAATGAATTAGAATGGATATATTTGTGCAAATGAATTAGAATGGATCGTATGAATGTATTAGAATGGATCGTATGAGTGAATTAGAATGGATCGTACGAATGAATTAGAATAGATTGTATGAATGAATTAGAATGGATCGTACAAATGAATTAGAATGGATCGTATGAATGAATTAGAATGGATCGTACGAATGAATTAGAATGGATCAAATGAATGAATTAGAATGGTTACATTCAAGCGAATGAATTAGAATAGATCGTACGAATGGATTAGAATGGATCATACGAATGGATTAGAATGGATACATTCGAGCGTACGATCCATTCTAATTCATTCGTCCGATCCATTCTAATTCATTCGCACGAATGTATCCATTCTAATTCATTCGTACGTACGATCCATTCTAATTCATTCATTTGATCCATTCTAATTCATTCGTACGATCCATTCTAATTCATTCGTCTGATCCATTCTAATTCATTCGCACGAATGTAACCATTCTAATTCATTTGTACGATCCATTCTAATTCATTCGCACGATCCATTCTAATTCATTCGTACGATCCATTCTAATTCATTCATATGATCTATTCTAATTCATTTATACAATCCATTCTAATTCTTTCACACGATCCATTCTAATTCATTCGTACGATCCATTCTAATTCATTCGTATGATCCATTCTGTTCTAGTTCATTCGTACGATCCATTCTAATTCATTCGTACGATCCATTCTTATTCATTCTTACTCATTCGTATGATCCATTCTAATTCATTCGGACGAATGTGTCCATTCTAATTTATTCGTACGATCCATTCTAATTCATTCGTACGATCCATTCTAATTCATTCGTAAGATCCATTCTAATTCATTCGTACGATCCATTCTAATTCATTCGTACGATCCATTCTAATTCATTCGTACGATCCATTCTAATTCATTCATACGATCCATTCTAATTCATTCATTTGTACGATCCATTCTAATACATTCGTACGATTCATGCTAATTCATTCGCACGATCCATTCTAATTCATTCGTACGATCCATTCTTATTCATTCATACGATCCATTCTAATTCTTTCACACGATCCATTCTAATTCATTCGTACGATCCATTCTAATTCATTCGTACGATCTATTCTAATTCATTCGTACGATCCATTCTAATTCATTCGTACGATCCATTCTAATTCCTTCGTACGATCCATTCTAATTCATTCATACAATCCATTCTAATTCTTTCACACGATCCATTCTAATTCATTCGTACGTTCCATTCTAATTAATTAGCACGATCCATGCTAATTCATTCGTTCGATCAAATCTAATTCATTAGCACGATCCATTCTAATTCATTCGCACGATCCAATCTAATTCATTTATAGGATCCATTCTAATTCATTCATACGATCTATTCTAATTCTTTCGTACGAATATATCCATTCTAATTCATTCGTACGATCCATTCTAATTCCTTCGTACGATCCATTCTAATTCATTCGTACGATCTATTGTATTTCATTCGTACGATCCATTCTTACTCATTCGTACGATCCATTCTAATTCATTCGTCCGATCCATTCTAATTCATTCGCACGAATGTATCCTTTCTAATTCATTCTTTCGATCAATTCTAATTCATTAGCACGATCCCTTCTAATTCATTCGTACGATCCATTCTAATTCATTCGCACGATCCATTCTAATTCATTCATAGGATCCATTCTAATTCATTCGTACGATCCATTCCAATTCATTCGTACGATCCATTCTAATTCATTCGCACAATCCATTCTATTTCATTCGTACGATCCATTCTTACTCATTGGTACGATCCATTCTAATTCATTCGCACGAATGTATCCATTCTAATTCATTCATACGAATCCATTCTAATTCATTCGTATAATCTATTCTATTTCATTCGTACGATCCATTCTTACTCATTCGTATGATCCATTCTAATTCATTCGGGCGAATGTATCCATTCTAATTTATTCGTACGATCCATTCTAATTCATTCGTACGATCCATTCTAATTCATTCATCCGATCCATTCTAATTCATTCGCACGAATGTATCCATTCTAATTCATTCGTACGATCCATTCTAATTCATTCGTAAGATCCATTCTAATTCATTCGTACGATCCATTCTAATTCATTCGTACGATGCATTCTAATTCATTCGTACGATCCATTCTAATTCATTCGCACGAATGTATCCATTCTAATTCATTCGTACAATCCATTCTATTTCATTCGTACGATCCATTCTTACTGATTCGTATGATCCATTCTAATTCATTCGTATGATCCATTCTAATTCATTCGTACGATCCATTCTAATTCATTCGTACGATCCATTATAATTCATTCGCACGATCCATTCTAATTCATTCATACGATCCATTCTAATTCATTCATACGATCCATTCTAATTCATTCCTACAATCCATTCTAATTCATTCGCCCGATCCATTCTAATTCATTCATACGATCCATTCTATTCGAATGGATCATGCGATCCATTCGAATTCATTCGCACAATCCATTCTAATTCATTCATACGATCCATTCTAATTCATTCATACAATGCATTCTAATTCTTTCACACGATCCATTCTAATTCATTCGTACGATCCATTCTAATTCTTTCGTACAATCCATTCTATTTCATTTGTACGATCCATTCTTACTCATTCGTATGATCCATTCTAATTCATTCGTACGATCCATTCTAATTCATTTGTACGATCCATTCTAATTCATTCGTACAATCCATTCTATTTCATTCGTACGATGGTACGAATGAATTAGAATGGATCGTACGAATGAATTAGAATAGATTGTGCGAATGAATTAGAATGGATCGTACGAATGAATTAGAATGGATCATACGAATGAATTAGAATGGATCATACGAATGAGTAAGAATGGATCGTACGAATGAATTAGAATGGATCGTACGAATGAATTAGAATGGATCGTGTGAAAGAATTAGAATGGATTGTATGAATGAATTAGAATGGATCGTATGAATGAATTAGAATGGAACGTACGAATGAATTAGAATGGATCGTGTGAAAGAATTAGAATGGATTGTATGAATGAATTAGAATGGATCGTATGAATGAATTATAATGGATCGTGCGAATGAATTCGAATGGATCGTACGAATTCATTCTAATTCATTCATATAATCCATTCTAATTCTTTCACACGATCCATTCTAATTCATTCGTACGTTCCATTCTAATTCATTAGCACGATCCATGCTAATTCATTCGTTCGATCAATTCTAATTCATTAGCACGATCCATTCTAATTCATTCGTACGATCCATTCTAATTCATTCGAATGATCCATTCTAATTCATTCATAGGATCCATTCTAATTCATTCATACGATCTATTCTAATTCTTTTGCACGAATTTATCTATTCTAATTCATTCGCACGAATGTATCCATTCTAATTCATTCGTACGATCCATTCTAATTCATTCGTACGATCCATTCGAATTCATTCGCACGATCCATTCTAATTCATTCATATGATCCATTCTAATTCATTCATACAATCCATTCTAATTCTTTCACACGATCTATTCTAATTCATTCGTACGATCCATTCTAATTCATTCGTACAATCCATTCTATTTCATTCGTACGATCTATTCTAACTCATTCGTATGATCCATTCTAATTCATTCGTATGATCCATTCAAATTCATTCGTATCATCCATTCTAATTCATTCGTACGATCCATTGTAATTCATTCGTACAATCCGTTCTAATTCATTCGTACGAATGTATCCATTCTAATTCATTTGCACGATCCATTCTAATTCATTCCTATGATCTATTCTAATTCATTCGTACGATCCATTCTAATTCATTCTAATTCATTCGTACGATCCATTCTACGATCCATTCTAATTCATTCATACGATCGATTCTAATTCATATGCACAAAGGTATCCATTCTAATCCATTCGTAGGATCCATTCTAATCCATTCGTACGATCCATTCTAATTCATATGTACGATCCCTTCTAATTGATTCGCTCGAATGTATCCATTCTAATCCATTCGTATGATCCATTCTAATTCATTCGCATGAATGTAACCATTCTAATGAATTCGTACGATCCATTCTAATCCATTCGTACGATCCATTCTAATTCATTCGTCCGATCCATTCTAATTCATTCGCACGAATGTATCCATTCTAATTCATTCGTACGATCCATTCTTATTAATTCGTACGATCCATTCTAATTCATTCGTAAGATCCATTCTAATTCATTCGTACGATCCATTCTAATTCATTCTAATTCATTTGTACGATCGTACGAATGAATTAGAATGGATCGTACGGAATGAATTAGAATGGATCGTACGAATGAATTAGAATGGATCGTACGAATGAACTAGAATGGATACATTCGTGCGAATGAATTAGAATGGATCGTACGAATGAATTAGAATGGATCGTACGAATGAATTAGAATGGATCTTACGAATGAATTAGAATGGATCGTACGAATGAATTAGAATGGATCGTACGAATGAATTAGAATGGATACATTCGTGCGAATGAATTAGAATGGATCGGACGAATGAATTAGAATGGATCGTACAAATGAATTAGAATGGATCAAATGAATGAATTAGAATGGATCGTACGAATGAATTAGAATGCATCGTACGAAAGAATTAGAATGGATATATTCGTGCGAATGAATTAGAATGGATCGTACGAATGAATTAGACTGGATCATACGAAGAATTTGAATGGATACATTTGTGCGAATGAATCTAAATAGATTGTATGAATGAATTACAATGGATCGTACGAATGAATTAGAATGGATCGTACGAATGAATTGGAATAGCTCATACGAATGAATTAGAATGAATCGTATGAATGAATTAGAATGGTTACATTCGTGCGAATGAATTAGAATAGATCGTACGAATGAATTAGAATGGATCGTACGAATAAATTAGAATCGATCGTGGGAATGAATTAGAATGGATCGTACGAATGAATTAGAATGGATCCACCGAATGAGTTAGAATGGATCATACGAATGAATTAGAATGGATTGTATGAATGAATTAGAATGGATTGTGCGAATGAATTAGAATGGATCGTATGAATGAATAAGAATGGATCGTACGAATGAATTAGAATGGATCGTGCGAATGAATTAGCATGAATCGTATGAATGTATTAGAATGGATCGTACGAATGAATTAGAATGAATCGTACGATCCATTCTAATTCATTCGTACGATCCATTCTAATTCATTTGCACGAATGTATCCATTCTAGTTCATTCGTACGATCCATTCTAATTCATTCGTACGATCCATTCTAATTCATTCGTACGATCCATTCTAATTCATTCGTACGATCCATTCTAATTCATTCATTTGATCCATTCTAATTCATTCGTACGATCCATTCTAATTCATTCGTACGATCCATTCTAATTCATTCGTACGATCCATTCTAATTATTTCGTAAGATCCATTCTAATTCATTCGAACGATCCATTCTAATTCATTCGTATGATCCATTCTAATTCAATCGCACGAATGTATCCATTCTAGAATGAATTAGAATGGATCGTATGAATGAATTAGAATGGATCGTACGAATGAATTAGAATGGATCGTGCGAATGAATTAGAATGGATCGTGCGAATGAATTAGAATGGATCGTACGAATGAACTAGAATGGATACATTCGTGCGAATGAATTAGAATGGATCGTACGAATGAATTAGAATGGATCATACGAATGAATTAGAATGGATCGTACGAATGGATTAGAATTTATCATACGAATGAATTAGAATGGATCGTGCGAATGAATTAGAATGGATCGAACGAATGAATTAGAATGGATATATTCGAGCGAGTGAATTAGAATAGATCGTAGGAATGAATTAGAATGGATCATACGAATGAATTACAATGGATCGTACAAATGAATTAGAATGGATCGTACGAACGAATTCGAATGGATCGTGTGAAAGAATTAGAATGGATTGTATGAATGAATTAGAATAGATCGTATGAATGAATTAGAATGGATATATTCGTACAAATGAATTAGAATGGATCGTACGAATGAATTAGAATGGATCGTACGATTCATTCTAATTCATTCGTACGATCCATTCTAATACATTCGTACGATTCATGCTAATTCATTCGCACGATCCATTCTAATTCATTCGTACGATCCATTCTTATTCATTCATACGATCCATTCTAATTAATTCGCACAATCCATTCTAATTCATTCGTACAATCCATTCTAATTCATTCGTATGATCCATTCTAACTCACTCGGTGGATCCATTCTAATTCATTCGTACGATCCATTCTAATTCATTCCCACGATCCATTCTAATTTATTCGTACGATCCATTCTAATTCATTCGTACGATCTATTCTAATTCATTCACAAGAATGTAACCATTCTAATTCATTCATACGATTTATTCTAATTCATTCGTATGAGATATTCTAATTCATTCGTACGATCCATTCTAATTCATTCGTACGATCCATTGTAATTCATTCATACAATCCATTTAGATTCATTCGCACAAATGTATCCATTCAAATTCATTCGTACAATCCAGTCTAATTCATTCATACGATCCATTCTAATTCATTCGCACGAATATATCCATTCTAATTCTTTCGTACGATGCATTCTAATTCATTCGTACGATCCATTCTAATTCATTCGTACGATCCATTCTAATTCATTCGTACGATCCATTCTAATTCATTCGCACGAATGTATCCATTCTAATTCATTCGTACAATCCATTCTATTTCATTCGTACGATCCATTCTTACTCATTCGTATGATCCATTCTAATTCATTCGTATGATCCATTCTAATTTATTCGTACGATCCATTCTAATTCATTCGTACGATCCATTCTAATTCATTCGCACGATCCACTCTAATTCATTCTTATGATCCATTCTAATTCATTCATACAATCCATTCTAATTCTTTCACACGATCCATTCTAATTCATTCGTACGATCCATTCTAATTCATTCGTACAATCCATTCTATTTCATTCGTACGATCCATTCTTACTCATTCTATGATCCATTCTAATTCATTCGTACGATCCATTCTAATTCATTCGTACGATCCATTCTAATTCATTCGTACTATCCATTCTAATTCATTCGTACGATCCATTCTAATTCATTCGTATGATCCATTCTAATTCATTCGCACGATCCATTCTAATTCATTCATAGAATCCATTCTAATTCATTCATACGATCTATTCTAATTCTTTCGCACGAATGTATCCATTCTAATTCATTCGCACGAATGTATCCATTCTAATTCATTCGTATGATCCATTCTAATTCATTCGTACGATCCATTCTAATTCATTCGTACGATCCATTCTAATTCATTCGTACGATCCATTCAAATTCATTCGCACGATCCATTCTAATTCATTCGTACAATCCATTCTATTTCATTCGTACGATCCATTCTCACTCATTCGTATGATCCATTCTAATTCATTCGCACGAATGTATCCATTCTAATCCATTCGTACGATCCATTCTAATCCATTCGTACGATCCATTCTAATTCATTCGCATGAATGTAACCATTCTAATTCATTCATTTGATCCATTCTAATTCATTCGTACGATTCATTCTAATTCATTCGTCCGATCCATTCTAATTCATTTGCACGAATGTATCTATTCTAAACTATTCATATGTTCCATTCTGATTCATTCGTAAGATCCATTCTAATTCATTCGTACGATCCATTCTAATTCATTCGTACGATCCATTCTAATTCATTCGCATGAATGTATCCATTCTAGTTCATTCCATACGAATTAATTAGAATGGATCATACGAATGAATAAGAATGGATCGTACGAATGAATTAGAATGGATCGTACGAATGAATTAGAATGGATACATTTGTGCGAATGAATTAGAATGGATCGTACGAATGGATTAGAATGGATCGTATGAATGGATTAGAATGGATACATTCGTGCGAATGAATTAGAATGGATTGTATGAATGAATTAGAATGGATCGTATGATCCATTCGAATACATTCGCACGATCCATTCTAATTCATTCGTACGATCCATTCTAATTCATTCATACGATCCATTCTAATTCATTCGTACGATCCATTCTAATTCATTCGTATATTCCATTCTAATTCATTCGTACGATCTATTCTATTTCATTCGTACGATCCATTCTTACTCATTCGTATGATCCATTCTAATTCATTCGGACGAATGTATCCATTCTAATTTATTCGTACGATCCATTCTAATTCATTCGTACGATCCATTCTAATTCACTCGTACGATCCATTCTAACTCATTCGTATGATCCATTCTTATTCATTCGTACGATCCATTCTAATTCATTCGCTCGAATGTATCCATTCTAATCCATTCGTACGGTCCATTCTAATTCATTAGCACGATCCATTCTAATTCTTTCACACGATCCATTCTAATTCATTCGTACGATCCATTCTAATTCACTCGCACAATCCATTCTATTTCATTCGTACGATCTATTCTTACTCATTCGTATGTTCCATTCTAATTCGTTCGCACGAATGTATCCATAATGGATCATACGAATGAGTAAGAATGGATCGTACGAATGAAATAGAATGGATTGTGCGAATGAATTAGAATGGACCGTACGAATGAATTAGAATGGATCGTACGAATGAATTAGAATGGTTATATTTGAACGAATAAATTAGAATGGATTATACGAATGAATTAGAAAGGATCGTACGAATGAATTAGAATGGATAGTGCGAATGAATTAGAATCGATCGTACGAATGAATTAGAATGGATCGTATGAATGAATTAGAATGGATCATACGAATGAGTAAGAATGGATCGTACGAATGAATTAGAATGGATCGTACGAATGAATTAGAATGGATCGTACGAATAAATTAGAATGGATACATTCGTCCGAATGAATTAGAATGGATCATACGAATGAGTAAGAATGGATCGTACGAATGAAATAGAATAGATTGTACGAATGAATTAGAATGGATCTTATGAATGAATTAGAATGGATCGTACGAATGAATTAGAATGGATCGTGCGAATGAATTAGAATGGATCGTACGAATGAATTAGAATGGATCGTACGAATGGATTAGAATGGATCTTACGAATGAATTAGAATGGATCATACGAATTAATTAGAATGGATCGTCTGAATGAATTAGAATGGATACATTCGTGCGAATGAATTAGAATGGATCGGACGAATGAATTAGAATGGATCGTACGAATGAATTAGAATGGATCAAATGAATGAATTAGAATGGATCGTACGAATAAATTAGAATGGATACATTCGTCCGAATGAATTAGAATGGATCGTACGAATGAATTAGAATGGATACATTCGTACGAATGAATTAGAATGGATCGTACGAATGAATTAGAATGGATCGTACGGAATAAATTAGAATGGATATATTTGAACGAATAAATTAGAATGGATTATACGAATGAGTTAGAATGGATCGTACGAATGAATTAGAATGGATAGTACGAATGAATTAGAATCGATCGTACGAATGAATTAGAAAGGATCGTACGAATGAATTAGAATGGATCATACGAATGAGTAAGAATGGATCGTACAAATGAATTAGAATGGATCGTACGAATGAATTAGAATCGATCGTACGAATAAATTAGAATGGATACATTCGTCCGAATGAATTAGAATGGATCATACGAATGAGTAAGAATGGATCGTACGAATGAAATAGAATAGATTGTACGAATGAATTAGAATGGATCCTACAAATGAATTAGAATGGATCGTGTGAAAGAATTAGAATGGATTGTATGAATGAATTAGAATGGATCGTATGAATGAATTAGAATGGATCGTACGAATGGATTAGAATGGATCGTACGAATGAATTAGAATGGATCGTACGAATGAACTAGAATTGATACATTCGTGCGAATGAATTAGAATGGATCGTACGAATGAATTAGAATGGATCGTACGAATGAATTAGAATGGATCTTACGAATGAATAAGAATGGATCGTACGAATGAATTAGAATGGATCGTACGAATGAATTAGAATAGATCGTACGAATGAATTAGAATGGATCGTACGAAGAAATTAGAATAGATCGTACGAATGAATTAGAATGGATCGTATGAATGAATTAGAATGGATACATTCGTGCGAATGAATTAGAATGGATCGTACAAATGAATTAGAATGGATCGTGTGAAAGAATTAGAATGGATTGTATGAATGAATTAGAATGGATCATATGAATGAATTAGAATGGATACATTCGTGCGAATGAATTAGAATGGATCGTACGAATGAATTAGAATGGATCGTACGAATGAATTAGAATGGATCGTACGAATGAATTAGAATGGATCGTACGAATGAATTAGAATGGATCGTACGAATGGATTAGAATGGATCCTACGAATGGATTAGAATGGATACCTTTGTGCATATGAATTAGAATGGATCGTACGAATGAATTAGAATGGATCATATGTATGAATTAGAATGGATCGTGTGAAAGAATTAGAATGGATTGTATGAATGAATTAGAATAGATCGTATGAATGAATTAGAATGGATCGTATGAATGAATTAGAATGGATCGTATGAATGAATTAGAATGGATCGTACGAATGAATTAGAATGGATACATTCGTGCGAATGAATTAGAATGGATACATTCGTGCGAAAGAATTAGAATAGATCGTATGAATAAATTAGAATGGATCCTATGAATGAATTAGAATGGATCGTGCGAATGAATTAGAATGGATCGTACGAATGAATTAGAATAGGTCGTACGAATGAATTAGAATGGATCGTACGAATGGATTAGAATGGATCGTACGAATGGATTAGAATGGATACATTCGAGCGAATGAATCAGAATGGATCGTACGAATGAATTAGAATGGCTCGTACGAATAAATTAGAATGGATACATTCGTCCGAATGAATTAGAATGGATCATACGAATGAGAAAGAATGGATCGTACGAATGAAATAGAATAGACTGTACGAATGAATTAGAATGGATCCTAAGAATGAATTAGAATGGATCGTGTGAAAGAATTAGAATGGATTGTATGAATGAATTAGAATGGATCGTACGAATTCATTCTAATTCATTCATACAATCCATTCTAATTCTTTCACACGATCCATTCTAATTCATTCGTACGTTCCATTCTAATTCATTAGCACGATCCATGCTAATTCATTCGTTCGATCAATTCTAATTCATTAGCACGATCCATTCTAATTCATTCGTACGATCCATTCTAATTCATTCGCACGATCCATTCTAATTCATTCATAGGATCCATTCTAATTCATTCATACGATCTATTCTAATTCTTTCGCACGAATGTATCCATTCTAATTCATTCGCACGAATGTATCCATTCTAATTCATTCGTACGATCCATTCTAATTCATTCGCACAAATGTATCCATTCTAATTCATTCATACGATCCATTCTAATTCATTCGCACGATCCATTCTAATTCATTCGTACGATCCATTCTAATTCTTTCACACGATCTATTCTAATCCATTCTAATTCATTCGTACGAATGCATTCTAATTCATTCGTACAATCTATTCTATTTCATTCGCACGATCCATTCTTACTCATTCGTGTGATCCATTCTAATTCATTCGAACGAATGTATCCATTCTAATTTATTCGTACGATCCATTCTAATTCATTCGTACGATCCATTCTAATCCATTCGCTCGAATGTATCCATTCTAATCCATTCGTACGATCCATTCTAATCCATTCGTCTGATCCATTCTAATTCATTCGCATGAATGTAACCATTCTAATTCATTCATTTGATCCATTCTAATTCATTCGTACGATCCATTCTAATTCATTAGCACGATCCATGCTAATTCATTCGTTCGATCAATTCTAATTCATTAGCACGATCCATTCTAATTCATTCGTACGATCCATTCTAATTCATTCGCACGATCCATTCTAATTCATTCGTACGATCCATTCTAATTCATTAGCACGATCCATGCTAATTCATTCGTTCGATCAATTCTAATTCATTAGCATGATCCATTCTAATTCATTCGTACGATCCATTCTATTTCATTCGCACAAATGTATCCATTCTAATTCATTCGTATGATCCATTCTAATTCATTCGCACGATCCATTCTAATTCATTCGCACGATCCATTCTAATTCATTCACACGATCCATTTAATTCATTCGTACGATCCATTCTAATTCATTCGCACGATCCATTCTAATTCATTCATAGGATCCATTCTAATTCATTCATACGATCTATTCTAATTCTTTCGCACGAATGTATACATTCTAATTCATTCGCACGAATGTATCCATTCTAATTCATTCGTACGATCCATTCTAATTCATTCGTACGATCCATTCTAATTCATTCGTACGATCCATTCTAATTCATTCATACGATCTATTCTAATTCATTCATACAATCCATTCTAATTCTTTTACACGATCCATTCTAATTCATTCGTACGATCCATTCTAATTCATTCGTACGGTCCATTCTAATTCATTCGTACGATCCATTCTAATTTATTCGCTCGAATGTATCCATTCTAATCCATTCGTACGATCCATTCTAATCCATTCGTACGATCCATTCTAATTCATTCGCATGAATGTAACCATTCTAATTCATTCATTTGATCCATTCTAATTCATTCGTATGATCCATTCTAATTCATTCATCCGATCCATTCTAATTCATTCGCACGAATGTATCCATTCTAATTCATTCGTACGATCCATTCTAATTCATTCGCACGATCCATTCTAATTCATTCGTACGATCTATTCTATTCTAATTCATTCATACAATCTATTCTAATTCTTTCGCACGAAAGTATCTATTCTAATTCATTCGCACGAATATATCCATTCTAATTCTAATTCATTCGTACGATCCATTCTAATTCATTCGTATGATCCATTCTAATTAATTCGTATGATCCATTCTAATTTATTCGTATGATCCATTCTAATTCATTCATACAATCCATTCTAATTCATTCGCACGATCCATACTAATTCACCCATACGATCCATTCTGATACATTCATATGATCCATTCTAATTCATTTGCACGAATATATCCATTCTAATTCATTCGTACGATCCATTCTAATTCCTTCGTACGATCCATTCTAATTCATTCTTACGATCCATTCTAATTCATTCATACGATCCATTCTAATTCATTCGTACGATCCATTCTAATTCATTCGCACAAATGTATCCATTCTAATTCATTCGTATGATCCATTCTAATTCATTCGTACGATCCATTCTAATTCATTCATATGATCCATTCTAATTTATTCGTACGATCCATTCTAATTCATTCGTACGATCCATTCTAATTCATTCACGAATGTATCCGTTCTAATTCATTCGTACGATCCATTCTAATTCATTCGTACGATCCATTCTTATTCATTCGTACGATCCATTCTAATTCATTCATACGATCTATTCTAATTCATTCATACAATCCATTCTAATTCTTTCACGCGATCCATTCTAATTCATTCGTACGATCCATTCTAATTCATTCGCACAATCCATTCTATTTCATTCGTACGATCCATTCTTACTCATTCGTATGATCCATTCTAATTCATTCGCACGAATGTATCCATAATGGATCATACGAATGAGTAAGAATGGATCGTACGAATGAAATAGAATAGATTGTGCGAATGAATTAGAATGGACCGTACGAATGAATTAGACGTACGAATGAATTAGAATGGATACATTCGTGCGAATAAATTAGAATGGATCATACGAATGACTAAGAATGGATCGTCATTCTAATTCATTCGTATGATCCATTCTAATTCATTTGTATCCATTCTATTTCATTCGCACGATCGATTCTAATTCATTCGCGCAATCTATTCTAATTCATTCGTACAATCCATTCTTACTCATTCGTACGATCCATTCTAATTCCTTCATAGCATCCATTCTAATTCATTCATACAATCCATTCTATTTCATTCGCACGAATGTATCCATTCTAATTCATTCGTACGATCAGTTCTAATTCATTCACAAAATCTATTCTAATTCATTCATACGATCCATTCTAATTCATTCGCACGAATGTATCCATTCTAATTCATTCGTACGATCCATTCTAATTCTTTAATATGATCCATTCTAATTAATTCGTACGATCCATTCTAATTCATTCTAATTCATTCGTACGATCCATTATACGATCCATTCTAATTCATTCATACAATCCTTTCTAATTCTTTCACACGATCCATTCTAATTCATTCGTAGGATCCATTCTAATTCATTCTTACTCATTCGTATGATCCATTCTAATTCATTCGCACGAATGTATCCGTAATAGATCATACGAATGAGTAAGAATGGATCGTACGAATGAAATAGAATGGATTGTGCGAATGAATTAGAATGGACCGTACGAATGAATTAGACGTACGAATGAATTAGAATGGATACATTCGTGCGAATAAATTAGAATACGAATGAGTAAGAATGGATCGTCATTCTAATTCATTCGTATGATCCATTCTAATTCATTTGTCTCCATTCTATTTCATTCTCACGATCCATTCTAATTCATTCGCGCAATCTATTCTAATTCATTCGTACGATCCATTCTAATTCATTCGTACGATCCATTCTAATTCATTCATACAATCCATTCTAATTTATTCGCACGAATGTATCCATTCTAATTCATTCGTACGATCCATTCTAATTCATTCGCACAATCTATTCTAATTCATTCATACGATCCATTCTAATTCATTCGCACGAATGTATCCATTCTAATTCATTCATACGATCCATTCTACTTCATTCGTACTATCCGTTCTAATTCACTCATACGATCCATTCTAATTCATTCATACGATCCATTCTAATTCATTTGCACGAATATATCCATTCTAATTCATTCGTACGATCCTGAATTAGAATGGATCGTACGAATGAATTAAAATGGATACCTTTGTGCTCGCACGAATGTATCCATTCTAATTAATTCGTACGATCCATTCTAATTCATAGGCTCTATTCTAATTCATTCGTACGATCCATTCTAATTCATTAACAAAATCTATTCTAATTCATTCGCACGATTGTATGAATGAATTAGAATGGATGGTACGAAGGAATTAGAATGGATCGTACGAATGAATTAGAATGGATCGTACGAATGAATTAGAATAGATCGTACGAATGAATTAGAATGGATCGTACGAATGAATTAGAATGGATCGCGTGAAAGAATTAGAATGGATCGTACGAATGAATTAGAATGGATCGTGCGAATGAATTAGAATTGATCGTACGAATGAATTAGAATGGATCGTGCTAATGAATTAGAATTGATCGAATGAACGAATTAGCATGGATCGTGCTTTCGTACGATCCATTCTAATTCATTCGTACGATCCATTCTAATTCATTCATACGATCCATTCTAATTCATTCGTACGATCCATTCTAATTCATTCGCACGAATGTATCCATTGTAGTTCATTCGTACAATCCATTCTAATTCATTCATACGATCCATTCTAATTCATTCATACGATCTATTCTAATTCATTCAAACAATCCATTCTAATTCTTTCACACGATCCATTCTAATTCATTCGTCCGATCCATTCTAATTCATTCGCACGAATGTATCCATTCTAATTCATTCGTACGATCCATTCTAATTCATTCGTACGATCCATTCTAATTCATTCGCACGAATGTATCCATTCTAATCCATTCGTACGATCCATTCTAATCCATTCGTACGATCCAGTCTAATTCATTCGCATGAATGTAACCATTCAAATTCATTCATTTGATCCATTCTAATTCATTCGTACGATCCATTCTAATTCATTCGTCCGATCCATTCTAATTCATTCGCACGAATGTATCCATTCTAAACCATTCATACGATCCATTCTAATTTATTCGTACGATCCATTCTAATTCATTCGTAAGATCCATTCTAATTCATTCGTACGATCCATTCTAATTCATTCGTACGATCCATTCAAATTAATTCGTAAGATCCATTCTAATTCATTCGTACGATCCATTCTAATTCATTCGTACGATCCATTCTAATTCATTCATAAGATCCATTCTAATTCATTCATACAATCCATTCTAATTCATTCGTACGATCCATTCTAATTCATTCGCACGATCCATTCTAATCCATTCTAATTCATTTGTACGATCCATTCTAATTCTTTCACACGATCCATTCTAATTCATTCTAATCCATTCTAATTCATTCGTACAATCTATTCTATTTCATTCATACAAATGAACTAGAATGGATATATTCGTACGAATGAATTAGAATGGATCATACGAATTAATTAGAATGGATCGTACGAATGAATTAGAATGGATCGTACGAATGAATTAGAATGGATCGTACGAAGGAATTAGAATGGATCGTACGAATGAATTAGAATGGATCGTACAAATGAGTTAGAATAGATCGTACGAATGAATTAGAATGGATCGTACGAAGGAATTAGAATGGATCGTACGAATGAATTAGAATTGATCGTGCTAATGAATTAGAATTGATCGAACGAATGAATTAGCATGGATCGTGCTAATGAATTAGAATGGAACGTACGAATGAATTAGAATGGATCGTGTGAAAGAATTAGAATGGATTGTATGAATGAATTAGAATGAATTCGTACGATCCATTCGAATTCATTCGCACGATCCATTCTAATTCATTCATACGATCCATTCTAATTCATTCATACGATCCATTCTAATTCATTCGTACAATCTATTCTATTTCATTCGTACGATCCATTCTTACTCATTCATATGATCCATTCTAATTCATTCGGACGAAAGTATCTATTCTAATTTATTCATACGATCCATTCTAATTCGTTCGTACGATCCATTCTAATTCATTCGTACGATCTATTATAATTCATTCATACGATCCATTCTAATTTCATTCGTACGATCCATTCTAATTCATTCGCTCGAATGTATCCATTCTAATCCATTCGTATGATCCATTCTAATCCATTCGTACGATCCATTCTAATTCATTCGCATGAATGTAACCATTCTAATTCATTCATTTGATCCATTCTAATTCATTCGTACGATCCATTCTAATTCATTCGTCCGATCCATTCCAATTCATTCGCACGAATGTATCCATTCTAATTCATTCGTACGATCCATTTTAATTCATTCGTACGATCCATTCTGATTCATTCGTACGATCCATTCTGATTCATTCGTACGATCCATTCTAATTCATTCCCATGAATGTATCCATTCTAGTTCATTCGTACGATCCATTCTAATTCATTCGTACGATCCATTCTAATTCATTCGCACGATCCATTCTAATTCATTCGTACGATCAATTCTAATTCATTCGCACGAATGTATCCATTCTAATTCATTCGTACGATCCTGAATTAGAATGGATCGTACGAATGAATTAGAATGGATACCTTTGTGCATATGAATTAGAATGGATCGTACGAATGAATTAGAATGGATCATATTAATGAATTAGAATGGATCGTACGAATGAATTAGAATGGATCTTACGAATGGATTAGAATGGATACATTCGTGCGAATGAATTAGAATGGATCGGACGAATGAATTAGAATGGATCGGACGAATGAATTAGAATGGATCAAATGAATGAATTAGAATGGTTACATTCATGCGAATGAATTAGAATGGATCGTACGAATGGATTAGAATGGATCGTACGAATGGATTAGAATGGATACATTCGAGCGAATGAATTAGAATGGATCGTACGAATGAAATTAGAATGGATCGTACAAATGAATTAGAATAGATCGTACGAATGAATTAGAATTGATCATATGAATGAATTAGAATGGATCGTGTGAAAGAATTAGAATGGATCGTACGAATGAATTAGAATGGATCGTGCGAATGAATTAGAATGGATCGTACGAATGAATTAGAATGGATCGTGCTAATGAATTAGAATTGATCGAACGAATGAATTAGCATGGATCGTGCATTCGTACGATCCATTCTAATTCATTCGTAAGATGTTGGAATTTAATCCGGGTCAGAGGCTCGCAGCGGAAGCGATTTGGTGGTCGAAAGACCATTCATGGTGCACGTTACACGATTTAATTTTCATAGAAACTAATCTACATATATGTGCATGTGTATGCACGAGAATCGAAAACCCCTAACGGCAATCTAGCGCAAAGATTAACTAGCATGCATGCAAATCATAATGCTCGCTAGATCTACATGTTAGATTACACATACCTTTCGTACGGATCTTTTAACCGCGGAGAATTGTCTTCTTTATCGATGGAGACGGAAGATCGTTCGCGAAGATGCCGACGGTACGAATGGAGATGTTACCTTCTTGTTCACCCGATCTCGATGCACGGAATATCGCTCTCGGATCTCTGAGTGCCTCCGAAGAACGACCCTTCTCCTTCTTCAGAACTCCACGCGAGGAAGACGAAGTAGCAAGCGAGAAACAGGAGATGAAACGGGAGAGAACTCGAGAGATGAGAGGAGGGGGGGTTCGGATTTTTCAAGCACATGGGGCCGGCGCCCCATAGGTCCTTATATAGGGCCGGCCAACCCCCTTGGATAAGGATCCAAGGGGATAATGACCCCCTCTCATTATCTCTCCATTATCTCTTTTTTATCTCTTCGCGTATTTATCCGTTTTCCCACTTTTTAGGGCTGGACTTTATCCGTTTTTATCGCCCCATCCCTATCTATATGGCCGACCCTATAGATGAGGGATTCTTATCCCTACATCATAGGGCCGGCCCTAGCAAGGTGTCACACCACTAGGGTCGGCCAACAGTGAGGTCCGGCAGAGTGAGGTTCTTTACCAAAACGCCCCGACGCCTCATTTTGACCATTTCTAGCGTGCGATACCTAGCAGCCATTTCTTAAGTGATCTTTACTAGTTACCTACTATTAACTGAGGCCACCGGAGGGTGCCTCTAGCAAAGTCAACTAGTCAACTCGCAACATACTCCGGTGCATCGCACCTATGCAGCGAAGTTCACTTATGGCTAGGGATTACTACATACGACTCTGCACTAGTCTCGGGCTCAACCCTTAGTACTCGTATGTAGTTATGCATCTACCATGCTCTAGTGCCAAGCACACACGGAGCGTATACTTCTTTCTTCCTCATGCTTATGGTGTTCCGAGGAGACGGTTCAAGAACCGTACATAATGTTGATAAGGTGGAACCATCAGGGACCGGGGTTCATGGCTTCCAACTCAAGCTCGATCGACACACTATCCGAGTGTACCAACGATCCTCTGAGCTCGAGTTAACCTGCGTAGCCACCCAGAGTGCGACGCAGGCTGCACTCCAATTCACCCAGACTTACTATGTTCTCCATCATACCCCTGCTCTCCGCTTAGTAGTGGTAAACCCGTTGTCCCTCCACTTGATGCCATGATTCACTTCGAGCGGTGAAGACTACCGTCAGACTCGAATGATCATATGACTTGGTTCCTTCCAGGTTGACCTATACATCGTACCTCTGATTACCCCATCGAGTAACCGAACCCGGTCAACAGTCAAACTGATGACCACCAGGCCTGGGTTTGGTACAGTGTAAGTCACACCAAGGAACGCACCTCCCATCAGGGGTGTGGATGGCCGTAGGAGTGACACGCTAATGCAACGCCAGCCGGGTAACCCAGTACACCGTGGTTTTGGATCACTGCATATGGATCCTCACACATTGGTGCGCCAAAGCACCACGCAACTGGTTAGTCCATCAGACGTGGTTCCTCAGGGTTTATGACCGTTTTACCCTAAGCAGAAACACGGCTTAGTGTACCAGTGTCTGCTCACTGATCTGTACACCGTGTTAGTTCCGTTCTGCCACAGACACTGTGCCTGGTGATGACCATGGTGAAGACATCCCATGAACTATCATCGCCAACAGCTTATCATGATGAGGCGACCAACCTGATCATAGCTGCGAACTTATTTAGGTTATACGGGACCAATCCACTTAGTCTTCAACTCAGTGGACTACCATATAACCATGGCTCTCTGTTCTTTAAAGAACACGTAACTATGTTACGCACCTATATGCATCTCATGTAATAATAACTATCAATCTTTATTAGACAAAAACATAAAGTTTTACAAGCTTAGAACACATCAATCCTAACAATCTCCCACTTGGTCTAGCGAAGCAAAACGGTTTTGACTCCCATCGCGTCCACATGTCGCTCGAATGCCTTGGTAGGTATTGCCTTTGTGAAAGGATCAGCAGCATTATCTGTAGATGCAATCTGTGTCACCGCTACTCGCCCTTGCTTTTGAAACGGCCGAATCAAGTGGAACTTGCGCTCGATGTGCTTCCCCTTTTGGTGATGTCTTGGCTCCTTAGCTTGTGCTACCGCCCCACTATTGTCGCAGTAAAGCACAATAGGTAACTGGGCCTTTGGTACGCACCCCAAATCCGTAAGGAATTTCTTGAGCCATACCGCCTCTTTGGCTGCCTCGCACGCTGCAATGTACTCAGCCTCTGTGGTAGAGTCTGCGATGCATTTCTGCTTCACACTCTGTCAACTAACCGCTGCTCCTCCTAACATAAACACAAAACCTGATGTCGACTTCCTGGATTCCAAATCTGACATAAAGTCAGAATCTGTGTATCCAGTCGGCGTCAGTTCTTGTGAAGTGTAAACCAACTCATAGTCCCTTGTTCTACGAAGGTACTTGAGTATACACTTCATTGCTGTCCAGTGATCTGGACCCGGATTTAACTGAAACCGACCCATCATGCCTACTGCGAAACAGATATCTGGCCTTGTACAATGCATAGCATACATTAGACTACCTAATGCCGAAGCATAAGGTATCTTCTGCATTTCTGCTCTCTCCTCAGGTGTCTTAGGACATTGATCCTTAGACAGTTTTACGCCATGTCTAAATGGCACAAAACCCTTCTTGGAGTTTTGCATATCAAATCTAGCCATAACCTTATCTATATACGCAGCCTGTGATAGCGAGAGAATCCTGTTCTGACTATCACGTGTTACCTTGATCCCCAAAACATAACTCGCTTCATCTAGGTCTTTCATATCGAACTGTGTTGACAACCAGACCTTTACCGTTGACAATGTTCCTACATCATTTCCAATGAGTAGAATATCGTCTACGTAAAGTATCAAATATACTACTGTGGTCTTATCAGTCCTCTTGTATACACATGGTTCATCCTCGTTTTGAGTAAATCCATACGACTGGATTGCCTGATCAAAACGGATGTTCCAACTTCTAGATGCTTGCTTTAATCCATAAATGGACTTCTGCAATATACAAACTAGATGTTCCTGACCCTCTGACTCAAAGCCTGGTGGCTGAATCATATAAATGTCTTCTTCCAAATTTCCATTGAGGAATGCTGTCTTGACATCCATTTGCCAGATCTCCCAGTTGTAATGGGCTGCAATGGATAGGAGGATCCGAATAGACTTTATCATAGCTACCGGCGAGAAGGTTTCGTCAAAGTCGATCCCTTCTCTCTGGGTATAACCCTTGGCAACTAATCTAGCTTTATAAGTCTCTATTGTACCATCGGATCCTCTCTTCTTCTTATACACCCACTTACACCCAATAGGTTTAATATTAGATGATGGTGTAACAAGAGTCCAGACTGCATTATGGGACATTGATTCAATTTCTGCCTCCATAGCCTTTTGCCAGTCAGAGCTGTCAGAAGCTCCCACTGCCTCATCGTAGCACAGTGGGTCACCCTCCTGACCCTCTGGATCAACCAATAAGGTTTCTCCATAGTATCTGTCAGGAGCTCTGATGTTTCTCCCACTGCGACGAGGTGGTGGTGGTGTTACAGGATTAATAGGTTCTACAGTATCTAGTATATTATTATCTGTAATGTCAGCTCCCACTATGCTTTTGGATGCGCTCTCTGATCTAGTACCCAGTAGCTCATCCAGAACTACCTTACTAGCAGGCTTGTGGTCCATAATATAATCATGTTCCAGGAAAATGGCATTCGTTGAAACGATTAACTTCTTTTCCTCAGGATCATAAAATAGTCCACCTTTAGTCTCTTTGGGATATCCTACAAACAGACATGCTTTGGACTTTGGCTCCATCTTTTCCCTCTTGTCTATCCGCACATGTGCAGGACATCCCCATATTCTGAAATGCTGTAGTGTTGGCTTTTGCCTTGACCACAGTTCTCTAGGGGTCTGAGGCACCGATTTAGACGGAACGTGGTTCAGAACATATGCTGCTGTCTGAAGGGAATATCCCCAAAAGGTTGTTGGTAAACAGGCATAACTCATCATGCTTCGAACCATATCCAACAAGGTTCGATTCCTTCTCTCAGAGACTCCATTCTGTTGTGGGGTACCTGGAGCAGTTAACTGGGATGTTATCCCATGCTCCACAAAATACCCAAGGAACTCGTCAGATAGGTATTCACCTCCTCGATCAGATCGAAGGGTTTTTATACATTTACCTGTCTGCTTTTCTACTTCAGCCCTGAACTCTTTGAACATGTCAAAGGATTCCGACTTCCGATGCATAAGGTAAATATAACCATATCTTGAGTAATCATCAGTAAAAGTGATGAAGTACTCATGGCCTCCTATCGCCTTGACGCTCATGGGTCCACATACATCTGAATGGATTAACTCCAATACCTCAGTAGCTCTCACTCCTTGGCCTTTGAAGGCCCTCTTGGTCATCTTGCCTTCCAGGCATGATTCACAGGTGGGAAGGATCTCCGTAGGATCTGTTTCCAGAAGCCCGGCCTTTACCAACCTATGGATCCTATCTAAGGCAATATTCCCAAGCCGTAAGTGCCACAATTGGGTTAAATTCTCCGAAGGTTTCTTACGCTTAGATGAATTAATATTAAATGCTGAAGTTATTATGTTATCTTTCTTAAATTTAGGACTGACAATATAGAGATGATTCTGAACCATTCCTCTTATTATAAAAGTTCCATTCAGTTTAAAAGACACATCAGAAGTATCAAAATAAACTAAATAACCTTCATTAACTAAAGAAGAAACAGAAATTAAGTTACGTCGCAAGGACGGTACATAAAAGACATCTCTAAGAGTCAAAGTCTTATTATTCGAAAAACTAAGAGTAACATCTCCAATAGCTTCAGCAGCGGCAACGGCCTCAGTTCCCATGCTCAAGGTCACCTCTCCATCAAGCAACCTTCTGCTTTCCCGAAACCCCTGAAGAGAGTTACAGGCATGGTTAGTGGATCCTGAATCCACAATCCAACTAGCAAAAGAACTATTACTTGAAAGAAATGATTCAACAACTAAGAGTTGTAGATTACCTTCTCCAGCATTCCGAGGTTGCTTGCAGTCCTTCTTCCAATGACCCTTCTGGCCACACCGGAAACACTTCGTGCCCGGTTTCTTTGATTCTCCAGACCCAGAGGCCCCAGCAGAGTCCTGCACAGGCTCAGACTTAGGTTTCCTTTTATGTTTCTTGCCTTGAGGTTTACCAGGCTTCTTGAAGGATCTGCGTTGCACGTGAAGTGCTTCGCCCTTCTGCTTGAAGCCATCCTCAGCTGCCTGGAGAGCTCCCAGAAGCTCTGCATTTGTCATAGACAACTTGTTCAAATTAAAGTTGGTGACAAAGCCTTCAAAGGCTCCAGACAGTGACGAGAGGAAGATGTCTGTCATCACCTCGCCTTCTAGCACAATGTCCATGGTAGCTAGTTCGTTCTGGAACCCAAACATTTTCATCATGTGTTCCCGAACCAGCGTCCCATTGGACATCTTAGTGCCGACGAGTTTCTTGATGGTAAGGTATCGCGTAACGCGATTGTGACCTTCAAACATCTCCTTCAAATACAACATCATGTCAGAAGCATCGGGCATCTCCTCGACTTGCTTCTGCAGAGTTGTTTGCAAGGATGCTATAATATAGTATTTACATATCTCATTAGATTCCTTCCAGTCAGTAAAAGCCTTTAACTGTGCCTCTGTGGCATTGGGTCCTGGCAAATCTGGCTCAGGGTCATTCAGGGCTGACATGTGTTTACCTATCCTTAAGACTAGGTACAGGTTGCGCTTCCAGTCCTCATAGTTGGGACCGGTAAGTTTGTGGTCATTTAGGATAGCGGACAGGGGGTCTAACTTGGTCATCTGAAAATAAAAATTGAATAATAAGTATGCATAAAAACTTATTTTATGGATTTTTAAAACAAGCTAATTATATCCATATGACAACGCTACCCTCAAGCGAAGCCATCTCTATGGATTAATTAACCATGTATGTAAGATCTCGGAGTAGGCTACACCTGTCCGAGGGGGCAGTGTGCAGGTCTTCCGCTTACACGGGTCTTTCCCTTGACCCTATCCAAATCTGCCAACTATGGGCTTTGATGGACCATGGTTATCTTTTGGCCAGTACTACGTGATTACCGTTGTCTTCGCAACGAATACCTCACGCATACTTAGGATGCTTACCCACGAGCTTAGGCAATTACGGCACGGGAATTCTAACGGCCCCCACGAGGGTGAGTAAAGCCTGAACACTTGGCACCGTAACCGCCATATCCCAAAGGAGATCACTAAGTAGCTTGGCATAGAAAAACACAGCTCTCACCCTAGGGGGTTGTTGAGTTATGCCCTTCCACCCGAGTACGAAGTGATTAGCCGTGGAGGCCAGAGGATCTCTAAAAGTCCTCTATTACATCCCTTATAATTCTGAGGGTTATTTTGCGAGTATGAATTTATGCAAATGCAAAGGTAGCGACCTCCTAAATACTAGACCCTGGTCACACCATGCTCTCACTAGCGTTCAATCCCTTCGCATAGCATTAATCACTCTCGGAATATCATAGTCCCTGCCTCAAGTGGATTTCTCCATTCAAGGGTCACATTACATATTCCAAGAATATCGATGCTTTGCTAAATTGGTTATCACGCTAATGCTCTGGAGCTAATCTTAGAGTCAGACTCACTGGAAAGGACTCCCACTAGTCATGGCGCCTCGTTTATAGATTTGACAATTGATGTTCAATGGATCTCCATCTCATCTTTGATTTCGATGCTGGCCAAATAGGCACACCCGACTAGTCGGGTGCTCTCCTAATGGTGGCATAACCATATGTGATGGGATCCCACTAACATCAGAAGTCAACTAAATAATAGGCGTCATCTAGCGGGATCCTAACCTTAAACAGTCGCTTGGACCGGAGGAGAAAGGCATCCCTCTGAAAACTGATAATCACATTATCTCATCGGGGTTCGATATGAAGCATAAAGAACTAATTAAAGAAAGCAACCATTAAAACTGAATTAAGTTCAGGGTCCGACCCCTGAACCTAATTAGCACAGCGCAGGCCTCTAGCTTTCTTCGCAAGGTTCCTCGGTCCGGCTCCTCCGTCGCGCTCGTGAACACTTTGCCGGATCGTCTTCATCCTCCAGGGTTCCGCTTCCGCTCCCGATGGTGGATTTCTTTGGCACATCTTTCTTCTCGATCTGTAACTGAAAATTCTAGTACGCTTCGAGCAAGTGCTCGCTCGTACATAATTTCCTAGAAAGAAAAGAAAACACACCTAGGAAAAGGCCATGGGAAACCGAGGATAGTCAACCCCCATCACTCGCCCAATCTAAGGCTCAATTACATATCCACACACAGAAAGCAAATCCAGACAATTACTAACTCGGGGTCCGACCCCCGGTAGCAAGCACAAAGCATAGATCTAGATTTTTTTATAGCGGCGCCCTGCAAGAATGATTAATAGAACAAGCACAATCGATACATATGCATGATCTAAGCGTAAGAACCCCGATGATCTCACGCATTCATCATGCGCACACATGTCGGTTTCATGGAAAAACGTGAAACGCACACCACTTATGCGGCTCTGATACCAATTGTTGGAATTTAATCCGGGTCAGAGGCTCGCAGCGGAAGCGATTTGGCGATCGAAAGACCATTCATGGTGCACGTTACACGATTTAATTTTCATAGAAACTAATCTACATATATGTGCATGTGTATGCACGAGAATCAAAAACCCCTAACGGCAATCTAGCGCAATGATTAACTAGCATGCATGCAAATCATAATGCTCGCTAGATCTACATGTTAGATTACACATACCTTTCGTACGGATCTTTTAACCGCGGAGAATTATCTTCTTTGTCGATGGAGACGGAAGATCGTTCGCGAAGATGCCGACGGTACGAATGGAGATGTTACCTTCTTGTTCACCCGATCTCACACGATGCACGGAACGTTGCTCTCGGATCTCTGAGTGCCTCCGAAGAACGACCCTTCTCCTTCTTCAGAACTCCACGCGAGGAAGACGAAGTAGCAAGCGGGAAACAGGAGATGAAACGGGAGAGAACTCGAGAGATGAGAGGAGGGGGGGTTCGGATTTTTCAAGCACATGGGGCCGGCGCCCCATAGGTCCTTATATAGGGCCGGCCAACCCCCTTGGATAAGGATCCAAGGGGATAATGACCCCCTCTCATTATCTCTCCATTATCTCCTTTTTATCTCTTCGCGTATTTATCCGTTTTCCCACTTTTTAGGGCTCGACTTTATCCATTTTTATCGCCCCATCCCTATCTATATGGCCGGCCCTATAGATGAGGGATTCTTATCCCTACATCATAGGGCCGGCCCTAGCAAGGTGTCACACCACTAGGGTCGGCCAACAGTGAGGTCCGGCAGAGTGAGGTTTTTTACCAAAACGCCCCGACGCCTCATTTTGACCATTTCTAGCGTGCGATACCTAGCGGCCATTTCTTAAGTGATCTTTACTAGTTACCTACTATTAACTGAGGCCACCGGAGGGTGACTCTAGCAAAGTCAACTAGTCAACTCGCAACATACTCCGGTGCATCGCACCTATGCAGCGAAGTTCACTTATGGCTAGGGATTACTATATACGACTCTGCACTAGTCTCGGGCTCAACCCTTAGTACTCGTATGTAGTTACGCATCTACCGTGCTCTAGTGCCAAGCACACACGGAGCGTATACTTCTTTCTTCCTCATGCTTATGGTGTTCCGAGGAGACGGTTCAAGAACCGTACATAATGTTGATAAGGTGGAACCATCAGGGACCGGGGTTCATGGCTTCCAACTCAAGCTCGATCGATACACTACCCGAGTGTACCATCGATCCTCTGAGCTCGAGTAAACCTGCGTAGCCACCCAGAGTGCGACGCAGGCTGCACTCCAATTCACCCAGACTTACTATGTTCTCCATTATACCCCTGCTCTCCGCTTAGTAGTGGTAAACCCGTTGTCCCTCCACTTGATGCCATGATTCACTTCGAGCGGTGAAGACTACCGTCAGACTCGAATGATCATATGACTTGGTTCCTTCCAGGTTGACCTATACATCGTACCTCTGATTACCCCGTCGAGTAACCGAACCCGGTCAACAGTCAAACTGATGACCACCAGGCCTGGGTTTGGTACAGTGTAAGTCACACCAAGGAACGCACCTCCCATCAGGGGTGTGGATGGCCTGCAGGAGTGACACGCTAATGCTACGCCAGCCGGGTAACCCAGTACACCGTGGTTTTGGATCACTGCATATGGATCCTCACACATTGGTGCGCCAAAGCACCACGCAACTGGTTAGTCCATCAGACGTGGTTCCTCAGGGTTTAGGACCGTTTTACCCTAAGCAGAAACACGGCTTAGTGTACCAGTGTCTGCTCACTGATCTATACACCGTGTTAGTTCCGTTCAGCCACAGACACTGTGCCTGGTGATGACCATGGTGAAGACATCCCATGAACTGTCATCGCCAACAGCTTATCATGATGAGGCGACCAACCTGATCATAGCTGCGAACTTATTTAGGTTATACGGGACCAATCCACTTAGTCTTCAACTCAGTGGACTACCATATAACCATGGCTCTCTGTTCTTTAAAGAACACGTAACTATGTTACGCACCTATATGCATCTCATGTAATAATAACTATCAATCTTTATTAGACCAAAACATAAAGTTTTACAAGCTTAGAACACATCAATCCTAACATAAGATCCATTCTAATTCATTCGTACGATCCATTCTAATTCATTCGCACGAATGTATCCATTCTAGTTCATTCGTACGATCCATTCTAATTCATTCGTACGATCCATTCTAATTCATTCATACGATCTATTCTAATTCATTCATACAATCCATTTTAATTCTTTCACACGATCCATTCTAATTCATTCGTACGATCCATTCTAATTCATTCGCACAATCCATTCTATTTCATTCGTACGATTCATTCTTACTCATTCGTATGATCCATTCTAATTCATTCGCACGAATGTATCCATAATGGATCGTACGAATGAGTAAGAATAGATCGTGCGAATGAAATAGAATGGATTGTGCGAATGAATTAGAATGGACCGTACGAATGAATTAGAATGGATACATTCGTGCGAATGAATTAGAATGGTTCGGACGAATGAATTAGAATGGATCGTACGAATGAATTAGAATGGATCGTACGAATGAATTAGAATGGATCGTACGAATAAATTAGAATGGATACATTCGTCCGAATGAATTAGAATGGATCATATGAATGAGTAAGAATGGATCGTACGAATGAAATAGAATAGATTGTACGAATGAATTAGAATGGATCGTGCGAATGAATTAGAATGGATCGTACGAATGAATTAGAATGGATCGTACGAATGAATTAGAATGGATCGTGCGAATGAATTAGAATGGATCATACGAATGAATTAGAATGGATACATTCGTGCGAATGAATTAGAATGGATCGTGCGAATCCATTAGACTGGATCGTGCGAATGAATAAGAATTGATCATACGAATGAATTAGAATGGATCGTACGAATTAATTAGAATGGATACATTCGTGCAAATGAATTAGAATGGATTGTATGAATGAATTAGAATGGATCGTACGAATGAATTAGAATGGATCATACGAATTCATTAGAATGGATCATACGAATGAATTAGAATGGATCGTACGAATGAATTAGAATGGATCGTACGAATGAACTAGAATGGATCGTACGAATGAACAAGAATTGATACATTCGTGCGAATGAATTAAAATGGATCGTACGAAAGAATTAGAGTGGATCGTACGATTCATTCTAATTCATTCGTACGATCTATTCTAATACATTCGTACGATTCATCCTAATTCATTCGCACGATCCATTCTAATTCATTCGTACGATCCATTCTTATTCATTCATACGATCCACTCTAATTCATTCGCACAATCCATTCTAATTCATTCGTACAATCCATTCTAATTCATTCGTATGATCCATTCTAACTCATTCGGTGGATCCATTCTAATTCATTCGTACGATCCATTCTAATTTATTCCCACGATCCATTCTAATTTATTCGTACGATCCATTCTAATTCATTCGTACGATCTATTCTAATTCATTCGCACGAATGTAACCATTCTAATTCATTCATACGATTCATTCTAATTCATTCGTATGAGCTATTCTAATTCATTCGTACGATCCATTCTAATTCATTCATACGATCCATTGTAATTCATTCATACAATCCATTTAGATTCATTCGCACAAATGTATCCATTCAAATTCATTCGTACGATCCAGTCTAATTCATTCGTACGATCCTTTCTAATTCATTCGTACGATCCATTCTAATTCATTCGTACGATCCATTCTAATTCATTCATACGATCCATTCTAATTCATTCGTACGATCCATTCTAATTCATTCGCACAAATGTATCCATTCTAATTCATTCGTACGATCTATTCTAATTCATTCGTACGATCCATTCTAATTCATTCGCACAAATGTATCCATTCTAATTCATTCATACGATTCATTCTTACTCATTCGTATGATCCATTCTAATTCATTCGTACGATCCATTCTAATCCATTCGTACGATCCATTTTAATTCATTCGCATGAATGTAACCATTCTAATTCATTCATTTGATCCATTCTAATTCATTCGTACGATCCATTCTAATTCATTCGTCCGATCCATTCTAATTCATTCGCACGAATATATCCATTCTAATTCATTCATACGATCCATTCTAATTCATTCGTACGGTCCATTCTAATTCATTCGCACAATCCATTTTAATTCATTCGTACGATCCATTCTAATTCATTCTAATTCTTTCACACGATCCATTCTTATCCATTCTAATTCTTTCAGACGATCCATTCTAATTCATTCGTACGTTCCATTCTAATTCATTAGCACGATCCATGCTAATTCATTCGTTCGATCAATTCTAATTCATTAGGACGATCCATTCTAATTCATTCGTACGATCCATTCTAATTCCTTCGTACGATCCATTCTAATTCATTCACAAAATCTATTCTAATTCATTCGCACGATTGTATGAATGAATTAGAATGGATCGTACGAAGGAATTAGAATGGATCGTACGAATGAATTAGAATGGATCGTACAAATGAATTAGAATAGATCGTACGAATGAATTAGAATGGATCGTACGAATGAATTAGAATGGATCGTGTGAAAGAATTAGAATGGATCGTACGAATAAATTAGAATGGATCGTGCGAATGAATTAGAATGGATCGTACGAATGAATTAGAATGGATCGTGCTAATGAATTAGAATTGATCGAACGAATGAATTAGCATGGATCGTGCATTCGTACGATCCATTCTAATTCATTCGTAAGATCCATTCTAATTCATTCGTACGATCCATTCTAATTCATTCGCACGAATGTATCCATTCTAATTCATTCGTACAATCCATTCTAATTCATTCATACGATCCATTCTAATTCATTCATACGATCTATTCTAATTCATTCAAACAATCCATTCTAATTCTTTCACACGATCCATTCTAATTCATTCGTACGATCCATTCTAATTCATTCGCATGAATGTAACCATTCTAATTCATTCAATTGATCCATTCTAATTCATTCGTACGATCCATTCTAATTCATTCGTCCGATCCATTCTAATTCATTCGCACGAATGTATCCATTCTAATCCATTCGTACGATCCATTCTAATCCATTCGTACGATCCAGTCTAATTCATTCGCATGAATGTAACCATTCTAATTCATTCATTTCATCCATTCTAATTCATTCGTACGATCCATTCTAATTCATTCGTCCGATCCATTGTAATTCATTCGCACGAATGTATCCATTCTAAACCATTCATACGATCCATTCTAATTTATTCGTACGATCCATTCTAATTCATTTGCACGATCCATTCTAATTCATTCGTACGATCCATTCTAATTCATTCGTACGATCCATTCTAATTCATTCGTACAATCCATTCAAATTCATTCGAAATATCCATTCTAATTCATTCATACAATCCAATCTAATTCATTCGTACGATCCATTCTAATTCATTCGCACGATCCATTCTAATCCATTCTAATTCATTTGTACGGTCCATTCTAATTCTTTCACACGATCCATTCTAATTCATTCTAATCCATTCTAATTCATTCGTACAATCTATTCTATTTCATTCGTACAAATGAACTAGAATGGATACATTCGTACGAATGAATTAGAATGGATCATACGAATTAATTAGAATGGATCATACGAATGAATTAGAACGGATCGTCCGAATGAATTAGAATGGATCGTACGAAGGAATTAGAATAGATCGTACGAATGAATTAGAATGGATCGTAAGAATGAATTAGAATAGATCGTACGAATGAATTAGAATGGATCGTACGAAGGAATTAGAATGGATCGTACGAATGAATTAGAATGGATCGTGCTAATGAATTAGAATTGATCGAACGAATGAATTAGCATGGATCGTGCTAATGAATTAGAATGGAACGTACGAATGAATTAGAATGGATCGTGTGAAAGAATTAGAATGGATTGTATGAATGAATTAGAATGAATTCGTACGATCCATTCGAATTCATTCGCACGATCCATTCTAATTCAATCATACGATCCATTCTAATTCATTCATACAATCCATTCTAATTCTTTCACACGATCCATTCTAATTCATTTTTAGGATCCATTCTAATTCATTCGTACAATCTATTCTATTTCATTCGTACGATCCATTCTTACTCATTCGTATGATCCATTCTAATTCATTCGGACGAAAGTATCCATTCTAATTTATTCGTACGATCCATTCTAATTCATTCGTACGATCCATTCTAATTCATTCGTACGATCTATTATAATTCATTCGTACGATCCATTCTAATTTCATTCGTACGATCCATTCTAATTCATTCGCTCGAATGTATCCATTCTAATCCATTCGTACGATCCATTCTAATCCATTCGTACAATCCATTCTAATTCATTCGCATGAATGTAACCATTCTAATTTATTCATTTGATCCATTCTAATTCATTCGTACGATCCATTCTAATTCATTCGTCCGATCCATTCTAATTCATTCGCACGAATGTATCCATTCTAATTCATTCGTACGATCCATTTTAATTCATTCGTACGATCCATTCTAATTCATTCGTACGATCTATTCTAATTTATTCGTACGATCCATTCTAATTCATTCGCATGAATGTATCCATTCTAGTTCATTCGTACGATCCATTCTAATTCATTCGTACGATCAATTCTAATTCATTCGCACGATCCATTCTAATTCATTCGTACGATCAATTCTAATTCATTCGCACGAATGTATCCATTCTAATTCATTCGTACGATCCTGAATTAGAATGGATCGTACGAATGAATTAGAATGGATACCTTTGTGCATATGAATTAGAATGGATTGTACGAATGAATTAGAATGGATCATATTAATGAATTAGAATGGATCGTACGAATGAATTAGAATGGATCGTACGAATGAATTAGAATGGATCTTACGAATGGATTAGAATGGATACATTCGTGCGAATGAATTAGAATGGATCGGACGAATGAATTAGAATGGATCGTACGAATGAATTAGAATGGATCAATTGAATGAATTAGAATGGTTACATTCATGCGAATGAATTAGAATGGATCGTATGAATGGATTAGAATGGATCGTACGAATGGATTAGAATGGATACATTCGAGCGAATGAATTAGAATGGATCGTACGAATGAAATTAGAATAGATCGTACAAATGAATTAGAATAGATCGTACGAATGAAATAGAATGGATCATACGAATGAATTAGAATGGATCCTGTGAAAGAATTAGAATGGATCGTACGAATGAATTAGAATGGATCGTGCGAATGAATTAGAATGGATCGTACGAATGAATTAGAATGGATCGTGCTAATGAATTAGAATTGATCGAACGAATGAATTAGCATGGATCGTGCATTCGTACGATCCATTCTAATTCATTCGTAAGATCCATTCTAATTCATTCATACGATCCATTCTAATTCATTCGTACGATCCATTCTAATTCATTCGCACGAATGTATCCATTCTAGTTCATTCGTACGATCCATTCTAATTCATTCGTACGATCCATTCTAATTCATTCATACGATCTATTCTAATTCATTCATACAATCCATTCTAATTCTTTCACACGATCCATTCTAATTCATTCGTACGATCCATTCTAATTCATTCGCACAATCCATTCTATTTCATTCGTACGATCCATTCTTACTCATCCGTATAATCCATTCTAATTCATTCGCACGAATGTATCCATATTGGATCATACGAATGAGTAAGAATGGATCGTACGAATGAAATAGAATGGATTGTGCGAATGAATTAGAATGGACCGTACGAATGAATTAGAATGGATACATTCGTGCGATTGAATTAGAATGGATCGGACGAATGAATTAGAATGGATCGTACGAATGAATTAGAATGGATCGTACGAATGAATTAGAATGGATCGTACGAATAAATTAGAATGGATACATTCGTCCGAATGAATTAGAATGGATCATACGAATGAGTAAGAATGGATCGTACGAATGAAATAGAATAGATTGTACGGATGAATTAGAATGGATCGTGCGAATGAATTAGAATAGATCGTACGAATGAATTAGAATGGATCGTACGAATGAATTAGAATGGATCGTGCGAATGAATTAGAATGGATCATATTAATGAATTAGAATGGATCGTACGAATGAATTAGAATGGATACATTCGTGCGAATGAATTAGAATGGATCGTGCGAATCCATTAGACTGGATCGTGCAAATGAAAAAGAATGGATCATACGAATGAATTAGAATGGATCGTACGAATTAATTAGAATGGATACATTCGTGCAAATGAATTAGAATGGATTGTATGAATGAGTTAGAATGGATCGTACGAATGAATTAGAATGGATCATACGAATTAATTAGAATGGATCATACGAATGAATTAGAATGGATCGTACGAATGAATTAGAATGGATCATACGAATGAACTAGATTGGATCGTACGAATGAACTAGAATGGATACATTCGTGCGAATGAATTAGAATGGATCGTACGAATGAGTTAGAATGGATCGTACGATTCATTCTAATTCATTCGTACGATCCATTCTAATACAATCGTACGATTCATGCTAATTCTTTTGCACGAAACATTCTAATTCATTCGTACGATCCATTCTTATTCATTCATATGATCCATTCTAATTCATTCGCACAATCCATTCTAATTCATTCGTACAATCCATTCTAATTCATTCGTATGATCCATTCTAACTCATTCGGTGGATCCATTCTAATTCATTTGTACGATCCATTCTAATTTATTCCCACGATCCATTCTGATTTATTCGTACGATCCATTCTAATTCATTCATACGATCTATTCTAATTCATTCGCACGAATGTAACCATTCTAATTCATTCATACGATTCATTCTAATTCATTCGTATGAGCTATTCTAATTCATTCGTACGATCCATTCTAATTCATTCATACAATCCATTGTAATTAATTCATACAATCCATTTAGATTCATTCGCACAAATGTATCCATTCAAATTCATTCGTACGACCCAATCTAATTCATTCGTACGATCCATTCTAATTCATTCGTACGATCCATTCTAATTCATTCATACGATCCATTCTAATTCATTCGTACGATCCATTCTAATTCATTCGCACAAATGTATCCATTCTAATTCATTCGTACGATCCATTCTAATTCATTCGCACAAATGTATCCATTCTAATTCATTCATACGATTCATTCTTACTCATTCGTATGATCCATTCTAATTCATTCGTACGATCCACTCTAATCCATTCGTACGATCCATTCTAATTCATTCGTATGAATGTAACCATTCTAATTCATTCATTTGATCCATTCTAATTCATTCGTACGATCCATTCTAATTCATTCGTCCGATCCATTCTAATTCATTCGCACGAATATATCCATTCTAATTCATTCAGACGATCCATTCTAATTCATTCGTACGGTCCATTCTAATTCATTCGCACAATCCATTCTAATTCATTCGTACGATCCATTCTAATTCATTCTAATTCTTTCACACGATCCATTCTAATCCATTCTAATTCTTTCACACGATCCATTCTAATTCATTCGTACGTTCCATTCTAATTCATTAGCACGATCCATGCTAATTCATTCGTTCGATCAATTCTAATTCATTAGGACGATCCATTCTAATTCATACGTACGATCCATTCTAATTCATTCGTACGATCCATTCCAATTCATTCGCACGATCCATTCTAATTCATTCATAGGATCCATTGTAATTCATTCATACGATCTATTCTAATTCTTTCGCATGAATGTATCCATTCTAATTCGTTCGCACGAATGTATCCTTTCTAATTCATTCGTACGATCCATTCTAAATCATTCGTACAATCCATTCTATTTCATTCGTACGAACAATACTAATTCATTAGCACTATCCATTCTAATTCATTCGTACGATCCATTCTAATTCATTCGTACGATCCATTCTAATTCATTCGTATATTCCATTCTAAGATCCTACGAATGAATTAGAATGGATCGTACGAATGAATTAGAATGGACCGTACGAATGAATTAGAATGGATCGTTCGAATGAATTAGAATGGATACATTCGTGCGAATGAATTAGAATGGATCAGACGAGTGAATTAGAATGGATCGTACGAATGAATTAGAATGGATCAAATGAATGAATTAGAATGGTTACATTCATGCGAATTAATTAGAACGGATCGTACGAATGGATTAGAATGGATCGTACAAATGAACTAGAATGGATACATTCGTGCGAATGAATTAGAATGGATCGTACGAATGAATTAGAATGGATCGTACGAATGAATTAGAATGGATCTTACGAATGAATTAGAATGGATCGTACGAATGAATTAGAATGGATCCTACGAATGGTTAGAATGGATCGTGTGAATGAATTAAAATGGATCGTATGAATGAATTAGAATGGATCGTGCGAATGAATTCGAATGGATCGTACGAATTCATTCTAATTCATTCATACAATCCATTCTAATTCTTTCACACGATCCATTCTAATTCATTCGTACGTTCCATTCTAATTCATTAGCACGATCCATGCTAATTCATTCGTTCGATCAATTCTAATTCATTAGCACGATCCATTCTAATTCATTCGTACGATCCATTCTAATTCATTCATAGGATCCATTCTAATTCATTCATACGATCTATTCTAATTCTTTCGTACAAATGTATCCATTCTAATTCATTCGCACGAATGTATCCATTCTAATTCATTCGTACGATCCATTCTATATCATTCGTACAATCTATTCTATTTCATTCGTATGATCAATTCTAATTCATTAGCACGATCCCTTCTAATTCATTCGTACGATCCATTCAAATTCATTCGCACGATCCATTCTAATTCATTCGTACAATTCATTCTATTTCATTCGTACGATCCATTCTTACTCATTCGTATGATCCATCGCACAATCCATTCTATTTCATTCGTACGATCCATTCTTACTCATTCGTATGATCCATTATGGATACATTCGTGCGAATGAATTAAAATAGATCATACGAATGAGTAAGAATGGATCGTGCGAATGAATTAGAATGGATCATATGAATGAATTAGAATGGATACATTTGTGCGAATGAATTAGAATGGATCGTACGAATGAATTAGAATGGATCGTATGAATGAATTAGAATGGATCGTACGAATGAATTAGAATGGATCGTGCGAATGAATTAGAATGGATCGTACGAATGAATTAGAATGGATCGTACGAATGAACTAGAATGGATACATTCGTGCGAATGAATTAGAATGGATCGTACGAATGAATTAGAATGGATCGTACGAATGAACTAGAATGGATACATTCGTGCGAATGAATTAGAATGGATCGTACGAATGAATTAGGATGGATCGTACGAATGAATTAGAATGGATCTTATGAATGAATTAGAATGGATCGTACGAATGAATTAGAATGGATCGTACGAATGAATTAGAATGGATCGTACGAATGAATTAGAATGGATCCTACGAATGAATTAGAATAGATCGTGTGAAAGAATTATAATGGATTGTATGAATGAATTAGAATGAATTCGTACGATCCATTCGAATTCATTCGCACGATCCATTCTAATTCATTCGTACGATCCATTCTAATTCATTCATACAATCAATTCTAATTCTTTCACACGATCCATTCTAATTCATTCGTAGGATCCATTCTAATTCATTGTACAATCTATTCTATTTCATTCGTACGATCCATTCTTACTCATTCGTATGATCCATTCTAATTCATTCGGACGAATGTATCCATTCTAATTTATTCGTACGATCCATTCTAATTCATTCGTACGATCCATTCTAATTCATTCGTACGATCCATTCTAATTCATTCGTCCGATCCATTCTAATTCATTCGCACGAATGTATCCATTGTAATTCATTCGTACGATCCATTCTAATTCATTCGTACGATCCATTCTAATTCATTCGTAAGATCCATTCTAATTCGTTCGTACGATCCATTCTAATTCATTCGCACGAATGTATCCATTCTAGTTCATTCGTACGATCCATTCTAATTCATTCATACGATCCATTCTAATCCATTCGCACGATCCATTCTAATTCATTCGTACGATCCATTCTAATTCATTCATACGATCCATTCTAATTCATTCGTACGATCCATTCTAATTCATTCGCACAAATGTATCCATTCTAATTCATTCGTACGTTCCATTCTAATTCATTCGCACGATCCATTCTAATTCATTCCTACGATCCATTCTAATTCATTCGCACGATCTGTTCTTATTCATTCGCACAATCCATTCTAATTCATTCACACGAATGTATCCATTCTAATTCATTCGTACGATCCATTCTAATTCATTCGTACGATCCATTCTAATTCATTCGTAGGATCCATTCTAATTAATTCGGATGATCCATTCTAATTAATTCGTACGATCCATTCTAATTCATTCGTACGATCCATTCTAATTCCTTCGTACGATCCATTCTAATTCATTCGTACGATCTATTCTAATTCATTCGTACGATCCATTCTAATTCATTCGTACGATCCATTCTAATTCCTTCGTACGATCCATTCTAATTCATTCGTACAATCTATTCTAATTCATTCGTACGAATGGATACATTCGTGTGAATGAATTAGAATGGATCGTACGAATGAGTAAGAATGGATCGTACGAATGAAATAGAATGGATTGCACGAATGAATTAGAATGGATCGTACGAATGAATTAGAATGGATCGTGTGAAAGAATTAGAATGGATTGTATGAATGAATTAGAATGGATCGTACGAATGAATTAGAATGGATCGTACGAAAGAATTAGAATGGATCGTACGAATGAATTATAATGGATCGTACGAATGAATTAGAATAGATCGTACGAATGAATTAGAATGGATCGTACGAAGGAATTAGAATGGATCGTACGAATGAATTAGAATGGATATATTCGTGCAAATGAATTAGAATGGATCGTATGAATGTATTAGAATGGATCGTATGAGTGAATTAGAATAGATCGTACGAATGAATTAGAATTGATCGTACGAATGAATTAGAATGGATCGTGCGAATGAATTAGAATGGATCGTATGAATGAATTAGAATGGATCATACGAATGAACTAGAATGGATACATTCGTGCTAATGAATTAGAATAGATCGTACGAATGAATTAGAATGGATCGTACGAATGAATTAGAATGGATACATTCGTGCGAATTAATTAGAATGGATCGGACGAATGAATTAGAATGGATCGTACGAATGAATTAGAATGGATCGTATGAATGAATTAGAATGGATACATTCGTGCGAATGAATTAGAATTGATCGTACGAATGAATTAGAATGGATCGTGCGAATGAATTAGAATGGATCATACGAATGAATTAGAATGGATCGTACGAATGAATTAGAATGGATCAAATGAATGAATTAGAATGGTTACATTCATGTGAATGAATTAGAATGGATCGTACGAATGGATTAGAATGGATCGTACGAATGGATTAGAATGGATACATTCGAGCGAATGAATTAGAATGGATCGTACGAATGAATTAGAATGGATCGTACGAATGGATTAGAATGGATCCTACGAATGGATTAGAATGGATACCTTTGTGCATATGAATTAGAATGGATCGTACGAATGAATTAGAATGGATCATATTAATGAATTAGAATTGATCGTACGAATGAATTAGAATGGATACATTCGTGCACGATCCATTCTAATTCATTCGCACGAATGTATCCATTCTAATTCATTCGTACGATCCATTCTAATTCATTAATATGATACATTCTAATTCATTCGTACGATCCATTCTAATTCATTCATACAATCCATTCTAATTCATTCGCACGAATGTATCCATTCTAATTCATATGCACAAAGGTATCCATTCTAATTCATTCGTAGGGTCCATTCTAATCCATTCGTACGATCCATTCTAATTCATTCGTACGATCCATTCTAATTCATTCGCTCGAATGTATCCATTCTAATCCATTCGTACGATCCATTCTAATTCATTCGTACGATCCATTCTAATTCATATGCACAAAGGTATCCATTCTAATTCATTCGTACGATCCATTCTAATTCATATGCACAAAGGTATCCATTCTAATTCATTCGTACGATCCATTCTAATTCAGGATCGTACGAATGAATTAGAATGGATACATTCGTGCGAATGAATTAGAATTGATCGTACGAATGAATTAGAATGGATCGTGCGAATGAATTAGAATGGATCGTACAAATAAATTAGAATGGATCGTACGAATGAACTAGAATGGATACATTCGTGCGAATGAATTAGAATGGATCGTACGAATGAATTAGAATGGATCGTACGAATGAATTAGAATGGATCTTACGAATGAATTAGAATGGATCGTACGAATGAATTAGAATGGATCGTACGAATCAATTAGAATGGATACATTCGTGCGAATGAATTAGAATGGATCGGACGAATGAATTAGAATGGATCGGACGAATGAATTAGAATGGATCAAATGAATGGATTAGAATGGTTACATTCATGCGAATGAATTAGAATGGATCGTACGGAATGAATTAGAATGGATTGTATGAATGAATTAGAATGGATACATTCATGCGAATGAATTAGAATGGATCGTACGAATGAGTAAGAATGGATCGTACGAATGAAATAGAATGGATTGTACGAATGAATTAGAATGGATCGTACAAAAGAATTAGAATGGATCGTACGAATGAATTAGATTGGATCATACGAATGAATTAGAATGGATCGTGTGAAAGAATTAGAATGGATCGTATGAATGAATTAGAATAGATCGTATGAACGAATTAGAATAGATCGTACGAATGAATTAGAATGGATCGTACGAATGAACTAGAAAGGATACATTCGTGCGAATGAATTAGAATGGATCGTACGAATGAATTAGAATGGATCGTACTAATGAATTAGAATGGATCTTACGAATGAATTAGAATGGATAGTACGAATGCACGATCCATGCTAATTCATTCGTTCAATCAATTCTAATTCATTAGCACGATCCATTCTAATTCATTCGTACGATCCATTCTAATTCATTCGCACGATCCATTCTAATTCATTCGTACGATCCATTCTAATTCTTTCACACGATCCATTCTAATTCATTCGTACGATCCATTCTAATTCATTCGTACGATCTATTCTAATTCATTCGTACAATCCATTCTAATTCATTCGTACGAACCATTCTAATTCCTTCGTACGATCCATTCTAATTCATTCATACAATCTATTCTAATTCATTCATACAATCCATTCTAATTCTTTCACACGATCCATTCTAATTAATTCGTACGATCCATTCTAATTCATTCATACAATCCATTCTAATTCTTTCACACGATCCATTCTAATTCATTCGTACGTTCCATTCTAATTCATTAGCACGATCCATGCTAATTCATTCGTTCGATCAATTCTAATTCATTAGCACGATCCATTCTAATTCATTCGTACGATCCATTCTAAATTATTCGCACGATCCATTCTAATTCATTCATAGGATCCATTCTAATTCATTCATACGATCTATTCTAATTCTTTCGCACGAATGTATCCATTCTAATTCATTCGCACGAATGTATCCATTCTAATTCATTCGTACGATCCATTCTAATTCATTCGTACGATCCATTCTAATTCATTCATACGATCTATTCTAATTCATTCATACAATCCATTCTAATTCTTTCACACGGTCCATTCTAATTCATTCGTACGATCCATTCTAATTCTTTCGCGCAATCCATTCTATTTCATTCGTACGATCCATTCTTACTCAATTGTACGATCCATTCTAATTCATTCGCACGAATGTATCCATTCTAATTCATTCGTACGAATCCATTCTAATTCATTCGTACAATCCATTATGTTTCATTCGTACGATCCATTCTTACTCATTTGTATGATCCATTCTAATTCATTCGCACGAATGTATCCATTCTAATTAATTCATACGATCCATTCTACTTCATTCGTACTATCCGTTCTAATTCACTCATACGATCCATTCTAATTCATTCATACGATCCATTCTAATTCATTTGCACGAATATATCCATTCTAATTCATTCGTACGATCCATTCTAATTCCTTCGTACGATCCATTCTAATTCCTTCGTATGATCCATTCTATTTCATTCGTATGATCCATTCTAATTCCTTCGTACGATCCATTATAATTCCTTCGTATCCATTCTAATTCACTCATACGATCCATTCTAATTCATTCGTATGATCCATTCTAACTCATTCATACAATCCATTCTAATTCATTCGCACGAATGTATCCATTCTAATCCATTCTAATCCATTCGTACGATCCATTCTAATTCATTCGCATGAATGTAACCATTCTAATTCATTCATTTGATCCATTCTAATTCATTCGTACGATCCATTCTAATTCATTCGTACGATCCATTCTAATTCATTCGCACGAATGTATCCATTCTAGTTCATTCGTACGATCCATTCTAATTCATTCGTACGATCCATTCTAATACATTCGCACGATCCATTCTAATTCATTCGTACGATCCATTCTAATTCATTCATACGATCCATTCTAATTTATTCGTACGATCCATTCTAATTCATTCGCACAAATGTATCCATTCTAATTCATTCGTACGATCCATTCTAATTCATTTGCACGATCCATTCTAATTCATTCGTACGATCCATTCTAATTCATTTGCACGATCTGTTCTTATTCATTCGCACAATCCATTCTAATTCATTCGCACGAATGTATCCATTCTAATTCATTCGTACGATCCATTCTAATTCATTCGTACGATCCATTCTAATTCATTTGTATGATCCATTCTAATTAATTCGTATAATCCATTCTAATTCATTCGTACGATCCATTCTAATTCATTCATACAATCCATTCTAATTCATTCGCACGAATGTATCCATTCTAATTAATTCGTACGATCCATTCTAATTCATTCGTATGATCTATTCTTATTCATTCGCACGATCTAGTCTAATTGATTCGCACGATCCATTCTAATTCATTCGCACGAATGTATCCATTCTAATTCATTCGTACGATCCATTCTAATTCATTAATATGATCCATTCTAGTTCATTCGTTCGATCCATTCTAAATCATATGCACAAAGGTATCCATTCTAATCCATTCGTAGTGCGAAGGAATTAGAATGAATTAGAATGGATCGTACGAATGAATTTGAATGGATTGTGCGAATGAATTAGAATGGACCGTACGAATGAATTAGAATGGATCGTATGAATGAATTAGAATGGATACATTCGTGCAAATGAATTAGAATGGATCGGACGAATGAATTAGAATGGATCGTACGAATTAATTAGAATGGATCAAATGAATGAATTAGAATGGTTACATTCATGCGAATGAATTAGAATTGATCATACGAATGGATTAGAATGGATCGTACGAATGAATTAGAATGGATCATACGAATGAGTAAGAATGAATCATACGAATGAATTAGAATGGATACATTTGTGCGAATGAATTAGAATGGATCGTACGAATGAATTGGAATGGATCGTATGAATGAATTTGAATGGATCGTACAAATGAATTAGAATGGATCATACGAATGAGTAAGAATGAATCGTACGAATGAGTTAGAATGGATCGTACGAATGAATTAGAATGGATCGTACGAATGAACTAGAATGGATACATTCATGCTAATTCATTCGTTCGATCAATTCTAATTCATTAGCACTATCCATTTTAATTTATTCGTACGATCCATTCTAATTCAATCGCATGATCCATTCTAATTCATTCGTACGATCCATTCTAATTCTTTCACACGATCTATTCTAATTCATTCGTACGATCCATTCTAATTCATTCGCAATCTATTCTAATTCATTCGTACGAATGGATACATTCGTGTGAATGAATTAGAATGGATCGTGTGAAAGAATTAGAATGGATCGTACGAATAAATTAGAATGGATCGTACGAATGAATTAGAATGGTTACATTCATGCGAATGAATTAGAATAGATCGTGCCAATAAATTAGAATGGATTCGTACGAATGAATTAGAATGGATACATTCGTGCGAATGAATTAGAATGGATCGTACCAATGAGTAAGAATGGATCGTACGAATGAAATAGAATGGATTGTGCGAATGAATTAGTATGGATCGCACGAATGTATCCATTCTAATTCATTCGTACGATCCATTCTAATTCATTCGTACGATCCATTCAAATTCATTCGTATGATCCATTGTAATTAATTCGTATGATCCATTCTAATTCATTCGTACGATTCATTCTAATTCATTCATACAATCCATTCTAATTTATTCGTACGATCCATTCTAATTCACTCATACGATCCATTCTAATACATTCATACGATCCATTCTAATTCATTTGCACGAATATAACCATTCTAATTCATTCGTACGATCCATTCTAATTCCTTCGTACGATCCATTCTAATTCATTCGTACGATCTATTCTAATTCATTCGTACGATCCATTCTAATTCATTCGTACGAATGAATTAGAATGGATACATTCGTGCGAATGAATTAGAATGGATACATTCATGCGAAAGAATTAGAATAGATCGTATGAATGAATTAGAATGGATCCTATGAATGAGTTAGAATGGATCGTGCGAATGAATTAGAATGGATCGTACGAATGAATTAGAATGGATCGTGCTAATGAATTAGAATTGATCGAACGAATGAATTAGCATGAATGTATCCATTCTAGTTCATTCGTACGATCCATTCTAATTCATTCGTACGATCCATTCTAATTCATTCGCACGATCCATTCTAATTCATTCGTACGATCAATTCTAATTCATTCGCACGAATTATCCATTCTAATTCATTCGTACGATCCTGAATTAGAATGGATCATACGAATGAATTAGAATGGATCTTACGAATGGATTAGAATGGATACATTCGTGCGAATGAATTAGAATGGATCGGACGAATGAATTAGAATGGATCGTACGAATGAATTAGAATGGATCAAATGAATGAATTAGAATGGTTACATTCATGCGAATGAATTAGAATAGATCGTACGAATAGATTAGAATGGATCGTACGAATGGATTAGAATGGATACATTCGAGCGAATCAATTAGAATGGAACGTACGAATGAATTAGAATGGATTGTACGAATAAATTAGAATGGATACATTCATCCGAATGAATTAGAATGGATCATACGAATGAGTAAGAATGGATCGTACGAATGAAATAGAATAGATTGTACGAAGGAATTAGAATGGATTCGTACGAATGAATTAGAATGGATCGTACGAATGAATTAGAATGGATCATACGAATTAATTAGAATGGATCGTACGAATGAATTAGAATGGATCGTACGAATGAATTAGAATAGATCGTACGAATGAATTAGAATGGATCTTACGAATGGATTAGAATGGACACATTCGTGCGAATGAATTAGAATGGATTGTATGAATGAATTAGAATGGATCGTACGAATGAATTAGAATGGATCGTACGAATGGATTAGAATGGATCGTACGAATGGATTAGAATGGATTGTACGAATGAATTAGAATGGATCCTACGAATTAATTAGAATGGATCCTGTGAAAGAATTAGAATGGATTGTATGAATGAATTAGAATGGATCGTATGAATGAATTAGAATGGATCGTTCGAATGAATTAGAATTGATCGAACGAATGAATTAGCATACGATCCATTCTAATACATTCATACGATCCATTCTAATACATTCATACGATCCATTCTAATTCATTTGCACGATCCATTCTAATACATTCATACGATCCATTCTAATACATTCATACGATCCATTCTAATTCATTCGTACGATCCATTCTAATTCATTCGCACGATCCATTCTAATTCATTCGTACGATCCATTCTAATTCATTCGTACGATCCAATCTAATTCATTCGCACAAATGTATCCATTCTAATTCATTCGTACGATCCATTCTAATTCATTCGCACGAATGTATCCATTCTAATTCATTCGTACGATCCATTCTAATTCATTCGTAAGATCCATTCTAATTCATTCGTACGATCCATTCTAATTCATTCGTACGATCCATTCTAATTCATTCGCACGAATGTATCCATTCTAGTTCATTTGTACGATCCATTCTAATTCATTCGTACGATCCATTCTAATTCATTCGCACGATCCATTCTAATTCATCCGTACGATCCATTCTAATTCATTCGTACGATCCAATCTAATTCATTCGCACAAATGTATCCATTCTAATTCATTCGTACGATCCATTCTAATTCATTCGCACGATCCATTCTAATTCATTCATACGATCGATTCTAATTCTTTCACACGATCTATTCTAATTCATTCGTACGATCTATTCTAATTCATTCGCACGATCCATTCTAATACATTCGTACGATCCATTCTAATTCATTCATACGATCCATTCTAATTCATTCGTACGATCCATTCTAATTCATTCACACAAATGTATCCATTCTAATTCATTCGTACGATCCATTCTGATTCATTCGCACGATCCATTCTAATTCATTCGTACGATCCATTCTAATTCATTCGCACGATCTGTTCTTATTCATTCGCACAATCCATTCTAATTCATTCGCACGAATGTATCCATTCTAATTCATTCGTATGATCCATTCTAATTCATTCGTACGATCCATTCTAATTCATTCATACAATCCATTCTAATTCTAATTCATTCGTCCGATCCATTCTAATTCATTCGCACAAATATATCCAATCTAATTCATTCATACGATCCATTCTTACTCATTCGTATGATCCATTCTAATTCATTCGTATGATCTATTCTAATTCATTCGTATGATCCATTCTAACTCATTCGGTGGATCCATTCTAATTCATTCGTACGATCCATTCTAAGTCATTCCCATGATCCATTATAATTTATTCGTATGATCCATTCTAATTCATTCGTACGATCCATTCTAATTAATTTGTAAGATCCATTCTAATTCATTCGTACGATCCATTCTAATTCATTCGTATGATCCATTCTAATTCATTCGCACGAATGTATCCATTCTAGTTCATTCGTACGATCCATTCTAATTCATTCGTACGATCCATTCAAATTCATTCGCACGATCCATTCTAATTCATTCGTACAATCCATTCTATTTCATTTATCCATTCTAATTCATTCGTACAATCCATTCTAATTCATTCGTATGATCAATTCTAACTCATTCGGTGGATCCATTCTAATTTATTCGTACGATCCATTCTAATTCATTCCCACGATCCATTCTAATTTATGCGTACGATCCATTCTAATTCATTCGTACGATCTATTCTAATTCATTCGCACGAATGTAACCATTCTAATTCATTCATACGATTCATTCTAATTCATTCGTATGAGCTATTCTAATTCATTCGTACGATCCATTCTAATTCATTCGTACGATCCATTGTAATTCATTCATACAATCCATTTAGATTCATTCGCACAAATATATCCATTCAAATTCATTCGTACGATCCAGTCTAATTCCTTCGTCCGATCCATTCTAATTCCTTCGTCCGATCCATTCTAATTCATTCGTCCGATCCATTCTAATTCCTTCGTCCGATCCATTCTAATTCCTTCGTACGATCCATTCTAATTCATTCGTACAATCCATTCTAATTCATTCGTACGAATGGATACATTCGTGTGAATGAATTAGAATGGATCGTACGAATGAGTAAGAATGGATCGTACGAATGAAATAGAATGGATTGCACGAATGAATTAGAATGGATCGTACGAATGAATTAGAATGGATCGTGTGAAAGAATTAGAATGGATTGTATGAATGAATTAGAATGGATCGTACGAATGAATTAGAATGGATCGTACGAAGGAATTAGAATGGATCATTACGAATGAATTAGAATGGATCGTACGAAAGAATTAGAATAGATCGTACGAATTAAATAGAATGGATCATACGAATGAGTAAGAATGGATCGTATGAATGAATTAGATTGGATACATTTGTGCAAATGAATTAGAATGGATCGTACGAATGAATTAGAATGGATCGTATGAATGAATTAGAATGGATCGTACGAATGATTTAGAATGGATTGTGCGAATGAATTAGAATGGATCGTACGAATTAATTAGAATGGATCGTGTGAAAGAATTAAAATGGATCGTACGAACGAATTAGAATGGATCGTGCGAATGAATTAGAATGGATTGTATGAATGAATTAGAATAGATTTTGTGAATGAATTAGAACTGATCGTACGAATGAATTAGAATAGATCGTACGAATGAATTAGAATGCATACATTTGTGCGAATGAATTAGAATGGATCGTACGAATGAATTAGAATGGATCGTATGAATGAATTAGAATGGATACATTCGTGCGAATGAATTAGAATGGATCGTGCGAATCCATTAGACTGGATCGTGCGAATGAACAAGAATGGATCATACGAATGAATTAGAATGGATCGTACGAATTAATTAGAATGAATACATTCGTGCGAATGAATTAGAATGGATTGTACGAATGAATTAGAATGGATCGTACGAATGAATTAGAATGGATCATACGAATTAATTAGAATGGATCATACGAATGAATTAGAATGGATCATACGAATGAATTAGAATGGATCGTATGAATGAACTAGAATGGATCGTACGAATGAAATAGAATAGATTGTACGAATGAATTAGAATGGATTCGTACGAATGAATTAGAATGGATACATTCGTGCGAATGAATTAGAATGGATACATTCGTGCGAAAGAATTAGAATAGATCGTATGAATGAATTAGAATGGATCCTATGAATGAATTAGAATGGATCGTGCGAAAGAATTAGAATGGATCGTACGAATGAATTAGAATGGATCGTGCAAATGAATTAGAATTGATCGAACGAATGAATTAGCATGGATCGTGCTAATGAATTAGAATGGATCATACGAATGAATTAGAATGGATCAAATGAATGAATTAGAATGGTTACATTCATGCGAATGAATTAGAATCGATCGTACGAATGGATTAGAATGGATCGTATGAATGGATTAGAATGGATACATTCAAGCGAATGAATTAGAATGGATCGTACGAAATAAATTAGAATGGATTGTATGAATGAATTAGAATGGATCGTGCGAATGAATTAGAATGGATCGTACAAATGAATTAGAATGGATCTTACGAATGAATTAGAATGGATCGTACGAATGAGTAAGAATGGATCGTACGAATGAAATAGAATGGATTGTACGAATGAATTAGAATGTATTCGTACGAATGAATTAGAATGGATACATTCATGCGAATGAATTAGAATGGATCATATGAATGAGTAAGAATGGATCGTACGAATGAAATAGAATAGATTGTACGAATGAATTAGAATGGATCCTACGAATGAATTAGAATGGATCGTGTGAAAGAATTAGAATGGATTGTATGAATGAATTAGAATAGATCGTACGAATGAATTAGAATGGATCGTACGAATGAATTAGAATGGATATATTCGTGCGAATGAATTAGAATTGATCGTACGAATGAAATAGAATAGATCGTGCGAATGAATTAGAATGGATCGTACGAATGAATTAGAATGGATCGTACGAATGAAGTAGAATGGATCTTACGAATGAATTAGAATGGATCATACGAATGAATTAGAATGGATCGTACGAATGAATTAGAATGGATACATTCGTGCGAATAAATTAGAATGGATCGGATGAATGAATTAGAATGGATCGTACGAATGAATTAGAATGGATCGTACGAATGAATTAGAATGGATCGTACGAATAAATTAGAATGGATACATTCGTCCGAATGAATTAGAATGGATCATACGAATGAGTAAGAATGGATCGTACGAATGAAATAGAATGAATCGTACGAATGAACTAGAATGGATACATTCGTGCGAATGAATTAGAATAGATCGAACGAATGAATTAGAATGGATCGTACGAATGAATTAGAATGGATCATACGAATGAATTAGAATGGATCGTATGAATGAATTAGAATAGATACATTCTTGCGAATGAATTAGAATTGATCGTACGAATGAATTAGAATGGATCGTGCGAATGAATTAGAATGGATCATACGAATGAATTAGAATGGATCGTACGAATGAACTAGAATGGATACATTCGTGCGAATGAATTAGAATGGATCGTACGAATGAATTAGAATGGATCTTACGAATAATTGAGAATGGATCGTATGAATGAATTAGAATGGATCGTACGAATGAATTAGAATGGATACATTCATGCGAATGAATTAGAATGGATCGGACGAATGAATTAGGATGGATCGTACGAATGAATTAGAATGGATCAAATGAATGAATTAGAATGGTTACATTCATGCGAATGAATTAGAATGGATCGTACGAATGGATTAGAATGGATCGTACGATTGGATTAGAATGGATACATTCGAGCGAATGAATTAGAATGGATCGTACGAATGAATTAGAATGGATCGTACGAATGGATTAGAATGGATCCTACGAATGGTTTAGAATGGATACCTTTGTGCATATGAATTAGAATGGATCATACGAATGAATTAGAATGGATCATATTAATGAATTAGAATGGATCGTACGAATGAATTAGAATGGATACATTCGTGCACGATCCATTCTAATTCATTCGCACGAATGTATCCATTCTAATTCATTCGTACGATCCATTCTAATTCATTAATATGATCCCTTCTAATTCATTCGTACGATCCATTCTAATTCATTAATATGATCCATTCTAATTCATTCGTACGATCCATTCTAATTCATTCGCACAATCCATTCTAATTCATTTGCACGAATGTATCCATTCTAATTCATTCGTACGATCCATTCTAATTCATTCGTACGATCCATTCTAATTCATTCGTATGATCCATTCTAATTAATTTGTATGATCCATTCTAATTCATTCGTACGATCCATTCTAATTCATTCATACAATCTATTCTAATTCATTCGTACGATCCATTCTAATTCATTCGTACGCACGAATGTATCCATTCTAATTCATTCGTACGAATCCATTCTAATTCATTCGTACGATCCATTCTAATTCATTCGCACGATCCATTCTAATTCATTCGTACGATCCATTCTAATTCATTCGCACGAATGTATCCATTCTAATTCATTCGTACGATCCATTCTAATTCATTCGTACGATCCATTCTAATTCATTCGTACGATCCATTCTAATTCATTCGCACGAATGTATCCATTCTAGTTCATTCGTACGATCCATTCTAATTCATTCGTACGATCCATTCTAATTCGTTCGCACGATCCATTCTAATTCATTAGCACGATCCATGCTAATTCATTCGTTCGATCAATTCTAATTCATTAGCACGATCCATTCTAATTCATTCGTATGGTCCATTCTAATTCATTCGCACGATCCATTCTAATTCATTCATAGGATCCATTCTAATACATTCGTACGATCCATTCTAATTCCTTCGTACGATCTGTTCGGGGGATTTTTTCGCTGGTCCGTGCGGGCTGCCTACAAGACAAAGAAAAGAGAACGTGAGAACGGCTGGCTCCCTTAGGAGCGCAGACCCTCCGACGCTCAAGTCAGTCACGGTGGCACAACGGCGAGCTGTTGTATACCAAAGTGGAAGGGAAAAGGATTTCGAACCTGTACTATGGAGCCTGGGGGTGAGCATTTATAGTAATCGGCGACCTACCATGCCCCGACACGTGGAGATTCTTCCAGGGCCTTCTAGACCCCCATGTTCTGGCTCACGTGGGTCTGACAGTCCTTGGTACTCGCGCCATGACATTCTGTCGTCAAGCCTGCCAGGCAGTTTGAGTGGGGGAGGGCATCTTTCTTGTCGCGGCCAGGTGGCCATTCTGGAATGTTCAAGTCCGGGCGGTCTCAGGGAGGAAGCAAAGGCCAGCTCGCCCGAGACTGCTCCGTCCTTTCGCCCATATTTATCAAGAGTCAGACCTCGCGGGGGCAACCTCTTCGATAAACAGGGATCGGGGCGAGCTCCGGAGCGAGCTAAGCGAGCTCCTGAGCGAGCTTGGCGAACTCCTGAGAGAGCTTAGGCGAACTTCTGAGCGAGCTTGGGCGAGCTCCTAAGAGAGCTTAGGCGAGCTCCTGAGAGAGCTTAGGCGAGCTCCTGAGAGAGCTTAGGCGAGCTCCTGAACGAGCTTAGGCGAGCTCCTGGGCGAGTTCCCCGCCCCTTGGAATCCTAGGGTCTATGAGATCCACAGGCAAGGGCGAACTTGAGCGAGCTCCTGCGCGATCTTGGGCGAGCTCCTGCATGAGCCAGGGGCGTTTGCGATGCCGGTGTCTTTGTTATGCATGACGGTCTAACTCCCGCTACCACTGCAAGCGAGCTTGGGCGAGCTCCTGAATGAGCTTAGGCGAGCTCCGGGATGAGCTCAGGCAGGCTCCAGCGAGCTTAGGCGAGCTCCTATGAGTGCCCTTGGCCTAGGCCCCTTCAGCCCAATGTGGATCTCGCTCCCTGTCAAGGTGATTTGGTTAGCATGGGGGGGGGAGGGCGAGTTCCCCACCCCTTGGAATCCTGGGGTCTATGAGATCCACAGGCAAGGGTGAACTTGGGTGAGCTCTTGCGTGATCTTAGGTAAGCTCCAGCGAGCTTAGGCGAGCTCCAGCGAGCTTAGGCGAGCTCCAGCGATTTCAGCTACCCCCAACATTACCCCCTCCTGAGGGAGCGTCCAAGGAGACTTTGGCGCTTGCTCAGGAGTCTTATTGTGCACGACGGTCGAATTGGGAGTTCTAGTCACTTGCGACCTCCACCTGGGGAGATGCGGGCACCAACCGTGGGCGGTCTGCGCCGAGAGCTTTGACTGTCAGTATTTCACAAACGCTGGGCGGGCCGTGAGCGTTAGTCGCAAGCATCAGCCGCGAGCGATCTCTTTCTGGTGCGAGCTTGTCACACGCGGTCAGGGTCTGCTTCGAGCGAGCTTGGGCGCCTGCCGTGGGCGGTCTGCGCCGAGAGCTTTGACTGTCAGTTTTTCTCAAACGCTGGGCGGGCCACGAGCATCAGCCACGAGCGATCTCCTTCCGATGCGAGCTTGTCACATGCGGCCAGGGTCTGCCTCGAGCGAGCTGCGGGCACCTGCCGCGAGCGGTCTGTGTCGAGAGTTTTGACTCTCAGTACTTCTCAAACACTGGGTGGGCCACGCGCATCAGCCACGAGCGATCTCCTTCCGATGCGAGCTTGTCACATGCGGCCAGGGTCTGCCTCGAGCGAGCTGTGGGCACCTGCCGCGAGCGGTCTGCTTCGAGAGTTTTGACTCTCAGTACTTCTCAAACGCTGGGCGGGCCACGAGCATCAGCCACGAGCGATCTCCTTCCGATGCGAGCTTGTCACATGCGGTCAGGGTCTGCCTCGGGCGAGCTGCGGGCGCCTGCGGCGAGCGGTCTTGTGACTTGGGTATCACACCAAATCTCCAACGGTCGCTTCACCTTAAATGCGGTGCGAGGCTCAATGCTGATACAGCGAATCTCATCATGAGATCCCGATCGGTGCGAGACACGTGTCTCTTCCTCATTCGCCCTTCTTTTGTCAGTAAATGACAGTGTCGGCGCTGGCGCAGCTTTTTCCACGCGTGGCCCATATGGCGCTTGACGATTGGAAAGAAACCAGCTGTCGCTTCGATCGCCATCACGTCGCCTCGCCGTGCGCGCTTGGGCATTAACTGCGGATCGATTCACCTGTCTCTCACTTGCCTATAAATAGGGGACGGGGGGCGATTTTTACCGCTGCGTGAAAAACAGCTCTCCCTTCCTTCTTTGCCTTCTGCTCGCAGCTCGCTAGCGCCCTCCCGTTCATGGCTTCCTCTGCCGCTGCTGCTTCTTCAGCTGCTGCTGCTGCTGCGTCCTCCCGAGAGGGGCCTCTAAATGTCGCCCCTATCTCGGTGCGGGCTCCGGGCTCAGGGGAAGAGGCACCTCCGAAGGAGCCCGCCGTCGTTTGGTTCCATGTCATCGGGGGTGCGTCCATCCCCGATAGCCTGCGAACCACGGTGGGCATTCCCCAAGAGCTCGCCATTCTTCCTCTTCCGAGCTCCGGGAGGCCGCTCTCGGGGACCGTGGTCTCCGTGGGGCAGTTATGGTCGGGGCTCCGGCTGCCCCTGAACCATCTGGCCAGCGAGCTCCTGGAACTGGCGGGCTTATGCCCCGCCCAGCTTCCGGGAAACTCGTGGGGGATCCTCTATGGGCTTGCTCGCATCGAGAAAGCCCTAAACGTGAGGATCCCCCTAGCCTACCTCCTAAAGAAGTGGTTCCTCAAACCGGGGCCCTTCTTCGGCGAGGTAGACTGTGGACAGTTCTACCTCACGGGCCGCTCCGGCGAGGTGCTGCCGTTCACCGCCGTCGAGAACAAAGACCGGTACTGGAAAGCGTACCCGTTCGTGATCGATGGCGAGTGGCGAGGTCCTCGAGCTGGTGTCCCCTCTCTTCCCGGCAAACCGCCTCTCCCTGTCTTCAAGGAGATCGCGGAGTACCGGGCAAAGGGGAAGAAGTGGATCGCCGCAGCCCGCGAAAGATCGCTCGACGAGGCGATTCTGGACTTCCTCGGGGGTCGAACCCTCGAGAAGGTCCTCCCGCCGGACTTCTCCTTCCTCTGGAAGGATCTACGGACCGGAACCATCACCACCCGGCAGAAGGTGATGCGGAAGAAGGTCGCGGTCTCCCAGCCTGCTGCCGTGACCTCCGCTGCGGGGACCTCGGCGAGGAAGGGGAAGAAGCGGGCTTCCCCCATCCAGGTCGCCGACAAGGACACCCTCGAGATGCTCCACGAGGAGGATGTCGCGCCACCGCCGCCACCAACCCGCGAAGCAGCCCCAGGTCAGGCGACCTCTCTCTCTGTCATTTCTCCGAGGGCCCCAGTCCCGGAGCCTCGGCGACGTCGCATTTCCTTCGTCGAGCCCGAGGATCCATGCGTCGAGCTTCTTCTCAGCATGGCGGAAGTAGAGTCCCCAATTGCTGAAGTGCTGATGTGCGAGTTCCCAGGTGATCTGACTAAAACTTTGTTTGTTGCGGTGATGAATCCAGAGGGCGCCTCGCAGAAGAAGGCGAGGAAGAAGAAGACCCCCTCAGCCCGCCCATCGGGAAAGGACAACACTGTTCGGGAGGCTCGCGAAGCCTTCCAACAGGTCTTCGAGGAGCGGAGGAAGGCCGCCCTCGTGGAGGCAGGCTTAGGATCAGCTGATGATCTCAGCACGACCTCCAGCTCAGACGACGAGGAGCGGGCTACGGAAGATGAGCCCGCGGCTACAACTACGGGGCTTCCCCCGCCTTTTGAGGGACCAGCTCCGGCGGGCTCAACCCTTCCGCTCGCTCCGAGCGCGACACCAACACCGACCGCGCCTGCTCCCAGCACGCCCGCGCCCGCGCCTGCGCCCTCTGCTGCCAGCGCGCCTACTGCCCCCGAGCCCGTGCCCGAGCCCGCGCCTGCGCCCGCGCCCGTGCCCGCGCCCGAGCCCGCGCCTGCCAGCACGCCTGCCCTCAGCGCGCCCGCACCCGAGCCCGCGCCTACGCCCGAGCCCGCACCCACGCCCGCGCCTGCCCTCAGCGCGCCCGCGCCTGCGCCCGAGCCCGCGCCCAGCACGCCCGCGCCCAAGCCCGCTCCCGTGCCCGCGCCTGCGCCTACTATCAGCGCGCCCGCGTCCGAGCCCGCGCCTATGCCTGCTCTCAGTGCGCCCGCGCCCGAGCCCGCGCCTATGGCTCCTAGCGCGCCCGCGCCTGAGCCCGCACCTGCCACTCTTAAGGTTCCTCCTCTCCCGGAGCTGGGCGGGTTGGTCTACTGGTCTCCGGACCTGGGGGCCATCCTGGACGACCTTCCGTGCTCCAGCTCGGAAGCCTCGGACCCGGACTTGCCTGGGCGAAGGGGAGCCGCCGTGCCTTCCCCTATCAATGAAGGGGTTGCCGGTGCTCAAGGGGCCGAGCCCGCCGCTGCTGTCATCAGTGCGCCCCCTCCAGCTGCTCCCACCGAGGCGAGCCAAGCGGGCTCCTCCTCTGGCGACCCCGAGCGCGCCCCTTTCTTCATGCGGGAGATCCTGGGACGCAACATCTTCGCCCGGACTCCCTACATCGCTCTCATCAACCGACTCCTCGAGGTAAGATTACCTTCATACTTCTTTGTCCCAAACCCCTGTTCTAACTTCTAACTCTTAACTGTTTTCCCTTTCCGTAGGTAGAGCGGGTCAACCGGGCTCTCGCCGATGAGGTCGCGGGCGTCGCGGGGGACACTGTCGCCCTCTACGATGACACTCTCCATGACTCGGAGAGGAGAGTAGACGAGCACATTCACCGTATTCGCCAAATGGACCGGTCGGGCGAGCTGCGGGCTGAAGTGGACTGGCTGTGCCAGTAGGTCGCCTCCTCTAACACGGAGGTTGACGAACTGCACCAGCGAGCCACCACCTTTACCACCACGCTAGCTTCGGCTGAGGACGCCCGCGACCGCGCCCTATCCGATGTGCAAGGGGCCCGTCGAGCTGAAGAGGCCGCCCAAAAGGAAATCTCTGAGCTTCGACGTCAGTTGGCGGCTTCTAGGGATGAGATCGCGTCTCTGAGGGAAACGCATCTCCAAGACCTCCACTCTCAGCAAAGCCGCCTCCAGGCGCAGCTCGTCGAGCTCCTGCGGAAAGGCGCGCTCGATGCCATCGAGAAGTATAAGGCCGAAAGGTCGAAAAAGAGGAAGCACGGCGATGACGACGGTGCGGGTGCTGTGGGGGAAAATCTTCGTGCCGACCCGAAGACTCTCGCAGCACCAGTCAATTGGAGTCGAAGTTGACATCGAAGATCGTTGATCGATCTATTGATGGATGTTGTTGCTTTTGATAAGTCAATAGAAAGTGATATGCAATCAGAGAGATTGTGACACGAGATGTGATCTCGGAGTTCAGCCGAAGCCTACGTCTCCGTGCTATAGGGAGCAACCCGAATTCACTAACACTTCAGTTGAAGTGACCTCGACAGGCCGAGTGTCACTGAAAACCCTCTGATCTCTTTTAAGGAGAAAAGAAGATCAAGGAGAGATGGTAGATCAGAAGTTGAAAATCCCAGAGCTCTGGTTCTGAAAGTCAGATCTCAGAGTGGAAATCAGAATTTTCGGATCCTTTTACATTCGTAGGCACTGCTATTTATAGGATTCTCTGGTGGGAATTCTGGGTTAAATGGCGGTTTCTGCCGTCGTATCTGGGGATTCTCCAGGTAAAGCTAGCGGGCCCCGCTACCGTCTTCTGGGGGATTCCACAGGCTCGTGGGCCTTCCGGGCAGGGCCGGTGGGTCCCATGGTAGTCTTCGTGGGCTCACCAGGCAGGGCCGGTGGGTCCCGTGGTAGTCTTCGTGGGTCCACCAGGCAGGGCTGGTGGGTCCAGTGGTAGTCTTCGTGGGTCCACCAGGCAGGGCTGGTGGGTCCAGTGGTAGTCTTCGTGGGCCCACCAGGCAGGGCCGGTGGGTCCCGTGGTAGTCTTCGTGGGCCCACCAGGCAGGGCTGGTGGGTCCAGTGGTAGTCTTCGTGGGTCCACCAGGCAGGGCTGGTGGGTCCAGTGGTAGTCTTCGTGGGCCCACCAGGCAGGGCCGGTGGGTCCCGTGGTAGTCTTCGTGGGCCCACCAGGCAGGGCCGGTGGGTCCCATGGTAGTTGGTAGACTTCTGCCAAAATTTGCACCCACAGTTACCCCCTCCAAGTTAGCTAGATTGCCTTCTGGCTGGCTTGGATTTGGTGCAAAGAACAGCAACTCCCTGTTTTGAAAAAAGGACACGAAGAAACTTGTCGCGTGTTAGCGTAAAAAAGGACTGACCGGTTAATTTTGATTGATCGGTCAAATTTGACCGATCGGTCAATTTTGACCGATCGGTCAAATTTTGACCGATCGGTCAAAATTCAACCGGTCAAGAATCAGGTGATCGGTCAAAAAACATGGTTTTTTGACCGATCCAGTAGGAAATTTGACAGATCGGTTGAAATTTGACCGATCGGTTAATTTTTGACCGATCGGTCATATTTGACTGATCGGTCAAATTTTGACCGATCGGTCAAAATTCAACCGGTCAAGAATAGGGTGATCGGTCAAAAAACATGGTTTTTTGACCGATCCAGTAGGAAATTTGACCGATCGAATGATTTTTGCCGATCGGACAAGTTTGTCCGATCGGTAAAAAATTATCCGGTCAAGGTTCGAGTGATCGGCAAAAAAACTTGGTTTTTTTTTTTGCCAGATCCAGTGGAAATTTGACCGATCGAATGATTTTTGCCGATCGGACAAGTTTGTCCGATCGGTAAAAAATTATCCGGTCAAGGTTCGAGTGATCGGCAAAAAACCTTGGTTTTTTGCCAGATCCAGTAGAAATTTGACCGATCGAATGATTTTCGCCGATCGGACAGGTTTGTCCGATCGGTGAAAAAATATCCGGTCAAGGTTCGAGTGATCGGCAAAAAACCTTGGTTTTTTGCCAGATCCAGTAGAAATTTGACCGATCGAATGATTTTTGTCGATCGGACAAGTTTATCCGATCGGTTAAAAATTATCCGGTCAAGGTTCGAGTGATCGGCAAAAAACCTTGGTTTTTTGCCAGATCCAGTGGAATTTTGACCGATCGAATGATTTTTGCCGATCGGACAAGTTTGTCCGATCGGTAAAAAATTATCCGGTCAAGGTTCGAGTGATCGGCAAAAAACCTTGGTTTTTTGCCAGATCCAGTAGAAATTTGACCGATCGAATGATTTTCGCCGATCGGACAGGTTTGTCCGATCGGTGAAAAATATCCGGTCAAGGTTCGAGTGATCGGCAAAAAACCTTGGTTTTTTGCCAGATCCAATAGAAATTTGACCGATCGAATGATTTTCGCCGATCGGACAGGTTTGTCCGATCGGTGAAAAATATCCGGTCAAGGTTCGAGTGATCGGCAAAAAACCTTGGTTTTTTGCCAGATCCAGTAGAAATTTGACCGATCGAATGATTTTCACCGATCGGACAGGTTTGTCCGATCGGTGAAAAATATCCGGTCAAGGTTCGAGTGATCGGCAAAAAACCTTGGTTTTTTGCCAGATCCAGTAGAAATTTGACCGATCGAATGATTTTCGCCGATCGGACAGGTTTGTCCGATCGGTGAAAAATATCCGGTCAAGGTTCGAGTGATTGGCAAAAAACCTTGGTTTTTTGCCAGATCCAGTAGAAATTTGACCGATCGAATGATTTTCACCGATCGGACAGGTTTGTCCGATCGGTGAAAAATATCCGGTCAAGGTTCGAGTGATTGGCAAAAAACCTTGGTTTTTTGCCAGATCCAGTAGAAATTTGACCGATCGAATGATTTTCGCCGATCGGACAGGTTTGTCCGATCGGTGAAAAATATCCGGTCAAGGTTCGAGTGATCAGCAAAAAACCTTGGTTTTTTGCCAGATCCAGTAGAAATTTGACAGATCAATATAAAGTTTTGAACCTGCCCTTCAGAGAAGGTTTACTGCTTCGTTCTTCGATTCTTTCGGCAGAGTTTCGAACATTGATGGGGCTTGATCCTTCCTGTTTTGAATCTTTGGTTGGCTTGAACGTGGCTTTGAACCGGCGGTCCGGTTTACTCAGACCGGTGACTCGCTTGGACCGTTTGGTTCACGTGGACCGGTGGTCCGACGTTTCGTCTGGTCCGACGTTTCGCCTGTTTTTGCGCTTGCTACGGATGGATGCCACGTGTACCTACAAAAACACGCGATTTGATATGGTGAAGACACGTGTCTTCTCGATTTGCGCACCTGTTTTACCCTGGGTACAAAAGCTTTCACCGGCTGTCATTTCGCCTCACGCTTCCAAAATTTTTCGAAGTCCAGACTCTTTGCTCCCGATTTCTGCTTTTGCTCGATCGATCAGATGGCTTCCTCCGGCAGTTCGAAGAAGTCCGGTACGGTTCCCTCTAAGAGAAAAGGGAAGGAAATTGTTGAAGTTGTTGAAGTTCCCTCCCCTCCGAGGGGTCGTGGCAAAGGCAAGGCCGCGCTTGCCGAACTTGGCCAACTGGGCAAGAGGCACCAAGGCGTAGGATTTGCTTCAGCGCCATCTAGGCCAGAGCATATCCCAAAAGTGAAATTTGTTCTGGGTCCGCTCATGCCTTTGACAGAGGAGACGGAGTATATGTACAATATAGGCGGTGAGTTCACGGATACGAAGAGAAAGAAATGGCAAGCACTGCTCTCTTTTTTCACAGAAGGGAAGGGGGCACAGCCTTCACTCCCTAGCATCCAGACTGCTTTCGGCATCGACAAGAAGACCGTCTTCACGAGCTTTGCTAGTAATGAGAAGGTCATGGGAACCATTGTAACCGTCGGCCAACTCAACTGCGGTCTGCATCTACCTCTGCCACCCTTCGCGGCAAGATTACTTAACACCTCTGGCCTTTGCCCGGGGCAGGTCACTGGGAACGCATGGCGAATTATCTACGCATTCTGCCGCGTGGAGTCTGATTTTCAAGAGGACTTGAAGGCTTGTTACTCCACCATCCCAGAAGGTGAAGACGCTCGGATCGAGCTTGGATACTTTTTCTTCCACTACCGGTGGGCTTACAGGAGGGACAGCCCATTCTACAATTTGACCGGTGTGTCTCCGCTGCGCCCGCTAACTGATACAGTTCCATCGGACAAACTGTACACAGATTGGCTTATCTCTGTTTCCGGCGCATGGACATCCATGTCAGTGCCCGACACCCCCCGAGACAGCGTGCATGATGCAGTGAAGATGTACAGCGAGGGAGGCATCTTTGCCTGGACTTCTGAGAGGGCTGGAGCTATCGACAACTTATTTCTTGAGTTGACCTGCGGGACCAGGTCATGGAAACAGTTCTCCAACTGCCCCGTGAGATATGGCAAGGCCAATCTCCTCCACCGATCAAAGGATAGATACGAGGACAATGAAGTCCTATACTCTGACTATGAGGAGGACCCCCATACGGGTAAGATCATCCGGAAGGTTCGGGCCGAGAAGAAAATCTACACTGCAAGGCGCCGATTGCCTACCTTGGATGAGAAGTTGGTGCTCCAAAGAGGCCCCGTGAAGACGAAGCGAAAAACCCTTATCAAGCCAAAGGAAGATGAAAATGAAGGGAGGAAAAATGAAGAAGAGGAAGAAAAAGAAAAGAAGGGGAGCGCCGAGGAAGAAGAAGAAACTGAAAATGTCAGCCACGATAACAGTGGTAATGACGAGGACGAGGAAGGGAACGGCGAGGATGATCTGTCTTCCACCCCCTCTGGTGGAGATGGTGAAAACGGGGGTGGTGAGGAAGAAATTCCTCCCACCCCCACTGGTGGTGCAACGGGGGAGGACTCGATTCCTATTCCCATTGACGAGGTCAAAGCCCATCAAATGGAAGAAGTTCTCGACGCAGAAGGTGATGGCCCAAAGGCGGTTCCCACCTACAAGTTCGATGATTTGAAGAGGCCGATGCGCCTCAAAATAAAACTATCGAGGAGTGCTGGGGTTGGAAGCAACCCCACGCCCCTCGATCAAATTCCCCCTGACGTTCCTCGCATTGAAGGAGCAACAACTAGCGGGGGTGTGGAGGTTGAGCAACCCCCACCCCCCTCTCGTTCTCTGGCTGAGGAAGTGGCTGCCATGGTGGCAGGACTCACCGAGCCAGTCGGGCAACAAGAGGGAGAAAAGGCCTCACCTCCTCGGAATGCTTCCTCCCCTATCCATTTGGAGAGGGAAAGTAGAGTGGGTGATGAGGCTCCTTAACCTCAACCATTGCCAACTTCTATTCAGGAGAAGTCGACCCCTCAGGATGGCTCTGATCGCCGAAAGGGCAAAGAGCCGAGGGTTGAAGCCTCAGGTAATTGTATTAACTTGTCTCGATTGTCTTATCGTTGAAGCTTGGAAATAATCTAACACTTTGATTTCTTGTTGATTGTAGGTGCACCTGCTGGATTGACTCCAACAATAAGAAGCTTGGGTGACGTTGATATCAACCACCCCACTGCTGTGATCAGGAAACTCTGCAACCTCCTGGGGGCTACTCTGGATGAAGCTTTCGATAGACTTGACCTGTTGGTAGGTGCATCTGCTTGATCGATCATTTGAATTGTATCTTCCTTCAGAATAATTCAACTCTTTTGTTCTTTTGCAGAACTCAGCAGTTATGAATGTCGCTACCAAGCTCTCCATGAAGGCAGGAGCAAAAGAAGCTTCAGCCGAAAAATCTCGTTTGACTGCTGCCCTGGAGGCTGTAAGTGCGGAGAGAGATCAGCTGAGGGAGTCTCTAAAATCAAAGAAAGAGGCCCTGAAGGTCAAGACCGAGGCCCTTCGCAAGGAAAAACTGGAGAGCAAGCGCTGGCAGAACGAATACGAGGCTCAGAGTCATGAACTCCTAGGATTGAAGAATCAATTCTTTAGGATCGAAAACTTGGGCTTCGAACGTGTGGCCAAAATAAAGGAGCTGGAGGCTCAAATTGCTGCTTCAGCGGCTAAGGAGGAGGCCCACCAGAAGGAGCTGGAGCACAGGCGGAGCGAATGCCAGAGCTACAGAGACACAGCTGAGAAGGCAGCAGAAGCACTTAGGGCCCATGTTGCCAGTGTCCGATCTTCCAAGGCATCGGTTGCGAGTAAAGCTCGTGATGGATCTGAGGGGGAGAAGTCTCATGCGAAGAGTGTGGCCAAGCCTTGAGACTTTTCTCCTTCTTCGTTGTTGTACTTGTAAACTTTTGAAATGTATCAGCTCAATCTTGTATCTGGCATATTTTGATAATAGAAGATCTTCTTGGTGTTTGAAAATTGGATGTCTCTTGAGTTGAATGCCTTTGACTATCATGATCTTAATAACATTAGAATAGATATAATCTTTTGAATGTAAGGGGTCGAGTCGCAACTCAAGCACCCAAACTTATTGCAACTTGAAAATTGAAACTTGAATTCGTATAACACTTGAATGTGAGGGGTTGAGTCGCAACTCAAGCACCCAAACCTGTTAAACGATGTAGAAATTGATTGAAATTGAATATTGAAATTTGAAAGTCAGTTTAACATTTGCCAGTAAGGGGTTGAGTCGCAACTCTAACACCCAAACTTGTTAAAAGACTTGGTAACTTGAATATGGTCAGTTTTTAACATTTGCTAGTAAGGGGTTGAGTCGCAACTCTAACTCCCCAACTTGTTAAAAGACCTGGTAATTTGAATATAGATAACTTGAAACTGCTTCAGAACTTGAATTGAAAAGCTGAACACTGGCACATTTGAAGACTTGAAAGAGATCTTTATTCATCACATAATTTACATCAAGGATAGAACAGCTTGAGGTGTCTAGAATTCCAAGCTCGTGGCAACCTATCTCCTTCTGGCGAGATTAGTCGATAGGAGCCTTTGCCTCCAACTGACTCGATGATGTATGGACCTTCCCAGTTGGGAGCAAGTTTCCCACTGCTGTGTTCTTTGGTGTTGTAGAAAACTGCTCTGAGAACTAAACTACCCACTGGGAACTGTCTTTTGTAGACTTTCTTGTCGTAGGCTCTTTTGATCTTCTGCTGGTACTTGGCCACACGAAGAGAAGCTTGATCTTGTAATTCTTCGGAGAAGTCTAGATCATTGATCCGAAGTTCTTCATTGATGCCTTCTTCAACAGCTTTGGTCTTCAAAGTGCTTGATATATTTTCTGTTGGGAGTACTGCTTCCGATCCATATGTTAGACGAAAGGGTGAAAACCCTGTTGATCTTCTCGGAGTTGTGCGATACCCCCAAAGAACTTCAGGTAGGACTTGTTCCCACAATCCTTTCTTGTCATTGAGTTTCTTCTTGAGTATACCAATTATAGCTCTATTTGAGGCTTCAGCTTGACCATTGCATTGAGGATATCTTGGAGTTGAATAGAATAGTTTGATACCGTTGTTCAGACAGAATTCTCGAAACTTATCGGAATCAAATTGAGCTCCATTGTCAGCAACGAGAATTTGAGGTGTACCAAATCTTGAGAAGATGTTGTGCCGAATGAATTTGATCACTTCATCGTCAGTCTCTCGGAAGAGGGGCACAGCTTCAACCCATTTGGTGAAGTAATCTGTGGCCAGCAATAGATACTTCTTCTTGCTCGGAGTTGGAGGGAAAGGACCTAAGAAATCTAACCCCCACTGATGGAATGGCCAGGGACTAGATAGTTGATGAAGCTCATCTGCAGGGAGATGGATAGCTCGAGCGTGTTTTTGGCATGGCTCACATCTTTGAACTATTTGTTGAGCATCCCTTGCCATTGTTGGCCAGTAGTACCCTTGTAGCTTCGTCTTGGCTTCAAGAGATCTTCCTCCCGAATGATTTCCACAAGCTCCAGAGTGGATATCAATCAGGATTGCCTGCGCTTGCTCAGGACCAAGGCATTTGAGTAACATCCCGTTGTGAGATTTGAAGTATAGATCCTCTCCTTGAATAGTGTAATAAGGGAGCTTCCTTTGAAGTCTTCGGGCTTGATTTGGATCTTCGGGCATTTTGCCATGCTTGAAGAAATCAAAGATTGATCGTCTCCAGTCTTCAGGCTCATTTGTAGTAGTAGTGAGGTTCAATGCAAGTTGATCTCCACCCCCAGATCTCTTTGTAGTAGCAAGGATCTGTTGATCGGGGATGGTCTTGGGCATTTCTTGATAATCAATTTGTATTTGTCTTCCTCCAAGTGAGTCTCCAAGGACGGAGGCAGCATTAGCTAGAGCATCTGCTTCACGATTCTCTGCTCTTGGAATTTGAACGAACTCAGTTATAGTAAAACGTTGTTGAAGACGTCGTACTAAGGCTAAGTAGAACTGCATTCTTTCTTCACGAGCTGTGTATTCTCCATTGATTTGCCTTATGATCAATTGGGAGTCGCTGTAGACGATGATTCGATCTACCCCCAGAGATTCCGCCATTTCGAGTCCGGAAATGAGTGCTTCATATTCAGCTTCGTTATTAGTGGCATTAAACCCAAGAAGAGTGGCTTTCTGGAGATGATCAAGTTCGGGGGATATTAAGACTATCCCAGTTCCCGAACCGATCAAACTAGAAGCTCCATCAGTATAGAGTTTCCATGGAGGAGTCACAGCAATAGCCTCAAGATTTGGATCAATCTTTGTTGAAGGAACGATCAGAGTATTGTCTTCATCTTCTAAGCGCATGTCGACATCTTCTTCCCAAGTGATGGGGTCTTCAACTGGGAAGTCAGCTAGAAAATCAGCGAATGCTTGACCTTTGATAGAAGTACGATGTTCGAATTGAATCCCCAGAGCACTCATTTCGATCACCCATTTGGTCATTCGACCAGCTCGACCAGCTTTGTCAATGATATCTTTGAGTGAGTGTTCTGAAATGACAGTGATCTGGTGGGAGACGAAGTATGGTTGGAGACGACGCGATGCAGTGAGTAAGGCCAGGATGACCTTCTCAGTTTTTAAATAGCGAGTTTCAGCCGGAAGAAGAGTGTGGCTGATATAGTAGACTGGATGCTCAAAGCCTTCTCTTCTACTGACTAAGACTGCACTGATTGCTTGATCAGTTACGGCGAGATAGAGCCATAAGTCTTCTTTTGGCAATGGAGCAGTCAGGATAGGAGCTTGCACCAGATATTTCTTGATGCTTTGAAATGCTTCTTCACAGATTGGACTCCAGCCAGATGTATCCGCCTTTTGTAGTTTGTCGAAGAGGGGTTTGCACTTGTCGGAAGATTTTGAGATGAATCGATTGAGTGCTGCTAACCTTCCAGTGAGGCGTTGAACTTCTTTTCGATTTGTAGGTGAAGGCATATCGATGATGGCTCGAATTTGATCGGGATTGGCTTCAATACCCCTCCTGGTCACAAGATGACCCAGGAATTTGCCAGATTGAACTCCGAAAGCGCACTTGGCTGGGTTGAGCTTCATACGATATTTTCGAAGAACTTGAAAGGTTTCTGCCAGATCAGAAAGGTGCTTGCTCCGAATGGAACTCTTGGTGAGGAGATCATCGACGTAGACTTCGACGTTGCGACCGATCTGATCTTCGAACATTTTTGTGACTAACCTTTGATAGGTAGATCCAGCATTTTTGAGGCCGAATGGCATTACATTGTAGCAGTAGAGACCTCGGCTAGTCACGAAGCAAGTTTTCTCTTGATCGTCTGGATGAAGTGGAATTTGATTATATCCAGAATACCCATCCATGAAGGATAATAGCTCGTGGCCAGCAGTGGCATCAACGAGTCTATCGATCCTTGGCATGGGAAATGGGTCTTTGGGGCAAGCCTTGTTGAGGTTGGTGAAGTCGATACAGACTCGGACTTTCCCATTCTTCTTTAGAACAGCAACAATGTTAGAGATCCAAGTAGGATACTCTACTTCACGGATGAAACCTGCTGCGAGTAGCTTGGTGATTTCTTCTTGAACAGCAACTTGCAGCTCTGGTCGGATGGTGCGTGGCTTTTGCTTGACAGGCTTCATTTCTTCTTTGATTGCAAGTCGATGGCAAGCGTCATCTGGATTGATACCAGGCATGTCTTCGAAACACCAGGCGAAGACGTCGATATTGGACTGGAGGAAGGATACCATGTCTTGCGCTTCTGCGTCGCTAAGACCGGTACCAATGAAAGTTTATCGAGGGAGATCTCCACTGCCTATGTTGATCGGGATGATTTCTTCTATTGAAGGTGATGCTTCCCATTCGATTGGTGGAGGTTCGGTCAGCGGAATCTCCTTTGATTGCTATTTGGAAGAGGGACCAGCTTCATCTCGTGGCCGCTTTGGAGGAGCAATGTTGATCTTGCGATCTGTCTTGGCAGCAGCAGCTTCACAAGATCTTCCAGCTTGCTGATCGCCTCGAATGCAGACGATGCCTTCTCCAGTTGCAAACTTGAGTAGTTGATGGTAAGAGGAGGAGATGGCATTGATCTGGTGGAGGAATGGTCGCCCGAGGATGGCGTTGTAGCTGGAGACTCCTTCGACAATTGCAAACCTCACCGAGACTCGAGTTTCTCGGCTGAGGTCGAGGGTGAATCTCGATTCGCCCACCGTGATACTTTGTTCACCATTGAAACCAGTAATTACAGTCGGGACGACATCAAGGCTTTGATACTTATGTCCCAGACGTTTGAAACAGTCTGAGAACATAATGTCGATAGAGCTCCCGGTGTCGATGAGGATTCGATTGATGGTGCTTCCGTCGATGATGAGTTTCAAGACCAGGGGGTCTCGATGTGGAGTATGAACTCCTTGAAGATCGGTGTCGTTGAAGACTATGGATGGCCAAGCAAGACCTTCGATGGGATTCTCGATCCAAGTATCTTCTTTATTTGCAGTAGATCGAACATGGAAGATGCGTCGAACCTGCCGATCCACTTCCTTCCCGGTCAAAGCTTGATTGTGCAAGGTTCCATGAATGCCAAAGACATTGGCCTTCACAGAAATTGGTTGCCGGTTAGAAGAGATTTGATGTATCCAACACACTTCTTTCCCCTTGGCAGAGGTTCGACGTTGATCGTGCCCGTTGTTGACGAATTCTTGAAGGTGGCCCTCTCGTAGTAAGTCTTCAAGATGGAACTTCAACCAATAGCATCGGTCAGTAGAGTGGCCGTGACTTCGATGGAATTCGCAGTAGACTGTTTTGTCTGCTGTGAATTTGGAATTTGGCTGAAGAGGATTGGGCCTCCGAAGATACTCGTCGTGTTGAATACGGTCGAGTATCTGTTCGACTGGTAAATTCCACTCAGTGAAAGTGGTCTTCGTCGGAGATCGACGCCCATCATTCTTTGATCTTTTGTTGGCCAGAGGGGCTGCTGCTTCAGCGTTGTGAGCCTTTGCAGCATACTTAGGAGCTTCTCTTTCAGCAGGCCTTCTCTTAGTTTCTCGCCCTTTCCGAGCGACTTGATCGTCTTCCACCTCAATCTCCCTCTGGATTCGGTCAAACATTGCACCCAGAGAAGGAGGGGGATTGCGGATGAAGTCGTTGTAGATGTGTAGATCGAAGCGGAGAGCGTTCTGGAAAGCCAACATGATGGCTTCATCATCCAGATGTCTTCCAGAGAGAGCAGCATGCTCGTTGCGAAACCTCCTCGTGAAGCTACGGAGAGTCTCGTCTGCACCCATCCTCAGTCGGTAGAGAGAGTCGAGCTTCTTCTCTGGCTTTAGATTGAGTTGATAGTGCTGCACAAAGAGGTTAGCCAAAACACCGAACTGGGTGATGGACCCAGCTCGGAGATTGTGATACCAGTCGAGCGAAGGCTCATCGAGACTTCCCGCGAACGTGCGGCAGAGCACGTTGTTTTCCTCTTCGTGTGGCGTTAGAGCTTGCTTGAAGGCAAGTATGTGGAGGCTTGGATATCCTCTGATGCAGTTGAATTTGGGGAGGATAGGAGTTCTCCATCCTCTTGGAAAGGTGGTCTCGAAGAGACTTCGATGTAGAGGCCCGGCAGAGGAGTAACCGTCCCTACGACCGTGTCCTCGACCTAGAGGCGGGTTAAGAGGCAAGATCGCAAGGTCTTGCTCAGGCATTGAAGTATTTGCCGGTTGAAGTCGGTGTCGAAGGTCCGATCCAAGTCCACGTTGGAGTGGAATGGAAGGGGAGACTCTGCTCTTTGAAGGAGCGCCTTTCATTTGGTGCTTCCTTGGCATGTTGATCTTTGAAGGTATCCTCTTGTCGCAGTTGCGACCAGAAGAGGATTGGGAGGACTCGTCGTCAAGACGATCCCAGACACTCTGCTTCCAGGGAGCAGCAGAGGGAGTAGGATCGCGACGAATTCATTCGAGGGCAGCAGTGCCTATCGACCTCCGTTGTTCGGAGTGAATTGAATGTCGAGGAAGATCAACCCTCTCACTTGTGGAGGGGATCGGAATAGCAATTCCAGCTTCGGAGGCTTCCTTCTTCAGAGCATCCCTCTCAGCGGTGAGGGTGGCGTTTTGTTTTGCCAGTTGGAGCAATTGGAAATCGACTGCAGAGACTTGGTATGTCGATGGAGGGTCTTCAGCAGGAGCAGGGACAGTCTGCCCAATTGATTGATGAGGATGAGGGGCGATCGGTCGATCGACTGATCTTCCACCTCCTGAGTGAACCCCCATCTCGGGGACAGCAAGGGGCTGCCCGAAGTTGAGCCTTTGACTCATTGAACGAGTCTCAGGACGAGGTTGATATTGAGTGTTACTTCCTTCTGGTTGACCCTGGTATTTGGTTCTCGCCATTCAGAGTGAGAAGGGTACAACGAGGTTGCCGATGTCCGATCAGTTGTTTGAGCAACCGAGGGGGCGAGGAAGTTTGGCTATTGATCTAGTAGTCGAAATTGAGAGGACACGGCTTCTCGTTCGGATCCCACAGACGGCGCCAAACTGTGGGGGAAAATCGTGCCGACCCGAAGACTCTCGCAGCACCAGTCAATTGGAGTCGAAGTTGACGTCGAAGATCGTTGATCGATCTATTGATGGATGTTGTTGCTTTTGATAAGTCAATAGAAAGTGATATGCAATCAGAGAGATTGTGACACGAGATGTGATCTCGGAGTTCAGCCGAAGCCTACGTCTCCGTGCTATAGGGAGCAACCCGAATTCACTAACACTTCAGTTGAAGTGACCTCGACAGGCCGAGTGTCACTGAAAACCCTCTGATCTCTTTTAAGGAGAAAAGAAGATCAAGGAGAGATGGTAGATCAGAAGTTGAAAATCCCAGAGCTCTGGTTCTGAAAGTCAGATCTCAGAGTGGAAATCAGAATTTTCGGATCCTTTTACATTCGTAGGCACTGCTATTTATAGGATTCTCTGGTGGGAATTCTGGGTTAAATGGCGGTTTCTGCCGTCGTATCTGGGGATTCTCCAGGTAAAGCTAGCGAGCCCCGCTACCGTCTTCTGGGGGATTCCACAGGCTCGTGGGCCTTCCGAGCAGGGCCGGTGGGTCCCATGGTAGTCTTCGTGGGCTCACCAGGCAGGGCCGGTGGTCCCGTGGTAGTCTTCGTGGGTCCACCAGGCAGGGCTGGTGGGTCCAGTGGTAGTCTTCGTGGGTCCACCAGGCAGGGCTGGTGGGTCCAGTGGTAGTCTTTGTGGGCCCACCAGGCAGGGCCGGTGGGTCCCGTGGTAGTCTTCGTGGGCCCACCAGGCAGGGCTGGTGGGTCCAGTGGTAGTCTTCGTGGGTCCACCAGGCAGGGCTGGTGGGTCCAGTGGTAGTCTTCGTGGGCCCACCAGGCAGGGCCGGTGGGTCCCGTGGTAGTCTTCGTGGGCCCACCAGGCAGGGCCGGTGGGTCCCGTGGTAGTTGGTAGACTTCTGCCAAAATTTGCACCCACAGGTGCTGGCCCAGCCTAGGGTCTCTTTTGTAACCCTGTTGTAATTTTTAACAATGAATGAAATGTTCTCTTTGAGCTCGCCTCTATGTTTCTTTCTTTCTCTGTGCCACTTATGAGTCCGCTCTAGGAGTTCGCAGCGATCTCGAGAGTGATACCCCGGGCGAGGCAGCTAATTCGATTCAACCATTTTATTTTAAAACACATGCAAACGAAAAGCTCGGCATGCTCGCTAAAACTCAATAGTCTCTAAGCCCGGAAAAAACGATAAGCAAACCAAAAGACTAAAAAGTTCCCTACACTCAGAGACTTAAACCATTTTTATTTTAAAAGGAAACTAATAAGTGCTAGCTGCCCCCTGCCCGGTTAATTTCCCTCGAGAATCCTGTTCGGCGGGCTCGCCCTTGGAGGGGTATGCCAACGCCAGGATGCTTCCGTTCATGGCAGGTGAACGCGAAGGATCCTGGTTAGGTTTAGAGTCCACTAGGCAGCGGACTTCCCCGGGAATCTCAAGGTCGCCCACTGGCTGCCTCTGAGGATCCCGGTCTTGCTTTAAGTCCGCACAACGGCGGACTGCCCCGGGAAGCTCAAGGTCGCCCACTGGCTGCCTCTGAGGATCCCGGTCTTGCTTTAAGTCCGCACAATGGCGGACTACCCCGGGAAGCTCAAGGTCGCCCACTGGCTGCCTCTGAGGATCCCGGTCTTGCTTTAAGTCCGCGCAACGGCGGACTGCCCCGGGAAGCTCAAGGTTGCCCACTGGCTGCCTCTGAGGATCCCGGTCTTGCTTTAAGTCCGCTCAACGACGGACTTTACTTTACCAATCATGCGGGCTCTTGCTGCGCCGAGTTTCCTAGTTAAATTGTTGAAACCTCAATCGTTCATTCATAACCTCTTCAGAAGATAATTTACAAAAATTCCCTTAGGCATAAAACTTGCGAAGGTGCAGAGCGTTCCAAGGTCGCTCTAACAGGTCGCCTCCAGCGGTCATCAACCGGTAAGCCCCCGAGCTTCCTGCTTCGTGTACTATGTAGGGGCCTTCCCAGTTCGCCGCGAGCTTCCCTGCATTAGGCTCCTGCGTGTTTACGAACATCTTTCTCATCACCAGATCGCCGGCCTTGAATGCCCGATGGCGGACTCTCTTATCATAGGCGCGCTTCATTTCTTGTCTGTATCCGGCGAGGTGTAGATTGACGCGCTCTCGTCTTTCTTCGAGCTGATCAAGGGAGTCGACGAGCAGTTCTTCGTTGTCGACCTCCACCGACGCAAGCCTTCTTTCAGTGGGCAGCTCGGCCTCGATGGGTAGCACGGCTTCGCAACCAAAAGTGAGACTGAAAGGGAATTCGTTAGTTGAGCGACGTGGAGTAGTGCGATAGGCCCACAAGACTCCATCGAGCTCCTGCTCCCACAATCCTTTTTTCCCTTCCAGCCTCTTCTTGAGGTTGTCCAAGATCACGCGATTCGTTGCTTCGGCCTGCCCATTGCTTTGAGGGTACCTTGGAGAAGAGAACCTTAGGTCGACTCCATATTCAACACAAAAGCTTCTGATCAAGCGATTGTCGAACTGGCGACCATTGTCGGTGATAAGTACCCGAGGCAGACCGAACCGGCAGAAAATATTCTTCCAAAGGAAGTCTTTTACCTGCTTCTCGCCTATCTTAGCTAGCGGGACCGCTTCCACCCATTTGGTGAAGTAGTCCGTAGCTACTAAGATGAATTTCTTTTGCCGGGCTGACACAGGGAAAGGTCCCACAATGTCCAACCCCCATTGCTGGAAAGGCCATGGGTTCGCCAGAGGATGCAGTTCTTCTGCAGGCATATGATTCGTGGTGGTGTGCTTCTGGCATTGGATGCACCTCTGGGCGACCTTCAAAGCGTCTTGCTCCAGAGTGGGCCACCAGTATCCTTGCCTTCGTACTTTCGCAGCTAGAGACCGCCCACCAGCATGGTTTCCCAGCTCGCCAGAGTGAATGCACTTTAGAACTTCTTCGGTTTCCGGGCTCTCGATGCAACGGAGATTTGGCCCGCCAAAGGATCTTCGAAAAAGGCGATCCCAGCGAATGAGATAGCGCCCAGCGCATTTCTCCACTCGTCGGGCTTCCTCTCTATCCTCTGGCAGCTCGCCCTTCTGGAGAAAGCGAAGAATGGGGGCGGTCCACCCGCTGGGTGGTACGTCGGCGGAGACTTGGTTAACAGCGGGCTCCATCAGTTGGAGCCGAGACTGATTTTGGACCTCGATGAGAATCTGGCGAGCCTCTGATGTTCCCAGCAGAGAGGCGGCGTTTGCCAAAGCATCAGCTCGCCTATTATCGGCTCGTGGAATTTGCTTGAAAGAGATCTTTTCGAACTCCGCGGCCTTGCGCTTCACCAGATCCACATAGCCCGCCATTCGTGCATCCCGGGAGGCGTACTCCCCATTGATTTGGCAAATAATTAGTTGGGAATCACTAAAGACCTTCAAGCATTTGGCGCCTACCTCTTGAGCGAGCTCCATACCAGCCAGCAGCGCCTCATATTCCGCCTCATTGTTGGTAGCGACGAAATCCAGTCGGACTGATTTCTCCAGAAGTACTGACTGGGCGATCAGTGCGACCCCGATCCCAGCCCCCAAAGCGTTGGAGGATCCATCGACGAATAATTCCTAGCCCGCCTCCTCTGAACGCTTAGTTGGAGGAAGCTCGCCTTGGTTGTCCAAGAACCTCGCCTTCCCAGGGTGTGCATCAGTTGGCTCATCCTCCTGGTATTGGACTGGTTCTTCTATGGGGAAGTCCGCTAAGAAATCGACGAGCGCCTGTCCTTTGACAGCAACTCGAGGGACATACTCCAAACCATAGGCGGCGAGCTCGGCGGACCAACGGTAGAGCCTGCCGGCTACCGAGGGTCTGGAGAGCGCGCTCTTTAGAGGGTGCTCTGTGATGACCTTGACAGGGTGCGTCGAGAAGTAGGGGTGGAGCTTTCTCGCGGTAAGGACCAAGGCCAATGCGACCTTCTCGATTGGTCGATACCGGAGCTCGGCGGGAAGCATTGTGTGGCTTACAAAGTAGACACGCCGCTCCACCTTTGCTTCTTCCATAATAAGGACCCCGCTCACCGCATTCTCAGTGACCGCAAGGTACACGCCGAGCTCGGCGCCCTCTTTGGGTGCCGCTAAGATCGGTGGGCTCGCCAGGTAGTCCTTGATCTTCTGGAAGGCGTGCTCGCACTTTTCATCCTAACAAATGCTCGCTCCTTTTCGTAGCAGCTCGAAAAGAGGTCGGCAATTGTCTGAGGATTTAGAGATGAACCGATTGAGCGCGGTGATTCGCCCGCTCAACCTCTGGACTTCCTGCCGGGTTCTTAGTGCAGGCATTTCGACAAGTGCTCGGATTTGCCCAGGGTCGGCCTCGATCCCCCTGTGGGTGACCAGGTACCCGAGGAATTTCCCAGAAGTCACCCCGAATACGCACTTCGCCGGGTTTAGCCTCATTTGGTACTTTCTCAGTATCTCGAAGGTTTCGCAGAGATCGGCAACATGCCCCTCTCACTCCCGACTCTTCACCAGGAGGTCGTCTACATAAACTTCGACGTTTCTGCCGATCTGATCTTTGAACATCTGAGTGACTAACCTTTGGTAGGTCGCTCCAGTGTTCTTAAGTCCGAACGGCATCACTCGATAGCAGTATAGCTTCTGGTAGCCCGCTCCAGACTAGAAGGCGGTCTTCTCCTGATCGTCGGCGTGGAGAGGTATCTGGTTATACCCAGAATATCCATCCATGAAGGACAGGGCCTGTAACCCGACAGCTGCGTCGACCAGCATGCCTATTCTCGGAAGAGGAAAACCGTCCTTCGGGCATGCCTTATTGAGGTCGGAGAAGTCAATGCACACTCTGACCGCTCCGCTCTTCTTAGGCACCGCCACGATATTGGAGATCCACTCGGGGAAGTGCGCCTCGCGGATAAAGCCAGCTCGCTCTAGCTTGTCTATCTCCGCCGCTACTGCAATGGATTTCGCAGCAGGTATGTGCCGAGCTTTCTGCTTGACCGGCGGGAACTCTTTCATGGTGTGCAGACGATGACAGGTGACCTCCGGGTCAATCCCTGGCATGTCCACAAAGCTCCAAGCGAATACGTCACAGTATTCCCTGAGTAAGTTGGTTATGGCCAGGACCTCGCCCTTGGTTAGCGAGGTTCCGAGGCTAACAACTCTCGGCCCTTCTTTGCCGCCAATGTCGACCTCTTGAAGTGGTTCGGCAACTGGAAAACTTCCTCTCTTGGGGGTTGTCGGGTGACCTTCCTCCTCCAACTTAAGATCCACACCGCTCCCACTCGGGGGTGGAGTAGGGGACTTAAGCGAGGAGGGCCCCAGCGGGCTCCCCAGTAGCTCGCTCGTAGCGGGCGGTAATTGCTAGGAGGGTGCGGGCCTCTTGGCCTCGGCGACCTCCATGTCCATGAGGTGAAGAACATCCTGCTCGCATCGGGTAGCGGCTACCTGATCACCCCGAATAACTACGACCCCGCTCGTGGTCGGGAATTTGAGGGCCTGATGGTTGGGTGAAGATACCGCATTCATTTGCCTTAGCCAAGGTCGCCCAAGGATGGCATTAAATACGGAACTTTCGTCCACTACCGCGAAGCGGACTTGGCGAGCCTCCGGGCCCGTGGTCACAGTAAGGGTTATCTCTCCTGCCACTTTGGCGACCTCGCCGGTGAATCCACTGAGGGAGCTCGTCGAGGGAGACAGGTCGGCAAGTTTCAACCCCATTCGCAGGTAGGCCGACAGAAAAAGGATGTCAACGGCGCTCCCCGAATCAACCAGAGCTCGCCTCACCTCGATGTTAGCCATCATCAGGCGTATGACGAGGGGGTCATTGTGGGGCGTAACGACCCCAGTCATGTCATCTTCCGAAAACCAGAGAAAATCGCGGGCTTCAACCCTTGGTGCTTGAAGTAAAGTAGGAGTTAGCGAGACGGAAAATACCTTTTGTGCCCACTCCATCTCCCTAACTCGTCGGCGGGCTTCATTACTGGATCTCGGGCCGCTCAGCCGCCCGCTAATGGTATGGCAGATCGCCGGTCCTCCCGGGGGAGGCGGAGGCAGGGCGGGTTCAGCGGGCCCCGGGCGATCTCCCTCCCGAGGAGCCCGTGTCGGTATCACCTCGAACCTCCTTGGAGGCGAAATAAACTGATTCAAATGGCCCTGGGTGACCAAATCCTCGAGGTGGTTCTTCAGAGCCCGGCATCTGTTAGTGTGATGCCCAGGGCTTCGATGAAAAGCGTACCGCCGCGAGTTGTCGGTAGAGCCGGGCTCTCCGACCTGCAGGGGTGGCGGGTACTGGAAGAAAGGTTCATTCCGAATCTGATGAAAGATTTGTCCTGGCGAGTGGGTTAACACGGTGAAGTCCCGCTCCCCGGGTCCCGGAGGCAGACGCCAGTTCGCCGGCCTTCCAGCGACCGCCGTGGGGGCTTCAGCGGGCTGTACAGCAGGAGCTGCGGGCGGTCCGGGCAAAGGCACCGCCAGTGGCACCTCCCTCCTCTCCACGGCCTTAACGACAAGTGGTCGCAGGGCCGGAGGAGGTCGCTGCTCGACTGCCTTTCCCTTCCGGTCCAACACAGCGTCTTCGAGCTTGATGTGTTGCTGGACCAAGGCAAATAGTTCAACCATCATGCGAGGATCTTTGATCACTAGAGCGTCATGAAGCTTGCCCCCCTCGGGGAGGGCGCTTCTGAAAGCACTCACCACGGTACGATCTTGGCCCGCCTCGTCTTCCAGAGCGAGGTAGGCACTTCGGAATCGCGTTGCGAAGCACCGGAGCGTCTCGCGAGCTCCCATGGTTAAGGTAAACAGAGACTCGATTCTCTTCGGGGGCTGCCTATTGCAGCGATACTGCTCCAGGAATAGCCTAGAGAGAGTTGGAAAGTTGGGGATCATGCCAGGCGGTAACTTGTGGAACCAGTTCAATGCCGAGCCGGTCAAACTGCTCGGAAATGCTCGGCACAAAACGTGGTCTTGGTCCCGGAAAAATATAAGCTTTCTGTAGGCCAAGAGATGGTCAACGGGATCCTGCGACCCGTCGAACAATACAAACTTTGGGGGGGTCCAGTGGTGCGGAAAACCCCCTTGGTGGACCTCGCTGGTGAAAGGCGAGCTACCTCCGTGGGCGGCGAGGTCTTCCAGTAAATCTACTGGCGCACTAGATCGCTGCCAGTGCCCGGGGAGAACTCCCAGAGGCGGCTGCGCAGGTCCTAGGCGGTCTCATACGCTCCCTCGTGGCAAGGTCGGACCCACCCCGCGGCGACCCTCGGGGGCTACCGCTCGGCGGCCTCCTTGCTGTCCGCCCGCGGATTCCTTCAGCGCGTCAGTTGGTCTGTGGGAGGTCGTTGCCTCGCGAGCTTCGGAAGGTATAGCCACCGCGGGCTCTTTCCCTCGTCGCCGATGGCGCAGGTCGCGATCCCGCTCTAGAGACCTTGCCTCCGACCCGTCAGAATGGACACTCCGGCTACGGTGGCAAGGAATGGTCGCGCGCGAGGTCGCCTGGTTGCTAAACCGCTGGGTTACTAGCTTCTGCAACCTCGTGAGCGGGGTTTCTGGCACCCCGCGCACAGCCGCTCTCCCGATTGGGGGTTCCGGATGGGAAACCTGCCGCGCCGGAGCGATCATGGGCGGGCGCGACGTTGACGCCGGTGGTCGCACCGAAGACGCCGTCTTCACCGGCCCAGACCGTCGGCTGGCTACCGGAGCCTGACGCAATCGCGTCAGTTCCTCCATCATGGCCCGCTGGGTGGCCAACATCTCCAACAAGAGTTGGTCACTGAGCGGGACCTGGGGCTGAGGGGTCTCAACAAGAGGCTCGTTGCGCGCAGATCTCGCACGAGTCCTTGGTCGCCAGCGTCCCCTTGTCGTCGGAGCCATCTTTGGGGTCACGAGAGCGAACGGCGCTCAACCGCGTGGCCGTGGGCGTTCTCGCAGGAACCAGTCTAAGATCCCACAGACGGCGCCAAATGTTCGGGGGATTTTTTCGCTGGTCCGTGCGGGCTGCCTGCAAGACAAAGAAAAGAGAACGTGAGAACGGCTGGCTCCCTTAGGAGCGTAGACCCTCCAACGCTCAAGTCAGTCACGGTGGCACAACGGCGAGCTGTTGCATACCAAAGTGGTAGGGAAAAGGATTTCGAACCTGTACTATGGAGCCTGGGGGTGAGCATTTATAGCAATCGGCGACCTACCATGCCCCGACACGTGGAGATTCTTCCAGGGCCTTCTAGACCCCCACGTTCTGGCTCGCGTGGGTCTGACAGTCCTTGGTACTCGCGCCCTGACATTCTGTCGTCAAGCCTGCCAGGCGGTTTGAGTGGGGGAGGGCATCTTTCTTGTCACGGCCAGGTGGCCATTCTAGAATGTTCAAGTCTGGGCGTTCTCAGGGATGAAGCAAAGGCCAGCTCGCCCGGCACTGCTCCGTCCTTTCGCCCATATTTATCAAGAGTCGGACCTCGCGGGGGCAACCTCTTTGATAAACAGGGATCGAGGCGAGCTCCGGAGTGAGCTAAGCGAGCTCCTGAGCGAGCTTGGCGAACTCCTGAGAGAGCTTAGGCGAACTTCTGAGCGAGCTTGGGCGAGCTCCTGAGAGAGCTTAGGCGAGCTCCTGAGAGAGCTTAGGCGAGCTCCTGAGAGAGCTTAGGCGAGCTCCTGAACGAGCTTAGGCGAGCTCCTGGGCGAGTTCCCCGCCCCTTGGAATCCTAGGGTCTATGAGATCCACAGGCAAGGGCGAACTTGAGCGAGCTCCTGCGCGATCTTGGGCGAGCTCCTGCATGAGCCAGGGGCGTTTGCGATACCGGTGGCTTTGTTATGCATGACGGTCTAACTCCCGCTACCACTGCAAGCGAGCTTGGGCAAGCTCCTGAATGAGCTTAGGCGAGCTCCGGGGCGAGCTCAGGCGGGCTCCTGGGTGAGCTCAGGCGAGCTCCAGCGAGCTTAGGCGAGCTCCTATGAGTGCCCTTGGCCTAGGCCCCTTCAGCCCAATGTGGATCTCGCTCCCTGTCAAGGTGATTTGGTTAGCATGGGGGGGGGGAGGGCGAGCTCCTGGGCGAGTTCCCCACCCCTTGGAATCCTGGGGTCTATGAGATCCACTGGCAAGGGCGAACTTGGGTGAGCTCCTGCGCGATCTTAGGTAAGCTCCAGCGAGCTTAGGCGAGCTCCAGCGAGCTTAGGCGAGCTCCAGCGAGCTTAGGCGAGCTCCAGCGATTTCAGCTACCCCCAACACGATCCATTCTAATTCATTCGTACGATCCATTCTAATTCATTCATACAATCCATTCTAGTTCATTCACACGATCCATTCTAATTCATTCGTACGATCCATTCTAAATCATTCGTGCAATCCATTCTATTTCATTCGTACGATCAATTCTAATTCATTCATAGGATCCATTCTAATTCATTCATACGATCTATTCTAATTCTTTCGCACGAATGTATCCATTCTAATTCATTCGCACGAATGTATCCATTCTAATTCATTCGTACGATCCATTTTAATTCTTTCACACGATCCATTCTAATTCATTCGTAGGATCCATTCTAATTCATTCGTACAATGAGTAAGAATGGATCGTACGAATGAAATAGAATGGATTGTACGAATGATTTAGAATGGATACATTCGTGCGAATGAATTAGAATGGATTGTGCGAATGAATTAGAATGGATCGTACGAATGAATTAGAATGGATCGTGTGAAAGAATTAGAATGGATTATATGAATGAATTAGAATAGATCGTATGAATGAATTAGAATGGATCGTATGAGTGAATTAGAATGGATACGAAGGAATTAGAATGGATCGTACGAAGGAATTAGAATTGATCATACGAATGAATTAGAATGGATCCTATGAATGAATTAGAATGGATCATACGAATGAATTAGAATGGATCGTGCGAATGAATTAGAATGGATATATTCGTGCTAATGAATTAGAATGGATCGTGCGAATGAATTAGAATGGATCGTATGAATGAATTAGAATGGATACATACGTGCGAATGAATTAGAATGGATCGTATGAATGAATTAGAATAGATCGTGCTAATGAATTAGAATTAGAATGGATATATTCGTGCAAATGAATTAGAATGGATCGTACGAATGAATTAGAATGGATCATACGAATTAATTAGAATGGATCGTATGAATGAATTAGAATGGATCGTACGAATGAATTAGAATGGATCGTACGAATGAATTAGAATGGATCGTCCGAATGAATTAGAATGGATTATACAAATGAATTAGAATGGATACATTCGTACGAATGAATTAGAATGGATCGTACGAATGAATTAGAATGGGTCGTACGAATGAACTAGAATGGATACATTCGTGCGAATGAATTAGAATGGATCGTACGAATGAATTCGAATGGATCGTACGAATGAATTAGAGTGGATCTTACGAATGAATTAGAATGGATCGTACGAATGAATTAGAATGGATCGTACGAATGAATTAGAATAGATCGTACGAATGAATTAGAATGGATCGTACGAAGGAATTAGAATGGATCGTACGAATGAATTAGAATGGATCGTATGAATTAGAATGGATATATTCGTGCAAATGAATTAGAATGGATAGTATTAATGTTTTAGAATGGATCGTATGAGTGAATTAGAATAGATCGTACGAATGAATTAGAATGGATCGTATGAATGAATTAGAATGGATACATTCAAGTGAATGAATTAGAATTGATCGTACGAATGAATTAGAATGGATCGTGCGAATGAATTAGAATGGATCGTACGAATAAATTAGAATGGATCGTACGAATGAACTAGAATGGATACATTCGTGCGAATGAATTAGAATGGATCGTACGAATGAATTAGAATGGATCGTACGAATGAATTAGAATGGATCGTGCTAATGAATTAGAATTGATCGTACGAATGAAATAGAATGGATTGTACGAATGATTTAGAATGGATCGTACGAATGAATTAGAATGGATACATTCGTGCGAATTAATTAGAATGGATACATTCGTGCGAAAGAATTAGAATAGATCGTACGATCCATTCTAATTCATTAGCACGATCCATTCGTATTCATTCGTACGATCCATTCTAATTCATTCGTACGATCCATTCTAATTCAATCGCACGAATGTATCCATTCTAGTTCATTCGTACGATCCATTCTAATTCATTCGTATGATCCATTCTAATTCATTCGCACGATCCATTCTAATTCATTCGTACGATCAATTCAAATTCATTCGCATGAATGTATCCATTCTAATTCATTCATACGATCCATTCTAATTCATTCGTACGATCCATTCTAATTCACTCATACGATCCATTCTAATATATTCATACGATCCATTCTAATTCATTTGCACGAATATATCCATTCTAATTCATACGATCCATTCTAATTCATTCGTACGATCCATTCTAATTCCTTCATACGATCCATTCTAATTCATTCGTACGATCTATTCTAATTCATTCATACGATCCATTCTAATACATTCATACGATCCATTCTAATTCATTTGCACGAATATATCCATTCTAATTCATTCGTACGATCCATTCTAATTCATTCATAAGATCCATTCTAATTCATTCGTATGATCCATTCTAATTCATTCATACGATCCATTCTAATTCATTCGTACGATCCATTCTAATTCATTCGCACAAATGTATCCATTCTAATTCATTCATACGAAGGAATTAGAATGGATCGTACGAATGAATTAGAATGGATCGTACGAATGAATTAGAATGGATCTTACGAATGAATTAGAATGGATCGTACGAATGAATTAGAATGGATCGTATGATGAATTAAAATGGATATATTCGTGCAAATGAATTAGAATGGATCGTATGAATGTATTAGAATGGATCGTATGAGTGAATTAGAATGGATCGTACGAATGAATTAGAATGGATCGTATGAAAGAATTAGAATGGATTGTACGAATGAATTAGAATGGATCCTATGAATGAATTAGAATGGATCGTGCGAATGAATTAGAATGGATCGTACGAATGAATTAGAATGGATCGTACGAATGAATGAATTAGAATAGATCATATGAATGAATTAGAATGGATCGTACGAATGAATTAGAATAGATCGTACGAATGAATTAGAATGGATCGTACGAATGAATTAGAATGGATCTTACGAATGAATTAGAATGGATCGTACGAATGAATTAGAATGGATTGTATGAATAAATTAGAATGGATACATTCGTCCGAATGAATTAGAATGGATCATACGAATGAGTAAGAATGAATAAGAATGGATCGTACGAATGAATTAGAATGGATCGTACGAATGAACTAGAATAGAATGGATCGTACGAATGAATTAGAATGGATCGTACGAATGAGTAAGAATGGATCGTATGAATGAATTAGAATGGAATAGAATAGATTGTACGAATGAATTAGAATGGATTCGTACGAATGAATTAGAATGGATACATTCGTGCGAATGAATTAGAATGGATCGTACCAATGAGTAAGAATGGATCGTACGAATGAATTAGAATGGATCGTGTGAAAGAATTAGAATGGATTGTATGAATGAATTAGAATTAATTCGTTCGATCAATTCTAATTCATTAGCATGATCTATTCTTATTCATTCGCACGATCCAGTCTAATTGATTCGCACGATCCATTCTAATTCATTCGCACGAATGTATCCATTCTAATTCATTCGTACGATCCATTCTAATTCATTAATATGATCGATTCTAATTCATTCGTACGATCCATTCTAATTCATATGCACAAACGTATCCATTCTAATTCATTCGCACGAAAGAATTAGAATAGATTGTATGAAAGAATAGATCGTATGCATGAATTAGAATGGATCGTACAGAATGAATTAGAATGGATTGTATGAATGAATTAGAATGGATCGTACGAATGAGTAAGAATGTATCGTACGAATGAATTAGAATGGATCATACGAATGAATTAGAATGGATCGTACGAATTAATTAGAATGGATCATACGAATGAAATAGAATGGATCGTACGAAGGAATTAGTGGATCGTACGAAGGAATTAGAATGGATCGTACGAAGGAATTAGAATGGATCGTACGAATGAATTAGAATGGATATATTCGTGCAAATGAATTAGAATGGATCGTATGAATGAATTAGAATGGATCGTATGAGTGAATTAGAACGGATAGTACGAATGAAGTAGAATGGATCGTATGAATGAATTAGAATGGATACATTCGTGCGAATGAATTAGAATGGATCATATGAATGAATTAGAATGGATCGTACGAATGAATTAGAATGGATCGTGCGAATGAATTAGAATGGATCGTACGAATGAATTAGAATGGATCGTACGAATGAACTAGAATGGATACATTCGTGCGAATGAATTAGAATGGATCGTACGAATGAATTAGAATGGATCGTACGAATGAATTAGAATGGATCGTACGAATGAATTAGAATGGATCGTAGAATGAATTAGAATGGATCGTGCTAATGAATTAGAATGGATCGTACGAATGAATTAGAATGGATCATATTAATGAATTAGAATGGATCGTACGAATGAATTAGAGTGGATCGTACGAACGAATTAGAATGGATCGTACGAAGGAATTAGAATGGATCGTACGAAGGAATTAGAATGGATATATTCGTGCAAATGAATTAGAATGGATCGTATGAATGAATTAGAATGGATCGTACGAATTAATTAGAATGGATATATTCGTGCAAATGAATTATAATGGATCGCATGAATGTATTAGAACGGATCGTATGAGTGAATTAGAATAGATCGTACGAATGAATTAGAATGGATCGTACGAATGAATTAGAATGGATCGTGTGAAAGAATTAGAATGGATTGTATGAATGAATTAGAATAGATCGTATGAATGAATTAGAATGGATCGTACGAATGAATTAGAATGGATCGTACGAATGAATTTGAATGGATACATTTGTGCGAATGAATCTAAATGGATTGTATGAATGAATTACAATGGATCGTACGAATGAATTAGAATGGATCGTACGAATGAATTAGAATAGCTCATACGAATGAATTAGAATGAATTAGAATGGTTACATTCGTGCGAATGAATTAGAATAGATCATTCGAATGAATTAGAATGGATCGTACGAATAAATTAGAATGGATCGAGGGAATGAATTAGAATGGATCGTATGAATGAATTAGATCCATTCTAATTCATTCGTACGATCCATTCTTACTCATTCGTATGATCCATTCTAATTCATTCGTACGATCCATTCTAATTCATTTGTACGATCCATTCTAATTCATTCGTACAATCCATTCTATTTCATTCATACGATCCATTCTAATTCATTCATACAATCCATTCTAATTCTTTCACACGATCCATTCTAATTCATTCGTAGGATCCATTCTAATTCATTCATACAATCCATTCTATTTCATTTGTATGATCCATTCTTACTCATTCGTATGATCCATTCTAATTCATTCGTACGATCCATTCTAATTCATTCTAATTCATTCGTACGATCCATTCTACGATCCATTCTAATTCATTTGTACATTCCATTCTAATTCATTAGCACGATCCATGCTAATGAATTCGAATGGATCGTGTGAATGAATGAGAATGGATCGTATGAATGAATTAGAATGGATCGTGCGGATGAATTCGAATGGATCGCATGATCCATTCGAATAGAATGGATCGGGCGAATGAATTAGAATGGATTGTAGGAATGAATTAGAATGGATCGTATGAATGAATTAGAATGGATCGTGCGAATGAATTAGAATGGATCGTACGAATGAATTAGAATGGATCGTACGAATGAATTAGAATGGATCATACGAATGAATTAGAATGGATCATACGAATGAGTAAGAATGGATCGTACGAATGAAATAGAATGGATTGTATGAATGAATTAGAATGGATACATTCGTGCGAATGAATTAGATTGGATCGTACGAATGAATTAGAATGGATCGTACGAATGAATTAGAATGGATCGTACGAATGAATTAGAATGGATCTTACGAATGAATTAGAATGGATCGTACGAATGAATTAGAATGGATACATTCGTGCGAATGAATTAGAATGGATCGGACGAATGAATTAGAATGGATCGTACGAATGAATTAGAATGGATCAAATGAATGAATTAGAATGGTTACATTCATGCGAATGAATTAGAATGGATCGTACGAATGGATTAGAATGGATCGTACGAATGGATTAGAATGGATACATTCGAGCGAATGAATTAGAATGGATCGTACGAATGAATTAGAATGGATCGTACGAATGGATTAGAATGGATCCTATGAATGGATTAGAATGGATACCTTTGTGCAGAATGGATCGTACGAATGAATTAGCATGGATACATTCGTGCACGATCCATTCTAATTCATTCGCACGAATGTATCCATTCTAATTCACTCGTACGATCCATTCTAATTCATTCCTTTGATCCATTCTAATTCATTCGTACGATCCATTCTAATTCATTCGTTCGATCCATTCTAATTCATTCGCACGAATGTATCCATTCTAATTCATTCGTACGATCCATTCTAATTCATTCGAACGATCCATTCTAATTCATTCGTAAGATCCATTCTAATTCATTCGTACGATCCATTCTAATTCATTCGTACAATCCATTCTAATTCATTCGCACGAATGTATCCATTCTAGTTCATTCGTACGATTCATTCTAATTCATTCGCACGATCCGTACGAATGAAATAGAATGGATTGTACGAATGAATTAGAATGGATAGTGCGAAGGAATTTGAATGGATCGTACGAATGAATTAGAATGGATCGTGCTAATGAATTAGAATTGATCGTACGAATGAATTAGAATGGATCGTGCGAATGAATTAGAATGGATCGTACGAATGAATTAGAATGGATACATTCGTGCGAATGAATTAGAATGGATACATTCGTGCGAAAGAATTAGAATAGATCGTTTGAATGAATTAGAATGGATCCTATGAATGAATTAGAATGGATCGTGCGAATGAATTAGAATGGATCGTACGAATGAATTAGAATGGATCGTGCTAATGAATTAGAATTGATCGAACGAATGAATTAGCATGGATTGTACAAATGAATTAGAATGGATCGGACGAATGAATTAGAATGGATCGTACGAATGAGTAAGAATGGATCGTACGAATGAAATAGAATAGATCGTACGAATGAATTAGAATGGATCGTACGAAGGAATTAGAATGGATCGTACGAATGAATTAGAATGGATATATTCGTGCAAATGAATTAGAATGGATCGTATGAATGTATTAGAATGGATCGTATGAGTGAATTAGAATGGATCGTACGAATGAATTAGAATGGATCGTATGAATGAATTAGAATGGATACATTCATGTGAATGAATTAGAATGGATTGTATGAATGAATTAGAATAGATTTTCTAAGTGAATTAGAACTGATCGTACGAATGAATTAGAATGGATACATTCGTGCGAATGAATTAGAATGGATTGTATGAATGAATTAGAATGGATCCTATGAATGAATTAGAATGGATCGTACGAATGAATTAGAATGGATACATTCGTGCGAATGAATTAGAATTGATCGTACGAATTAATTAGAATGGATCGTGCGAATGAATTAGAATGGATACATTCGTGCGAAAGAATTAGAATAGATCGTATGAATGAATTAGAATGGATCCTATGAATGAATTAGAATGGATCGTGCGAATGAATTAGAATGGATCGTACGAATGAATTAGAATGGATCGTGCTAATGAATTAGAATTGATCGAACGAATGAATTAGCATGGATTGTACGAATGAATTAGAATTGATCGCACGATCCATTCTAATTCATTCATACGATCCATTCGAATTCATTCATACAATTCATTCTAATTCTTTCACACGATCCATTCTAATTCATTCGTAGGATCCATTCTAATTCATTCGTACAATCTATTCTATTTCATTCGTACGATCCATTCTTACTCATTCGTATGATCCATTCTAATTCATTCGGACGAATGTATCCATTCTAATTTATTCGTACGATCCATTCTAATTCATTCGTACGATCCATTCCAATTCATTCGTACGATCCATTCTTACTCATTCGTATGATCCATTCTAATTCATTCGTACGATCCATTCTAATTCATTCGTACGATCCATTCTAATTCATTCGTACGATCGTACGAATGAATTAGAATGGATCGTACAGAATGAATTAGAATGGATTGTCTGAATGAATTAGAATGGATACATTCGTGCGAATGAATTAGAATGGATCATACGAATGAGTAAGAATGGATCGTACGAATGAAATAGAATGGATTGTACGAATGAATTAGAATCGATCGTACAAATGAATTAGAATGGATCGTACGAATGAATTAGAATGGATCATACGAATGAGTAAGAATGGATCGTAGAAATGAAATAGAATGGATTGTACGAATGAATTAGAATGGATCGTACGAATGAATTAGAATGGATCGTGTGAAAGAATTAGAATGCATTGTATGAATGAATTAGAATGGATCGTATGAATGAATTAGAATGGATCGTGCGAATGAATTCGAATGGATCGCATGATCCATTCGAATAGAATGGATCGTATGAATGAATTAGAATGGATCGGGCGAATGAATTAGAATGGATTGTAGGAATGAATTAGAATGGATCGTATGAATGAATTAGAATGGATCGTATGAATGAATTAGAATGGATCGTGCGAATGAATTAGAATGGATCGTACAAATGAATTAGAATGGATCGTACGAATGAATTAGAGTGGATCATATGAATGAATTAGAATGGATCATACGAATGAGTAAGAATGGATCGTACGAATGAAATAGAATGGATTATACGAATGAATTAGAATGGATACATTCATGCGAATGAATTAGAATGGATCGGACGATTGAATTAGAATGGATCGTACGATTTATTCTAATTCATTCGTACGATCCATTCTAATACATTCGTACGATTCATGCTAATTCATTCGCACGATCCATTCTAATTCATTCGTACGATCCATTCTTATTCATTCATACGATCCATTCTAATTCATTCGCACAATCCATTCTAATTCATTCGTACAATCCATTCTAATTCATTCGTATGATCCATTCTAACTCATTTGGTGGATCCATTCTAATTCATTCGTACGATCCATTCTAATTCATTCCCACGATCCATTCTAATTTATTCGTACGATCCATTCTAATTCATTCGTACGATCTATTCTAATTCATTCGCACGAATGTAACCATTCTAATTCATTTATATGATTCATTCTAATTCATTCGTATGAGCTATTCTAATTCATTCGTACGATCCATTCTAATTCATTCGTACGATCCATTGTAATTCATTCATACAATCCATTTAGATTCATTCGCACAAATGTATCCATTCAAATTCATTCGTACGATCTAGTCTAATTCATTCGTATGATCCATTCTAATTCCTTCGTACGATCCATTCTGATTCATTCGTACGATCTATTATAATTCATTCGTGCGATCCATTCTAATTCATTCGTACGATCCATTCTAATTCCTTCGTACGATCCATTCTAATTCATTCGTACGATCCATTCTTATTCATTCGTACAATCTATTCTAATTCATTCGTAGGAATGGATACAGTCGTGTGAATGAATTAGAATGGATCGTACGAAAGAGTAAGAATGGATCGTACGAATGAAATAGAATGGATTGCACGAATGAATTAGAATGGATCGTATGAATGAATTAGAATGGATCGTGTGAAAGAATTAGAATGGATGGTATGAATGAATTAGAATGGATCGTACGAATGAATTAGAATGGATCGTACGAAGGAATTAGAATGGATCGTACGAATGAATTAGAATGGATCGTACGAATGAATTAGAATAGATCGTACGAATGAAATAGAATGGATCATACGAATGAGTAAAAATGGATCGTATGAATGAATTAGATTGGATACATTTGTGCGAATGAATTAGAATGGATCGTACGAATGAATTAGAATGGATCATATGAATGAATTAGAATGGATCGTACGAATGAATTAGAATGGATCGTGCGAATGAATTAGAATGGATCGTACGAATGAATTAGAATGGATCATGTGAAAGAATTAGAATGGATCGTACGAATGAATTAGAATGGATCGTGCGAATGAATTAGAATGGATCGTATGAATGAATTAGAATAGATTTTGTGAATGAATTAGAACTGATCATACGAATGAATTAGAATGGATCGTACGAAAGAATTAGAATGGATACATTTGTGCGAATGAATTAGGATAGATCGTACGAATGAATTAGAATAGATCGTATGAACGAATTAGAATGGATACATTCGTGCGAATGAATTAGAATGGATCGTGCGAATCCATTAGACTGGATCGTGCGAATCAATAAGAATGGATCATACGAATGAATTAGAATGGATCGTACGAATTAATTAGAATGGATACATTCGTGCGAATGAATTAGAATGGATTGTATGAATGAATTAGAATGGATCGTACGAATGAATTAGAATGGATCATACGAATTAATTAGAATGGATCATACGAATGAATTAGAATGGATCGTACGAATGAATTAGAATAGATCGTACGAATGAACTAGAATGGATCGTACGAATGAAATAGAATAGATTGTACGAATGAATTAGAATGGATTCGTACGAATGAATTAGAATGGATACATTCGTGCGAATGAATTAGAATGGATACATTCGTGCGAAAGAATTAGAATAGATCGTATGAATGAATTAGAATGGATCCTATGAATGAATTAGAATGGATCGTGCGAATGAATTATAATGGATCGTACGAATGAATTAGAATGGATCGTGCTAATGAATTAGAATTGATAGAACGAATGAATTAGCATGGATCGTGCTAATGAATTAGAATGGATTTTACGAATGAATTAGAATGGAAAAAATGAATGAATTAGAATGGTTACATTCATGCGAATGAATTAGAATGGATCGTACGAATGGATTAGAATGAATCGTACGAATGGATTAGAATGGATACATTCGAGCGAATGAATTAGAATGGATCGTACGGAATGAATTAGAATGGATTGTATGAATAAATTAGAATGGATCGTGCGAATGAATTAGAATGGATCGTACGAATGAATTAGAATGGATCATACGAATGAATTAGAATGGATCGTACGAATGAGTAAGAATGGATCGTACGAATGAAATAGAATGGATTGTTCGAATGAATTAGAATGGATTCGTACGAATGAATTAGAATGGATACATTCGTGCGAATGAATTAGAAAGGATCATACTAATGAGTAAGAATGGATCGTACGAATGAAATCGAATAGATTATACGAATGAATTAGAATGGATCCTACGAATGAATTAGAATGGATCGTGTGAAAGAATTATAATGGATTGTATGAATGAATTAGAATGGATCGTACGAATGAATTAGAATGGATCGTACGAATGAATTAGAATGGATACATTCGTGCGAATGAATTAGAATTGATCGTACGAATGAATTAGAATGGATCGTGCGAATGAATTAGAATGGATCGTACGAATGAATTAGAATGGATCGTACGAATGAACTAGAATGGATACATTCGTGCGAATGAATTAGAATGGATCGTACGAATGAATTAGAATGGATCGTACGAATGAATTAGAATGGATCTTACGAATGAATTAGAATGGATCGTACGAATGAATTAGAATGGATACATTCGTGCGAATGAATTAGAATGGATCGGACGAATGAATTAGAATGGATCGTACGAATGAATTAGAATGGATCGTACGAATGAATTAGAATGTATCGTACGAATAAATTAGAATGGATACATTCGTCCGAATGAATTAGAATGGATCATACGAATGAGTAAGAATGGATCGTACGAATGAAATAGAATGGATCGTACGAATGAACTAGAATGGATACATTCGTGCGAATGAATTAGAATGGATCGGACGAATGAATTAGAATGGATCGTACGAATGAATTAGAATGGATCGTACGAATGAATTAGAATGGATCGTATGATTGAATTATAATGGATACATTCGTGCGAATGAATTAGAATTGATCGTACGAATGAATTAGAATGGATCGTGCGAATGAATTAGAATGGATCGTACGAATGAATTAGAATGGATCGTACGAATGAACTAGAATGGATACATTCGTGCGAATGAATTAGAATGGATCGTACGAATGAATTAGAATGGATCGTACGAATGAATTAGAATGGATCTTATGAATGAATTAGAATGGATCGTACGAATGAATTAGAATAGATCGTACGAATGAATTAGAATAGATACATTCGTGCGAATGAATTAGAATGGATCGGACGAATGAATTAGAATGGATCGTACGAATGAATTAGAATGGATCAAATGAATGAATTAGAATGGTTACATTCATGTGAATGAATTAGAATGGATCGTATGAATGGATTAGAATGGACCGTACGAATGGATTAGAATGGACCGTACGAATGGATTAGAATGGATACATTCGAGCGAATGAATTAGAATGGATCGTACGAATGAATTAGAATGGATCGTACGAATGGATTAGAATGGATCCTACAAATGGATTAGAATGGATACCTTTGTGCATATGAATTAGAATGGATCGTACGAATGAATTAGAATGGATCATATTAATGAATTAGAATGGATCGTACGAATGAATTAGAATGGATACATTCATGCACGATCCATTCTAATTCATTCGCACGAATGTATCCATTCTAATTCATTCGTACGATCCATTCTAATTCATTAATATGATCCATTCTAATTCATTCGTACGATCCATTCTAATTCATTCGCACAATCCATTCTAATTCATTCGCACGAATGTATCCATTCTAATTCATTCGTACGATCCATTCTAATTCATTCGTACGATCCATTCTAATTCATTCGTATGATCCATTCTAATTAATTCGTATGATCCATTCTAATTCATTCGTACGATCCATTCTAATTCATTCATACAATCTATTCTAATTCATTCGTACGATCCATTCTAATTCTTTTGTACGCACGAATGTATCCATTCTAATTCATTCGTACGAATCCATTCTAATTCATTCATACGATCCATCTAATTCATTCGCACGATCCATTCTAATTCATTCGTACGATCCATTCTAATTCATTCGTACGAATGTATCCATTCTAATTCATTCGTACGATCCATTCTAATTCATTCGTACGATCCATTCTAATTCATTCGTATGATCCATTCTAATTCATTCGTACGATCCATTATAATTCATTCGCACGAATGTATCCATTCTAGTTCATTCGTACGATCCATTCTAATTCATTCGTACGATCCATTCTAATTCATTCGCACGATCCATTCTAATTCATTAGCACGATCCATGCTAATTCATTCGTTCGATCAATTCTAATTCATTAGCACGATCCATTCTAATTCATTCGTACGATCCATTCTAATTCATTCGCATGATCCATTCTAATTCATTCATAGGATCCATTCTAATATATTCGTACGATCCATTCTAATTCCTTCGTACGATCCATTCTAATTCATTTGTACGATACATTCTAATTCATTCATACAATCCATTCTAATTCTTTTACACGATCCATTCTAATTCATTCCTACGATCCATTCTAAATCATTCGTGCTATCCATTCTATTTCATTCGTACGATCAATTCTAATTCATTCATAGGATCCATTCTAATTCATTCATACGATCTATTCTAATTCTTTCGCTTGAATGTATCCATTCTAATTCATTCGCACGAATGTATCCATTCTAATTCATTCGTACGATCCATTCTAATTCTTTCACACGATCCATTCTAATTCATTCGTAGGATCCATTCTAATTTATTCGTACAATGAGTAAGAATGGATCGTACGAATGAAATAGAATGGATTATGTTTGGGGGAGTTTTCGCTGGTCCGTGCGGGCTGCCTGCAAGACAAGGAAAAGAGAACGTGAGAACGGCTGGCTCCCTTAGGAGCGCAGACCCTCTGACGCTCAAGTCAGTCACGGTGGCACAACGGCGAGCTGTTGTATACCAAAGTGGTAGGGAAAAGGATTTCGAACCTCTACTATGGAGCCTGGGGGTGAGCATTTATAGCAATCGGAGGCCTACCGTGGCCCGACACGTGGAGATTCTTCCAGGGCCTTCTAGACCCCCATGTTTTGGCTCGTGTGGGTCTGACAGTCCTCGGTACTCGCGACCTGACATTCTGTCGTCAAGCCTGCCAGACGGTTTGAGTGGGGGAGGGCATCTTTCTTGTCGCGGCCAGCTGGCTGTTCCGGAATGTTCAAGTCTGGGAGATCTTCGTGCACTGTGGGCGACCTCCGGTGGGAAGCCAGAGCAAGCTCGCCCTCTATTGCTCCGCCTTCTCTTCCATTTCTATCAAGAGTCGGACCTCGCGGAAGCGACCTCTTCGATAAACTGGGGAATTCTGGCGAGCTTGGGCGAGCTCCTAAGGGAGCTTGATCGAGCTCCTGAGCGAGCTTGAGCGAGCTCCTGAGCGAGCTTGGACGAGCTCCTGAGCGAGCTTGGACGAGCTCCTGAGTGAGCTTGGGCGAGCTCCTGAGCGAGCTTGATCGAGCTCCTGAGCGAGTTTAGGCAAGCTCCTAAGCGAGCTTGCTCGAGCTCCTGAACGAGCTTGGGCGAGCTCCTGAACGAGCTTGGGCGAGCTCCTGAGCGAGCTTGATCGAGCTCCTGAGCGAGCTTGGGCGAGCTCCTGAGCAAGCTTGATCGAGCTCCTGAGCGAGCTTTGGCGAGCTCCTGTATGAGCTAGGGGCGTTTGCGATGCCGGTGTCTTTGTTATGCATGACGGTCTAACTCCCGCTACCACTGCAAGCGAGTTCTCGCGCGGGCTGAGCGAGCTCCTGGGCGAGCTCAGGCGAGCTCCTGAGCGAGCTTAGGCGGGCTCCTGGGCGAGCTCAGGCGGGCTCCTGGGCGAGCTCAGGCGAGCTCCAGCGAGCTTAGGCGAGCTCCTATGAGTGCCCTTGGCCTAGGCCCCTTCAGCCCAATATGGATCTCGCTCCCTTTCAAGGTGATATGGGGAGCACGGGGGGGGGGGGGGGGGGGGCGAACTCCAGGGCAGATTTCAGCTACCCCCAACATTACCCCCTCCTGAGGGAGCGACCAAGGAGACTTTGGCGCTTGCTCAGGAGTCTTATTGCGCACGATGGTCGAATTGGGAGTTCTAGTCACTTGCGACCTCCACCTGGGGAGATGCGGGCACCAACCGTGGGCGGTCTGCACCGAGAGCTTTGACTGTCAGTATTTCACAAACGCTGGGCGGGCCACGAGCATCAGCCACGAGCGATCTCCTTCCAATGCGAGCTCATCACATGCGGTCAGGGTCTGCCTCGAGCGAGCTGCAGGCACCTGCCGCGAGCGGTCTGCGTCGAGAGTTTTGACTCTCAGTACTCCCCAAACGCCGGGCGGGCCGCGAGCGTCAGTCGCGAGCGATCTCCTTCCGGTGCAAGCTTGTCACACGCGGTCAGGGTCTGCTTCGGGCGAGCTTGGGCGCCTGCCGTGGGCGGTCTGCGTCGAGAGTTTTGACTCTCAGTACTCCACAAACGCCGGGCGGGCCGGGAGCGTCAGCCACGAGCGATCTCCTTACGGTGCGAGCTTGTCACACGCGGTCAGGGTCTGCCTCGGGCGAGCTACGGGCATCTGTCGTGAGCGGTTTGCGTCGAGAGTTTTGACTCTCAGTACTCCACAAACGCCGGGCGGGCCGGGAGCGTCAGCCACGAGCGATCTCCTTCTGGTGCGAGCTTGTCACACGCGGTCAGGGTCTGCCTCGGGCGAGCTGCGGGCACCTGCCTCGAGCGGTCTGCGTCGAGAGTTTTGACTCTCAGTACTCCACAAACGCCGGGCGGGCCGGGAGCGTCAGCCACGAGGGATCTCCTTCCGGTGTGAGCTTGTCACACGCGGTCAGGGTCTGCCTCGGGCGAGCTGCGGGCACCTACCGTGGGCGGTCTGCGTCGAGAGTTTTGACTCTTAGTACTCCACAAACACCGGGCGGGCCGGGAGCGTCAGCCACGAGCAATCTCCTTCCGGTGCGAGCTTGTCACACGCGGTCAGGGTCTGCCTCGGGCGAGCTGCGGGCACCTGCCGCGAGCGGTCTGCGTCGAGAGTTTTGACTCTCAGTACTCCACAAACGCCGGGCGGGCCGGGAGCGTCAGCCACGAGCGGACTACCCCGGGAAGCTCAAGGTCGCCCACTGGCTGCCTCTGAGGATCCCGGTCTTGCTTTAAGTCCGCACAACGGCGGACTACCCCGGGAAGCTCAAGGTCGCCCACTGGCTGCCTCTGAGGATCCCGGTCTTGCTTTAAGTCTGCACAACGACGGACTGCACATTGTAGATCATGCGGGCTCTTTTCTGTGCCGAGCTTCCGAGCTAACTTCTTTGTTGAAACCTCCGTCGTTCGGTGAAATCCCGCTCCCCGGGTCCCGGAGGCAGACGCCAGTTCGCCGGCCTTCCAGCGACCACCGGGGGGGCTTCCGCGGGCTATACGGCAGGAGCTGCGGGTGGTCCGGGCGAAGGTGCCACCTGTGGCACCTCCCGCCTCTCCACGGCCTTAACGACGAGAGGTCGCAGAGCCGGAGGAGGTCGCTGCTCGACTGACCCTCCCTTCCGGTCTAACATCGCATCCCCGAGCCTGATGTGCTGCTGGACAAGGGCGAATAGCTCGACGATCGTGCGGGGATCCTTTATTACCAGGGCATCATGAAGCTTGCTTCCCTCGGGGAGGGCGTTCCGAAATGCGCTCACCATCGTGAGATCTTGGCCGACAGCGTCCTGCAGAGCGAGGTAGGCGCTTTGGAAGCGTGTCGCAAAACTTCGAAGAGTTTCGCGGGCTCCCATGGACAAAGTGAAGAGGGACTCGATCCTCTTAGGGGGCTGTCTGTTGCACCGGTACTGCTCCAGAAACAACCTGGAGAGAGTTGGGAAGTCTGGAAGGGTGCCCGACGGCAACTTGTGGAACCAATTTAACGCCGAGCCCGTCAAACTGCTCGGGAATGCTCGGCACAAGACGTGGTCTTGGTCCTGGAAAAACAGAAGCTTTCTGTAGGCCAAGAGATGGTCAACGGGATCCTGCAACCCGTCGAACAATACAAACTTCGGGGGGGTCCAGTGGTGAGGGAAACCTCCTTGGTGCACCTCGCTTGTGAAAGGCGAGCTACCCCCGCGGGCGGCGAGGTCCTCCAGCAGGTCTACCGTCATGTTAGGTCGCTGCCAGTGCCCGGGGAAAACTCCCAGAGGATGCTGCGTAGGTCCTAGGCGGCCGAGCACGCTCCCTCGAGGGAGGTTCGGATCCGCCCCGCGGCGACCCTCGGGGGCTACCGCTCGGTGGCCTCCTCGCTGTTCGCCCGTGGATTCCTTCATCGTGGCGGTTGGTCTGTGGGAGGCCGTTGCCTCTCGAGCTTTGGAAGGCGTAGCCACCGTGGGCTCTTTCCCACGTCGCCGATGGCGTGGGTCGCGATCCCGCTCTAGAGATCTTGCCTCCGACCCGTCAGAATCGACGCTCCGGCTACGACGGCAAGGAATGGTCGCGCGCGAGATCGCCTGGTTCCTAGACCGTTGGGTTACCAGCTTCTGCAGCCTCGTAAGCGGGGTTTCTGGCACCCCGTGCACGGCCGCTCTCCCGACCAGGGGTTCCTGGCGGGAAACCTGCCGCACCGGAACGGTCGTGAGCGGGCACGATGTTGAAGCCTGTGGTCGCACCGGAGGTGCCGTATTCGTCGGCCCGGAGCGTCGGCGGGCCGCCGGAACTTGACGCAGTCGCGTCAGTTCCTCCATCATGGCCCGCTGGGTGGCCAATATCTCCAACAGGAGCTGGTCACTGAGCGGGACATGGGGCTGGGTGGTCTCAATAGGAGGTTCGCTGAGCGCAGACCTTGCGCGGGTCCTCGGTCGCCTGCGTCCCCTTGCCGCCGGAGCCATCTTTGGGGTTACGAGAGCCGACGGCGCTCAACCGCGTGGTCGTGGGTGTTCTCGCCGGAACCAGTCGAAAGATCCCACAGACGGCGCCAAATGTTTGGGGGATTTTTCGCTGGTCCGTGTGGGCTGCCTGCAAGACAAGGAAAAGAGAATGTGAGAACGGCTGACTCCCTTAGGAGCACAGACCCTCCGACGCTCAAGTCAGTCACGGTGGCACAACGGAGAGCTGTTGTATACCAAAGTGGTAGGGAAAAGGATTTCGAACCTCTACTATGGAGCCTGGGGGTGAGCATTTATAGCAATCGGCGGCCTACCGTGGCCCGACACGTGGAGATTCTTCCAGGGCCTTCTAGACCCCCATGTTCTGGCTCACGTGGGTCTGACAGTCCTCGGTACTCACGCCCTGACATTCTGTCGTCAAGCCTGCCAGGCGATTTGAGTGGGGGAGGGCATCTTTCTTATCGCGGCCAGCTGGCTGTTCCGGAATGTTCAAGTCTGGGAGATCTTCGTGCACTGTGGGCGACCTCCGGTGGGAAGCCAGAGCAAGCTCGCCCTCTATTGCTCCGCCTTCTCTTCCATTTCTATCAAGAGTCGGACCTCGCGGGAGCGACCTCTTCGATAAACTGGGGAATTCTGGCGAGCTTGGGCGAGCTCCTGAGGGAGCTTGATCGAGCTCCTGAGCGAGCTTGGGCGAGCTCCTGAGCAAGCTTGGACGAGCTCCTGAGCGAGCTTGGACGAGCTCCTGAGCGAGCTTGGGCGAGCTCCTGAGCGAGCTTGATCGAGCTCCTGAGCGAGCTTAGGCGAGCTCCTAAGCGAGCTTGATCGAGCTCCTGAGCGAGCTTGGGCGAGCTCCTGAACGAGCTTGGGCGAGCTCCTGAGCGAGCTTGATCGAGCTCCTGAGCGAGCTTGGGCGAGCTCCTGAGCAAGCTTGATCGAGCTCCTGAGCGAGCTTGGGCGAGCTCCTGTATGAGCTAGGGGCGTTTGCGATGCCGGTGTCTTTGTTATGCATGACGGTCTAACTCCCGCTACCACTGCAAGCGAGTTCTCGCGCGGGCTGAGCGAGCTCCTGGGCGAGCTCAGGCGAGCTCCTGAGCGAGCTTAGGCGGGCTCCTGGGCGAGCTCAGGCGGGCTCCTGGGCGAGCTCAGGCGAGCTCCAGCGAGCTTAGGCGAGCTCCTATGAGTGCCCTTGGCCTAGGCCCCTTCAGCCCAATGTGGATCTCGCTCCCTGTCAAGGTGATTTGGGGAGCACGGGGGGGGGGGGGGGGGGGGGGGGGGGGGGAACTCCAGGGCAGATTTCAGCTACACCCAACAGATTGTACGAATGATTTAGAATGGATACATTCGTGTGAATGAATTAGAATGGGTTGTGCGAATGAATTAGAATTGATCGTACGAATGAATTAGAATGGATCGTGTGAAAGAATTAGAATGGATTGTATGAATGAATTAGAATAGATCATATGAATGAATTAGAATGGATCGTATGAGTGAATTAGAATGGATACAAAGGAATTAGAATGGATCGTACGAAGGAATTAGAATGGATCATACGAATGAATTAGAATGGATCGTACGAATGAATTAGAATGGATACATTCGTGCGAATGAATTAGAATGGATCGTATGAATGAATTAGAATGGATCGTACGAATGAATTAGAATGGATCGTGCGAATGAATTAGAATTAATTAGAATGGATCGTATGAATGAATTAGAATGGATCGTACGAAGGAATTAGAATGGATCGTACGAATGAATTAGAATGGATCGTACGAATGAATTAGAATGGATCGTACGAAGGAATTAGAATGGATCGTACGAATGAATTAGAATGGATCGTACGATTGAATTAGAATGGATCATACGAATGAGTAAGAATGGATCGTATGAATGAATTAGATTGGATCGTACGATCCATTCTAATTCAATAGCATGGATCGTGCTAATGAATTAGAATGGAATATACGAATGAATTAGAATGGATCATAGAATGGATCGTATGAATGAATTAGAATGAATTAGAATGGATCGTACGAATGAATTAGAATAGATCATAGGAATGAATTAGAATGGATCGTGCAAATGAATTTGAATGGATACATTCGTTCAAATAAATTAGAATGGATTGTATGAATGAATTAGAATGGATCGTACGAATGAATTAGAATGGATCGTACGAATGAATTAGAATAGATTGCGCGAAAGAATTAGAATGGATCGTGCGAATGAAATAGAATGGACACAAATGAATTAGAATGGATCGTAGAATGGATCGTACGAATGAATTAGAATGAATTAGAATGGATCGTACGAATGAATTAGAATGGATCGTACGAATGAATTAGAATGGATCGTACGAATGAAATAGAATGGATCCGGTGAAAGAATTAGAATGGATTGTATGAATGAATTAGAATGGATCGTATGAATGGATCGTACGAATGGAATGGATACATTCGTGCGAATGAATTAGAATGGATCGTACGAATGAATTAGAATGGATCATACGAATGAGTAAGAATGGATCGTACGAATGAATTAGAATGGATCGTACGAATGAATTAGAATGGATCGTACGAATAAATTAGAATGGATACATTCGTCCGAATGAATTAGAATGGATCATACGAATGCATTCTAATTCCTTCGTACGATCCATTCTAATTCCTTCGTACGATCCATTCTATTTCATTCGTATGATCCATTCTAATTCCTTCGTACGATCCATTCTAATTCCTTCGTATCCATTCTAATTCACTCATACGATCCATTCTAATCTATTCGTACGATCCATTCTAATTTATTCGCTTGAATGTAACCATTCTAATTTATTCATTTGATCCATTCTAATTCATTCGTACGATCCATTTTAATTCATTCGTACGATCCATTGTAATTCATTCATACAATCCATTTAGATTCATTCGCACAAATGTATCCATTCAAATTCATTCATACGATCCAGTCTAATTCATTCGTACGATCCATCCTAATTCATTCGCACGAATATATCCATTCTAATTCTTTCGTACGATGCATTCTAATTCATTCGTACGATCCATTCTAATTCATTCGTACGATCCATTCTAATTCCTTCACACGAATGTATCCATTCTAATTCATTCGTACAATCCATTCTATTTCATTCGTACGATCCATTCTTACTCATTCGTATGATCCATTCTAATTCATTCGTACGATCTATTCTAATTCATTCGTACGATCCATTCTAATTCCTTCGTACGATCTATTCTAATTCATTCGTACGATCCATTCTAATTCATTCATACAATCCATTCTAATTCTTTCACACGATCCATTCTAATTCATTCGTACGATCCATTCTAAATCATTCGTGCAATCCATTCTATTTCATTCGTACGATCAATTCTAATTCATTAGAATGGATCGTACGAATGAATTAGAATGGATCATATTAATGAATTAGAATGGATCGTACGAATGAATTAGAATGGATCGTACGAATGAATTAGAATGGATCTTACAAATGAATTAGAATAATTCGTGCGAATGAATTAGAATGGATCGTATGAATGAATTAGAATAGATTGTGCGAATGAATTAGAATGGATCGTACGAATGAATTAGTATGGATACATTCATGCGAATAAATTAGAATGGATTGTATGAATGAATTAGAATGGATCGTACGAATGAATTAGAATGGATCGTACGAATGAATTAGAATAGATTGCGCAAATGAATTAGAATGGATCATACGAATGAATTAGAATGACGATCCATTCTTACTCATTCATATGATCCATTCTAATTTATTCGCACGAATGTATCCATTCTAATTCATTCGTACGTCTAATTCATTCGTACGGTCCATTCTAATTCATTCGCACAATCCATTCTATTTCATTCGTACGATCCATTCTTACTCATTCGTATGATCCATTATGGATACATTCGTGCGAATGAATTAGAATGGATCATACGAATGAGTAAGAATGGATCGTCGGAATGAAATAGAATGGATTGTGCGAATGAATTAGAATGGATCGTACGAATGAATTAGAATGGATCGTGTGAAAGAATTAGAATGGATTGTATGAATGAATTAGAATAGATCGTATGAATGAATTAGAATGGATCGTACGAATGAATTAGAATGGATCGTACGAATGAATTAGAATGGATCGTACGAATGAGTTAGAATGGATACATTCGTGCGATTTAATTAGAATGGATACATTCGTGCGAAAGAATTAGAATAGATCGTATGAATGAATTAGAATGGATCCTATGAACGAATTAGAATGGATCGTGCGAATGAATTAGAATGGATCGTACGAATGAATTAGAATGGATCGTGCTAATGAATTAGAATTGATCGAACGAATGAATTAGCATGGATCGTGCTAATGAATTAGAATGGAACGTACGAATGAATTAGAATGGATCGTGTGAAAGAATTAGAATGGATTGTATGAATGAATTAAACTGAATTCGTACGATCCATTCGAATTCATTCGCACGATCCATTCTAATTCATTTATAAGATCCATTCTAAATCATTCGTACGATCCATTCTAATCCATTCGCACAAATGTATCCATTCTAATTCATTCGTACGATCAATTATAATTCATTCGCACGATCCATTCTAATTCATTCGTACGATCCATTCTAATTCATTAACACGATCCATGCTAATTCATTCGTTCGATCAATTCTAATTCATTAGCACGATCCATTCTAATTCATTCGTACGATCCATTCTAATTCATTCGCACGATCCATTCTAATTCATTCGTACGATCCATTCTTATTCATTCATATGATCCATTCTAATTCATTCCTGCGATCCATTCTAATTCATTCGTATATTCCATTCTAAGAATTAGAATGGATACATTCGTGCGAATGAATTAGAATGGATACATTCGTGCGAATGAATTAGAATGGATCGGACGAATGAATTAGAATGGATCGTACGAATGAATTAGAATGGATTGTACGAATGAACTAGAATGGATACATTCGTGCGAATGAATTAGAATCGATCGTACGAATGAATTAGAATGGATCGTACGAATGAATTAGAATGGATCTTACGAATGAATTAGAATGGATCGTACGAATGAATTAGAATGGATACATTTGTGCGAATGAATTAGAATGGGTCGTACGAATGGATTAGAATGGATCGTACGAATTGATTAGAATGGATACATTCGTGCGAATGAATTAGAATGGATTGTATGAATGAATTAGAATGGATCGTACGATCTATTCGAATTCATTCGCACGATCCATTCTAATTCATTCGTACGATCCATTCTTATTCATTCATATGATCCATTCTAATTCATTCCTGCGATCCATTCTAATTCATTCGTATATTCCATTCTAAGATCCTACGAATGAATTAGAATGGATCGTACGAATGAATTAGAATGGATCGTACGAATGAATTAGAATGGATCGTGCGAATGAATTAGAATGGATACATTCGTGCGAATGAATTAGAATGGATTGGACGAATGAATTAGAATGGATCGTACGAATGAATTAGAATGGATCAAATGAATGAATTAGAATGGTTACATTCATGCGAATGAATTAGAATGGATCGTACGAATGGATTAGAATGGATCGTACGAATGAACTAGAATGGATACATTCGTGCGAATGAATTAGAATGGATCGTACGAATGAATTAGAATGGATCGTACGAATGAATTAGAATGGATCTTACGAATGAATTAGAATGGATCGTACAAATGAATTAGAATGGATCGTACGAATGAATTAGAATGGATACATTCGTGCGAATAAATTTTAATGGATCGGACGAATGAATTAGAATGGATCGTACGAATGAATTAGAATGGATCAAATAAATGAATTAGAATGGTTACATTCATGCGAATGAATTAGAATGGATCGTACGAATGGATTAGAATGGATCATACGAATGGATTAGAATGGATACATTCGAGCGAATGAATTAGAATGGATCGTACGAATAAATTAGAATGGATCGTACGAATGGATTAGAATGGATCCTACGAATGGATTAGAATGGATACCTTTGTGCAGAATGGATCGTACGAATGAATTAGAATGGATACATTCATGCACGATCCATTCTAATTCATTCGCACGAATGTATCCATTTTAATTCATTCGTACGATCCATTCTAATTCATTAATATGATCCATTCTAATTCATTCGTACGATCCATTCTAATTCATTCGTATGATCCATTCTAATTCATTCAGATGAATGTATCCATTCTAATTTATTTGTACGATCCATTCTAATTCATTCGTACGATCCATTCTAATTCATTCGTACGATCCATTCTAATTCATTCGTCCGATCCATTCTAATTCATTCGCACGAATGTATCCATTCTAATTCATTCGTACGATCCATTCTAATTCATTCGTACGATCCATTCTAATTCATTCGTAAGATCCATTCTAATTCATTTGTACGATCCATTCTAATTCATTCGTACGATCCATTCTAATTCATTCGCACGAATGTATCCATTCTAGTTCATTCGTACGATCCATTCTATTTCATTCGTACGATCCATTCTTACTCATTCGTATGATCCATTCTAATTCATTCGGACAAATGTATCCATTCTAATTCATTCGTACGATCCATTCTAATTCATTCGTCCGATCCATTATAATTCATTCACACGAATGTATCTATTCTAATTCATTCGTACGATCCATTCTAATTCATTCGTACGATCCATTCTAATTCATTCGTACGATCCATTCTAATTCATTCGTACGATCCATTCTAATTCATTCGCACGAATGTATCCATTCTAGTTCATTCGTACGATCCATTCTAATTCATTCGTACGATCCATTCTAATTCATTCGCACGATCCATTCTAATTCATTCGTACGATCAATTCTAATTCATTCACACGAATGTATCCATTCTAATTCATTCGTACGATCCATTCTAATTCATTCGTACGATCCATTCTAATTCATTCATACAATCCATTCTAATTCTTTCACATGATCCATTCTAATTCATTCGTACGATCCATTCTAATTCATTCGTACAATCTATTCTATTTCATTCGTACGATCCATTCTTACTCATTCGTATGATCCATTTAAATTCATTCGCATGAATGTATCCATTCTAATTCATTCGTACGAATCCATTCTAATTCATTCGTACAATCCATTCTATTTCATTCGTACGATCCATTCTTACTCATTCGTACGATCCATTCTAATTAATTCGTATGATCCATTCTAATTAATTCGTATGATCCATTCTAATTCATTCGTACGATCCATTCTAATTCATTTGCACGAATATTTCCATTCTAATTCTAATTCATTAGCACGATCTATTCTAATTCATTCATACGATCCATTCTAATTAATTCGCACGAATGTATCCATACTAATTCATTCATACGATCCATTCTAATTAATTCGCACGATCCATTCTAATTCATTAGCACGAATATATCCATTCTAATTCATTCGCACGATCCATTCTAATTCATTCGTTCGATCCATTCTAATTCATTCATACGATCCATTCTAATTCATTCGCACGAATATATCCATTCTAATTCATTAGCACGATCCATTCTAATTCATTCGTATGATCCATTCTAATTCCTTCGTACGATCCATTCTAATTCCTTCGTATCCATTCTAATTCACTCATACGATCCATTCTAATTCATTCATACGATCTATTCTAATTCATTCATACAATCCATTCTAATTCTTTCACACGATCCATTCTAATTCATTCGTACGATCCATTCTAATTCATTCGCACAATCCATTCTAATTCATTCGGACGAATGTATCCATTCCAAATCATTCGTACAGTCCATTCTATTTCATTCGTACGATCCATTCTTACTCGTTGTACGAATGAATTAGAATGGATCCTACGAATGAATTAGAATGGATCGTGTGAAAGAATTAGAATGGATCGTACGAATGAATTAGAATGGATAAATTCGTGCGAATGAATTAGAATGGATACATTCGTGCGAAAGAATTAGAATTGATCGTATGAATGAATTAGAATGGATCCTATGAATGAATTAGAATTGATCGTACGAATGAAATAGAATGGATTGCACGAATGATTTAGAATGGATCATACGAATGAATTAGAATGAATCGTGTGAATGAATTAGAATGGATTGTATGAATGAATTAGAATGGATCGTACGAATGAATTAGAATGGATCGTACGAAGGAATTAGAATGGATCGTACGAATGTATTAGAATGGATCCTATGAATGAATTAGAATGGATCGTGCGAATGAATTAGAATGGATCGTACGAGTGAATTAGAATGGATCGTGCTAATGAATTATAATTGATCGAACGAATGAATTAGCATGGATCGTGCTAATGAATTAGAATGGATCGTGCGAATGAATTAGAATGGATCGTACGAATGAATTAGAATGGATCGTACGAATGAACTAGAATGGATACATTCGTGCGAATGAATTAGAATGGATCGTAGGAATGAATTAGAATGGATCGTACGAATGAATTAGAATGGATCGTACGAATGAATTAGAATGGATACATTCGTGCGAATGAATTAGAATGGATCGTACAAATGAATTAGAATGGATCGTGCGAATGAATTAGAATGGATCGTACGAATGAATTAGAATGGATCGTGCGAATGAATTAGAATGGATTCGTACGAATGAATTAGAATGGATACATTCGTGCGTACGAATGAATTAGAATGGATCGTACGAATGAATTAGAATAGATTGTATGAATGAATTAGAATGGATCGTACGAATGAATTAGAATGGATTATACGAATTAATTAGAAAGGATCATACGAATGAATTAGAATGGATCGTACGAATGAATTAGAATGGATCGTACGAATGAATTAGAATGGATACATTCGTGCGAATGAATTAGAATGGATTGTGCGAATGAATTAGAATGGATCGTACGAATGAATTAGAATGGATCATATTAATGAATTAGAATGGATCGTACGAATGAATTAGAATGGATACATTCGTGCGAATGAATTAGAATGGATCGTGCACGAATGTATCCATTCTAATTCATTCGTACGATCCATTCTAATTCATTAAAATGATCCATTCTAATTCATTCGTACGATCCATTCTAATTCATATGCACAAAGGTATCCATTCTAATCCATTCATAGGATCCATTCTAATCCATTCGTATGATCCATTCTAATTCATTCGTACGATCCATTCTAATTCTTTCGCTCGAATGTATCCATTCTAATCCATTCGTACGATCCAATCTAATCTATTCGTACGATCCATTCTAATTCATTCGCATGAATGTAACCATTCTAATTCATTAATTTGATCCATTCTAATTCATTCGTACGATCCATTCTAATCCATTCGTCCGATCCATTTTAATTCATTCGCACGAATGTATCCATTCTAATTCATTCGTACGATCCATTCTAATTCATTCGTACGATCCATTCTAATTGATTCGTAAGATCCATTCTAATTCATTCGTACGATCCATTCTAATTCATTCGCACGAATGTATCCATTCTAGTTCATTCGTACGATCCATTCTAATTCATTCGTACGATCCATTCTAATTCATTCGCACGATCCATTCTAATTCATTCGTACGATCAATTCTAATTCATTCGCACGAATGTATCCATTCTAATTCATTCATACGATCCATTCTAATTTATTCGTACGATCCATTCTAATTCATTCGTACGATCCATTCTAATTCATTCGTACGATCCATTCTAATTCATTCGCATGAATGTATCCATTCTAGTTCATTCGTACGATCCATTCTAATTCATTCGTACGATCAATTCTAATTCATTCGCACGATCCATTCTAATTCATTCGTACGATCAATTCTAATTCATTCGGACGAATGTATCCATTCTAATTCATTCGTACGTTCCATTCTAATTCATTCGTACGATCCATTCTAATTCATTCATACAATCCATTCTAATTCTTTCACACGATCCATTCTAATTCATTCGTAGGATCCATTCTAATTCATTCGTACAATCTATTCTATTTCATTCGTACGATCCATTCTTACTCATTCGTATGATCCATTCTAATTCATTCGCACGAATGTATCCATTCTAATTTATTCGTATGAATCCATTCTAATTCATTCGTACAATCCATTCTATTTCATTCGTACGATCCATTCTTACTCATTCGTACGATCCATTCTAATTCATTCGTAAGATCCATTCTAATTCATTCGTACGATCCATTCTAATTCATTCGCACGATCCATTCTAATTCATTCATACAATCCATTCTAATTCATTCCGTACGATCCATTCTAATTCATTCGCTCGAACGTATCCATTCTAATCCATTCGTACGATCCATTCTAATCCATTCGTACGATCCATTCTAATTCATTCGCATGAATGTAACCATTCTAATTCATTCATTTGATCCATTCTAATTCATTCGTACGATCCATGCTAATTCATTAGCACGATCCACGTTCGTTCAATCAATTCTAATTCATTAGCACGATCCATTCTAATTCATTCATATGATCCATTCTAGTTCATTCGCACGATCCATTCTAATTCATTCATAGGATCCATTCTAATTCATTCATACGATCTATTCTAATTCATTTGCACGAATGTATCCATTCTTATTCATTCGCACGAATGTATCCATTCTAATTCATTCGTACGAATCCATTCTAATTCATTCGTACAATCTATTCTATTTCATTCGTACGATCCATTCTAGTTCATTCGTACGATCCATTCTAATTCATTCGTACGATCCATTCTAATTAATTCGTATGATCCATTCTAATTAATTCGTATGATCCATTCTAATTCATTCGTACGATCCATTCTAATTCATTCATACAATCCATTCTAATTCATTCGCACGAATGTGTCCATTCTAATTAATTCGTATGATCCATTCTAATTCATTCGTATGATTCATTCTTATTCATTTGCACGATCCAGTCTAATGGATTCGCACGATCCATTCTAATTCATTCGCACGAATGTATCCATTCTAATTCATTCATACGATCCATTCTAATTCATTCGTACGATCCATTCTAATTCATTCGCACAAATGTATCCATTCTAATTCATTCGTACGATCCATTCTAATTCATTCGTACGATCAGTTCTAATTTATTCACAAAATCTATTCTAATTCATTCATACGATCCATTCTAATTCATTCGCAGGATCCATTCTAATTCATTCGTACGATCCATTCTAATTCTTTCACACGCTCCATTCTAATTCATTTGTACGATCTATTCTAATTCATTCGCACGATCCATTCTAATTCATTCGTACGATCCATTCTAATTCATTCATACGATCCATTCTAATTCATTCGTACGATCCATTCTAATTCATTCGTACGATCCATTCTAATTTATTCATACAATCCATTCTAATTCTTTCACACGATCCATTCTAATTCATTCGTACGATCCATTCTAATTCATTCGTGCAATCCATTCTATTTCATTCGTACGATCCATTCTTACTCATTCGTACGATCCATTCTAATTCATTCACACGAATGTATCCATTCGTACGAATGAATTAGAATAGATTGTACGAATGAATTAGAATGGATCGTACGAATGAATTAGAATGGATCATACGAAGGAATTAGAATGGATCGTACGAATGAATTAGAATGGATCGTACGAATGAATTAGAATAGATCGTACGAATGAATTAGAATGGATCGTACGAAGGAATTAGAATGGATCGTACGAATGAATTCGACTGGATCGTATGAATGAATTTGAATGGATACATTTGTGCGAATGAATCTAAATGGATTGTATGAATGAATTACAATGGATCGTATGGATGAATTAGAATGGATCGTACGAATGAATTAGAATAGCTCATACGAATGAGTTAGAATGAATCGTATAAATGAATTAGAAAGGTTACATTCGTGCGAATGAATTGGAATAGATCGTATGAATGAATTAGAATGGATCGTACGAATAAATTAGAATGGATCGTGGGAATGAATTAGAATGGATCGTACGAATGAATTAGAATGGATCCACCGAATGATTTAGAATGGATCATACGAATGAATTAGAATGGATTGTACGAATGAATTAGAATGGACTATGCGAATGAATTAGAATGGATCGTATGAATGAATAAGAATGGATCGTACGAATGAATTAGAATGGATCGTGCGAATGAATTAGCATGAATCGTACGAATGTATTAGAATGGATCGTACGAATGAATTAGAATGAATTGTACGATCCATTCTAATTCAATCGTCCGATCCAGTCTAATTCATTCGCATGAATGTATCCATTCTAATTCATTCGTACAATCCATTCTATTTCATTCGTACGATCCATTCTTACTCATTCGTATGATCCATTCTAATTCATTCGTATGATCCATTCTAATTCATTCGTACGATCCATTCTAATTCATTCGCACGATCCATTCTAATTCATTCATACGATCCATTCTAATTCATTCATACGATCCATTCTAATTCATTCCTACAATCCATTCTAATTCATTCGCCCGATCCATTCTAATTCATTCATACGATCCATTCTATTCGAATGGATCATGCGATCCATTCGAATTCATTCGCACGATCCATTCTAATTCATTCATACGGTCCATTCTAATTCATTCATACAATGCATTCTAATTGTTTCACACGATCCATTCTAATTCATTCGTACGATCCATTCTAATTCATTCGTACAATCCATTCTATTTCATTTGTACAATCCAATCTTACTCATTCGTATGATCCATTCTAATTCATTCGTACGATCCATTCTAATTCATTTGTACGATCCATTCTAATTCATTCGTATAATCCATTCTATTTTATTCGTACGATCCATTCTTACTCATTCGAATGATCCATTCTAATTCATTCGCACGAATGTATCCATTCTAATTCATTCATACAATCCATTCTAATTCATTCCGTACGATCCATTCTAATTCATTCGTACGATCATACGAATGAATTAGAATGGATCGTACGAATGAATTAGAATTTATTGTGCGAATGAATTAGAATGGATCGTACGAATGAATTAGAATGGATCATACGAATGAATTAGAATGGATCGTACGAATAAATTAGAATGGATACATTCGTCCGAATGAATTAGAATGGATCATACGAATGAGTAAGAATGGATCGTACGAATGAAATAGAATAGATTGTATGAATGAATTAGAATGGATCCTATGAATGAATTAGAATGGATCGTGTGAAAGAATTAGAATGGATTGTATGAATGAATTAGAATGGATCTTATGAATGAATTAGAATGGATCGTGCGAATGAATTCGAATGGATCATACGATCCATTCTAATTCATTCATACAATCCATTCTAATTCATTCGCACGAATGTATCCATTCTAATCCATTCGTATGATCCATTCTAATCCATTCGTACGATCCATTCTAATTCATTCGCACAAATGTATCCATTCTAATTCATTCGTACGATCCATTCTAATTGATTCGTATGATCCATTCTAATTCATTCGTACGATCCATTCTAATTAATTCGTACGATCCATTCTAATTCATTCGTACAATCTATTCTATTCCATTCTAATTCATTCGTACGATCCATTTTTACTCATTCGTACGATCCATTCTAATTCATTCGTACGATACATTCTTTCACACATTCTATTCTAATTCATTCGTAGGATCCATTCTAATTCATTCGTACAATCTATTCTATTTCATTCGTACGATCCATTCTTACTCATTCTTATGATCCATTCTAATTCATTCGGACGAATGTATCCATTCTAATTTATTCGTACGATCCATTCTAATTCATTCGTACGATCCATTCTAATTCATTAATATGATCCATTCTAATTCATTCGTACGATCCATTCTAATTCATTCGTACGATCCATTCTAATTCATTCGCACAATCCATTCTATTTCATTCGTACGATCCATTCTAATTCATTCATACGATCCATTCTAATTCATTCGTACGATCCATTCTAATTCATTCGCACAAATGTATCCATTCTAATTCATTCGTATGATCCATTCTAATTCATTCGTACGATCATATTAATGAATTAGAATCGATCATACGAATGAATTAGAATGGATCGTGTGAAAGAATTAGAATGAATTGTGTGAATGAATTAGAATGGGTCGTATGAATGAATTAAAATGGATCGTGCGAATGAATTCGAATGGATCGCATGATCCATTCGAATAGAATGGATCGTATGAATGAATTAGAATGGATCGGGCGAATGAATTAGAATGGATTGTAGGAATGAATTAGAATGGATCGTATGAATGAATTAGAATGGATCGTATGAATGAATTAGAATGGATCATGCGAATGAATTAGAAAGGATCGTACGAATGAATTAGAATGGATCGTACGAATGAATTAGAATGGATCATACGAATGAATTAGAATGGATCATACGAATGAGTAAGAATGGATCGTACGAATGAAATAGAATGGATTGTACGAATGAATTGGAATGGATACATTCGTGCGAATGAATTAGAATGGATCGTACGAATGAATTAGAATGGATCGTACGAATGAATTAGAATGGATCGTACGAATGAATTAGAATGCAACGTACGAAAGAATTAGAATGGATATATTCGTGCGAATGAATTAGACTGTATCGTACGAATGAATTTGAATGGATATATTTGTGCGAATGAATCTAAATGGATTCTATGAATGAATTACAATGGATCGTACGAATGAATTAGAATGGATCGTACGAATGAATTAGAATGGATCAAATGAATGAATTAGAATGGTTACATTCATGCGAATGAATTTGAATGGATCGTACGAATGGATTAGAATGGATCGTATGAGTGAATTAGAATGGATACGAAGGAATTAGAATGGATCGTACGAAGGAATTAAAATGGATCATACAAATGAAATAGAATGGATCGTACGAAGGAATTAGAATGGATCGTACGAAGGAATTAGAAGGCATTCGTATGATCCATTCTAATTCATTCGGACGAATGTATCCATTCTTATTTATTCGTACGATCCATTCTAATTCATTCGTACGATCCATTCTAATTCATTCGTACGATCCATTCTTACTCATTCGTATGATCCATTCTAATTCATTCGTACGATCCATTCTAATTCATTCGCACGAATGTATCCATTCCATTCGTACGATCCATTCATACGATCCATTCTAATTCATTCATACAATCCATTCTAATTCTTTCACACGATCCATTCTATTTCATTCGTACGATCCATTCTAATTCATTCGTACGATCCATTCTAACTCATTCGTATGATCCATTCTAATTCATTCGTACGATCTATTCTAATTCATTTGTAAGATCCATTCTAATTCATTAGTACGATCCATTCTAATTCATTCGTACGATCCATTCTAATTCATTAATATGATCCATTCTAATTCATTCGTACGATCCATTCTAATGAATTAGAATTGATCGTACGAATGAAATAGAATGGATTGTGCGAATGAATTAGAATGGATTGTACGAATGAATTAGAATGGATCGTGTGAAAGAATTAGAATGGATTGTATGAATGAATTAGAATAGATCGTTTGAATGAATTAGAATGGATCGTATGAGTGAATTAGAATGGATACGAAGGAATTTGAATGGATCTTACGAAGAAATTAGAATGGATCATACGAATGAATTAGAATGGATCGTGCTAATGAATTAGAATTGATCGAACGAATTCATTCTAATTCATTCATACAATCCATTCTAATTCTTTCACACGATCCATTCTAATTCATTCGTACGATCCATTATTACTCATTGGTACGATCCATTCTAATTCATTCGTACGAATGTATCCATTCTAATTCATTCGTACGAATCCATTCTAATTCATTCGTACGATCCATTCTAATACATTCATACGATCCATTCTAATTCATTTGCACGAATATATCTATTCTAATTCATTCGTACGATCGATTCTAAATCCTTCGTACGATCCATTCTAATTCATTCGTACGATCCATTCTAATTTATTCGTACGATCCATTCTAATTCATTCATACGATCTATTCTAATTCTTTCGCACGATCCATTCTAATTCATTCATACGAACCTACGATCCATTCTAATTCATTCGCATGAATGTATCCATTCTAATTCATTCATTTGATCCATTCTAATTCATTCGTACGATCCATTCTAATTCATTCGTCCGATCCATTCTAATTCATTCGTACGATCCATTCTAATTCCTTCGTACGATCCATTCTAATTCATTCGTACGATCTATTCTAATTCATTCGTACGATCCATTCTAATTCATTCGTACGATCCATTCTAATTCATTCGTACGATCCATTCTAATTCATTCGCACGATCCATTCTAATTCATTCATACGATCCATGCTAATTCATTCATACGATCCATTCTAATTCATTCCTATAATCCATTCTAATTCAATCGCCCGATCCATTCTAATTCATTCATACGATCCATTCTATTCGAATGGATCATGCGATCCATTCGAATTCATTCGCACGATCCATTCTAATTCATTCATACGATCCATTCTAATTCATTCATATAATGCATTCTAATTCATTCATACGATCCATTCTAATTCATTTGCATGAATATATCCATTCTAATTCATTCGTACGATCCATTCTAATTCCTTCGTACGATCCATTCTAATTCATTCGTACGATCTATTCTAATTCATTCGTACGATCCATTCTAATTCATTCGTACGATCCATTCAAATTCCTTCGTACGATCCATTCTATTTCATTCGTACGATCCATTCTAATTCATATGCACAAAGGTATCCATTCTAATCCATTCGTAGGATCCATTCTAATCCATTCGTACGATCCATTCTAATTCATTCGTACGATCCATTCTAATTCATTCCCTCGAATGTGTCCATTCTAATCCATTCGTACGATCCATTCTAATCCATTCGTACGATCCATTCTAATTCATTCGCATGAATGTAACCATTCTAATTCATTCATTTGATCCATTCTAATTCATTCGTACGATCCATTCTAATTCATTCGTCCGATCCATTCTAATTCATTCGCACGAATGTATCCATTCTAATTCATTCATACGATCCATTCTAATTCATTCGTACGATCCATTCTAATCCATTCGCACAAATGTATCCATTCTAATTCATTCGTACGATCCATTCTAATCCATTCGTACGATCCATTCTAATTCATTCGCATGAATGTATCCATTCTAATACATTCACAGGATCCATTCTAATTCATACGTACGATCCATTCTAATTCATTTATACGATCCATTGTAATTCATTCGTATGATCCATTCTAATTCATTCCTAAGATCTATTCTAATTCATTCGCTCGAATATATCCATTCTAATTCATTCATTCGATCCATTCTAATTCATTCGCACGATCCATTCTAATTCATTCATATGATCCATTCTAATCCATTCGTACGATCTATTCTAATTCATTCGTACAATCCATTCTAATTCATTTGTACGATCCATTCTAATTCATTCGCACGAATGTATCCATTCTAGTTCATTCGTACGATCCATTCTAATTCATTCGTACGATCCATTCTAATTCATTCGCACGATCCATTCTAATTCATTCGTACAATCAATTCTAATTCATTCATACGATCCATTCTAATTCATTCGTACGATCCATTCTAATTCATTCGCACAAATGTATCCATTCTAATTCATTCGTACGATCCATTCTAATTCATTCGCACGATCCATTCTAATTCATTCGTACGATCCATTCTAATTCTTTCACACGATCCATTCTAATTCATTCGTACGATCCATTCTAATTCATTCGCACGATCCATTCTAATTCATTCGTACGATCCATTCTAATTCATTCATACGATCCATTCTAATTCATTCGTACGATCCATTTTAATTCATTCGCACAAATGTATCAATTCTAATTCATTCGTACGATCCATTCTAATTCATTCGCACGATCCATTCTAATTCATTCATACGATCCATTCTAATTCATTCGTACGATCCATTCTAATTCATTCCTACGATCCATTCTAATTAATTCGTATGATCCATTCTAATTCATTCGTACGGTCCATTCTAATTCATTCATACAATCCATTCTAATTCATTCGCACGAATGTACCCATTCTAGTTAATTCGTACGATCCATTCTAATTCATTCGTATGATCTATTCTTATTCATTCGCACGATCCAGTCTAATTGATTCGCACGATCCATTCTAATTCATTCGCACGAATGTATCCATTCTAATTCATTCATACGATCCATTCGAATTCATTAATATGATCCATTCTAATTCATTCGTACGATCCATTCTAATTCATATGCACAAAGGTATCCATTCTAATTCATTCGCACGAAAGAATTAGAATGGATTGTATGAATGAATAGATCGTATGAATGAATTAGAATGGATCGTACGGAATGAATTAGAATGGATTGTATGAATGAATTAGAATGGATCGTACGAATGAGTAAGAATGGATCGTACGAATGAATTAGAATGGATCATACGAATGAATTAGAATGGATCGTATGAATTAATTAGAATGGATCATACGAATGAAATAGAATGGATAGTACGAAGGAATTAGAATGGATCATACGAAGGAATTAGAATGGATCGTACGAAGGAATTAGAATGGATCGTACGAATGAATTAGAATGGATATATTCGTGCAAATGAATTAGAATGGATCGTATGAATGAATTAGAATGGATCGTATGAGTGAATTAGAACGGATAGTACGAATGAAGTAGAATGGATCGTATGAATGAATTAGAATGGATACATTCGTGCGAATGAATTAGAATGGATCGTATGAATGAATTAGAATGGATCGTACGAATAAATTAGAATGGATCGTGCGAATGAATTAGAATGGATCGTACGAATGAATTAGAATGGATCGTACGAATAAACTAGAATGGATACATTCATGCGAATGAATTAGAATGGATCGTACGAATGAATTAGAATGGATCGTACGAATGAATTAGAATCGATCTTACGAATGAATTAGAATGGATCGTACGAATGAATTAGAATGGATCGTATGAATGAATTAGAATGGATACATTCGTGCGAATGAATTAGAATGGATCGGACGAATGAATTAGAATGGATCGTACGAATGAATTAGAATGGATCAAATGAATGAATTAGAATGGATCGTACGAATAAATTAGAATGGATACATTCGTCCGAATGAATTAGAATGGATCGTACGAATGAATTAGAATGGATCGTACGAATGAATTAGAATGGATATATTCGTACGAATGAATTAGAATGGATCGTATGAATGAATTAGAATGGATCGTACGGAATGAATTAGAATGGATATATTTGAACGAATAAATTAGAATGGATCATACGAATGAATTAGAATGGATCGTACGAATAAATTAGAATGGATAGTGCGAATGAATTAGAATCGATCGTACGAATGAATTAGAATGGATCGTACGAATGAATTAGAATGGATCATACGAATGAGTAAGAATAGATCGTATGAATGAATTAGAATGGATCGTACGAATGAATTAGAATGGATCGTACGAATAAATTAGAATGGATACATTCGTCCGAATGAATTAGAATGGATCATACGAATGAGTAAGAATGGATCGTACGAATGAAATAGAATAGATTGTACGAATGAATTAGAATGGATCCTATGAATGAATTAGAATGGATCGTGTGAAAGAATTAGAATGGATTGTACGAATGGATTAGAATGGATCGACGAATGAATTAGAATGGATCGTACGAATGAACTAGAATGGATACATTCACCAGAAAGAATTAGAATGGATTGTACGAATGAATTAGAATGGATCGTACGAATGAATTAGAATGGATCTTACGAATGAATTAGAATGGATCGTACGAATGAATTAGAATAGATCGTACGAATGAATTAGAATGGATCGTACGAAGGAATTAGAATGGATCGTACGAATGAATTAGAATGGATCGTATGAATGAATTAGAATGGATACATTCATGCAAATGAATTAGAATGGATTGTACGAATGAATTAGAATGGATCGTACGAATGAATTAGAATGGATCGTGTGAAAGAATTAGAATGGATCGTGCGAATGAATTAGAATGGATCGTACGAATGAATTAGAATGGATCGTACGAATGAATTAGAATAGATCGTACGAATGAATTAGAATGGTTACATTCATGCGAATGAATTAGAATGGATCGTACGAATGGATTAGAATGGATCGTACGAATGGATTAGAATGGATACATTCGAGCGAATGAATTAGAATGGAATGAATTAGAATGGATCGTACCAATGAGTAAGAATGGATCGTACGAATGAAATAGAATAGATTGTACGAATGAATTAGAATGGATCCTACGAATGAATTAGAATGGATCGTGTGAAAGAATTAGAATGGATTGTATGAATGAATTAGAATGGATCGTTTGAATGAATTAGAATGGATCGTGCGAATGAATTCGAATGGATCGTACGAATTCATTCTAATTCATTCATACAATCTATTCTAATTCATTCGTACGATCCATTTTAATTCATTCGCACGATCCATTCTAATGAATTAGAATGGATTGTATGAATGAATTAGAATGGATCGTACGAATGAACTAGAATGGATACATTCGTGCGAATGAATTAGAATGGATCGTACGAATGAATTAGAATGGATCGTACGAATGAACTAGAATGGATCGTACGAATGAATTAGAATGGATCGTAAGATCCATTCTAATTCATTCGTACGATCCATTCTAATTCATTCGTACGATCCATTCTAATTCATTCGCACGAATGTATCCATTCTAATTCATTAATATGATCCATTCTAATTCATTCGTACGATCCATTCTAATTCATATGCACAAAGGTATCCATTCTAATCCATTCGTAAGATCCATTCTAATTCATTCGTACGATCCATTCTAATTCATTCGCACGAATGTATCCATTCTAATTCATTAATATGATCCATTCTAATTCATTCGTACGATCCATTCTAATTCATATGCGCAAAGGTATCCATTCTAATCCATTCGTAGGATCCATTCTAATCCATTCGTACGATCCATTCTAATTCATTCGTACGATCCATTCTAATTCATTCGCTCGAATGTATCCATTCTAATCCATTCGTACAATCCATTCTAATCCATTCGTGCGATCCATTCTAATTCATTCGCATGAATGTAACCATTCTAATTCATTCATTTGATCCATTCTAATTCATTCGTACGATCCATTCTAATTCATTCGTCCGATCCATTCTAATTCCTTCGCACGAATGTATCCATTCTAATTCATTCGTACGATCCATTCCAATTCATTCGTACGATCCATTCTAATTCATTCGTAAGATCCATTCTAATTCATTCGTACGATCCATTCTAATTCATTCGTACGATCCATTCTAATTCATTCGCACGATCCATTCTAATTCATTTGCACGAATATATCCATTCTAATTCATTCGTACAATCCATTCTAATTCCTTCGTACGATCCATTCTAATTCATTCGTACGATCTATTCTAATTCATTCGTACGATCCATTCTAATTCATTCGCACGATCCATTCTAATTCATTCATAGAATCCATTCTAATTCATTCATACGATCTATTCTAATTCTTTCGCACGAATGTATCCATTCTAATTCATTCGCACGAATGTATCCATTCTAATTCATTCGTACGAATCCATTCTAATTCATTCGTACAATCTATTCTATTTCATTCGTACGATCCATTCTAGTTCATTCGTACGATCCATTCTAATTCATTCGTACGTATTTCATTCGTACGATCCATTCTAACTCATTCGTATGATCCATTATGGATACATTCGTGCGAATGAATTAGAATGGATCATACGAATGAGTTAGAATGGATCGTACGAATGAAATAGAATGGATTGTGCGAATGAATTAGAATGGATCGTAGAATGGATCAGAATAGATCGTGTGAAAGAATTAGAATGGATTGTATGAATGAATTAGAATGAATTCGTATGATCCATTCGAATTCATTCGCACGATCCATTCTAATTCATTCATACGATCCATTCTGATTCTTTCACACGATCTATTCTGATCCATTCTACGATCCATTCTAATTCATTCGCACAATCCAATCTATTTCATTCGTACGATCCATTCTTACTCATTCGTATGATCCATTCTAATTCATTCGCACGAATGTATCCATAATGGATCATACGAATGAGTAAGAATGGATCGTACGAATGAAATAGAATGGATTGTACGAATGAATTAGAATGGATCGTGCGAATGAATTAGAATGGATCGTACGAATGAATTAGAATGGATCGTACGAATGAACTAGAATGGATACATTCGTGTGAATGAATTAGAATGGATCGTACGAATGAATTAGAATGGATCGTACGAATGAATTAGAATGGATTGTACGAATGAATTAGAATGGATACATTTGTGCGAATGAATTAGAATGGATCGGACGAATGAATTAGAATGGATCGTACGAATGAATTAGAATGGATCGTACGAATGAATTAGAATGGATCGTACGAATAAATTAGAATGGATACATTCGTCCGAATGAATTAGAATGGATCATACGAATGAGTAATAATGGATCGTACGAATGAAATAGAATAGATTGTACGAATGAATTAGAATAGATCCTACGAATGAATTAGAATGGATCGTGTGAAAGAATTAGAATGGATTGTATAAACGAATTAGAATGGATCGTATGAATGAATTAGAATAGATCGTGCAAATGAATTCGAATGGATCGTACGAATTCATTCTAATTCATTCATACAATCCATTCTAATTCTTTCACACGATCCATTCTAATTCATTCGTACGTTCCATTCTAATTCATTAGCACGATCCATGCTAATTCATTCGTTCGATCAATTCTAATTCATTAGCACGATCCATTCTAATTCATTCGTACGATCCATTCTAATTCATTCGCACGATCCATTCTAATTCATTCATAGGATCCATTCTAATTCATTCATACGATCTATTCTAATTCTTTCGCACGAATGTATCCATTCTAATTCATTCGCACGAATGTATCCATTCTAATTCATTCGTACGATCCATTCTAATTCATTCGTACGATCCATTCTAATTCATTCGTACGATCCATTCTCATTCATTCATACGATCTATTCTAATTCATTCATACAATCCATTCTAATTCTTTCACACGATCCATTCTAATTCATTCGTACGATCCATTCTAATTCATTCTCACAATCCATTCTATTTCATTCGTACGATCCATTCTTACTCATTGGTACGATCCATTCTAATTCATTCGCACGAATGTATCCATTCTAATTCATTCGTACGAATCCATTCTAATTCATTCGTACAATCCATTCTATTTCATTCGTACGATCCATTCTTACTCTTTCGTATGATCCATTCTAATTCATTCGCACGAATGTATCGATTCTAAATTATTCGTACGATCCATTCTAATTCATTCGTACGATCCATTCTAAATCATTCATACAATCCATTCTATTTCATTCGTACGATCAATTCTAATTCATTAGCACGACCCATTCTAATTCATTCGCACGATCAATTCTAATCCATTCGTACGATCCATTCTAATCCATTCGTACGATCCATTCTAATTCATTCGCATGAATGTAACCATTCTAATTCATTCATTTGATCCATTCTAATTCATTCGTACGATCCATTCTAATTCATTCGTCCGATCCATTCTAATTCATTCGCACGAATGTATCCATTCTAAACCACTCATACGATCCATTCTAATTTATTCGTACGATCCATTATAATTCATTCGTAAGATCCATTCTAATTCATTCGTACGATCCATTCTAATTCATTCGTACGAATGAATTAGAATGGATCGTGTGAAAGAATTAGAATGGATTGTATGAATGAATTAGAATGGATCGTACGAAGGAATTAGAATGGATCGTACGAATGAATTAGAATGGATCGTACGAATGAATTAGAATAGATCGTACGAATAAATTAGAATGGATCGTACGAATAAATTAGAATGGATCGTACGAATGAATTAGAATGGATCGTGTGAAAGAATTAGAATGGATCGTACGAATGAATTAGAATGGATCGTGCGAATGAATTAGAATAGATTGCGCGAATGAATTAGAATGGATCGTGCGAATGAATTAGAATGGATCGTACGAATGAATTAGAATGGATCGTACGAATGAATTAGAATAGATTACGCGAATGAATTAGAATGGATCGTACGAATGAATTAGAATGGATCGTACGAAGGAATTAGAATGGATCGTACGAATGAATTAGAATGGATCGTACGAATGAATTAGAATGGATCGTACGAAGGAATTAGAATGGATCGTACGAAGGAATTAGAATGGATCGTACGAATGAATTAGAATGGATCTTACGAATGAATTAGAATGGATCGTACGAATAAATTAGAATGGATTGTACGAATGAATTAGAATGGATACATTCTTTCGAATGAATTAGAATAGATCGGATGAATGAATTAGAATGGATCGTATGAATAAATTAGAACGGATCGTACGAATGAATTAGAATGGATCGTACGAATAAATTAGAATGGATACATTCGTCCGAATGAATTAGAATAGATCATACGAATGAGTAAGAATGGATCGTACGAATGAAATAGAATATATTGTACGAATGAATTAGAATGGATTCGTACGAATGAATTAGAATGGATACATTTGTGCGAATGAATCAGAATAGATCGTACCAATGAGTAAGAATGGATCGTACGAATGAAATAGAATGGATTGTGCGAATGAATTAGAATGGATCGTACGAATGAATTAGAATGGATCGTGTGAAATAATTAGAACGGATTGTATGAATGAATTAGAATAGATCGTATGAATGAATTAGAATGGATCGCACGAATGTATCCATTCTAATTCATTCGTACGAATCCATTCTAATTCATTCGTACAATCCATTCTATTTTATTCGTACGATCCGTTCTTATTCATTCGTATGATCCATTCTAATTCATTCGCACGAATGTATCCATTCTAAATCATTTGTACGATCCATTCTAATTCATTCATATGATCCATTCTAAATCATTCATACAATCCATTCTATTTCATTCGTACGATCAATTCTAATTCATTAGCACGATCCATTCTAATTCCTTCGTACGATCCATTCAAATTCATTCGCACGATCCATTCTAATTCATTCGTACAATCCATTCTAATTCATTCGTACGATCCATTCTTACTCATTCTATGATCCATTCTAATTTATTCGCACGAATGTATCCATTCTAATCCATTCGTACGATCCATTCTAATTCCTTCGTACGATCCATTCTAATTCATTCGCATGAATGTAACCATTCTAATTCATTCATTTGATCTATTCTAATTCATTCATACGATCCATTCTAATTCATTCGTCCGATCCATTCTAATTCATTATAATTCATTCGCACGAATGTATCCATTCTAATTCATTCGTACGATCAGTTCTAATTCATTCACAAAATCTATTCTAATTCATTCGTATGATCAGTTCTAATTCATTCATACGATCCATTCTAATTCATTCACACAAATGTATCCATTCTAATTCATTCTTACGATCCATTCTAATTCATTCGTACGATCCATTCTAATTCACTCATACGATCCATTCTAATACATTCATACGATCCATTCTAATTCATTTGCACGAATATATCCATTCTAATTTATTCGTACGATCCATTCTAATTCCTTCGTACGATCCATTCTAATTCATTCGTATGATCTATTCTATTTCATTCGTACGATCCATTCTTACTCATTCGTACGATCCATTCTAATTCATTCGTCCGATCCATTCTAATTCATTCGCACGAATGTATCCATTCTAATTCATTTGCACGATCCATTCTAATTCATTCCTATGATCTATTCTAATTCATTCGTACGATCCATTCTAATTTATTCTAATTCATTCGTACGATCCATTCTACGATCCATTCTAATTCATTCATACGATCCATTCTAATTCATATGCACAAAGGTATCCATTCTAATCCATTCGTAGGATCCATTCTAATCCATTCGTACGATACATTCTAATTCATTCGTACGATCCATTCTAATTTATTCGCACGAATGTTTCCATTCTAATTCATTCGTACGATCCATTCTAATTCATTCGCACAATCTATTCTAATTCATTCATACGATCTATTCTAATTCATTCGCACGAATGTATCCATTCTAATTCATTCATACGATCCATTCTACTTCATTCGTACTATCCGTTCTAATTCATTCGCACGATCCATTCTAATTCATTCGTACAATCTATTCTATTTCATTCAAACGATCCATTCTTACTCATTCGTATGATCCATTCTAATTCATTCGGACGAATGTATCCATTCTAATTTATTCGTACGATCCATTCTAATACATTCGTATGATCCATTCTAATTCATTCGTACGATCCATTCTAATTCATTCGTCCGATCCATTCTAATTCATTCACACGATCCATTCTAATTCATTCGTACGATCCATTCTAATTCATTCGTACGATCCATTCTAATTCATTCGTACGATCCATTCTAATTCACGCATACGATCCATTCTAATACATTCATACGATCCATTCTAATTCATTTGCACGAATATATCCATTCTAATTCATTCGTACGATCCATTCTAATTCCTTCGTACGATCCATTCTAATTCATTCGTACGATCTATTCTAATTCATTCGTACGATCCATTCTAATTCATTCGTACGATCCATTCTAATTCCTTCGTACGATCCATTCTAATTCATTCGTACGATCCATTCTAATTCATTCGTACAATCTATTCTAATTCATTCGTACGAATGAATACATTCGTGTGAATGAATTAGAATGGATCGTACGAATGAGTAAGAATGGATCGTACGAATGAAATAGAATGGAATGCACGAATGAATTAGAATGGATCGTACGAATGAATTAGAATGGATCGTGTGAAAGAATTAGAATGGATTGTATGAATGAATTAGAATGGATCGTACGAAGGAATTAGAATGGATCGTACGAATGAATTAGAATAGATCGTACGAATGAATTAGAATGGATCGTACGAATGAATTAGAATGGATTGTGTGAAAGAATTAGAATGGATCGTACGAATGAATTAGAATGGATCGTGCGAATGAATTAGAATAGATTGCGCGAATGAATTAGAATGGATCGTACGAATGAATTAGAATGGATCGTACGAATGAATTAGAATGGATCGAACGAATGAATTAGAATAGATTGCGCGAATGAATTAGAATGGATCGTACGAATGAATTTGAATGGATCATACGAAGGAAATAGAATGGATCGTACGAATGAATTAGAATGGATCGTACGAATGATTTAGAATGGATCGTACGAAGGAATTAGAATGGATCGTACGAATGAATTAGAATGGATCGTACGAATGAATTAGAATGGATGTTACGAATGAATTAGAATGGATCGTACGAATGAATTAGAATGGATACATTCGTGCGAATGAATTAGAATGGATCGGACGAATGAATTAGAATGGATCGTACGAATGAATAAGAATGGATCGTACGAATGAATTAGAATGGATCGTACGAATAAATTAGAATGGATACATTCGTTCGAATGAATTAGAATGGATAATACGAATGAGTAAGAATGGATCGTACGAATGAAATAGAATAGATTGTACGAATGAATTAGAATGGATTCGTACGAATGAATTAGAATGGATACATTCGTGCGAATGAATTAGAATGGATCGTACCAATGAGTAAGAATGGATCGTATGAATGAAATAGAATGGATTGTGCGAATGAATTAGAATGGATCGTACGAATGAATTAGAATGGATCGTGTGAAAGAATTAGAATGGATTGTATGAATGAATTAAAATAGATCGTATGATTGAATTAGAATGGATCGCACGAATGTATCCATTCTAATTCATTCGTACGAATCCATTCTAATTCATTCGTACAATCCATTCTATTTCATTCGTACGATCCATTCTTACTCATTCGTATGATCCATTCTAATTCATTCGCACGAATGTATCCATTCTAAATCATTCGTACGATCCATTCTAATTCATTCGTACGATCCATTCTAAATCATTCGTACAATCCATTCTATTTCATTCGTACGATCAATTCTAATTCATTAGCACGATCCATTCTAATTTATTCGTACGATCCATTCAAATTCATTCGCACGATCCATTCTAATTCATTCGTACAATCCATTGTATTTCATTCGTACGATCCATTCTTACTCATTAGTATGATCCATTCTAATTCATTCGCACGAATGTATCCATTCTAATCCATTCGTACGATCCATTTTAATCCATTCGTACGATCCATTCTAATTCATTCGCATGAATGTAACCATTCTAATTCATTCATTTGATCCATTCTAATTCATTCGTACGATCCATTCTAATTCATTCGTCCGATCCATTCTAATTCATTCGTCCGATCCATTCTAATTCATTCTAATTTATTCGCACGAATGTATCCATTCTAATTCATTCTTACGATCAGTTCTAATTCATTCACAAAATCTATTCTAATTTATTCATATGATCCATTCTAATTCATTCACACGAATGTATCCATTCTAATTCATTCATACGATCCATTCTTATTCATTCGTACGATCCATTCTAATTCACTCATACGATCCATTCTAATACATTCATACGATCCATTGTAATTCATTTGCACGAATATATCCATTCTAATTCATTCGTACGATCCATTCTAATTCCTTCGTATGATCCATTCTAATTCATTCGTACGATCTATTCTATTTCATTCATACGATCCATTTTTACTCATTCGTACGATCCATTCTAATTCATTCGTCCGATCCATTCTAATTCATTCGCACGAATGTATCCATTCTAATTCATTTGCACGATCCATTCTAATTCATTCCTATGATCTATTCTAATTCATTCGTACGATCCATTCTAATTCATTCGTACGATCCATTCTACGATCCATTCTAATTCATTCATACGATGCATTCTAATTTATATGCACAAAGGTATCCATTCTAATCCATTCGTAGGATCCATTCTAATCCATTAGTACGATACATTCTAATTCATTCGTACGATCCATTCTAATTTATTCGCACAAGTGTATCCATTCTAATTCATTCGTACGATCCATTATAATTCATTCGCACAATCAATTCTAATTCATTCATACGATCCATTCTAATTCATTCGCACGAATGTATCCATTCTAATTCATTCATACGATCCATTCTACTTCATTCGTACGATACATTCTAATCCATTCACACGAATGTATCCATTCTAATTCATTCATATGATCCATTCTAATTCATTCATATGATCCATTCTAATTCATTCACATGAATGTATCCATTCTAATTCATTCATACGATCCATTCTAATTCATTCGTACGATCCATTCTAATTCACTCATACGATCCATTCTAATACATTCATACGATCCATTGTAATTCATTTGCACGAATATATCCATTCTAATTCATTCGTACGATCCATTCTAATTCCTTCGTATGATCCATTCTAATTCATTCGTACGATCTATTCTATTTCATTCGTACGATCTATTTTTACTCATTCGTATGATCCATTCTAATTCATTCGTCCGATCCATTCTAATTCATTCGCACGAATGTATCCATTCTAATTCATTTGCACGATCCATTCTAATTCATTCCTATGATCTATTCTAATTCATTCGTACGATCCATTCTAATTCATTCGTACGATCCATTCTACGATCCATTCTAATTCATTCATACGATCCATTCTAATTCATATGCACAAAGGTATCCATTCTAATCCATTCGTAGGATCCATTCTAATCCATTCGTACGATACATTCTAATTCATTCGTACGATCCATTCTAATTTATTCGCACGAATGTATCCATTCTAATTCATTCGTACGATCCATTATAATTCATTCGCACAATCAATTCTAATTCATTCATACGATCCATTCTAATTCATTCGCACGAATGTCTCCATTCTAATTCATTCATACGATCCATTCTACTTCCTTCGTACTATCCGTTCTAATTCACTCATACGATCCATTCTAATTCATTCATACGATCCATTCTAATTCATTTGCACAAAGGTATCCATTCTTATTCATTCATACGATCTATTCGAATTCATTCGCACGATCTATTCTAATTCATTCGTACGATCCATTCTAATTCATTCGTACGATCCATTCTAATTCATTCGCACGATCCATTCTAATTCATTCGTACAATCTATTCTATTTCATTCGTACGATCCATTCTTACTCATTCGTATGATCCATTCTAATTCATTCGGACGAATGTATCCATTCTAATTTATTCGTACGATCCATTCTAATTCATTCGTGCGATCCATTCTAATTCATTCGTACGATCCATTCTAATTCATTCGTCCGATCCATTCTAATTCATTCACAAGATCCATTCTAATTCATTCGTACGATCCATTCTAATTCATTCATACAATCCATTCTAATTCATTCATACGATCCATTCTAATTCACTCATACGATCCATTCTAATTCATTCATACGATCCATTCTAATTCATTTGCACGAATATATCCATTCTAATTCATTCGTACGATCCATTCTAATTCCTTCGTACGATCCATTCTAATTCATTCGTACGATCTATTCTAATTCATTCGTATGATCCATTCTAATTCATTCGTACGATCCATTCTAATTCCTTCGTACGATCCATTCTAATTCATTCGTACGATCCATTCTAATTCATTCGTACAATCTATTCTAATTCATTCGTACGAATGGATACATTCGTGTGAATGAATTAGAATGGATCCTACGAATGAGTAAGAATGGATCGTACGAATGAAATAGAATGGATTGCACGAATGAATTAGAATGGATCGTACGAATGAATTAGAATGGATCGTGTGAAAGAATTAGAATGGATTGTATGAATGAATTAGAATGGATCGTACAAAGGAATTAGAATGGATCGTACGAATGAATTAGAATGGATCGTACGAATGAATTAGAATAGATCGTACGAATGAATTAGAATGGATCGTACGAATGAATTAGAATGGATCGTGTGAAAGAATTAGAATGGATCGTACGAATGAATTAGAATGGATCGTGCGAATGAATTAGAATAGATTGCGCGAATGAATTAGAATGGATCGTGCGAATGAATTAGAATGGATCGTACGAATGAATTAGAATGGATCGTATGAATGAATTAGAATAGATTGCGCGAATGAATTAGAATGGATCGTACGAATGAAATAGAATGGATTGTACGAATGAATTAGAATGGATCGTACGAAGGAATTAGAATGGATCGTACGAAGGAATTAGAATGGATCGTACGAATGAATTAGAATGGATCTTACGAATGAATTAGAATGGATCGTACGAATGAATTAGAATGGATCGTACGAATGAATTAGAATGGATACATTCGTGCGAATGAATTAGAATGGATCGGACGAATAAATTAGAATGGATCGTATGAAGGAATTAGAATGGATCGTACGAATGAAATAGAATGGATTGTACGAATGAATTAGAATGGATCGTACGAAGGAATTAGAATGGATCGTACGAATGAATTAGAATGGATCGTACGAATGAATTAGAATGGATCTTACAAATGAATTAGAATGGATCGTATATATGAATTAGAATGGATCGTACGAATGAATTAGAATGGATACATTCGTGCGAATGAATTAGAATGGATCGGACGAATAAATTAGAATGGATCGTACGAATGAATTAGAATGGATCATACGAATGAATTAGAATGGATCGTACCAATGAGTAAGATTGGATCGTACGAATGAAATAGAATGGATCGTGTGAAAGAATTAGAATAGATCGTATGAATGAATTAGAATGGATCCTATGAATGAATTAGAATTGATCGTACGAATGAAATAGAATGGATTGAACGAATGATTTAGAATGGATCGTACGAATGAATTTGAATGGATCGTGTGAAAGAATTAGAATGCATTGTATGAATGAATTAGAATGGATCGCACGAATGAATTGGAATGGATCGTACGAAGGAATTAGAATGGATCGTACGAATGTATTAGAATGGATCCTATGAATGAATTAGAATGGATCGTACGAATGAATTAGAATGGATCGTACTAATGAATTAGAATGGATACATTTGTGCGAATGAATTAGAATGGATCGTACAAATGGATTAGAATGGATCGTACGAATGGAATAGAATGGATACATTCGTGCGAATGAATTAGAATGGATCATACGAATGAGTAAGAATGGTCCAATTCATTCGTACGATCCATTCTAATTCATTCGTATATTCCATTCTAAGATCCTACGAATGAATTAGAATGGATCGTACGAATGAATTAGAATGGATCGTACGAATGAATTAGAATGGATCGTCCGAATGAATTAGAACGGATACATTCGTGCGAATGAATTAGAATTGATCGTACGAATGAATTAGAATATATCGTGCGAATGAATTAGAATGGATCGTACGAATGAATTAGAATGGATCATACGAATGAATTAGAATGGATCGTGCTAATGAATTAGAATCGATCGAACGAATGAATTAGCATGGATCGTGCTAATGAATTAGAATAGAACGTACGAATGAATTAGAATGGATCGTGTGAAAGAATTAGAATGGATTAGAATGGATTAGAATGGATCGTGTGAAATAATTAGAATGAATTAGAATGGATCATACGAATGAATTAGAATGGATTGTGCGAATGAATTAGAATGGACCGTACGAATGAATTAGAATGGATCGTATGAATGAATTAGAATGGATACATTCGTGCGAATGAATTAGAATGGATCGGACGAATGAATTAGAATGGATCGTACGACTGAATTAGAATGGATCAAATGAATGAATTAGAATGGTTACATTCAAGCGAATGAATTAGAATGGATCGTACGAATGGATTAGAATGTATCGTACGAATGAATTAGAATGGATCATACGAATGAGTAAGAATGAATCGTACGAATGAATTAGAATGGATACATTTGTGCGAATGAATTAGAATGGATCGTACGAATGAATTAGAATGGATACATTTGTGCGAATGAATTAGAATGGATCGTACGAATGAATTAGAATGGATCGTAGGAATGAATTAGAATGGATCGTACGAATGAATTAGAATGGATCGTACGAATGAATTAGAATGGATCGTACGAATGAATTAGACTGGATCGTACGAATTAATTTGAATGGATACATTTGTGCGAATGAATCTAAATGGATTGTATGAATGAATTACAATGGATCGTACGAATGAATTAGAATGGATCGTACGAATGAATTAGAATAGCTCATACGAATGAATTAGAATTAATCGTATGAATGAATTAGAATGGTTACATTCGTGCGAATGAATTAGAATAGATCGTACGAATGAATTAGAATGGATCGTACGAATAAATTAGAATGGATCATGGGTATGAATTAGAATGAATCATACGAATGAACTAGAATGGATCCACCGAATGAGTTAGAATGGATCAAACGAATGAATTAGAATGGATTGTACGAATGAATTAGAATGGATTGTGCGAATGAATTAGAATGGATCGTATGAATGAATAAGAATGGATCGTACGAATGAATTAGAATGGATCGTGCGAATAAATTAGCATGAATCGTACGAATGTATTAGAATGGATCGTACGAATGAATTAGAATGAATCGTACGATCCATTCTAATTCATTCGTACGATCCATTCTAATTCATTCGCACGAATGTATCCATTCTAGTTCATTCGTACGATCCATTCTTGTTCATTCGTACGATCCATTCTAATTCATTCGTACGATCCATTCTAATTCATTCGTATGATCCATTCTAATTAATTCGTACGATCCATTCTAATTCATTCGTACGATCCATTCTAATTCATTCATACAATCCATTCTAATTCATTCGCACGAATGTATCCATTCTAATTAATTCGTACGATCCATTCTAATTCATTCGTATGATCCATTCTTATTCATTCGCACGATCCAGTCTAATGGATTCGCACGATCCATTCTAATTCATTCGCATGAATGTATCCATTCTAATTCATTCGTACGATCCATTCTAATTCATTAATATGATCCATTCTAATTCATTCGCACGATCCATTCTAATTCATTCGTACGATCCATTCTAATTCATTCGTACGATCCATTCTAATTCATTCGCACGATCCATTCTAATTCATTCGTACAATCTATTCTATTTCATTCGTACGATCCATTCTTACTCATTCGAATGATCCATTCTAACTCATTCGGACGAATGTATCCATTCTAATATATTCGTACGATCCATTCTAATTCATTCGTATGATCCATTCTAATTCATTCGTACGATCCATTCTAATTCATTCGTCCGATCCATTCTAATTCATTCGCATGAATGTATCCATTCTAATTCATTCATACGGTCCATTCTAATTCATTCGCATAATCCATTCTATTTCATTCGTACGATCCATTCTTACTCATTCGTATGATCCATTATGGATACATTCGTGCGAATGAATTAGAATGGATCATACGAATGAGTAAGAATGGATCGTACGAATGAAATAGAATGGATTGTGCGAATGAATTAGAATGGATCGTATGAATGAATTAGAATGGATCGTGTGAAAGAATTAGAATGGATTGTATGAATGAATTAGAATAGATCGTATGAATGAATTAGAATGGATCGTACGAATGAATTAGAATGGATTGTACGAATGAACTAGAATGGATACATTCGTGCGAATGAATTAGAATGGATCGTACGAATGAATTAGAATGGATCGTACGAATGAATTAGAATGGATCTTACGAATGAATTAGAATGGATCGTACGAATGCACAATCCATGCTATTTCATTCGTTCGATCAATTCTAATTCATTAGCACGATCCATTCTAATTCATTCGTACGATCCATCCTAATTCATTCGCACGATCCATTCTAATTCATTCGTACGATCCATTCTAATTCTTTCCCACGATCCATTCTAATTCATTCGTACGATCTATTCTAATTCATTCGTACGATCCATTCTAATTTCATTCGTACGATCCATTCTAATTCATTCGCTCGAATGTATCCATTCTAATCCATTCGTACGATCCATTCTAATTCATTCGCATGAATCTAACCATTCTAATTCATTCATTTGATCCATTCTAATTCATTCGTACGATCCATTCTAATTCATTCGTCCGATCCATTCTAATTCATTCGCACGAATGTATCCATTCTAATCCATTCGTAAGATCCATTCTAATTCATTCGTACGATCTATTCTAATTCATTCGTACGATCCATTCTAATTCATTAATATGATCCATTCTAATTCATTCGTACGATCCATTCTAATTCATATGCCCAAAGGTATCCATTCTAATTCATTCGTACGATCCATTCTAATTCAGGATCGTACGAATGAATTAGAATGGATACATTTGTGCGAATGGATTAGAATTGATCGTACGAATGAATTAGAATGGATCGTGCGAATGAATTAGAATGGATCGTACGAATGAATTAGAATGGATCGTACGAATGAAGTAGAATGGATACATTTGTGCGAATGAATTAGAATGGATCGTACGAATGAATTAGAATGGATCGTACGAATGATTTAGAATGGATCTTACGAATGAATTAGAATGGATCGTACGAATGAATTAGAATGGATCGTACGAATGAATTAGAATGGATACATTCGTGCGAATGAATTAGAATGGATCGGACGAATGAATTAGAATGGATCGTACGAATGAATTAGAATGGATCAAATGAATGAATTAGAATGGTTACATTCATGCGAATGAATTAGAATGGATCGTACGAATGGATTAGAATGGATCGTACGAATGGATTAGAATGGATACATTCGAGTGAATGAATTAGAATGGATCGTACGAATGAAATTAGAATGGATCGTACGAATGAATTAGAATAGATCGTACGAATGAATTAGATTGGATCGTACGAATGAATTAGAATGGATCGTACGAATAAATTAGAATGGATACATTCGTCCGAATGAATTAGAATGGATCATACGAATGAGTAAGAATGGATCGTACAATTGAAATAGAATAGATTGTATAAATGAATTAGAAAGGATCCTACGAATGAATTAGAATGGATCGTGTGAAAGAATTAGAACGGATTGTATGAATGAATTAGAATGGATCGTATGAATGAATTAGAATGGATCGTGCGAATGAATTCGAATGGATCGTACGAATTCATTCTAATTCATTCATACAATCCATTCTAATTCTTTCACACGATCCATTCTAATTCATTCGTACGTTCCATTCTAATTCATTAGCACGATCCATACTAATTCATTCGTTCGATCAATTCTAATTCATTAGCACGAGCCACTCTAATTCATTCGTACGATCCATTCTAATTCCTTCGTACGATCCATTCTAATTCATTCGTACGATCTATTCTAATTCATTCGTACGATCCATTCTAATTCATTCGTACGATCCATTCTAATTCCTTCGTACGATCCATTCTAATTCATTCGTACAATCCATTCTAATTCATTCGTGCAATCCATTCTATTTCATTCGTACGATCCATTCTTACTCATTCGTACGATCCATTCTAATTCATTCACACGAATGTATCCATTCGTACGATTGAATTAGAATAGATTGTACGAATGAATTAGAATGGATCGTACGAATGAATTAGAATGGATCGTACGAAGGAATTAGAATGGATCGTACGAATGAATTAGAATGGATTGTACGAATGAATTAGAATAGATCGTACGAATGAATTAGAATGGATCGTGCGAATGAATTAGAATGGATCGTACGAATGAATTAGAATGGATACATTCGTGCGAATGAATTAGAATGGATCGGACGAATGAATTAGAATGGATCGTACGAATGAGTAAGAATGGATCATACGAATGAAATAGAATAGATCGTACGAATGAATTAGAATGGATCGTACGAAGGAATTAGAATGGATCGTACGAATGAATTAGAATGGATATATTCGTGCAAATGAATTAGAATGGATCGTATGAATGTATTAGAATGGATCGTATGAGTGAATTAGAATGGATCGTACGAATGAATTAGAATGGATTGTATGAATGAATTAGAATGGATCGTACGAATGAATTAGAATGGATCATATGAATTAATTAGAATGGATCATATGAATGAATTAGAATGGATCATACAAATGAATTAGAATGGATCGTACGAATGAATTAGAATGGATACATTCGTGCGATCCATTCTAATTCATTCGCACAATCCATTCTATTTCATTCGTACGATCCATTCTTACTTATTGGTACGATCCATTCTAATTCATTCGCACGAATGTATCCATTCTAATTCATTCGTACGAATCCATTCTAATTCATTCGTACGATCCATTCTAATACATTCATACGATCCATTCTAATTCATTTGCACGAATATATCCATTCTAATTCATTCGTACGATCCATTCTAATTCCTTCGTACGATCCATTCTAATTCATTCGTACGATCTATTCTAATTCATTCGTACGATCCATTCTAATTCATTCGTACGATCCATTCTAATTCCTTCGTACGATCCATTCTAATTCATTCGCATGAATGTATCCATTCTAGTTCATTCGTACGATCCATTCTAATTCATTCGTATGATCCATTCTAATTCATTCATACGATCTATTCTAATTCATTCATACAATCCATTCTAATTCTATCATACGATCCATTCTAATTCATTCGCATGATCCATTCTAATTCATTCGTACGATCCATTCTAATTCATTTGTACGATCCATTCTAATTCATTCGTACAATCCATTCTATTTCATTCGTACGATCCATTCTTACTCATTCGTATGATCCATTCTAATTCATTCGCACGAATGTATCCATTCTAATTCATTCATACAATCCATTCTAATTCATTCCGTACGATCCATTCTAATTCATTCGTACGATCGTACAAATGAATTAGAATGGATCGTACGAATGAATTAGAATAGATTGTACGAATGGATTAGAATGGATCCTACGAATGAATTAGAATGGATCGTGTGAAAGAATTAGAATGGATCGTACAAATGAATTAGAATGGATCGTACGAATGAATTAGAATGGATCATACGAATGAGTAAGAATGGATCGTACAAATGAAATAGAATGGATTGTACGAATGAATTAGAATGAATCGTACGAATGAATTAGAATGGATCGTGTGAAAGAATTAGAATGTATTGTATGAATGAATTAGAATGGATCGTATGAATGAATTAGAATGGATCGTGCGAATGAATTCGAATGGATCGCATGATCCATTCGAATAGAATGGATCGTATGAATGAATTAGAATGGATTGGGCGAATGAATTAGAATGGATTGTAGGAATGAATTAGAATGGATCGTATGAATGAATTAGAATGGATCGTATGAATGAATTAGAATGGATCGTGCTAATGAATTAGAATGGATCGTACGAATGAATTAGAATGGATCGTACGAATGAATTAGAATGGATAATACGAATGAATTAGAATGGATCATACAAATGAGTAAGAATGGATCGTACGAATGAAATAGAATGGATTGTACGAATGAATTAGAATGGATACATTCGTGCGAATGAATTAGAATGGATCGTACGAATGAATTAGAATGGATCGTACGAATGAATTAGAATGGATCGTACGAATGAATTAGAATGGATCTTACGAATGAATTAGAATGGATCGTACGAATGGATTAGAATGGATACATTCGTGCGAATAAATTAGAATGGATTGTATGAATGAATTAGAATGGATCGTACGAATTAATTAGAAGGGATCGTACGAATGAATTAGAATGGATCGTACGAATGGATTAGAATGGATTGTACGAATGAATTAGATTGGATCCTACGAATGAATTAGAATGGATCGTGTGAAAAAATTAGAATGGATTGTATGAATGAATTAGAATGGATCGTATGAATGAATTAGAATGGATCGTGTGAATGAATTCGAATGGATCGTACGAATTCATTCTAATTCATTCATACAATCCATTCTAATTCTTTCACACGATCCATTCTAATTCATTCGTACATTCCATTCTAATTCATTAGCACGATCCATGCTAATTCATTCGTTCGATCAATTCTAATTCATTCGCACGATACATTCTAATTCATTCGTACGATCCATTCTAATTCATTCGCATGATCCATTCTAATTCATTCATAGGATCCATTCTAATTCATTCATACGATCTATTCTAATTCTTTCGCACGAATGTATCCATTCTAATTCATTCGCACGAAAGTATCTATGGGTGCAAATTTTGGCAAGAAGTCTGCAAACAGCGGGACCCACCGGCCCTGCCTGGTGAGCCCCCGAAGACAACAGCGGGACCCACCGGCCCTGCCTGGTGGGCCCCCGAGTACCACAGTGGGACCCACCGGCCCTGCCTGGTGAGCCCCCGAAGACAACAGCGGGACCCACCGGCCCCGCCTGGTGGGCCCCCGAGTACCACAGTGGGACCCACCGGCCCTGCCTGGTGAGCCCCCGAAGACAACAGCGGGACCCACCGACCCCGCCTGGTGGGCCCCCGAGTACCACAGTGGGACCCACCGGCCCTGCCTGGTGAGCCCCCGAAGACAACAGCGGGACCCACCGGCCCCGCCTGGTGGGCCCCCGAGTACCACAGTGGGACCCACCGGCCCTGCCTGGTGGGCCCCCGAAGACTACAGCGGGACCCACCGGCCCTGCCTGGTGGGCCCCGAGTACCACAGTGGGACCCACCGGCCCTGCCTGGTGGGCCCCCGAAGACTACAGCGGGACCCACCGGACCTGCCTGGTGGGCCCCCGAAGACTGCAGCGGGACCCACCGGCCCTGCCTGGCGGGCCCCCGAGTACCACAGCGGGACCCATCGGCCCTGCCTGGTGGGCCCCCTAAAGACGGCAGCGGAGCCCACCAGCTTTACCTGGAGGATCCCCAGATACGACAGCAGAAACCGCCATTTACCCCGGAATTCCTCCCAGAGAATCCTATAAATAGCAGAGCCTTCGAATAAAAATGGATCGAACTCTTAGTTCTAGAACCAGAGCTCTAAGATTTCTAACTTCCCATCTTCCACCTCTCTTTGATCTTCTGATCTCTTTCGAAGAGATCAGAGTGTTTTCAGTGATACTCGGTCTGTCGAGATCACTTCAACATAAGTGTTAGTGAATTCGGGTTGCTCCCTATAGCACGGAGACGTAGGCTTCGGCTGAACTCCGAGATCATCTCTCTCGTGTCAAATCTCTGATTGCATCTCTCTGTTTACATATCAAAAGCTTCAACTTCGATCAACAGATCGAGCAACGATCTTTAACATCAAGTTCAACTCCAATTGACTGGTGCTGCGAAAGTCTTCGGGTCGGCACGAAGATTTTCCCCCACAGAGGTTAAATTTGACCGTTCGGTCAAATTTGACCGAACGGTCAAAATTGACCGATCAGTCTATTTTAACGCTAAACACTCGACAAAGCTCCTCTGTGTGTATGACAGGGGGTCATTAGCTTTGCACCACGAATCCAAGCCAGCCAGATGATCTCTAGCTAACTTGGAGGGGGTAACTGTGGGTGCAAATTTTGGCAAGAAGTCTGCAAACAGCGGGACCCACCGGCCCTGCCTGGTGAGCCCCCGAACACAACAGTGGGACCCACCGGCCCCGCCTGGTGGGCCCCCGAGTACCACAGTGGGACCCACCGGCCCTGCCTGGTGAGCCCCCGAAGACAACAGCGGGACCCACCGGCCCCGCCTGGTGGGCCCCCGAGTACCACAGTGGGACCCACCGGTCCTGCCTGGTGAGCCCCCGAAGACAACAGCGGGACCCACCGGCCCTGCCTGGTGGGCCCCCGAGTACCACAGTGGGACCCACCGGCCCTGCCTGGTGAGCCCTCGAAGACAACAGCGGGACCCACCGGCCCCGCCTGGTGGGCCCCCGAGTACCACAGTGGGACCCACCGGCCCTGCCTGGTGGGCCCCCGAAGACTACAGCGGGACCCACCGGCCCTGCCTGGTGGGCCCTCGAGTACCACAGTGGACCCACCGGCCCTGCCTGGTGGGCCCCCGAAGACTACAGCGGGATCCACCGGACCTGCCTGGTGGGCCCCCGAAGACTGCAGCGGGACCCACCGGCCCTGCCTGGCGGGCCCCCGAGTACGACAGATACGACAGCAGAAACCGCCATTTACCCCGGAATTCCTCCCAGAGAATCCTATAAATAGCAGAGCCTTCGAATGTAAATGGATCGAACTCTCAGTTCTAGAACCAGAGCTCTGAGATTTCTAACTTCCTATCTTCCACCTCTCTTTGATCTTCTGATCTCTTTCGAAGAGATCAGAGTGTTTTCAGTGATACTCGGTCTGTCGAGATCACTTCAACATAAGTGTTAGTGAATTTGGGTTGCTCCCTATAGCACGGAGACGTAGGCTTCGGCTGAACTCCGAGATCATCTCTCTCGTGTCAAATCTCTGATTGCATCTCTCTGTTTACATATCAAAAGCTTCAACTTCGATCAACAGATCGACCAACGATCTTCAACATCAACTTCAACTCCAATTGACTGGTGCTGCGAAATTCTTCGGGTCGGCACGAAGATTTTCCCCCACAGTATCCATTCTAATTCATTCGTACGATCCATTCTAATTCATTCGTACGATCCATTCTAATTCATTCATACGATCTATTCTAATTCATTCATACAATCCATTCTAATTCTTTCACACGATCCATTCTAATTCATTCGTACGATCCATTCTAATTCATTCGCACAATCCATTCTATTTCATTCGTACGATCCATTCTTACTCATTGGTACGATCCATTCTAATTCATTCGTACAATCTATTCTATTTTATTCGTACGATCCATTCTTACTCATTCGTATGATCTATTCTAATTCATTCGGACGAATGTATCCATTCTAATTTATTCGTACGATCCATTATAATTCATTCGTACGATCCATTCTAATTCATTTATACGATCCATTCTAATTCATTCGTCCGATCCATTCTAATTCATTCGCACGAATGTATCCATTCTAATTCATTCGTACGGTCCATTCTAATTCATTCGCACAATCCATTCTATTTCATTCGTACGATCCATTCTTACTCATTCGTATGATCCATTATGGATACATTCGTGCGAATGAATTAGAATGGATCATACGAATGAGTAAGAATGGATCGTACGAATGAAATAGAATGGATTGGGCGAATGAATTAGAATGGATCGTACGAATGAATTAGAATGGATCGTGTGAAAGAATTAGAATGGATTGTATGAATGAATTAGAATGGATCGTACGAATGAATTAGAATGGATCGTATGAGTGAATTAGAATGGATACGAAGGAATTAGAATGGATCATACGAAGGAATTAGAATGGATCATACGAATGAAATAGAATGGATCGTACGAAGGAATTAGAATGGATCGTACGAAGGAATTAGAATGGATCGTACGAATGAATTAGAATGGATATATTCGTGCAAATGAATTAGAATGGATCGTATGAATGAATTAGAATGGATCGTATGAGTGAATTAGAACGGATAGTACGAATGAAGTAGAATGGATCGTATGAATGAATTAGAATGGATACATTCGTGCGAATGAATTAGAATGGATCGTATGAATGAATTAGAATAGATTGTGCGAATGAATTAGAATGGATCGTACGAATGAATTAGAATAGATACATTCCTGTGAATAAATTAGAATGGATTGTATGAATGAATTAGAATGGATTGTACGAATGAATTAGAATGGATTGTATGAAAGAATTAGAATAGATTGCGCGAATGAATTAGAATGGATCGTACGAATGAATTAGAATGGATCGTACGAAGGAATTAGAATGGATCATACGAATGAATTAGAATAGATCGTACGAATGGATTAGAATGGATCGTACGAAGGAATTAGAATGGATCATACGAATGAATTAGAATGGATCGTACGATTGAATTAGAATGGATCATACGAATGAGTAAGAATGGATTAGAATGGATCGTGCAAATGAATTAGAATGGATCGTACGAATAAATTAGAATGGATACATTCGTCCGAATGAATTAGAATGAATCATACGAATGAGTAAGAATGGATCGTACGAATGAAATAGAATAGATTGTATGAATGAATTAGAATGGATCCTACGAATGAATTAGAATGGATCGTGTGAAAGAATTAGATTGGATTGTATGAATGAATTAGAATGGATCGTATGAATGAATTAGAATGGATCGTGCGAATGAATTCGAATGGATCGTACGATCCATTCTAATTCATTCATACAATTCATTCTAATTCATTCACACGAATGTATCCATTCTAATCCATTCGTACGATCCATTCTAATCCATTCGTACGATCCATTCTAATTCATTCGCATGAATGTAACCATTCTAATTCATTCATTTGATCCATTCTAATTCATTCGTACGATCCATTCTAATTCATTCGTCCGATCCATTCTAATTCATTCGCACGAATGTATCAATTCTAATTCATTCGTACGATCCATTCTAATTCATTCGTATGATCCATTCTAATTCATTCATAAGATCCATTCTAATTCATTCCCATGATCCATTCTAATTTATTCGTACGATCCATTCTAATTCATTCGTACGATCTATTCTAATTCATTCGCACGAATGTAACCATTCCAATTCATTCATACGATTTATTCTAATTCATTCGTATGAGCTATTCTAATTCATTCATACGATCCATTCTAATTCATTCGTACGATCCATTGTAATTCATTCATACAATCCATTTAGATTAATTCGCACAAATGTATCCATTCAAATTCATTCGTACGATCCAGTCTAATTCATTCGTATGATCCAGTCTAATTCATTCATATGATCCATTCTAATTCATTCGCACGAATATATCCATTCTAATTCTTTCGTACGATCTAGTCTAATTCATTCGTACGATCCAGTCTAATTCATTCGTATGATCCATTCTAATTCATTCACATGATCTATTCTAATTCATTCGCACGAATGTATCCATTCTAATTCATTTTCACGATCTATTCTAATTCATTCCTATGATCTATTCTAATTCATTCATATGATCCATTCTAATTCATTCTAATTCATTCGTACGATCCATTCTACGATCCATTCTAATTCATTCGTATATTCCATTCTAATTCATTAGCACGATCCATGCTAATGAATTAGAATGGATCGTACGATCCAATCTAATTCATTCATACGATCCATTCTTACTCATTCGTATGATCCATTCTAATTCAATCGTACGATCCATTCTAATTCATTCGTACGATCCATTCTAATTCCTTCGTACGATCCATTCTAATTCATTCGTACGATCCATTCTAATTCACTCGTACGATCCATTCTAATTCCTTCGTACGATCCATTCTAATTCCTTCGTACGATCCATTCTAATTCATTCGCGTAATCTATTCTAATTCATTCGCACGATCCATTCTAATTCATTCGTATGATCCATTCTAATTCTTTCATACAATCCATTCTAATTTATTCGCACGAATGTATCCATTCTAATTCATTCGTACAATCCATTCTAATTCATTCGCACAATCTATTCTAATTCATTCATACGATCCATTCTAATTCATTCGCACGAATGTATCCATTCTAATTCATTCATACGATCCATTCTACTTTATTCGTACTATCCGTTCTAATTCACTCACACGATCCATTCTAATTCATTCATACGATCCATTCTAATTCATTTGCACGAATATATCCATTCTAATTCATTCGTACGATCCATTCTAATTCCTTCGTACGATCCATTCTAATTCCTTTGTACGATCCATTCTAATTCCTTCGTACGATCCATTCTATTTCATTCGAATGATCCATTCTAATTCCTTCGTACGATCCATTCTAATTCCTTCGTATCCATTCTAATTCACTAATACGATCCATTCTAATTCATTCGTACGATCCATTCTAATTCATTCATACAATCCATTCTAATTCATTCGCACGAATGTATCCATTCTAATTCATTCGTACGATCAGTTCTAATTCATTCATACGATCCATTCTAATTCATTCACACAAATGTATCCATTCTAAGTCATTCATACGATCCATTCTAATTCATTCACACGAATGTATCCATTCTAATTCACTCATACGATCAATTCTAATTCATTCGTACGATCCATTCTAATTCACTCATACGATCCATTCTAATACATTCATACGATCCATTCTAATTCATTTGCACGAATATCTCCATTCTAATTCATTCGTACGATCCATTCTAATTCCTTCGTACGATCCATTCTAATTCATTCGTACGATCTATTCTAATTCATTCGTACGATCCATTCTAATTCATTCTTACGATCCATTCTAATTCCTTCGTACGATCCATTCTAATTCATTCGTACGATCCATTCTAATTCATTCATACAATCCATTCTAATTCTTTCAAACGATCCATTATAATTCATTCGTACGATCCATTCTAATTCATTCGTGCAATCCATTCTATTTCATTCGTATGATCCATTCTTACTCATTCGTACGATCCATTCTAATTCATTCACACGAATGTATCCATTCGTACGAATGAATTAGAATAGATTGTACGAATGAATCAGAATGGATCGTACGAATGAATCAGAATGGGTCGTACGAAGGAATTAGAATGGATCGTACGAATGAATTAGAATGGATCGTACGAATGAATTAGAATGGATCGTACGAAGGAATTAGAATGGATCGTACGTATAAATTAGAATGGATATATTCGTGCAAATGAATTAGAATGGATCGTATGAATGTATTAGAATGGATCGTATGCGTGAATTAGAATGGATCGTACGAATGAATTAGAATGGATCGTATGAATGAATTAGAATGGATCCTACGATCCATTCTTACTTTTTGGTACGATCCATTCTAATTCATTCGCACGAATGTATCCATTCTAATTCATTCGTACGAATCCATTCTAATTTATTCGTACAATCTATTCTATTTCATTCGTACGATCCATTCTTACTCATTCGTATGATCCATTCTAATTCATTCGGACGAATGTATCCATTCTAATTTATTCGTACGATCCATTCTAATTCATTCGTACGATCCATTCTAATTCATTCGTCCGATCCATTCTAATTCATTCGCACGAATGTATCCATTCTAATTCATTCGTACGATCCATTCTAATTCATTCGTACGATCCATTCTAATTCATTCGTAAGATCCATTCTGATTCATTCGTACGATCCATTCTAATTCATTCGTACGATCCATTCTAATTCATTCGCACGATCCATGCTAATGAATTAGAATGTATCGTACGAATGAATTAGAATGGATCGTACGAATGAATTAGAATGGATCTTACGAATGAATTAGAATGGATCGTACGAATGAATTAGAATGGATCGTACGAATGAATTAGAATGGATCTTATGAATGAATTAGAATGGATCGTACGAATGAATTAGAATGGATCGTACGAATGAATTAGAATGGATACATTCGTGCGAATGAATTAGAATGGATCGGACGAATGAATTAGAATGGATCGTACGAATGAATTAGAATGGATCAAATGAATGAATTAGAATGGTTACATTCATGCGAATGAATTAGAATGGATCGTACGAATGGATTAGAATGGATCGTATGAATGGATTAGAATGGATTGTACGAATGGATTAGAATGGATACATAAGAGCGAATGAATTAGAAAGGATCGTACGAATGAATTAGAATGGATCGTACGAATGGATTAGAATGGATCCTACGAATGGATTAGAATGGATACCTTTGTGCATATGAATTAGAATGGATCGTACGAATGAATTAGAATGGATCATATTAATGAATTAGAATGGATCGTACGAATGAATTAGAATGGATACATTGATGCACGATCCATTCTAATTCATTCGCACGAATGTATCCATTCTAATTCATTCGTACGATCCATTCTAATTCATTAATATGATCCATTCTATTTCATTCGTACGATCCATTCTTACTCATTCGTACGATCCATTCTAATTCATTCGCACGAATGTATCCATTCTAAATCATTCTAACGATCCATTCTAATTCATTCGTACGATCCATTCTAAATCATTCGTACAATCCATTCTATGTCATTCGTACGATCAATTCTAATTCATTAGCACGATCCATTCTAATTCATTCGTACGATCCATTCAAATTCATTCGCACGATCCATTCTAATTCATTCGTACAATCCATTCTATTTCATTCGTACGATCCATTCTTACTTATTCGTATGATCCATTCTAATTCATTCGCACGAATGTATACATTCTAATCCATTCGTACAATCCATTCTAATCCATTCGTATGATCGATTCTAATTCATTCGCATGAATGTAACCATTCTAATTCATTCATTTGATCCATTCTAATTCATTCGTACGATCCATTCTAATTCAGTCATCCGATCCATTCTAATTCATTCGGATGAATGTATCCATTCTAAACCATTCATACGATCCATTCTAATTTATTCGTACGATCCATTCTAATTCATTCGCACGAATGTATACATTCTAATTCATTCGTACGATCCATTCTAATTCATTCGTACGATCCATTCTAATTCATTCGTAAGATCCATTCTAATTCATTCGTACGATCCATTCTAATTCATTCGTACGATCCATTCTAATTCATTCGCACGAATGTATCCATTCTAGTTCATTCATACGATCCATTCTAATTCATTCGCACGATCCATTCTAATTCATTCATACGATCCATTCTAATTCATTCGTACGATCCATTCTAATTCATTCGCACAAATGTATCCATTCTAATTAATTCGTACAATCCATTCTAATTCATTCGCACGATCCATTCTAATTCATTTGTACGATCCATTCTAATTCTTTCACACGATCCATTCGAATTCATTCGTACGATCCATTCTAATTCATTCGCACGATCCATTCTAATTCATTCGTACGATCCATTATAATTCATTCATACGATCCATTCTAATTCATTCGTACGATCCATTCTAATTCATTCGCACAAATGTATCCATTCTAATTCATTCGTACGATCCATTCTAATTCATTCGCACGATCCATTCTAATTCATTCGTATGATCCATTCTAATTCATTCGCACGATCTGTTCTTATTCATTCGCACAATCCATTCTAATTCATTCGCACGAATGTATCCATTCTAATTCATTCGTACGATCCATTCTAATTCATTCGTATGATCCATTCTAATTCATTCGTATGATCCATTCTAATTAGAATGGATCGTACGAATGAATTAGAATGGATCGAACAAATGAATTAGAATGGGTCGTACGAATGAATTAGAATGGATCGTACGAATGAATTAGAATGGATACATTCGTGCGAATGAATTAGAATGGATCGGACGAATGAATTAGAATGGATCGTACGAATGAATTAGAATGGATCAAATGAATGAATTAGAATGGTTACATTCATGCGAATGAATTAGAATGGATCGTACGAATGGATTAGAATGGATCGTACGAATGGATTAGAATGGATACATTCGAGCGAATGAATTAGAATGGATCGTACGAATGAATTAGAATGGATCGTACGAATGGATTAGAATGGAAATTACGAATGGATTAGAATGGATACCTTTGTGCATATGAATTAGAATGGATCGTACGAATGAATTAGAATGGATCATATTAATGAATTAGAATGGATACATTCGTGCGAATGAATTAGAATGGATCGTATGAATGATTAGAATGGATACATTCGTGCGCGATCCATTCTAATTCATTCGCATGAATGTATCCATTCTAATTCATTCGTACGATCCATTCTAATTCATTAATATGATCCATTCTAATTCATTCGTACGATCCATTCTAATTCAGGATCGTACGAATGAATTAGAATGGATACATTCGTGCGAATGAATTAGAATTGATCGTACGAATGAATTAGAATGGATCGTACGAATGAATTAGAATGGATCGTACGAATGAATTAGAATGGATACATTCGTGCGAATGAATTAGAATGGATTGTGCGAATGAATAAGAACAGATCGTGCGAATGAATTAGAATGGATCGTACGAATGAATTAGAATGGATCGTGTGAAAGAATTAGATTGGATCGTACGAATGAATTAGAATGGATCGTGCGAATGAATTAGAATGGATCGTACGAATGAATTAGAATGGATACATTTGTGCGAATGAATTTGAATGGATCGTACGAATGAATTAGAATGGATCGTATGAATGAATTAGAATGGATCGTACGAAAGAATTAGAATGGATCGTGCGAATGAATTAGAATGGATCGTACGAATGAATTAGAATGGATCGTACGAATGAACTAGAATGGATACATTCGTGCGAATGAATTAGAATGGATCGTACGAATGAATTAGAATGGATCGTACGAATGAATTAGAATGGATCTTACGAATGAATTAGAATGGATCATACGAATGAATTAGAATGGATCGTACGAATGAATTAGAATGGATACATTCGTGCGAATGAATTAGAATGGATCGGACGAATGAATTAGAATGGATCGTACGAATGAATTAGAATTGATCGTACGAATAAATTAAAATGGATCGTACGAATAAATTAGAATGGATACATTCGTCCGAATGAATTAGAATGGATCATACGAATGAGTAAGAATGGATCGTACGAATGAAATAGAATAGATTGTACGAATGAATTAGAATGGATTCGTACGAATGAATTAGAATGGATACATTCGTGCGAATGAATTAGAATGGATCGTACCAATGAGTAAGAATGGATCGTACGAATGAAATAGAATGGATTATGCGAATGAATTAGAATGGATCGTACGAATGAATTAGAATGGATCACGTGAAAGAATTAGAATGGATTGTATGAATGAATTAGAATAGATCGTATGAATGAATTAGAATGGATCGTACGAATGAATTAGAATGGATCGTAAGAATGAATTAGAATGGATACATTCGTGCGAATGAATTAGAATGGATACATTCGTGCGAAAGAATTAGAATAGATCGTATGAATGAATTAGAATGGATCCTATGAATGAATTAGAATGGATCGTGCGAATGAATTATAATGGATCGTACAAATGAATTAGAATAGATCGTACGAATGAATTAGACTGGATCGTACGAAGGAATTAGAATGGATCGTACGAATGAATTAGAATGGATATATTCGTGCAAATGAATTAGAATGGATCGTATGAATGTATTAGAATGGATCGTATGATTGAATTAGAATGGATCGTACGAATGAATTAGAATGGATTGTATGAATGAATTAGAATGGATCGTACGAATGAATTAGAATCGATCATACCAATTAATTAGAATGGATCATACGAATGAATCAGAATGGATCGTACGAATGAATTAGAATTGATCTAACGAATGAATTAGAATGGATACATTCGTGCGAATGAATTAGAATGGATTGTGCGAATGAATAAGAACAGATCGTGTGAATGAATTAGAATAGATCGTACAAATGAATCAGAATGGATCGTGCGAATGAATTAGAATGGATCGTACGAATTAATTAGAATGGATACATTTGTGCGAATGAATTAGAATGGATCGTACGAATGAATTAGGATGGATCGTATGAATGAATTAGAATGGATCGTACGAATGAATTAGAATGGATCGTGCGAATGAATTAGAATGGATCGTACGAATGAATGAGAATGGGTCGTGTGAAAGAATTAGAATGGATCGTACGAATGAATTAGAATGGATCGTGCGAATGAATTAGAATGGATCGTACGAATGAATTAGAATGGATCGTGCTAATGAATTAGAATTGATCGAACGAATGAATTAGCATGGATCGTGTTAATGAATTAGAATGGATCGTACGAATGAATTAGAATGGATCGTGCGAATGAATTATAATTGATCGTACGAATGAATTAGAATGGATATATTTGTGCGAATGGATTAGAATGGATCGTACGAATGAATTAGAATGGATCTTATAAATGAATTAGAATGGATCGTGCGAATGAATTCGAATGGATCGTACGAATTCAGTTTAATTCATTCATACAATCCATTCTAATTCTTTCACACGATCCATTCTAATTCATTCGTACGTTCCATTCTAATTCATTAGCACGATCCATGCTAATTCATTCGTTCGATCAATTCTAATTCATTAGCACGATCCATTCTAATTCATTCGTACGATCCATTCTAATTCATTCGCACGATCCATTCTAATTCATTCATAGGATCCATTCTAATTCATTCATACGATCTATTCTAATTCTTTCGCACGAATGTATCCATTCTAATTAATTCACACGAATGTATCCATTATAATTCATTCGTACGATCCATTCTAATTCATTCGTACGATCCATTCTAATTCATTCGTACGATCCATTCTAATTCATTCATACAATCCATTCTAATTCTTTCACACGATCCATTCTAATTCATTCGTACGATCCATTCTAATTCATTCGCACAATCCATCCTATTTCATTCGTACGATCCATTCTTACTCATTGGTACGATCCATTCTAATTCATTCGCACGAATGTATCCATTCTAATTCATTCGTACGAATCCATTCTAATTCATTCGTATAATCTATTCTATTTCATTCGTACGATCCATTCTTACTCATTCGTATGATCCATTCTAATTCATTCAGACGAATGTATCCATTCTAATTTATTCGTATGATCCATTCTAATTCATTCGTACGATCCATTCTAATTCATTCGTCCGATCCATTTTAATTCATTCGCACGAATGTATGCATTCTAATTCATTCGTACGATCCATTCTAATTCATTCGTACGATCCATTCTAATTCATTCGTAAGATCCATTCTAATTCATTCGTACGATCCATTCTAATTCATTCGTACGATCCATTCTAATTCATTCGCACGAATGTATCCATTCTAGTTCATTTGTACGATCTATTCTAATTCATTCGTACGATCCATTCTAATTCATTCGCACGATCCATTCTAATTCATTCGTACGATCCATTCTAATTCATTCATATGATCCATTCTAATTCATTCATACGATCTATTCTAATTCATTCGCACAAATGTATCCATTCTTATTCATTCGTACGATCCATTCTAATTCATTCGCACGATCCATTCTAATTCATTCGTACGATCCATTCTAATTCTTTCACACGATGCATTCTAATTCATTCGTACGATCCATTCTAATTCATTCGCACGATCCATTCTAATTCATTCGTACGATCCATTCTAATTCATTCATACGATCCATTCTAATTCATTCGTACGATCCATTCTAATTCATTCGCACAAATGTATCCATTCTAATTCATTCGTACGATCCATTCTAATTCATTCGCACGATCCATTCTAATTCATTCGTACGATCCATTCTAATTCATTCGTATGATCCATTCTAATTCATTCATATGATCCATTCTAATTAATTCGTATGATCCATTCTAATTTATTCGTACGATCCATTCTAATTCATTCATACAATACATTCTAATTCATTCGCACAAATGTATCCATTCTAATTAATTCGTACGATCCATTCTAATTCATTCGTATGATCAATTCTTATTCATTCGCACGATCCAGTCTAATTGATTCGCATGATCCATTCTAATTCATTCGCACGAATGTATCCATTCTAATTCATTCGTACGATCCATTCTAATTCATTAATATGATCCATTCTAATTCATTCGTACGATCCATTCTAATTCATATGCACAAAGGTATCCATTCTAATTCATTCGCACGAAAGAATTAGAATGGATTGTATGAAAGAATTAGAATGGATCGTGCGAATGAATTAGAATGGATCGTACGAAGGAATTAGAATGGATCGTACGAAGGAATTAGAATGGATCGTACGAATGAGTAAGAATGGATCGTACAAATGAATTAGAATGGATCATACGAATGAATTAGAATGGATCATACGAATTAACTAGAATGGATCGTATGAATGAATTAGAATGGATCGTACGAATGAATTAAAATGGATACATTCGTGCGAATGAATTAGAATTGATCGTACGAATGAATTAGAATGGATCGTACGAATGAATTAGAATGGATACATTTGTGCGAATGAATTAGAATGGATCGTACGAATGAATTAGAATGGATCGTATGAATGAATTAGAATAGATCGTACGAATGAATTAGAATGGATCGTGCGAATGAATTAGAATGGATCGTACGAATGAATTAGAATGGATCGTACGAATGAACTAGAATGGATACATTCGTGCGAATGAATTAGAATGGATCGTACGAATGAATTAAAATGGATCGTACGAATGAATTAGAATGGATCTTACGAATGAATTAGAATGGATCGTACGAATGAATTAGAATGGATCGTACGAATGAATTAGAATGGATACATTTGTGCGAATGAATTAGAATGGATCGGACGAATGAATTAGAATAGATCGTACGAATGAATTAGAATGGATCGTCCGAATGAATTAGAATGGATCGTACGAATAAATTAGAATGGATACATTCGTCCGAATGAATTAGAATGGATCATACGAATGAGTAAGAATGGATCGTACGAATGAAATAGAATAGATTGTACGAATGAATTAGAATGGATCCTACGAATGAATTAGAATGGATCATGTGAAAGAATTAGAATGGATTGTATGAATGAATTAGAATGGATCGTATGAATGAATTAGAATGGATCGTGCGAATGAATTCGAATGGATCATGCGAATTCATTCTATTTCATTCGTACGATCCATTCTAATTCATATGCACAAAGGTATCCATTCTAATTCATTCGTACGATCCATTCTAATTCAGGATCGTACGAATGAATTAGAATGGATACATTTGTGCGAATGAATTAGAATTGATCATACGAATGAGTAAGAATGGATCGGACGAATGAATTAGAATGGATCGTATGAATGAATTAGAATGGTTCAAATGAATGAATTAGAATGGTTACATTCATGCGAATGAATTAGAATGGATCGTACGAATGAAGTAGAATGGATCGTATTAATGAATTAGAATGGATACATTCGTGCGAATGAATTAGAATGGATCGTATGAATAAATTAGAATAGATTGTGCGAATGAATTAGAATGGATCGTACGAATAAATTAGAATGGATACATTCGTGCGAATAAATTAGAATGGATTGTATGAATGAATTAGAATGGATCGTACGAATGAATTAGAATGGATCGTACTAATGAATTAGAATAGATTGCGCGAATGAATTAGAATGGATCGTGCGAATGAAATAGAATGGATACAAATGAATTAGAATGGATCATACGAATGAATTAGAATGACGATCCATTATTACTCATTCGTATGATCCATTCTAATTTATTCGCACGAATGTATCCAATCTAATTCATTCGTACGTCTAATTCATTCGTACGGTCCATTCTAATTCATTCGCACAATCCATTCTATTTCATTCGTACGATCCATTCTTACTCATTCGTATGATCCATTATGGATACATTCGTGCGAATGAATTAGAATGGATCATACGAATGAGTAAGAATGGGTCGTACGAATGAAATAGAATGGATTGTGCGAATGAATTAGAATGGATCGTACGAATGAATTAGAATTGATCGTGTGAAAGAATTAGAATGGATTGTATGAATGAATTAGAATAGATCGTATGAATGAATTAGAATGGATCGTACGAATGAATTAGAATGGATCGTACGAATGAATTTGAATGGATACATTCGTGAATGAATTAGAATGGATCATACGAATGATTTAGAATGGATCGTACGAATGAATTAGAATGGATCGTACGAAGGAATTAGAATGGATCGTACAAATGAATTAGAATGGATACATTTGTGCGAATGAATTAGAATGGATCGTACGAATGAATTAGAATGGATCGTCATTCATACGATCCATTCTAATTCATTCGCACGAATGTATCCATTCTAATTCATTCATACGATCCATTCTACTTCATTCGTACTATCCGTTCTAATTCACTCATACGATCCATTCTAATTCATTCATACGATCCATTCTAATTCATTTGCCCGAATATATCCATTCTAATTCATTCGTACGATCCATTCTAATTCCTTCGTACGATCCATTCTAATTCCTTCGTACGATCCATTCTATCTCATTCGTATGATCCATTCTAATTCCTTCGTACGATCCCTTCTAATTCCTTCGTATCCATTCTAATTCACTTATACGATCCATTCTAATTCATTCATACGATCTATTCTAATTCATTCATACAATCCATTCTAATTCTTTCACACGATCCATTCTAATTCATTCGTAGGATCCATTCTAATTCATTCGTACAATCTATTCTATTTCATTTGTACGATCCATTCTTACTCATTCGTATGATCCATTCTAATTCATTCGGACGAATGTATCCATTCTAATTCATTCGTACGATCCATTCTAATTCATTCGTCCGATCCATTCTAATTCATTCGCACGAATGTATCCATTCTAATTCATTCGTACGATCCATTCTAATTTATTCGTACGATCCATTCTAATTCATTCGTACGATCCATTCTAATTCATTCGCACGAATGTATGCATTCTAGTTCATTCGTACGATCCATTCTAATTCATTCATACGATCCATTCTAATTCATTCACACGATCCATTCTAATTCATTCGTACGATCCATTCTAATTCATTCATACGATCCATTCTAATTCATTCGCACGAATGTATCCATTATGAATGAATTAGAATGGATCGTGCGAATAAATTCGAATGGCTCGCATGATCCATTCGAATAGAATCGATCGTATGAATGAATTAGAATGGATCGGGCGAATGAATTAGAATGGATCGTAGGAATGAATTAGAATGGATGGTATGAATGAATTAGAATGGATCGTATGAATGAATTAGAATGGATCGTGCGAATGAATTAGAATGGATCGTACGAATGAATTAGAATGGATCAAATGAATGAATTAGAATGAATTAGAATGAAATAGAATGGATCCTACGAATGAATTAGAATGGATTGTACGAATGAATTAGAATAGATCGTACGAATGAATTAGAATGGATCGTACGAAGGAATTAGAATGGATCGTACGAATGAATTAGAATAGATATATTAGTGCAAATGAATTAGAATGGATCGTATGAATGTATTAGAATGGATCGTATGAGTGAATTAGAATGGATCGTACGAATGAATTAGAATGGATTATATGAATGAATTAGAATGGATACATTCGTGTGAATGAATTAGAATGGATCGTATGAATGAATTAGAATAGATTTTGTGAATGAATTAGAACTGATCGTACAAATGAATTAGAATCGATACATTCGTGCGAATGAATTAGAATGGATTGTATGAATGAATTAGAATGGATCGTACGAATGAATTAGAATGGATCGTATGAGTGAATTAGAATGGATACGAAAGAATTAGAATGGATCGTACGAAGGAATTAGAATGGATCATACGAATGAAATAGAATGGATCGTACGAAGGAATTAGAATGGATCGTACGAAGGAATTAGAATGGATCGTACGAATGAATTAGAATGGATATATTCGTGCAAATGAATTAGAATGGATCGTAAGAATGAATTAGAATGGATCGTATGAGTGAATTAGAACGGATAGTACGAATGAAGTAGAATGGATCGTATGAATGAATTAGAATGGATACATTCGTGCGAATGAATTAGAATGGATCGTATGAATGAATTAGAATAGATTGTGCGAATGAATTAGAATGGATCGTACGAATGAATTAGAATGGATACATTCGTGCGAATAAATTAGAATGGATTGTATGAATGAATTAGAATGGATCGTACGAATGAATAAGAATGGATCGTACGAATGAATTAGAATAGATTGCGCGAATGAATTAGAATGGATCGTACGAATGAATTAGAATGGATCGTACGAAGGAATTAGAATGGATCGTACGAATGAATTAGAATGTATCGTACGAATGAATTAGAATGGATCGTATGAAGGAATTAGAATGGATCGTACGAATGAATTAGAATGGATCGTACGATTGAATTAGAATGGATCATACGAATGGGTAAGAATGGATCGTATGAATGAATTAGATTGGATCGTACGATCCATTCTAATTCATTAGCATGGATCGTGCTAATGAATTAGAATGGAATATACGAATGAATTAGAATGGATCGTAGAATGGATCGTACAAATGAATTAGAATGAATTAGAGTTGATCGTACGAATGAATTAGAATAGATCATAGGAATGAATTAGAATGGATCGTGCAAATGAATTAGAATGGATACATTCGTGCGAATGAATTAGAATGGATCGTGCGAATGAATTAGAATGGATCGTACGAATGAATTAGAATGGATATATTTGGACGAATAAATTAGAATGGATCATACGAATGAATTAGAATGGATCGTACGAATGAATTACAATGGATAGTGCGAATGAATTAGAATCGATCGTACGAATGAATTAGAATGGATCGTACGAATGAAATAGAATGGATCATACGAATGAGTAAGAATGGATCGTACGAATGAATTAGAATGGATCGTACAAATCAATTAGAATGGATCGTACGAATAAATTAGAATGGATACATTCGTCCGAAGAAATTAGAATGGATCATACGAATGAGTAAGAATGGATCGTACGAATGAAATAGAATAGATTGTATGAGTGAATTCATTCATACAATCCATTCTAATTCTTTCACACTATCCATTCTAATTCATTCGTACGATCCATTCTAAATCATTCGTGCAATCCATTCTATTTCATTCGTACGATCCATTCTTACTCATTCGTACGATCCATTCTAATTCATTCACACGAATGTATCCATTCGTACGAATGAATTAGAATAGATTGTACGAATGAATTAGAATGGATCGTACGAATGAATTAGAATGGATCATACGAAGGAATTAGAATGGATCGTACGAATGAATTAGAATGGATCGTACGAATGAATTAGAATAGATCGTACGAATGAATTAGAATGGATCGTACGAAGGAATTAGAATGGATCGTACGAATGAATTAGAATGGATCGTGTGAAAGAATTAGAATGGATTGTATGAATGAATTAGAATAGATCGTATGAATGAATTAGAATGGATCGTACGAATGAATTAGAATGGATCGTACGAATGAATTAAAATGGATCGTACGAATGAATTAGAATGGATACATTCGTGCGAATGAATTAGAATGGATACATTTGTGCGAAAGAATTAGAATAGATCGTATGAATGAATTAGAATGGATCATATGAATGAATTAGAATGGATCGTGCGAATGAATTAGAATGGATCGTACGAATGAATTAGAATGGATCGTGCTAATGAATTAGAATTGATTGAACGAATGAATTAGCATGGATCGTGCTAATGAATTAGAATGGAACGTACGAATGAATTAGAATGGATCGTGTGAAAGAATTAGAATGGATTGTATGAATGAATTAGAATGAATTCGTACGATCCATTTGAATTCATTCGCACGATCCATTCTAATTCATTCATACGATCCATTCTAATTCATTCGTACGATCCATTCTAATTCATTCGCACAAATATATCCATTCTAATTCATTCATACGATTCATTCTTACTCATTCGTATGATCCATTCTAATTCATTCGTACGATCCATTCTAATCCATTCGTACGATCTATTCTAATTCATTCGCATGAATGTAACCATTCTAATTCATTCATTTGATCCATTCTAATTCATTCGTACGATCCATTCTAATTCATTCGTCCGATCCATTCTAATTCATTCGCACGAATGTATCCATTCTAATTTATTCATACGATCCATTCTAATTCATTCGTACGGTCCATTCTAATTCATTCGCACAATCCATTCTAATTCATTCGTACGATCCATTCTATTTCATTCTAATTCTTTCACACGATCCATTCTAATCCATTCTAATCCATTCTAATTCTTTCACACGATCCATTCTAATTCATTTGTACGTTCCATTCTAATTCATTAGCACGATCCATGCTAATTCATTCGTTCGATCAATTCTAATTCATTAGCACAATCCATTCTAATTCATTCGTACGATCCATTCTAATTCATTCGTACGATCCGTTCTAATTCATTCGCACGATCCATTATAATTCATTCATAGGATCCATTCTAATTCATTCATACGATCTATTCTAATTCTTTCGCACGAATGTATCCATTCTAATTCATTCGTACGAATGCATCCATTCTAATTCATTCATACGATCCATTCTAATTCATTCGTACGATCCATTCTAAGTCATTCGTACGATCCATTCTAATTCATTCATACGATATATTCTAATTCATTCGTACGATCTATTCTAATTCATTCGGACGAATGTATCCATTCTAATTTATTCGTACGATCCATTCTAATTCATTCACACGAATGTATCCATTCGTACGAATGAATTAGAATAGATTGTACGAATGAATTAGAATGGATCGTACGAATGAATTAGAATGGATCATACGAAGGAATTAGAATGGATCGTACGAATGAATTAGAATGGATCGTACGAATGAATTAGAATAGATCGTACGAATGAATTAGAATGGATCGTACGAAGGAATTAGAATGGATCATACGAATGAATTAGAATAGATCGTGTGAAAGAATTAGAATGGATTGTATGAATGAATTAGAATAGATCGTATGAATGAATTAGAATGGATCGTACGAATGAATTAGAATGGATCGTACGAATGAATTAAAATGGATCGTACGAATGAATTAGAATGGATACATTCGTGCGAATGAATTAGAATGGATACATTTGTGCGAAAGAATTAGAATAGATCGTATGAATGAATTAGAATGGATCATATGAATGAATTAGAATGGATCGTGCGAATGAATTAGAATGGATCGTACGAATGAATTAGAATGGATCGTGCTAATGAATTAGAATTGATTGAACGAATGAATTAGCATGGATCGTGCTAATGAATTAGAATGGAACGTACGAATGAATTAGAATGGATCGTGTGAAAGAATTAGAATGGATTGTATGAATGAATTAGAATGAATTCGTACGATCCATTTGAATTCATTCGCACGATCCATTCTAATTCATTCATACGATCCATTCTAATTCATTCGCACGATCCATTCTAATTCATTCGCACAAATATATCCATTCTAATTCATTCATACGATTCATTCTTACTCATTCGTATGATCCATTCTAATTCATTCGTACGATCCATTCTAATCCATTCGTACGATCTATTCTAATTCATTCGCATGAATGTAACCATTCTAATTCATTCATTTGATCCATTCTAATTCATTCGTACGATCCATTCTAATTCATTCGTCCGATCCATCCTAATTCATTCGCACGAATGTATCCATTCTAATTCATTCATACGATCCATTCTAATTCATTCGTACGGTCCATTCTAATTCATTCGCACAATCCATTCTAATTCATTCGTACGATCCATTCTATTTCATTCTAATTCTTTCACACGATCCATTCTAATCCATTCTAATTCTTTCACACGATCCATTCTAATTCATTTGTACGTTCCATTCTAATTCATTAGCACGATCCATGCTAATTCATTCGTTCGATCAATTCTAATTCATTAGCACGATCCATTCTAATTCATTCGTACGATCCATTCTAATTCATTCGTACGATCCGTTCTAATTCATTCGCACGATCCATTATAATTCATTCATAGGATCCATTCTAATTCATTCATACGATCTATTCTAATTCTTTCGCACGAATGTATCCATTCTAATTCATTCGTACGAATGCATCCATTCTAATTCATTCATACGATCCATTCTAATTCATTCGTACGATCCATTCTAAGTCAATCGTACGATCCATTCTAATTCATTCATACGATATATTCTAATTCATTCGTACGATCTATTCTAATTCATTCGGACGAATGTATCCATTCTAATTTATTCGTACGATCCATTCTAATTCATTCACACGAATGTATCCATTCGTACGAATGAATTAGAATAGATTGTACGAATGAATTAGAATGGATCGTACGAATGAATTAGAATGGATCATACGAAGGAATTAGAATGGATCGTACGAATGAATTAGAATGGATCGTACGAATGAATTAGAATAGATCGTACGAATGAATTAGAATGGATCGTACGAAGGAATTAGAATGGATCATACGAATGAATTAGAATAGATCGTGTGAAAGAATTAGAATGGATTGTATGAATGAATTAGAATAGATCGTATGAATGAATTAGAATGGATCGTACGAATGAATTAGAATGGATCGTACGAATGAATTAAAATGGATCGTACGAATGAATTAGAATGGATACATTCGTGCGAATGAATTAGAATGGATACATTTGTGCGAAAGAATTAGAATAGATCGTATGAATGAATTAGAATGGATCATATGAATGAATTAGAATGGATCGTGCGAATGAATTAGAATGGATCGTACGAATGAATTAGAATGGATCGTGCTAATGAATTAGAATTGATTGAACGAATGAATTAGCATGGATCGTGCTAATGAATTAGAATGGAACGTACGAATGAATTAGAATGGATCGTGTGAAAGAATTAGAATGGATTGTATGAATGAATTAGAATGAATTCGTACGATCCATTTGAATTCATTCGCACGATCCATTCTAATTCATTCATACGATCCATTCTAATTCATTCGTACGATCCATTCTAATTCATTCGCACAAATATATCCATTCTAATTCATTCATACGATTCATTCTTACTCATTCGTATGATCCATTCTAATTCATTCGTACGATCCATTCTAATCCATTCGTACGATCTATTCTAATTCATTCGCATGAATGTAACCATTCTAATTCATTCATTTGATCCATTCTAATTCATTCGTACGATCCATTCTAATTCATTCGTCCGATCCATTCTAATTCATTCGCACGAATGTATCCATTCTAATTCATTCATACGATCCATTCTAATTCATTCGTACGGTCCATTCTAATTCATTCGCACAATCCATTCTAATTCATTCGTACGATCCATTCTATTTCATTCTAATTCTTTCACACGATCAATTCTAATCCATTCTAATCCATTCTAATTCTTTCACACGATCCATTCTAATTCATTTGTACGTTCCATTCTAATTCATTAGCACGATCCATGCTAATTCATTCGTTCGATCAATTCTAATTCATTAGCACGATCCATTCTAATTCATTCGTACGATCCATTCTAATTCATTCGTACGATCCGTTCTAATTCATTCGCACGATCCATTATAATTCATTCATAGGATCCATTCTAATTCATTCATACGATCTATTCTAATTCTTTCGCACGAATGTATCCATTCTAATTCATTCGTACGAATGCATCCATTCTAATTTATTCATACGATCCATTCTAATTCATTCGTACGATCCATTCTAAGTCATTCGTACGATCCATTCTAATTCATTCATACGATATATTCTAATTCATTCGTACGATCTATTCTAATTCATTCGGACGAATATATCCATTCTAATTTATTCGTACGATCCATTCTAAATCATTTGTACGATCCATTCTAATTCATTCGTACGATCCATTCTAATTCATTCGCACGAATGTATCCATTCTAATTCATTCGTACGATCCATTCTAATTCATTCGTACGATCCATTCTAATTCATTCGTAAGATCCATTCTAATTCATTCATACGATCCATTCTAATTCATTCGTACGATCTATTCTAATTCATTCGCACGAATGTATCCATTCTAGTTCATTCGTACGATCTATTCTAATTCATTCGCATGGATCGTGCATTCGTACGATCCATTCTAATTCATTCGTAAGATCCATTCTAATTCATTCGTACGATCCTTTCTAATTCATTCGTACGATCCATTCTAATTCATTCACACGAATGTATCCATTCTAGTTCATTCGTACGATCCATTCTAATTCATTCGTACGATCCATTCTAATTCATTCATACGATCTATTCTAATTCATTCATACAATCCATTCTAATTCATTCACATGATCCATTCTAATTCATTCGTACGATTCATTCGTAGGATCCATTCTAATTCATTCGTACGATCCATTCTAATTCATTCGCACGAATGTATCCATTATAGTTCATTCGTACGATCCATTCTAATTCATTCGTACGATCCATTCTAATTCATTCGCACGATCCATTCTAATTCATTCGTACGATCCATTCTAATTCATTCATACGATCCATTCTAATTCATTCGTACGATCCATTCTAATTCATTCGTACAATCTATTCTAATTCATTCGTACGAATGGATACATTCGTGTGAATGAATTAGAATGGATCATACGAATGAGTAAGAATGGATCGTACGAATGAAATAGAATGGATTGCACGAATGAATTAGAATGGATCGTACGAATGAATTAGAATGGATCGTGTGAAAGAATTAGAATGGATTGTATGAATGAATTAGAATGGATCGTTCGAAGGAATTAGAATGGATCGTACGAATGAATTAGAATGGATCGTACAAATGAATTAGAATAGATCGTACGAATGAATTAGAATGGATCGTACGAATGAATTAGAATGGATCGTGTGAAAGAATTAGAATGGATCGTACGAATGAATTAGAATGGATCGTGCGAATGAATTAGAATGGATCGTACGAATGAATTAGAATGGATCGTGCTAATGAATTAGAATTGATCGAACGAATGAATTAGCATGGATCGTGCATTCGTACGATCCATTCTAATTCATTCGTTAGATCCATTCTAATTCATTCGTACGATCCATTCTAATTTATTCGTACGATCCATTCTAATTCATTCACATGAATGTATCCATTCTAGTTCATTCGTACGATCCATTCTAATTCATTCGTACGATCCATTCTAATTCATTCATACGATCTATTCTAATTCATTCATACAATCCATTCTAATTCTTTCACACGATCCATTCTAATTCATTCATACGATCCATTCTAATTCATTCGCACAATCGATTCTATTTCATTCGTACGATCCATTCTTACTCATTGGTACGATCCATTCTAATTCATTCGCATGAATGTATCTATTCTAATTCATTCGTACGAATCCATTCTAATTCATTCGTACAATCTATTCTATTTCATTCGTACGATCCATTCTTACTCATTCGTATGATCCATTCTAATTCATTCGGACGAATGTATCCATTCTAATTTATTCGTACGATCTATTCTAATTCATTCATACGATCCATTCTAATTCATTCGTACGATCCATTCTAATTCATTCGTCCGATCCATTCTAATTCATTCGCACGAATGTATCCATTCTAATTCATTCATACGATCCATTCTAATTCATTTGCACGAATATATCCATTCTAATTCATTCATACGATCCATTCTAATTCCTTCGTACGATCCATTCTAATTCATTCGTACGATCTATTCTAATTCATTCGTACAATCCATTCTAATTCATTCGTACGATCCATTCTAATTCCTTCATACGATCCATTCTAATTCATTCGCACGAATGTATCCATTCTAGTTCATTCGTACGATCCATTCTAATTCATTCGTACGATCCATTCTAATTCATTCATACGATCTATTCTTATTCATTCATACAATCCACTCTAATTCTTTCACACGATCCATTCTAATTCATTCGTATGATCCATTCTAATTCATTCGTACGATCCATTCTAATTCATTTGTACGATCCATTCTAATTCATTCGTACAATCCATTCTATTTCATTCGTACGATCCATTCTTACTCATTCGTATGATCCATTCTAATTCATTCGCACGAATGTATCCATTCTAATTCATTCATACAATCCATTCTAATCTATTCTAATTCTTTCACAAAATCTATACTAATTCATTCATACGATCCATTCTAATTCACTCACACGAATGTATCCATTCTAATTCATTCATACGATCCATTCTATTCATTCGTACAATCCATTCTTACTCATTGGTACGATCCATTCTAATTCATTCGCATGAATGTAACCATTCTAATTCATTCATTTGATCCATTCTAATTCATTCGTACGATCCATTCTAATTCATTCGTCCGATCCATTCTAATTCATTCGCACGATCTGTTCTTATTCATTCACACAATCCATTCTAATTCATTCGCACGAATGTATCCATTCTAATTCATTCGTACGATCCATTCTAATTCATTTGTACAATTCATTCTAATTCATTCGTATGATCCATTCTAATTAATTCGTATGATCCACTCTAATTCATTCGTACGATCCATTGTAATTCATTCGTACGATCCATTCTAATTCATTCGTACGATCCATTCTAATCCATTCTAGTTCATTCGTACGATCCATTCTAATTCCTTCGTACGATCCATTCTAATTCATTCGTATGATCCATTCTAATTCATTCGTACATTCCATTCTAATTCATTAGCACGATCCATGCTAATTCATTCGTTCGATCAATTCTAATTCATTAGCACGATCCATTCTAATTCATTCGTACGATCCATTCTAAGTCATTCGCACGATCCATTCTATTTCATTCTAATTCATTTGCACGAATATATCCAATCTAATTCATTCGTACGATCCATTCTAATTCCTTCGTACTATCTATTCTAATTCATTCGTACGATCTATTCTAATTCATTCGTCCGATCCATTCAAATTCATTCGCACGAATGTATCCATTCTAATTCATTCGTACGATCCATTCTAATTCATTCGTACGATCCATTCTAATTCATTCGTACATTCCATTCTAATTCATTAGCACGATCCATGCTAATTCATTCGTTCGATCAATTCTAATTCATTAGCACGATCCATTCTAATTCATTCGTACGATCCATTCTAATTCATTCGCACGATCCATTCTATTTCATTCTAATTCATTTGCACGAATATATCCATTCTAATTCATTCGTACGATCCATTCTAATTCCTTCGTACTATCTATTCTAATTCATTCGTACGATCTATTCTAATTCATTCGTCCGATCCATTCAAATTCATTCGCACGAATGTATCCATTCTAATTCATTCGTACGATCCATTCTAATTCATTCGTACGATCCATTCTAATTAATTCGTAAGATCCATTCTAATTCATTCGTACGATCTATTCTAATTCATTCATACAATCCATTCTAATTCATTTGCACGAATGTATCCATTCTAATTAATTCGTACGATCCATTCTAATTCATTCGTATGATCTATTCTTATTCATTCGCACGATCCAGTCTAATTGATTCGCACGATCCATTCTAATTCATTCGCACGAATGTTTCCATTCTAATTCATTCGTACGATCCATTCTAATTCATTAATATGATCCATTCAAATTCATTCGTACGATCCATTCTAATTCATATGCACAAAGGTATCCATTCTAATTCATTCGTACGATCCATTCTAATTCAGGATCGTACGAATGAATTAGAATGGATACATTCGTGCGAATGAATTAGAATTGATCGTACGAATGAATTAGAATGGATCGTGTGAATGATTTAGAATGGATCGTACGAATGAATTAGAATGGATCGTATGAATGAACTAGAATGGATACATTCGTGCGAATGAATTAGAATGGATCGTACGAATGAATTAGAATGGATCGTACGAATGAATTAGAATGGATCGTACGAATGAATTAGAATGGATACATTCGTGCGAATGAATTAGAATGGATCGGACGAATGAATTAGAATGGATCGTACGAATGAATTAGAATGGATCAAATGAATGAATTAGAATGGATCATACGAATGAATTAGAATGGATCGTACGAATGAATTAGAATGGATACATTCGTGCGAATGAATTAGAATGGATCAGACGAATGAATTAGAATAGATCGTACGAATGAATTAGAATGGATCGTACGAAGGAATTAGAATGGATCGTACGAATGAATTAGAATGGATATATTCGTGCAAATGAATTAGAATGGATCGTATGAATGTATTAGAATGGATCGTATGAGTGAATTAGAATGGATCGTACGAATGAATTAGAATGGATCGTATGAATGAATTAGAATGGATACATTCGTGTGAATGAATTAGAATAGATCGTATGAATAAATTAGAATAGATTTTCTGAATGAATTAGAACTGATCATACGAATGAATTAGAATGGATACATTCGTGCGAATGAATTAGAATGGATTGTATGAATGAATTAGAATGGATCGTACGAATGAATTAGAATGGATCGTATGAGTGAATTAGAATGGATACGAAGGAATTAGAATGGATCGTACGAAGGAATTAGAATGGATCATACGAATGAAATAGAATGGATCGTACGAAGGAATTAGAATGGATCGTACGAAGGAATTAGAATGGATCGTACGAAGGAATTAGAATGGATCGTACGAATGAATTAGAATGGATATATTCGTGCAAATGAATTAGAATGGATCGTATGAATGAATTAGAATGGATCGTATGAGTGAATTAGAACGGATAGTACGAATGAAGTAGAATGGATCGTATGAATGAATTAGAATGGATACATTCGTGCGAATGAATTAGAATGGATCGTACGAATGAATTGGAATGGATCGTACAAATGAATTAGAATGGATCTTACGAATGAATTAGAATGGATCATACTAATGAATTAGAATGGATCGTACGAATGAATTAGAATGTATACATTCATGCGAATGAATTAGAATGGATCGGACGAATGAATTAGAATGGATCGTACGAATGAATTACAATGGATCAAATAAATGAATTAGAATGGTTACATTCATGCGAATGAATTAGAATGGATCGTACAAATGGATTAGAATGGATCGTACGAATGGATTAGAATGGATACATTCGACCGAATGAATTAGAATGGATCGTACGAATGAATTAGAATGGATCGTACGAATGGATTAGATTGGATCCTACGAATGTATTAGAATGGATACCTTTGTGCATATGAATTAGAATGGATCGTACGAATGAATTAGAATGGATCGTACGAATGAATTAGAATGGATCGTGCTAATGAATTAGAATTGATCGAACGAATGAATTAGCATGGATCGTGCTAATGAATTAGAATGGAACGTACGAATAAATTAGAATGGATCGTGTGAATGAATTAGAATGGATTGTATGAATGAATTAGAATGAATTCGTACGATCCATTCGAATTCATTCGCACGATCCATTCTAATTCATTTATACGATCCATTCTAATTCATTCATACAATCCATTCTAATTCATTCATACGATCTATTCTAATTCTTTCGCACGAATGTATCCATTCTAATTAATTCGCACGAATGTATCCATTCTAATTCATTCGTACGATCTATTCTAATTCATTCGCACGATCCATTCTAATTCATTCGTACGATCAATTCTAATTCATTCGCACGAATGTATCCATTCTAATTCATTCGTACGATCCATTCTAATTCATTCATAGGATCCATTCTAATTCATTCATACAATCCATTCTAATTCATTCGCACGAATGTATCCATTCTAATTCATTCGTACGATCAGTTCTAATTCATTCACAAAATCTATTCTAATACATTCATACGATCCATTCTAATTCATTCACACGAATGTATCCATTCTAATTCATTCATACGATCCATTCTAATTCATTCGTACGATCCATTCTAATTCACTCATACGATCCATTCTATTACATTCATACGATCCATTCTAATTCATTTGCACGAATAAATCCATTCTAATTCATTCGTACGATCCATTCTAATTCCTTCGTACGATCCATTCTAATTCATTCGTACGATCTATTCTATTTCATTCGTACGATCCATTCTTACTCATTCGTACGATCCATTCTAATTCATTCATCCGATCCATTCTAATTCATTCGCACGAATGTATCCATTCTAATTCATTCGTACGATCCATTCTAATTCATTCGCACGATCCATTCTAATTCATTTGTACGATCCATTCGAATTCTTTCACACGATCCATTCTAATTCATTCGTACGATCCATTCTAATTCATTCGCACGATCCATTCTAATTCATTCATACGATCCATTCTAATTCATTCATACGATCCATTCTAATTCATTCGTACGATCCATTCTAATTCATTCGCACAAATGTATCCATTCTAAGTCATTCGTACGATCCATTCTAATTCATTCGCACGATCCATTCTAATTCATTCGTACGATCCATTCTAATTCTGTGGGTGCAAATTTTGGCATAAATCTACCACGGGACCCACCGGCCCTGCCTGATGGGCCCACGAGGGCTACAGCGGGACCCACCGGCCCTGCCTGGTGGGCCCACAAGGGCTACAGCGGGACCCACCGGCCCTGCCTTGTTGGCCCACGAGGGCTACAGCGGGACCCACCGGCCCTGCCTGGTGGGCCCACGAAGACTACAGCGGGACCCACCAGCCCTGCCTGGTGGACCCCCGAAGACAACCGCAGGGCCCGCAACTTTACCTGGAGGATCCCCAGATACTGCAGCGGAAACCGCCATTCGCCACCCGGAATGCCTATAAATAGCAGAGCCTTCGAATGTAAATGGACCGATTTCTCAGTTCTAAAACCAGAGCTCTGAGATTTCTGACTTCCCATCTTCCACCTCTCTTTGATCTTCTTCTCTCTTTCGAAGAGATCAGAGTGATTTCAGTGATACTCGGCCTGTCGAGATCACTTCAACATAAGTGTTAGTGAATTCGGGTTGCTCCCTATAGCACGGAGACGTAGGCTTCGGCTGAACTCCGAGATCACATCTCGTGTCAACAATCTCTCTGATTGCATCACTGTTTACATATCAAAGGCTTCAACTTCAATCAAGAGATCGACCAACGATCTTCGACGTCGACTTCAACTTCGATTGACTGGTGCTGCGAGAGTCTTCGGGTCGGCACGAAGATTTTCCCCCACAGTTTGGCGCCGTCTGTGGGATACGAGCGAGAAGCTGTGTTCTCTCTTTACTTCAACTACCAGATCAATAGCCAAACTTCCTCGCCCCCTCGGTTGATCAGACAACTGATCGGACGTCGGCAATCTTGTTGTACCCTTCGCACTCTGAATGGCGAGAACCAAACACCAGGGCCAACCAGAAGGAAGTAACACTCAACATCAACCTCGTCCTGAGACTCGTTCAATGAGTCAAAGGCTCAATTTTGGGCAGCCCCTTGCTGTCCCCGAGATGGGGGTTCATTCAGGAAGCGGGAGATCAGTCGATCGACCGATCGCCCCTCATCCTCATCAATCAATTGGGCAGACTGTCCCTGCTCCTGCTGAAGATCCTCCATCGACTTACCAGATCTCTGCAATCGATTTCCAACTACTCCAATTGGCGAAGCAAAACGCCACCCTCACTGCTGAGAGGGATGCTCTGAAGAAGGCAGCTTCCGAAGCTGGAATTGCTATTCCGATCCCCTCCGCAAGTGAGAGGGTTGATCCTCCTCGACATTCAATTTACTCCGAACAACGGAGGTCAATGGGCACTGATGCTCTCGAGAGGATTCGACGCGACCCAACTCCCTCTGCTGCACCTTGGAAGCAGAGTGTCTGGGATCGTCTTGAAGACGAGTCCTCCCAATCTTCATCTGGTCGTAACTGCGACAAAAGAGCACCATCGAAGCTCAATCTGCCAAGGAAGCACCAAATGAAAGGCGCTCCTTCAAAGAGTAGAGTCTCCCCTTCCATTCCACTCCAACGTGGACTTGGATCGGACCTTCGACATCGACTTCGACCGGCAAACACTTCAATACCAGAGCAAGACCTTGCGATCTTGCCTCTTGACCCACCTCTAGGTCGAGGACATGGTCGTAGGGATGGCTACTCTTCTGCCGGGCCACTTCATCGAAGCCTCTTCGAATCAGCATTTCCAAGAGGATGGAGAACTCCTACCCTCCCCAAATTCAACTGCGTCCGAGGAGATCCAAGCCTCCATATACTTGCCTTCAAGCAAGCTCTAACGCCACACGAAGAGGAAAACAACGTGCTCTGCCGCACCTTCGCGGGAAGTCTCGACGAGCCTTCACTCGACTGGTATCACAATCTCCGAGCTGGGTCCATTACCCAGTTCGGTGTTTTGGCTAACCTCTTTGTGCAGCATTACCAGCTCAACCTGAAACCCGAGAAGAAGCTCGACTCTCTATATCGACTAAGGATGGGTGCAGATGAGACTCTCCGCAGCTTCACGAGGAGGTTTCGCAACGAGCATGCTGCTCTCTCTGGAAGGCATCTGGATGATGAAGCCATCATGTTGGCTTTCCAGAACGCTCTCCGCTTCGATCTACACATCTACAACGACTTCATCCGTAATCCCCCTCCTTCTCTGGGAGCTATGTTCGATCGAATTCAGAGGGAGATTGAGGTGGAAGACGATCAAGTCGCTCGAAAAGGGCGAGAAACTAAGAGAAGGCCTGCTGAAAGAGAAGCACCTAAATATGCTGCAAAGGCTCACAACACTGAAGCAGCAGCCCCTCCGGCCAACAAAAGATCAAAGAATGATAGGCGTCGATCTCCAACGAAGACCACTTTTACCGAGTGGAACATGCCAGTCGAGCAGATACTCGACCGTATTCAGCACGACGAGTATCTTCGGAGGCCCAATCCTCTTCAACCAAATTCCAAATTCACAGCAGACAAAACAGTCTACTGTGAATTCCATCGAAGTCACGGCCATTCCACCGATCGGTGTTTTCGGCTGAAATTCCATCTTGAAGACTTGCTACGAGAAGGCCACCTTCAAGAATTCGTCAACAATGGGCACGATCAACGTCGAACCTCTGCCAAGGGGAAAGAAGTGTGTTGGATACATCAAATCTCTTCCAACCGGCAACCAATTTCTGTGAATGCCAATGTCTTTGGCATTCATGGAACCTTGCACAATCAAGCTTTGACCGGGAAGGAAGTCGATCGGCAGGTTCGACGCATCTTCCATGTTCGATCTACTGCAAACAAAGAAGATACCTGGATCGAGAAGCCCATCGAAGGTCTGGCTTGGCCATCCATAGTCTTCAACGACACCGATCTTCAAGGAGTTCACACTCCACATCGAGACCCTCTGGTCTTGAAACTCATTATCGACGGCAGCACTGTCAACCGGATCCTCATCGACACCGGAAGCTCCATCGACATTATGTTCTCAGACTGTTTCAAACGTCTGGGACATAAGTATCAAAGCCTCGACGTCGTCCCGACTGTGATCACCGGCTTCAATGGTGAACAAAGCATCACAGTGGGTGAATCCAGATTTACTATCGACCTCAGCCGAGAGACTCGAGTCTCGGTGAGGTTCGCAATCGTCGAAGGAATGTCTAGCTATAACGCCATTCTTGGGCGACCATTCCTCCATCAGATCAATGCCATCTCCTCCTCTTACCATCAACTACTCAAGTTTGCAACTGGAGAAGGCATCGTCTGCATTCGAGGCGATCAGCAAGCTGGAAGATCTTGTGAAGCTGCTGCTGCTAAAACAGATCGAAAGATCAATATTGCTCCTCCAAAGCGGCCACAAGATGAAGCTGGTCCCTCTGCTAAATAGCAATCAAAGGAGATTCCGCTGACCGAACCTCCACCAATCGAATGGGAAGCATCACCTTCAATTGAAGAAATCATCCCAATCAATATTGGCAGCGGAGATCTCCCTCAACAAACATTTATTGGTACCGGTCTTAGCGACGCAGAAGCGCAAGACATGGTATCCTTCCTCCAGTCCAATATCGACGTCTTCGCATGGTGCTTCGAAGACATGCCTGGGATCAATCCAGATGACGCTTGTCACCGACTTGCGATCAAAGAAGAGGTGAAGCCCGTCAAGCAAAAGCCTCGCACCATTCGACCAGAGCTGCAAATTGCTGTTCAAGAAGAAATTACCAAGCTACTCGCAGCCGGATTCATCCGAGAAGTAGAGTATCCAACTTGGATCTCTAATATAGTGGCTGTTCCAAAGAAGAATGGGAAAGTCAGAGTCTGCATCGACTTTACCAATCTCAACAAAGCTTGCCCCAAAGATCCTTTTCCCATGCCAAGGATAGATAGACTCGTCGACGCCACTGCTGGCCACGAGCTATTGTCTTTCATGGATGGGTATTCCGGATACAATCAAATTCCACTCCACGCTGATGATCAAGAGAAGACATGTTTTGTGACTAGCCGAGGCCTTTATTGCTACAATGTCATGCCATTCGGCCTCAAAAATGCTGGTTCCACCTATCAAAGGCTAGTCACCAAAATGTTCGAAGATCAGATCGGTCGCAACGTCGAAGTCTATGTCGATGATCTCCTCACCAAGAGTTCCGTTCGGAGCAAACATCTATCTGATCTGGCTGAAACCTTCCAAGTCCTCCGAAAGTATCGAATGAAGCTCAATCCAGCCAAGTGCGCTTTCGGAGTTCAATCTGGTAAATTCCTGGGTCATCTTGTGACCAGGAGAGGTATTGAAGCCAATCCTGATCAAATTCGAGCCATCATCGATATGCCTTCACCTACAAATCGAAAAGAAGTTCAACGTCTCACTGGAAGGTTAGCAGCACTCAATCGATTCATCTCAAAGTCCTCAGACAAGTGCAAGCCACTCTTCGACAAGCTACGAAAGGCGGATACCTCCGGCTGGAGTCCAACCTGTGAAGAAGCATTTCAAAGTATCAAGAAATATCTGGTGCAAGCTCCTATCCTGACTGCTCCACTTCCAAAAGAAGACTTGTGGCTCTACCTTGCCGTGACCGATCAAGCAATCAGCGCGGTCTTAGTCAGTAGAAGAGAAGGCATCGAACATCCAGTCTACTACATCAGCCACACTCTTCTTCCGGCTGAGACTCGCTACTCAAAAACTGAGAAGGTCATCTTGGCCTTGCTCACTGCATCGCGTCGTCTCCAACCATATTTCGTCTCTCACCAGATCACTGTCATTTCAGAACACTCGCTCAAAGATATCATTGACAAAGCTGGTCGAGCTGGTCGAATGACCAAATGGGTGATCGAAATGAGTGCTCTGGGGATTCAATTCGAATCTCGCACTTCTATCAAAGGTCAAGCAATTGCTGATTTTCTAGCTGACTTTCCAGTTGAAGACCCCATCACTTGGGAAGATGATGTCGACATGCGCTTGGAAGATGAGGATACTCCTCCGATCAATCCTGCAACAAAAATTGATCCAAGTCTTGAAGTTATTTCTGCAACTCCTCCATGGAAGCTTTATACTGATGGAGCATCAAGTTCGATCGGTTCGGGAACTAGGATAGTCTTAATATCCCCCGAACTCGATCATCTCCAGAAAGCCACTCTCCTTGGGTTTAATGCCACCAACAACGAAGCTGAATATGAAGCACTCATTTCCGGACTCGAAATGGCAGAATCTCTGGGGGTAGATCAAATCATCATATACAGCGACTCCCAATTGATCATAAGGCAAATCAATGGAGAGTACACAGCTCGAGAAGAAAGAATGCAACTCTACTTGGCCTTAGTACGACGTCTTCAACAACGTTTTACTAGCGCTGAATTCATTCAAATCCCCAGAGCAGAGAACCGAGAAGCAGATGCCTTAGCTAATGCTGCCTCAGTTCTTGGAGACTCACTCGGAGGAAGGCAAATACAGATCGATTATCAAGAAGTGCCCAAGACCATCCCCGATCAACAGATCCTTACTACTACAAAAGAATCTGGGGGTGGAGATCAACTTCAAGACTGGAGGCGACCAATTTTCGACTTCTTCAAGCATGGCAAAATGCCGGAAGATCCAAATCAAGCCCGAAGACTTCAGAGGAAACTCCCGTGCTACATTTTGCAAGGAGAAGATCTATACTTCAAATCTCACAGCGGGATGTTACTCAAGTGCCTTGGTCCTGAACAAGCACAAGCAATCCTGATTGATATCCACTCTGGAGCTTGTGGAAATCATTCAGGAGGAAGATCTCTTGAAGCCAAGACGAAGCTACAAGGGTACTACTGGCCAACAATGGCAAAGGATGCTCAACAAGTCGTTCAAAGATGCAAGCCTTGCCAACGACACGCTCGAGCTATCCATCTCCCTGCAGATGAACTTCATCAATTATCAAGTCCTTGGCCTTTCCATCAATGGGGGTTAGATTTCTTGGGTCCTTTCCCTCCAACTCCAAGCAAGAAGAAATATCTACTGCTGGCTACTGATTACTTCACCAAATGGGTTGAAGCTGTGCCCCTCTTTCGAGAGACTGACGACGAAGTGATCAAATTCATTCGGCACAACATCTTCTCAAGATTTGGCACACCTCAAGTTCTTGTTGCTGACAATGGAGCTCAATTTGACTCAGACAAATTCCGAGAGTTCTGTCTGAACAACGGTATCAAGTTATTCTATTCAACTCCAAGATATCCTCAATGCAATGGTCAAGCTGAAGCCTCAAACAGATCTATACTTGATATACTCAAGAAGAAACTCAACGACAAGAAAGGATTGTGGGAGCAAGTCCTACCTGAAGTTCTTTGGGGGTATCGCACAACTCCGAGAAGATCAACAGGGTTCTCACCCTTCCGTCTAACATATGGATCAGAAGCAATACTCCCAACAGAAAATATATCTAGTACTTTGAAGACCAAAGCTGTTGAAGAAGGAGTCAATGAAGAACTTCGGATCAATGATCTAGACTTCTCTGAAGAACTACGAGATCTAGCATCACTTCGTGTGGCCAAATATCAACAGAAGATCAAAAGAGCCTATGACAAGAAAGTCCACAAGAGACAGTTTCCAGTGGGTAGTTTAGTTCTCAGAGCAGTTTTCTACAATACCAAAGAGCACAGCAGTGGAAAGCTTGCTCCCAACTGGGAAGGTCCATATATCATTGAGTCAGTTGGAGGCAAAGGTTCTTACAGACTGATCACACCAGAAGGAGATAGATTGCCTCGAGCTTGGAATTCTAGACACCTCAAGCTGTTCTATCCATAATGTAAATTCTGTGATGAATAAAGCTCTCTTTCAAATGTTCAAGTGTACAAGTGTTCTGATTTTCAATCCAAGTTCTGAAGCAGTTTCAAGTTATCCATATTCAAATTACCAGGTCTTTTAACAAGTTTGGGTGTTAGGGTTGCGACCCAACCCCTTACTAGCAAATGTTAAAAACTGACCATTTTCAAGTTACCAGGTCTTAACATGTTTGGGTGTTAGAGTTGCGACTCGACCCCTTACTAGCGAATGTTAAACTGACCTTCGAAATTCAAATATCCAATTTCAATCAATTCGATATCGTCTAACAGGTTTGGGAGTTTGAGTTACGACTCGACCCCTTACATTCAAATGTTATTCGAATTCAAATTCAATTTTCAAAGTTACAAGTTTGGGTGATTGAGTAGCGACTCAACCTCTTACATTCAAGTATATGCATATTCAAATTACGTTCAAATTTATGAATACTCAATCATGTCAAATAGCATTCCAGAACTCAACATTCAAAGACATTCAACTCAAAAGAAGTGCAAGTTTCAAATACCAAAAAGATGTCTTCTATTATCATCAAAATATGTCAGATACAAGGAGCTGTTACATTTCAAAAATTTACAAGTACAACAACAAAGAAGAAGAAAAGTCTCAGGGCTTGGCCACACTCTTTGCATGCGACTTCTCCCCTTCAGATCCAGGACGAGCTTTACTCGCCACTGATGCCTTGGAGGATCGGACGCTAACTACATGAGTCCTGAGCGCTTCTGCTGCCTTCTCTGCTGTTTCCTTGTAAACCTTGCACTCTGACAGCGCATGCTCCAGTGCCTTCTTGGAAGTCTCCTCTCTGGCAGTGAAGGCAGCATGCTGAGTAGCAAGTTGTTGCTTCAGCTCTTGAATCTCGATGGTGCGGCCACAGGACACGTCCTCAACCCTGGAAAGTCGAGTCTTCAGGGATTCGAGCTCGTGACTCTGTGCCTCACACCGATCCTTCAGCCCCTTGATCTCCAGCTTTCCCTTGCGAAGTTCCTCAATCTTGGATTTGAGAGAGGCTTTCTTCGAAGTCAGGAGCTCTCTCAGCTCATCTCTCTCCGCGGTCAACTGATTTATTTCAGCTACAGCTTCTTTTGCTCCCGCCCTCAAAGAGAGTTTGGTTGCAACATTCATAAGTGCTGAGTTCTGCAAAAGAACAAAAGAGTTGAATTATTCTGAAGAAAGATACGATTCAAATGATCGATCAAGCAGATGCACCTACCAACAGGTTAATTCTATCGAAAGCTTCATCCAAAGTGGCACTCGGAAGGTTGATGAGTTTTCTGATCGCAGCAGTGGGGCGGTTGATATCAACGTCACCCAAGCTCCTTATTGTTGGAGTCAATCCAGCAGGCGCACCTGCAATCAAAGGGAATCAAAGTGTTAGATTATTTTCGAACTTTAGAGACAAGACATTCAAAGCAAGTTAAGTTCAAGTACCTGATGTTTCGACCCTCGGCTCTTTGCCCTTCCGATGATCAGAGCCACTCTTAGGAGTCGATTTCTCCTGAATCGGGGTTGGCGCTGGTTGAGGTTGAGGAGCCCCATCGCCCACTCGACTTCCCCTCTCCAAATTAGCAGGGGGGGAAGCATTCCTGGGAGGTGAGACTCTCTCTTCTTGCGACCCGCCTGGCTGAATGAGCCCGGCCAGCATGGCCTCCACCTCGTTGAGCAGAGAGTGAGAGGGGGGAGGGGGTTGCTCAACCTCTACACCCCCACTCATTGTTGCTCCCTCAATGCGAGGAACGTCGGGGGGAATCTGATCGAGGGGTGTGGGGTTGCTTCCAACCCCACCACTCCTCGACAGCTTTATTTTCAGGCGCATCGGCCTCTTCAATTCGTCAAATTTGTAGGTGGGAACCACCTTTTTGCCGTCGCCCTCTGTGTCGAGAATTTCCTCCATCTGACGGGCTTTAACCTCGTCAATGGGAATAGGGATCGAATCCTCCCCCGTTGCACCACCAGTGGGGGTGGGAGGAATTTCTTCCTCGCCACCCCCATTCTCATCATCCCCACTGGAGGGGGTAGAAGACGGATCGTCCTCGTCGTCCCCGTCCTCATCTTCGCCATTGCCACTGTTGTCGTGGCTGGCATTCTCAGTTTCTTCTTCTTCATTCTTCTTTTCTTCTTCTTCATCTTCTTTCTTCTTGTCTTGGTCTTCATCGTCCTTAGGCTTGACGAGAGTTTTTCGCTTCTTCTTCACTGGGCCTCTTTGGAGCACCAGTTTCTCGTCCATGGTAGGTAACCGGCGCCTCGCAGTGTAGATTTTCTTCTCGGCCCGAACCTTCCGGATGACCTTGCCCGAGTTGGGATCCTCTTCATAGTCAGAGTATAGGACTTCGTTGTCCTCATACCTGTCTTTTGATCTGTGGAGGAGATTGGCCTTGCCATATCTCACAGGACAGTTAGAAAACTGTTTCCACGATCTGGTTCCACAGGTCAGCTCGAGGAACAAGTTATCTATGGCTCCCGCCCTCTCAGAATTCCAGGCGAAGATGCCTCCAGCGCTGTACATTTTCACCGCCTCGTGCACGCTGTCTCGGGGGGTGTCGGGCACTGACATGGACGTCCAGGCGCCAGATACAGAAATAGGCCAGTCCGTGTACAACTTGTCCGAAGGGACTGTATCGGTGAGCGGCCGCAGGGGAGATACTCCAGTCAAATTATAGAAAGGGCTGTCCTTCCTGTAATTCCATCGATAATGAAAAAAGAAGTATCCGAGCTCAATCCTGGCAGGTTCACCTTCCGGGATGCTGGAGTAACAGGCCCTCAAGTCCTCTTGAAAATCTGATTCCACCCGGCAGAACGCATAGATGATTCGCCAGGCATTCCCTGTGACTTGCCCCGGGCAAAGGCCAGATGTATTCAGTAGTCTTGCAGCGAAGGGTGGCAGAGGCAGACGTAGGCCGCAGTTCATTTGGCCGATGGTCACGATGGTTCCCATGACCTTCTCGTTGCTGGCAAAATTGGTGAAGACGGTCTTCTTGTCGATGCCGAAAGCCGTCTGGATGCTAGGGAGTGAAGGCTGCGCTCCCTTCCCTTCAGTGAAGTAAGAGAGAAGTGCTTGCCACTTCTTTCTCTTCGTATCTGTGAACTCACCACCAACATTGTACATGTACTCCGTCTCGTCTGTCAGGGGCATAAGAGGACCCAGAACAAACTTCACTTTGGGGATGAATTCTGGCCTTGATGGTGCTGAGGCAAAACCTACCCCTTGGTGCCTCTTGCCCAGTTGGCCAAGTTCAGCGAGAGCAGCCTTGCCTTTGCCACGGCCCCTCGGAGGAGATTGAACCTCGATAATTTCCTTCCCCTTTCTCTTCGAGGGAGCTGTACCGGACTTCTTCGAACTGCCAGATGAAGCCATTCGACCGATCGAACGAGAACAAGAACAAGAGCAGAAAATCAAGAGAACAAGGGTCTGGACTTCGAAAAAATTTTGGAAGCGTGAGGCAAAATGACAGCCGGTGAAGGCTTTTGTACCCAGGGTAAAACAGGTACGCAAATCGAAAAGACACGTGTCTTCACCAAATCAAATCGCGTGTTTTTGCAGGTACACATGGCATCCATCCGTAGCAAGCGCAAAATCAGGCGAACCGTCGGACCAGACGAAACGTCGGACCTACCGGTCCACGTGAACCAACGGTCCAAGCGGGCCGCCGGTCTAAATAAACCGGACCGCCGGTTCAAATCCGCGTTCAAGCCAACCAAAGAGTCAAAAAAGATCAAACTCCAATCAAAACTCTTCCAGAAGATCGAAGAAAGGAACAGTTATGAAACCTCTCTGAGGGCAGGTTCAAAACTTTCAACTCATCTTTACAAATTTCTACTGGATCTGGCAAAAAACCAAGGGTTTTTACCGATCACCCAACCTTGACCGGATATTTTTCACCGATCGGACAAACATGTCCGATCGGCGAAAGTTATCTGATCGGTCAAATTTCTACTGGATCTGGCAAAAAACCAAAGTTTTTTGCCGATCACTCGAACCTTGACCGGATATTTTTTCACCGATCGGACAAACATGTCCGATCGGCGAAAGTTATCTGATCGGTCAAATTTCTACTGGATCTGGCAAAAAACCAAGGGTTTTTACCGATCACCCGAACCTTGACCGGATATTTTTCACCGATCGGACAAACCTGTCCGATCGGCGAAAGTTATCTGATCGGTCAAATTTCTACTTGATCTGGCAAAAAACCAAGGTTTTTTGCCGATCACTCGAACCTTGACCGGATATTTTTTCACCGATCGGACAAACATGTCCGATCGGCGAAAGTTATCTGATCGGTCAAATTTCTATTGGATCTGGCAAAAAACCAAGGTTTTTTGCCGATCACTCGAACCTTGACCGGATATTTTTCACCGATCGGACAAACATGTCCGATCGGCGAAAGTTATCTGATCGGTCAAATTTCTACTGGATCTGGCAAAAAACCAAGGTTTTTTGCCGATCACTCGAACCTTGACCGGATATTTTTCACCGATCGGACAAACATGTCCGATCGGCGAAAGTTATCTGATCGGTCAAATTTCTACTGGATCTGGCAAAAAACCAAGGTTTTTTGCCGATCACTCGAACCTTGACCGGATATTTTTTCACCGATCGGACAAACATGTCCGATCGGCGAAAGTTATCTGATCGGTCAAATTTCTATTGGATCTGGCAAAAAACCAAGGGTTTTTGCCGATCACTCGAACCTTGACCGGATATTTTTCACCGATCGGACAAACATGTCCGATCGGCGAAAGTTATCTGATCGGTCAAATTTCTACTGGATCTGGCAAAAAACCAAGGTTTTTTGCCGATCACTCGAACCTTGACCGGATATTTTTTCACCGATCGGACAAACATGTCCGATCGGCGAAAGTTATCTGATCGGTCAAATTTCTACTGGATCTGGCAAAAAACCAAGGTTTTTTGCCGATCACTCGAACCTTGACCGGATATTTTTCACCGATCGGACAAACCTGTCCGATCGGCGAAAGTTATCTGATCGGTCAAATTTCTACTGGATCTGGCAAAAAACCAAGGTTTTTTGCCGATCACTCGAACCTTGACCGGATATTTTTCACCGATCGGACAAACCTGTCCGATCGGCGAAAGTTATCTGATCGGTCAAATTTCTACTGGATCTGGCAAAAAACCAAGGGTTTTTACCGATCACCCGAACCTTGACCGGATATTTTTCACCGATCGGACAAACCTGTCCGATCGGCGAAAGTTATCTGATCGGTCAAATTTCTACTGGATCTGGCAAAAAACCAAGGTTTTTTGCCGATCACTCGAACCTTGACCGGATATTTTTTCACCGATCGGACAAACATGTCCGATCGGCGAAAGTTATCTGATCGGTCAAATTTCTACTGGATCTGGCAAAAAACCAAGGTTTTTTGCCGATCACTCGAACCTTGATCGGATATTTTTCACCGATCGGACAAACATGTCCGATCGGCGAAAGTTATCTGATCGGTCAAATTTCTACTGGATCTGGCAAAAAACCAAGGTTTTTTGCCGATCACTCGAACCTTGACCGGATATTTTTTCACCGATCGGACAAACATGTCCGATCGGCGAAAGTTATCTGATCGGTCAAATTTCTATTGGATCTGGCAAAAAACCAAGGGTTTTTGCCGATCACTCGAACCTTGACCGGATATTTTTTCACCGATCGGACAAACATGTCCAATCGGCGAAAGTTATCTGATCGGTCAAATTTCTATTGGATCTGGCAAAAAACCAAGGGTTTTTGCCGATCACTCGAACCTTGACCGAATATTTTTTCACCGATCGGACAAACATGTCCGATCGGCGAAAGTTATCTGATCGGTCAAACTTCTACTGGATCTGGCAAAAAACCAAGGTTTTTTGACGATCACTCGAACCTTGACCGGATATTTTTCACCGATCGGACAAACCTGTCCGATCGGCGAAAGTTATCTGATCGGTCAAATTACTACTGGATCGGTCAAAAAACCCTGTTTTTTGACCGATCACCCGATTCTTGACCGGTTGAATTTTGACCGATCGGTCAAAATTTGACCGATCGGTCAAATTTGACCGATCGGTCCAAATTGACTGATCAGTCCCTTTTTTCTCTAACATACGACAAGTTTCTTCGTGTCCGTTTTTCCAAACAGGAAGTTGCTATTTTTTGCACCAAGTCCAAGCCAGCTAGAATGCACTCTAGCTAACTTGGAGGGGGTAACTGTGGGTGCAAATTTTGGCATAAATCTACCACGGGACCCACCGGCCCTGCCTGATGGGCCCACGAGGGCTACAGCGGGACCCACCGGCCCTGCCTGGTGGGCCCACAAGGGCTACAGCGGGACCCACCGGCCCTGCCTTGTGGGCCCACGAGGGCTACAGCGGGACCCACCGGCCCTGCCTGGTGGGCCCACGAAGACTACAGCGGGACCCACCAGCCCTGCCTGGTGGACCCCCGAAGACAACCGCAGGGCCCGCAACTTTACCTGGAGGATCCCCAGATACTGCAGCGGAAACCGCCATTCGCCACCCGGAATGCCTATAAATAGCAGAGCCTTCGAATGTAAATGGACCGATTTCTCAGTTCTAAAACCAGAGCTCTGAGATTTCTGACTTCCCATCTTCCACCTCTCTTTGATCTTCTTCTCTCTTTCGAAGAGATCAGAGTGATTTCAGTGATACTCGGCCTGTCGAGATCACTTCAACATAAGTGTTAGTGAATTCGGGTTGCTCCCTATAGCACGGAGACGTAGGCTTCGGCTGAACTCCGAGATCACATCTCGTGTCAACAATCTCTCTGATTGCATCACTGTTTACATATCAAAGGCTTCAACTTCAATCAACAGATCGACCAACGATCTTCGACGTCGACTTCAACTTCGATTGACTGGTGCTGCGAGAGTCTTCGGGTCGGCACGAAGATTTTCCCCCACAAATTCATTCATACGATCCATTCTAATTCATTAGTACGATCCATTCTATTTCATTCGTATGATCCATTCTAATTAATTTGTATGATCCATTCTAATTCATTCGTATATTCCATTCTAATTCATTCGTACAATCCATTCATTCCTACGATCCATTCTAATTCAGGATCGTACGAATGAGTTAGAATAGATACATTCGTGCGAATGAATTAGAATTGATCGTACGAATGAATTAGAATGGATCGTGCGAATGAATTAGAATGGATCGTATGAATGAATTAGAATGGATCGTACGAATGAACTAGAATGGATACATTCATGCGAATGAATTAGAATGGATCGTACGAATGAATTAGAATGGATCCTACGAATGAATTAGAATGGATCTTACGAATGAATTAGAATGGATCGTACGAATGAATTAGAATGGATCGTACGAATGAATTAGAATGGATACATTCGTGCGAATGAATTAGAATGGATCGGACAAATGAATTAGAATTGATCGTACGAATGAATTAGAATGGATCAAATGAATGAATTAGAATGGATCGTACGAATGAATTAGAAAGCATCGTACGAAAGAATTAGAATAGATATATTCGTGCGAATGAATTAGAATGGATCGTACGAATGAATTAGACTGGATCGTACGAATGAATTTGAATGGATACATTTGTGCGAATGAATCTAAATGGATTGTATGAATGAATTACAATGGATCGTACGAATGAATTAGAATGGATCGTACGAATGAATTAGAATAGCTCATACGAATGAATTAGAATGAATCGCATGAATGAATTAGAATGGTTACATTCGTGCGAATGAATTAGAATAGATCGTATGAATGAATTAGAATGGATCGTACGAATAGATTAGAATGGATCAAGGGAATGAATTAGAATGGATCGTACGAATGAATTAGAATGGATCCACCGAATGAGTTAGAATGGATCATACGAATGAATTAGGATGAATTGTACGAATGAATTAGAATGGATTGTGCGAATGAATTAGAATGGATCGTATGAATGAATAAGAATGGATCGTACGAATGAATTAGAATGGATCGTGCGAATGAATTAGCATAAATCGTACGAATGTATTAGAATGGATCGTACGAATGAATTAGAATGAATCGTACGATCCATTCTAATTCATTCGTATGATCCATTCTAATTCATTCGCACGAATGTATCCATTCTAGTTCATTCGTACGATCCATTCTAGTTCATTCGTACGATCCATTCTAATTCATTCGTACGATCCATTCTAATTCATTCGTATGATCCATTCTAATTAATTCATATGATCCATTCTAATTCATTCATACGATCCATTCTAATTCATTCATACAATCCATTCTAATTCATTCGCACGAATGTATCCATTCTAATTATTTCGTACGATCCAATCTAATTCATTCGTATGATCCATTCTTATTCATTCGCATGATCCAGTCTAATGGATTCGCACGATCCATTCTTATTCATTCGCACGAATGTATCCATTCTAATTCATACGATTGTGTGAATGAATTAGAATGGTTACATTCATGCGAATGAATTAGAATGGATCGTACGAATGGATTAGAATGGATCGTACGAATGGATTAGAATGGATACATTCGTGCGAATAAATTAGAATGGATTGTATGAATGAATTAGAATGGATCGTACCATCCATTCGAATTCATTCGTACGATCCATTCTAATTCATTCGTACGATCCATTCTAATTCATTCGTACGAATGTATCCATTCTAATTCATTTGCACGATCCATTCTAATTCATTCCTATGATCTATTCCAATTCATTCGTACGATCCATTCTAATTCATTCTAATTCATTCGAACGATCCATTCTACGATCCATTCTAATTCATTCGTGTATTCCATTCTAATTCATTAGCACGATCCATGCTAATGAATTATAATGGATCGTACGATCCAATCTAATTCATTCATACGATCCATTCTTACTCATTCGTATGATCCATTCTAATTCAATCGTACGATCCATTCTAATTCATTCGTACGATCCATTCTAATTCCTTCGTACGATCCATTCTAATTCATTCGTACGATCCATTCTAATTCATTCGTATGATATATTCTAATTCCTTCGTACGATCCATTCTAATTCATTCGTACGATCCATTCTAATTCATTCGCGCAATCTATTCTAATTCATTCGTACGATCCATTCTAATTCATTCGTTTGATCCATTCTAATTCATTCATACAATCCATTCTAATTTATTCGCACGAATGTATTCATTCTAATTCATTCGTACGATCCATTCTAATTCATTCACACAATCTATTCTAATTCATTCATACGATCCATTCTAATTCATTCGCACGAATGTATCCATTCTAATTCATTCAAACGATCAATTCTACTTCATTCGTACTATCCGTTCTAATTCACTCATACGATCCATTCTAATTCATTCATAGGATCCATTCTAATTCATTTGCACGAATATATCCATTCTAATTCATTCGTACGATCCATTCTAATTCCTTCGTACGATCCATTCTATTTCATTCGTATAATCCATTCTAATTCCTTCGTACGATCCATTCTAATTCCTTCGTATCCATTCTAATTCACTCATACGATCCATTCTAATTCATTCGCACGAATGTATCCATTCAAATTTATTCGTACGATCAGTTCTAATTCATTCACAAAATCTATTCTAATTCAGTCATACGATCCATTCTAATTCATTCACACGAATGTATCCATTCTAATTCATTCATACGATCCATTCTAATTCATTCGTACGATCCATTCTAATTCACTCATACGATCCATTCTAATACATTCATACGATCCATTCTAATTCATTCCTATAATCTATTCCAATTCATTCGTACGATCCATTCTAATTCATTCTAATTCATTCGAACGATCCATTCTACGATCCATTCTTATTCATTCGTATATTCCATTCTAATTCATTAGCACGATCCATGCTAATGAATTAGAATGGATCGTACGTTCCAATCTAATTCATTCATACGATCCATTCTTACTCATTCGTATGATCCATTCTAATTCAATCGTACGATCCATTCTAATTCATTCGTACGATCCATTCTAATTCCTTCGTACGATCCATTATAATTCCTCCGTACGATCCATTCTAATTCATTCGTACGATCCATTCTAATTCCTTCGTACGATCCATTCTAATTCATTCGTATGATCCATTCTAATTCATTCGCGCAATCTATTCTAATTCATTCGTACTATCCATTCTAATTCATTCGTACGATCCATTCTAATTCATTCATACAATCCATTCTAATTTATTCGCACGAATTTATTCATTCTAATTCATTCGTACGATCCATTCTAATTCATTCGCACAATCTATTCTAATTCATTCATACGATCCATTCTAATTCATTCGCACGAATGTATCCATTCTAATTCATTCATACGATCCATTCTACTTTATTCCTACTATCCATTCTAATTCACTCATACGATCCATTCTAATTCATTCATACGATCCATTCTAATTCATTTGCACGAATATATCCATTCTAATTCATTCGTACGATCCATTCTAATTCCTTCGTACGATCCATTCTAATTCCATCGTACGATCCATTCTATTTCATTCGTATGATCCATTCTAATTCCTTCGTACGATACATTCTAATTCCTTCGTATCCATTCTAATTCACTTATACGATCCATTCTAATTCATTCGTACGATCCATTCTAATTCATTCATACAATCCATTCTAATTCATTCGCATGAATGTATCCATTCAAATTCATTCGTACGATCAGTTCTAATTCATTCACAAAATCTATTCTAATTCATTCATACGATCCATTCTAATTCATTCACACGAATGTATCCATTCTAATTCATTCATACGATCCATTCTAATTCATTCGTACGATCCATTCTAATTCACTCATACGATCCATTCTAATACATTCATACGATCCATTCTAATTCATTTGCACGAATATATCCATTCTAATTCATTCGTACGATCCATTCTAATTCCTTCGTACGATCCATTCTAATTCATTCGTACGATCTATTCTATTTCATTCGTACGATCCATTCTTACTCATTCGTACGATCCATTCTAATTCATTCGTCCGATCCATTCTAATTCATTCGCACGAATGTATCCATTCTAATTCATTCGTTCGATCAATTCAAATTCATTAGCACGATCCATTATAATTCATTCATAGGATCCATTCTAATTCATTCATACGATCTATTCTAATTCTTTCGCACGAATGTATCCATTCTAATTCATTCGCACGAATGTATCCATTCTAATTCATTCGTACGATCCATTCTAATTCATTCGTACGATCCATTCTAATTCATTCATACGATCCATTCTAATTCATTCGTACGATCCATTCTAATTCATTCGCACGAATGTATCCATTCTAGTTCATTCGTACGATCTATTCTAATTCATTCGCATGGATAGTGCATTCGTATGATCCATTCTAATTCATTCGTACGATCCATTCTAATTCATTCGTACGATCCATTCTAATTCATTCGCACGAATGTATCCATTCTAGTTCATTCGTACGATCCATTCTAATTCATTCGTATGATCCATTCTAATTCATTCATACGATCTATTCTAATTCATTTATACAATCCATTCTAATTCTTTCACACGATCCATTCTAATTCATTCGTACGATCCATTCTAATTCATTCGCACAATCCATTCTATTTCATTCGTACGATCCATTCTTACTCATTCGTATGATCCATTCTAATTCATTCGCACGAATGTATCCATAATGGATCATACGAATGAGTAAGAATGGATCATATGAATGAAATAGAATGGATTGTGCGAATGAATTAGAATGGACCGTACGAATGAATTAGAATGGATATATTCGTGCGAATGAATTAGAATGGATCGGACGAATGAATTAGAATGGATCGTACGAATGAATTAGAATGGATCGTACGAATAAATTAGAATGGATACATTCGTCCGAATGAATTAGAATGGATCATACGAATGAGTAAGAAAGGATCGTACGAATGAAATAGAATAGATTGTACGAATGAATTAGAATGGATCCTACGAATGAATTAGAATAGATCGTGTGAAAGAATTAGAATGGATTGTATGAATGAATTAGAATGAATTCGTACGATCCATTCGAATTCATTCGCACGATCCATTCTAATTCATTCATACGATCCACTCTAATTCATTCAATACAATCCATTCTAATTCTTTCACACGATCCATTCTAATTCATTCGTAGGATCCATTCTAATTCATTCGTATAATCTATTCTATTTCATTCGTACGATCCATTCTTACTCATTCGTATGATCCATTCTAATTCATTCGGATGAATGTATCCATTCTAATTTATTCGTACGATCCATTCTAATTCATTCGTACGATCCATTCTAATTCATTCGTACGATCCATTCTAATTCATTCGTCCGATCCATTCTAATTCATTCGCACGAATGTATCCATTCTAATTCATTCGTACGATCCATTCTAATTCATTCGTACGATCCATTCTAATTCATTCGTAAGATCCATTCTAATTCATTCGTACGATCCATTCTAATTCATTCGTACAATCCATTCTACTTCATTCGCACGAATGTATCCATTCTAGTTCATTCGTACGATCCATTCTAATTCATTCGTACGATCCATTCTAATTCATTCGCACGATCCATTCTAATTCATTCGTATGATCCATTCTAATTCATTCATACGATACATTCTAATTCATTCATACAATCCATTCTAATTCATTCGCACGAATGTATCCATTCTAATTCATTCGTACGATCAGTTCTAATTCATTCACAAAATCTATTCTAATTCATTAATACGATCCATTCTAATTCATTCACACGAATGTATCCATTCTAATTCATTCATACGATCCATTCTAATTCATTCGTACGATCCATTCTAATTCACTCATACGATCCATTCTAATACTTTCATACGATCCATTTTAATTCATTTGCACGAATATATCCATTCTAATTCATTCGTACAATCCATTCTAATTCCCTCGTACGATCCATTCTAATTCATTCGTACGAACTATTCTATTTCATTCGTACGATCCATTCTTACTCATTCGTACGATCTATTCTAATTCATTCGTCCGATCCATTCTAATTCATTCGCACGAATGTATGCATTCTAATTCATTCGTTCGATCAATTCTAATTCATTAGCACGATCCATTCTAATTCATTCGTACGATCCATTCTAATTCATTCACACGATCCATTCTAATTCATTCATAGGATCCATTCTAATTCATTCATACGATCTATTCTAATTTTTTCGCACGAATGTATCTATTCTAATTCATTCGCACGAATGTATCCATTCTAATTCATTCGTACGATCCATTCTAATTCATTCGTACGATCCATTCTAATTCATTCGTACGATCCATTCTAATTCATTCATACGATCCATTCTAATTCATTCGTACGATCCATTCTAATTCATTCGCACGAATGTATCCATTCTAGTTCATTCGTACGATCTATTCTAATTCATTCGCATGGATCGTGCATTCGTACGATCCATTCTAATTCATTCGTAAGATCCATTCTAATTCATTCGTACGATCCATTCTAATTCATTTGTACGATCCATTCTAATTCATTCGCACGAATGTATCCATTCTAGTTCATTCGTACGATCCATTCTAATTCATTCGTACGATCCATTCTAATTCATTCGTACGATCTATTCTAATTCATTCATACAATCCATTCTAATTCTTTCACACGATCCATTCTAATTCATTCGTACGATCCATTCTAATTCTAATTCATTCGTAATTCTAATTCTAATTCATTCGTAATTCTAATTCTAATTCTAATTCTAATTCATTCTAATTCATTTGTAATTCATTCGTCCGATCCATTCTAATTCTAATTCTAATTCATTCTAATTCATTCGTAAGAATGGATCGTACGAATGAAATAGAATGGATTGTGCGAATGAATTAGAATGGACCGTACGAATGAATTAGAATGGATACATTCGTTCGAATGAATTAGAATGGATCAGACGAATGAATTAGAATGGATCGTACGAATGAATTAGAATGGATCGTACGAATAAATTTGAATGGGTACATTCGTCCGAATGAATTAGAATGGATCATACGAATGAGTAAGAATGGATCGTACGAATGAAATAGAATAGATTGTACGAATGAATTAGAATGGATCCTACGAATGAATTAGAATAGATCGTGTGAAAGAATTAGAATGGATTGTATGAATGAATTAGAATGAATTCGTACGATCCATTCGAATTCATTCGCACGATCCATTCTAATTCATTCATACGATCCATTCTAATTCATTCATTCAATCCATTCTAATTCTTTCACACGATCCATTCTAATTCATTCGTAGGATCCTTTTTAATTCATTCGTACAATCTATTCTATTTCATTCGTACGATCCATTCTTACTCATTCGTATGATCCATTCTAATTCATTCGGACGAATGTATCCATTCTAATTTATTCGTACGATCCATTCTAATTCATTCGTACGATCCATTCTAATTCATTCGTACGATCCATTCTAATTCATTCGCACGAATGTATCCATTCTAATTCATTCGTACGATCCATTCTAATTCATTCGTACGATCCATTCTAATTCATTCGTAAGATCCATTCTAATTCATTCGTACGATCCATTCTAATTCATTCGCACGAATGTATCCATTCTAGTTCATTCGTACGATCCATTCTAATTCATTCGTACGATCCATTCTAATTCATTCGCACGATCCATTCTAATTCATTCGTACGATCCATTCTAATTCATTCATACGATCCATTCTAATTTATTCGTACGATCCATTCTAATTCATTTGCACAAATGTATCCATTCTAATTCATTCGTACGATCCATTCTAATTCATTCGCACGATCCATTCTAATTCATTCGTACGATCCATTCTAATTCATTCGCACGATCTGTTCTTATTCATTCGCACAACCCATTCTAATTCATTCGTACGATCCATTCTAATTCATTCGTACGATCCATTTTAATTCATTCGTATGATCCATTCTATTTAATTCGTATGATCCATTCTAATTCATTCGTACGATCCATTCTAATTCATTCATACAATCCATTCTAATTCATTCGCATGAATGTATCCATTCTAATTAATTCGTACGATCCATTCTAATTCATTCGTATGATCCATTCTAATTCATTCGCACAATCCATTCTATTTCATTCGTATGATCCATTCTTACTCATTGGTACGATCCATTCTAATTCATTCGCACGAATGTATCCATTCTAATTCATTCGTACGAATCCATTCTAATTCATTCGTACAATCTATTCTATTTCATTTGTACGATCCATTCTTACTCATTCGTATGATCCATTCTAATTCATTCGGACGAATGTATCCATTCTAATTTATTCGTACGATCCATTCAAATTCATTCGTACGATCCATTCTAATTCATTCGTACGATCTATTCTAATTCATTCGTCCGATCCATTCTAATTCATTCTAATTCATTCGTGCGAATGAATTAGAATGGATCGTACGAATGAATTAGAATGGATCGTACGAATGAATTAGAATGGATCGTACGAATAAATTAGAATGGATACATTCGTCCGAATGAATTAGAATGGATCATACGAATGAGTAAGAATGGATCGTACGAATGAAATAGAATAGATTGTACGAATGAATTACAAAGGATCCTACGAATGAATTAGAATGGATCGTGTGAAAGAATTAGAATGGATTGAATGAATGAATTAGAATGGATCGTATGAATGAATTAGAATGGATCGTGCGAATGAATTCGAATGGATCGTACGAATTCATTCTAATTCATTCATACAATCCATTCTAATTCTTTCACACGATCTATTCTAATTCATTCATAGGATCCATTCTAATTCATTCGTACAATCTATTCTATTTCATTCGTACGATCCATTCTTACTCATTCGTATGATCCATTCTAATTCATTCGGACGAATGTACCCATTCAAATTTATTCGTACGATCCATTCTAATTCATTCGTACGATCCATTCTAATTCATTCGTACGATCCATTCTAATTCATTCGTCCGATCCATTCTAATTCATTCGAACGAATGTATCCATTCTAATTCATTCGTACGGTCCATTCTAATTCATTCGCACAATCCATTCTATTTCATTCGTACGATCCATTCTTACGAATGAATTAGAATGAATTAGAATTAGAATTAGAATGGATCGGACGAATGAATTACGAATGAATTAGAATGAATTAGAATTAGAATTAGAATTAGAATTACGAATGAATTAGAATTTGAATTACGAATGAATTAGAATTAGAATGGATCGTACGAATGAATTAGAATGGATCGTGTGAAAGAATTAGAATGGATTGTATGAATGAATTAGAATAGATCGTATGAATGAATTAGAATGGATCGTACGAATGAATTAGAATGGACCGTACGAATGAATTAGAATGGATACATTCGTGCGAATGAATTTGAATGGATCGGACGAATGAATTAGAATGGATCGTACGAATGAATTAGAATGGATCGTACGAATGAATTAGAATGGATCGTACGAATAAATTTGAATGGGTACATTCGTCCGAATGAATTAGAATGGATCATACGAATGAGTAAGAATGGATCGTACGAATGAAATAGAATAGATTGTACGAATGAATTAGAATGGATCCTACGAATGAATTAGAATAGATCGTGTGAAAAAATTAGAATGGATTGTATGAATGAATTAGAATAAATTCGTACGATCCATTCGAATTCATTCGCACGATCCATTCTAATTCATTCATACGATCCATTCTAATTCATTCATTCAATCCATTCTAATTCTTTCACACGATCCATTCTAATTCATTCGTAGGATCCTTTCTAATTCATTCGTACAATCTATTCTATTTCATTCGTACGATCCATTCTTACTCATTCGTATGATCCATTCTAATTCATTCGGATGAATGTATCCATTCTAATTTATTCGTACGATCCATTCTAATTCATTCATACGATCCATTCTAATTCATTCGTACGATCCATTCTAATTCATTCGCACGAATGTATCCATTCTAATTCATTCGTACGATCCATTCTAATTCATTCGTACGATCCATTCTAATTCATTCGTAAGATCCATTCTAATTCATTCGTACGATCCATTCTAATTCATTCGCACGAATGTATCCATTCTAGTTCATTCGTACGATCCATTCTAATTCATTCGTACGATCCATTCTAATTCATTCGCACGATCCATTCTAATTCATTCGTACGATCCATTCTAATTCATTCATACGATCCATTCTAATTTATTCGTACGATCCATTCTAATTCATTCGAACAAATGTATCCATTCTAATTCATTCGTACGATCCATTCTAATTCATTCGCAAGATCCATTCTAATTCATTCGTACGATCCATTCTAATTCATTCGTACGATCCATTTTAATTCATTCGTATGATCCATTCTATTTAATTCGTATGATCCATTCTAATTCATTCGTACGATCCATTCTAATTCATTCATACAATCCATTCTAATTCATTCGCATGAATGTATCCATTCTAATTAATTCGTACGATCCATTCTAATTCATTCGTATGATCCATTCTAATTCATTCGCACAATCCATTCTATTTCATTCGTACGATCCATTCTTACTCATTGGTACGATCCATTCTAATTCATTCGCATGAATGTATCCATTCTAATTCATTCGTACGAATCCATTCTAATTCATTCGTACAATCTATTCTATTTCATTCGTACGATCCATTCTTACTCATTCGTATGATCCATTCTAATTCATTCGGACGAATGTATCCATTCTAATTTATTCGTACGATCCATTCTAATTCATTCGTACGATCCATTCTAATTCATTCGTACGATCTATTCTAATTCATTCGTCCGATCCATTCTAATTCATTCGCACGAATGTATCCATTCTAATTCGTTCGTACGGTCCATTCTAATTCATTCGCACAATCCATTTTATTTCATTCGTACGATCCATTCTTACTCATTCGTATGATCCATTATGGATACATTCGTGCGAATGAATTAGAATGGATCATACGAATGAGTAAGATCGTGTGAAAGAATTAGAATGAATTGTATGAATTAGAATGGAATTGTATGAATTGTATGAATTGTATGAATTAGAATTAGAACGAATTAGAGTAGATCGTGTGACAGAATTAGAATGGATTGTATGAATGAATTAGAATGAATTCGTACGATCCATTCGAATTCATTCGCACGATCCATTCTAATTCATTCATACGATCCATTCTAATTCATTCATACAATCCATTCTAATTCTTTCACACGATCCATTCTAATTCATTCGTAGGATCCATTCTAATTCATTCGTACAATCTATTCTATTTCATTCGTACGATCCATTCTTACTTATTCGTATGACCCATTCTAATTCATTCGGAAGAATGTATCCATTCTAATTTATTCGTACGATCCATTCTAATTCATTCGTACGATCTATTCTAATTCATTCGTACGATCCATTTTAATTCTTTCATACGATCTATTCTAATTCATTCATACGATCCATTCTAATTCATTCGCACGATCCATTCTAATTCATTTGTACGATCCATTCTAATTCATTCGCACGAATGTATCCATTCCAGTTCATTCGTACGATCCATTCTAATTCATTCGTACGATCCATTCTAATTCATTCGTACGATCCATTCTAATTCATTCATACAATCCATTCTAGTTCATTCGTACGATCCATTCTAATTCATTCGTACGATCCATTCTAATTCATTCGCACGATCCATTCTAATTCATTCGTACGATCCATTCTAATTCTTTCACACGATCCATTCTAATTCATTCGTACGATCCATTCTAATTCATTCGTACCATCTATTCTAATTCATTCGTACGATCCATTCTAATTCATTCGTACGATCCATTCTAATTCCTTCGTACGATCCATTCTAATTCATTCATACAATCCATTCTAATTCTTTCACACGATCCATTCTAATTCATTCGTACGATCCATTCTAATTCATTCGTGCAATCCATTCTATTTCATTCGTACGATCCATTCTTACTCATTCGTACGATCCAATCTAATTCATTCACACGAATGTATCCATTCATACGAATGAATTAGAATAGATTATACGAATGAATTAGAATGTATCGTACGAAGGAATTAGAATGGATCGTACGAATGAATTAGAATGGATCGTACGAATGAATTAGAATAGATCGTACGAATGAATTAGAATGGATCTTACGAAGGAATTAGAATGGATCGTACGAATGAATTAGAATGGATATATTCGTGCAAATGAATTAGAATGGATCGTATGAATGTATTAGAATGTCACACGTTCCATTCTAATTCATTCGTACGATCCATTCTAATTCATTCGTACGATCCATTCTAATTCATTCGTATGATCCATTCTAATTAATTCGTATGATCCATTCTAATTCATTCGTACGATCCATTCTAATTCATTCATACAATCCATTCTAATTCATTCGCACGAATGTATCCATTCTAATTAATTCGTACGATCCATTCTAATTCATTCGCACAATCCATTCTATTTCATTCGTACGATCCATTCTTACTCATTGGTACGATCCATTCTAATTCATTTGCACGAATGTATCCATTCTAATTCATTCGTACGAATCCATTCTAATTCATTCGTATAATCTATTCTATTTCATTTGTACGATCCATTCGTATGATCCATTCTAATTTATAATCTATTCTATTTCATTCATACGATCCATTCGTATGATCCATTCTTACTCATTCGTATGATCCATTCTAATTCATTCGGACGAATGTATCCATTCTAATTTATTCGTACGATCCATTCTAATTCATTCGTACGATCCATTCTAATTCATTCGTCCGATCCATTCTAATTCATTCGCACGAATGTATCCATTCTAATTCATTCGTACGGTCCATTCTAATTCATTCGCACAATCCATTCTATTTCATTCGTACGATCCATTCTTACTCATTCGTATGATCCATTATGGATACATTCATGCGAATGAATTAGAATGGATCATACGAATGAGTAAGAATGGATCGTACGAATGAAATAGAATGGATTGTGCGAATGAATTAGAATGGATCGTACGAATGAATTAAAATGGATCGTGTGAAATAATTAGAATGGATTGTATGAATGAATTAGAATAGATCGTCTGAATGAATTAGAATGGATTGTACGAATGAATTAGATTGGATCGTACAAAAGAACTAGAATGGATACATTCGTGCGAATGAATTAGAATGGATCTTACGAATGAATTAGAATGGATCGTACGAATGAATTAGAATGGATCTTACGAATGAATTAGAATGGATCGTACGAATGCACGATCCATGCTAATTCATTCGTTCGATCAATTCTAATTCATTAGCACGATCCATTCTAATTCATTCGTACGATCCATTCTAATTCATTCGCACGATCCATTCTAATTCATTCGTACGATCCATTCTAATTCTTTCACACGATCCATTCTAATTCATTCGTACGATCCATTCTAATTCATTCGTACGATCTATTCTAATTCATTCGTACGATCCATTCTAATTCATTCGTACGATCCATTCTAATTCCTTCGTACGATCCATTCTAATTCATTCATACAATCCATTCTAATTCTTTCACACGATCCATTCTAATTCATTCGTACGATCTATTCTAATTCATTCGTGCAATCCATTCTATTTCATTCGTACGATCCATTCTTACTCATTCGTACGATCCATTCTAATTCATTCACACGAATGTATCCATTCGTACGAATGAATTAGAATAGATTGTACGAATGAATTAGAATGGATCGTACGAATGAATTAGAATGGATCGTATGAATGAATTAGAATGGATCGTACGAATGAATTAAAATGGATCGTGCGAATGAATTAGAATGGATCGTACGAATGAATTAGAATGGATCGTACGAATGAAATAGAATGGATACATTCGTGCGAATGAATTAGAATGGATCGTACGAATGAATTAGAATGGATCGTACGAATGAATTAGAATGGATCATACGAATGAATTAGAATGGATCATACGAATGAGTAAGAATGGATCGTACGAATGAAATAGAATGGATTGTACGAATGAATTAGAATGGATCGTACGAATGAATTAGAATGGATCGTGTGAAAGAATTAGAATGGATTGTATGAATGAATTAGAATGGATCATATGAATGAATTAGAATGGATCGTGCGAATGAATTAGAATGGATCGTACGAATGAATTAGAATGGATCATACGAATGAATTAGAATGGATACATTCGTGCGAATGAATTAGAATGGATACATTCGTGCGAAAGAATTAGAACAGATCGTATGAATGAATTAGAATGGATCCTATGAATGAATTAGAATGAATCGTGCGAATGAATTAGAATGGATCGTACGAATGAATTAGAATGGATCGTGCTAATGAATTAGAATTGATCGAACGAATGAATTAGCATGGATCGTGCTAATGAATTAGAATGGAACGTACGAATGAATTAGAATGGATCGTGTGAAAGAATTAGAATGGATTGTATGAATGAATTAGAATGAATTCGTACGATCCATTCAAATTCATTCGCACGATCCATTCTAATTCATTCATACGATCCATTCTAATTCATTCATATAATCCATTCTAATTCTTTCACACAATCCATTCTAATTCATTCGTAGGATCCATTCTAATTCATTCGTACAATCTATTCTATTTCATTCGTACGATCCATTCTTACTCATTCGTATGATCCATTCTAATTCATTCGGACGAATGTATCCATTCTAATTTATTCGTACGATCCATTCTAATTCATTCGTACGATCCATTCTAATTCATTCGTACGATCCATTCTTACTCATTCATATGATCCATTCTAATTCATTCGTACGATCCATTCTAATTCATTCGTACGTTGCATTCTAATTCATTCGCATAATCTATTCTAATTCATTCGTACGATCCATTCTAATTCATTCGTACGATCGTACGAATGAATTAGAATGGATTGTACGGAATGAATTAGAATGGATTGTATGAATGAATTAGAATGGATACATTCGTGCGAATGAATTAGAATGGATCATACGAATGAGTAAGAATAGATCGTACGAATGAAATAGAATGGATTGTACGAATGAATTAGAATGGATCGTACAAATGAATTAGAATGGATCGTACGAATGAATTAGAATGGATCATACGAATGAGTTAGAATGGATCGTACAAATGAAATAGAATGGATTGTACGAATGAATTAGAATGGATCGTACGAATGAATTAGAATGGATCGTGTGAAAGAATTAGAATGCATTGTATGAATGAATTAGAATGGATCGTATGAATGAATTAGAATGGATCGTGCGAATGAATTCTAATGGATCGCATGATCCATTCGAATAGAATGGATCGTATGAATGAATTAGAATGGATCGGACGAATGAATTAGAATGGATTGTTGCAATGAATTAGAATGGATCGTATGAATGAATTAGAATGGATCGTATGAATGAATTAGAATGGATCGTGCGAATGAATTAGAATGGATCGTACGAATAAATTAGAATGGATCGTACGAATGAATTAGGATGGATCATACGAATGAATTAGAATGGATCATATGAATGAGTAAGAATGGATCGTACGAATGAAATAGAATGGATTGTACGAATGAATTAGAATGGATACATTCGTGCGAATGAATTAGAATGGATCGTACGAATGAATTAGAATGGATCGTACGAATGAATTAGAATGGATCGTACGAATGAATTAGAATGGATACATTCGTGCGAATAAATTAGAATGGATCGGATGAATAAATTAGAATGGATCGTACGAATGAATTAGAATGGATCGTACGAATGAATTAGAATGGATCGTACAAATAAATTAGAATGGATACATTCGTCCGAATGAATTAGAATGGATCATACGAATGAGTAAGAATGGATCGTACGAATGAAATAGAATAGATTATACGAATGAATTAGAATGGATTCGTACGAATGAATTAGAATGGATACATTCGTGCGAATGAATTAGAATGGATCGTACCAATGAGTAAGAATGGATCGTACGAATGAAATAGAATGGATTGTGCGAATGAATTAGAATAGATCATACGAATGAATTAGAATGGATCGTACGAATGAATTAGAATGGATCCTATGAATGAATTAGAATGGATCGTGCGAATGAATTAGAATGGATCGTACGAATGAATTAGAATGGATCGTGCTAATGAATTAGAATTGATCGAACGAATGAATTAGAATGGATACATTCGTGCGAATGAATTAGAATGGATCGGACGAATGAATTAGAATGGATAGTAGGAATGAGTAAGAATGGACCATACGAATGAAATAGAATAGATCGTACGAATGAATTAGAATGGATCGTACGAAGGAATTAGAATGGATCGTACGAATAAATTAGAATGGATATATTCCTGCAAATGAATTAGAATGGACCGTATGAATGTATTAGAATGGATCGTATGAGTGAATTAGAATAGATCGTACGAATGAATTAGAATGGATCGTATGAATGAATTAGAATGGATACATTCGTGTGAATGAATTAGAATGGATCGTATGAATGAATTAGAATAGATTTTGTGAATTAATTAGAACTGATCGTACGAATGAATTAGAATGGATACATTCGTGCAAATGAATTAGAATGGATTGTATGAATGAATTAGAATGGATCCTATGAATGAATTAGAATGGATCGTGCGAATGAATTAGAATGGATCGTACGAATGAATTAGAATGGATCGTGCTAATGAATTAGAATTGATCGAATGAATGAATTAGCATGGATCGTGCTAATGAATTAGAATGGAACGTACGAATGAATTAGAATGGATCGTGTGAAAGAATTAGAATGAATTATATCAATGAATTACAATGAATTCGTACGATCCATTCGAATTCATTCGCACGATCCATTCTAATTCATTCATACGATCCATTCTAATTCATTCATACAATCCATTGTAATTCTTTCACACGATCCATTCTAATTCATTCGTAGGATCCATTCTAATTCATTCATACAATCTATTCTATTTCATTCGTACGTTCCATTCTTACTCATTCTTATGATCCATTCTAATTCATTCGGACGAATATATCCATTCTAATTTATTCGTACGATCTATTCTAATTCATTCGTACGATCCATTCTAATTCATTCGTACGATCCATTCTAATTCATTCGTCCGATCCATTCTAATTCATTCGCACGAATGTATCCATTCTAATTCATTCGTACGATCCATTCTAATTCATTCGTACGATCCATTCTAATTCATTCGTAAGATCCATTCTAATGCATTCGTACGATCCATTCTAATTCATTCGTACGATCCATCCTAATTCATTCGCACGAATGTATCCATTCTAGTTCATTCGTACGATCCATTCTAATTCATTCATACAATCCATTCTAATTCATTCGCACGAATGTATGCATTCTAATTCATTCGTACGATCAGTTCTAATTCATTCACAAAATCTATTCTAATTCATTCATACGATCCATTCTAATTCATTCATACGAATGTATCCATTCTAATTCATTCATACGATCCATTCTAATTCATTCGTACGATCCATTCTAATTCACTCATACGATCCATTCTAATACATTCATATGATCCATTCTAATTCATTTGCACGAATAAATCCATTCTAATTCATTCGTACAATCCATACTAATTCCTTCGTAGGATCCATTCTAATTCATTCGTACGATCTATTCTAATTCATTCGTATGATCCATTCTAATTCATTCGTACGATCCATTCTAATTCCTTCGTATGATCCATTCTAATTCATTCGTACGATCCATTCTAATTCATTCATACAATCCATTCTAATTCTTTCACACGATCCATTCTAATTCATTCGTACGATCCATTCTAATTCATTAGTGCAATCCATTCTATTTCATTCGTACGATCCATTCTTACTCATTCGTACGATCCATTCTAATTCATTCACACGAATGTATCCATTCGTACGAATGAATTAGAATAGATTGTACGAATGAATTAGAATGGATCGTACGAATGAATTAGAATGGATTGTACGAAGGAATTAGAATGGATCGTACGAATGAATTAGAATGGATCATACGAATGAGTAAGAATGGATCGTACAAATGAAATAGAATGGATTCTACGAATGAATTAGAATGGATCGAACGAATGAATTAGAATGGATCGTGTGAAAGAATTAGAATGCATTATATGAATGAATTAGAATGGATCGTATGAATGAATTAGAATGGATCGTGCGAATGAATTCGAATGGATCGCATGATCCATTCGAATAGAATGGATCGTATGAATGAATTAGAATGGATCGGGCGAATGAATTAGAATGGATTGTAGGAATGAATTAGAATGGATCGTATGAATGAATTAGAATAGATCGTAGGAATGAATTAGAATGGATCGTGCGAATGAATTAGAATGGATCGTACGAATGAATTAGAATGGATCGTACGAATGAATTAGAATGGATCATACGAATGAATTAGAATGGATCATACGAATGAGTAAGAATGGATCGAACGAATGAAATAGAATGGATTGTACGAATGAATTAGAATGGACACATTCGTGCGAATGAATTAGACTGGATCGTACGAATGAATTAGAATGGATCGTACGAATGAATTAGAATGGATCGTACGAATGAATTAGAATGGATCGTATGAATGAATTAGAATGGATACATTCGTGCGAATGAATTCGAATGGATCGGACGAATGAATTAGAATGGATCGTACGAATGAATTAGATTGGATCGTACGAATGAATTAGAATGGATACATTCGTCCGAATGAATTAGAATGGATCATACGAATGAGTAAGAATGGATCGTACGAATGAAATAGAATAGATTATACGAATGAATTAGAATGGATTCGTACGAATGAATTAGAATGGATACATTCGTGCGAATGAATTAGAATGGATCGTACCAATGAGTAAGAATGGATCGTACGAATGAAATAGAAAGGAATGTGCGAATGAATTAGAATGGATCGTACGAATGAATTAGAATGGATCGTACGAATGAATTAGAATGGATCCTATGAATGAATTAGGATGGATCGTGCGAATGAATTAGAATGGATCGTACGAATGAATTAGAATGGATCGTGCTAATGAATTAGAATTGATCGAACGAATGAATTAGAATGGATACATTCGTGCGAATGAATTAGAATGGATCGGACGAATGAATTAGAATGGATCGTACGAATAAGAATGGATCGTACGAATGAAATAGAATAGATCGTACGAATGAATTAGAATGGATCGTACGAAGGAATTAGAATGGATCGTATGAATGATTTAGAATGGATATATTCGTGCAAATGAATTAGAATGGATCGTATGAATGTATTAGAATGGATCGTATGAGTGAATTAGAATGGATCATACGAATGAATTAGAATGGGTCATATGAATGAATTAGAATGGATACATTCGTGTGAATGAATTAGAATGGATCGTATGAATGAATTAGAATTGATTTTGTGAATGAATTAGAACTGATCGTACGAATGAATTAGAATGGATACATTCGTGCAAATGAATTAGAATGGATTGTATGAATGAATTAGAATGGATCCTATGAATGAATTAGAATAGATCGTGCGAATCAATTAGAATGGATCGTACGAATGAATTAGAATGGATCGTATGAATGTATTAGAATGGATCGTATGAGTGAATTAGAATGGATCGTACGAATGAATTAGAATGGATCGTATGAATGAATTAGAATGGATCGTATGAATGTATTAGAATGGATCGTATGAATGTATTAGAATGGATCGTATGAGTGAATTAGAATGGATCGTACGAATGAATTAGAATGGATCGTATGAATGAATTAGAATGGATACATTCGTGTGAATGAATTAGAATGGATCGTATGAATGAATTAGAATAGATTTTGTGAATGAATTAGAACTGATCGTACGAATGAATTAGAATGGATACATTCGTGCGAATGAATTAGAATGGATTGTATGAATGAATTAGAATGGATCCTATGAATGAATTAGAATAGATCGTGCGAATGAATTAGAATGGATCATACGAATGAATTAGAATGGATCGTGCTAATGAATTAGAATTGATCGAACGAATGAATTAGCATGGATCGTGCTAATAAATTAGAATGGAACGTACGAATGAATTAGAATTGATCGTGTGAAAGAATTAGAATGGATTGTATGAATGAATTAGAATGAATTCGTACGATCCATTCGAATTCATTCGCACGATCCATTCTAATTCATTCATACGATGCATTCTAATTCATTCATACAATCCATTCTAATTCTTTCACACGATCCATTCTAATTCATTCGTAGGATCCATTCTAATTCATTTGTATAATCTATTCTATTTCATTCGTTCGTTCCATTCTTACTCATTCGTATGATCCATTCTAATTCATTCGGACGAATGTATCCATTCTAATTTATTCGTACGATCCATTCTAATTCATTCGTACGATCCATTCTAATTCATTCGTCCGATCCATTCTAATTCATTCGCACGAATGTATCCATTCTAATTCGTTCGTACGATCCATTCTAATTCATTCGTACGATCCATTCTAATTCATTCGTAAGATCCATTCTAATTCATTCGTATGATCAATTCTAATTCATTCGTACGATCCATTCTAATTCATTCGCACGAATGTATCCATTCTAGTTCATTCGTACGATCCATTCTAATTCATTCATACAATCCATTCTAATTCATTCGCACGAATGTATCCATTCTAATTCATTCGTACGATCAGTTCTAATTCATTCACAAAATCTATTCTAATTCATTCATACGATCCATTCTAATTCATTCGTACGATCCATTCTAATTCACTCATACGATCCATTCTAATACATTCATACGATCCATTCTAATTCATTTGCACGAATATATCCATTCTAATTCATTCGTACGATCCATTCTAATTCCTTCGTACGATCCATTCTAATTCATTCGTACGATCTATTCTAATTCATTCATACGATCCATTCTAATTCATTCGTACGATCCATTCTAATTCCTTCGTACGATCCATTCTAATTAATTCGTACGATCCATTCTAATTCATTCATACAATCCATTCTAATTCTTTCACACGATCCATTCTAATTCATTCGTACGATCCATTCGAATTCATTCGTGCAATCCATTCCATTTCATTCGTACGATCCATTCTTACTCATTCGTACGATCCATTCTAATTCATTCACACGAATGTATCCATTCGTACGAATGAATTAGAATAGATTGTACGAATTAATTAGAATGGATCGTACGAATGAATTAGAATGGATCGTACGAATGAATTAGAATGGATCGTACGAATTAATTAGAATAGATCATACGAATGAATTAGAATGGATCGTACGAAGGAATTAGAATGGATCGTACGAATAAATTAGAATGGATATATTCGTGCAAATGAATTAGAATGGATCGTATGAATGTATTAGAATGGATCGTATGAGTGAATTAGAATGGATCGTACGAATGAATTAGAATGGATCGTATGAATGAATTAGAATGGATACATTCGTGTGAATGAATTAGAAAGGATCGTATGAATGAATTAGAATAGATTTTGTGAATGAATTAGAACTGATCGTACGAATGAATTAGAATGGATACATTCGTGCGAATGAATTAGAATAGATTGTATGAATGAATTAGAATGGATCCTATGAATGAATTAGAATGGATAGTACGAATGAATTAGAATGGATACATTCGTGCGAATGAATTAGAATTGATCGTACGAATGAATTAGAATGGATCGTGCGAATGAATTAGAAGGGATCGTACGAATGAATTAGAATGGATACATTCGTGCGAATGAATTAGAATGGATACATTCGTGCGAAAGAATTATAATAGATCGTATGAATGAATTAGAATGGATCCTGTGAATGAATTAGAATGGATCGTGCGAATGAATTAGAATGGATCGTATGAATGAATTAGAATGAATCGTGCTAATGAATTAGAATTGATCGAACGAATGAATTAGCACGGATCGTGCTAATGAATTAGAATGGATCATACGAATGAATTAGAATGGATCAAATGAATGAATTAGAATGGTAACATTCATGCGAATGAATTAGAATGGATCGTACGAATGGATTAGAATGGATACATTCGAGCGAATGAATTAGAATGGATCCTAAGAATGAATTAGAATGGATCATACGAATAAATTAGAATGGATACATTCGTCCGAATGAATTAGAATGGATCATACGAATAAGTAAGAATGGATCATAAGAATGTAATAGAATAGATTGTACGAATAAATTAGAATGGATCGTACGAATGAATTAGAATAGATTGCGCGAATGAATTAGAATGGATCGTGCGAATGAAATAGAATGGATACAAATGAATTAGAATGGATCATACGAATGAATTAGAATGACGATCCATTCTTACTCATTCGTATGATCCATTCTAATTTATTCGCACGAATGTATCCATTCTAATTCATTCGTACATCTAATTCATTCGTACGGTCCATTCTAATTCATTCGCACAATCCATTCTATTTCATTCGTACGATCCATTCTTACTCATTCATGAATTAGAATGGATCGTACGAATGAATTAGAATGGATCGTGTGAAAGAATTAGAATGGATTGTATGAATGAATAAGAATAGATCGTATGAATAAATTAGAATGGATCGTACGAATAAATTAGAATAGATCGTACGAATGAATTAGAATGGATCGTACGAATGAATTAGAATGGATACATTCGTGCGAATGAATTAGAATGGATACATTCGTGTGAAAGAATTAGAATAGATCGTATGAATGAATTAGAATGGATCCTATGAATGAATTAGAATGGATCGTGCAAATGAATTAGAATGGATCGTACGAATGAATTAGAATGGATCGTGTGAAAGAATTAGAATGGATCGTACGAATGAATTAGAATGGATCGTGCGAATGAATTAGAATGGATCGTACGAATGAATTAGAATGGATACATTTGTGCGAATGAATTAGAATGGATCGTACGAATGAATTAGAATGGATCGTGCTAATAAATTAGAATCGATCGAACAAATGAATTAGCATGGATCGTGCTAATGAATTAGAATCGATCGTACAAATGAATTAGAATGGATCGTGCGAATGAATTAGAATGGATCGTACGAATGAATTAGAATGGATACATTTGTGCGAATGAATTAGAATGGAACGTAAGAATGAATTAGAATGGATCGTATGAATGAATTAGAATGGATCGTGCGAATGAATTCGAATGGATCGTACGAATTTATTCTAATTCATTCATAAAATCCATTCTAATTCTTTCACACGAGCCATTCTAATTCATTCGTACGTTCCATTCTAATTCATTAGCACGATCCATGCTAATTCATTCGTTCGATCAATTCTAATTCATTATCACGATCCATTCTAATTCATTCGTACGATCCATTCTAATTCATTCACACGATCCATTCTAATTCATTCATAGGATCCATTCTAATTCATTTATACGATCTATTCTAATTCTTTCGCACGAATGTATCCATTCTAATTCATTCGCACGAATGTATCCATTCTAATTCATTCGTACGATCCATTCTAATTCATTCGTATGATCCATTCTAATTCATTCGTATGATCCATTCTAATTCATTCATACGATCTATTCTGATTAATTCATACAATCCATTCTAATTCTTTCACACGATCCATTCTAATTCATTTGTACGATCCATTCTAATTCCTTCGTACGATCTATTCTAATTCATTCGTACGATCTATTCTAATTCATTCGTACGATCCATTCTAATTCATTCATACGATCCATTCTAATTCCTTCGTACGATCCATTCTAATTCATTCGTACGATCCATTCTAATTCATTCGTACAATCTATTCTAATTCATTCGTACGAATAGATACATTCGTGTGAATGAATTAGAATGGATCGTACGAATGAGTAAGAATGGATCGTACGAATGAAATAGAATGGATTGCACGAATGAATTAGAATGGATCGTACGAATGAATTAGAATGGATCGTGTGAAAGAATTAGAATGGATTGTATGAATGAATTAGAATGGATTGTACGAATGAATTAGAATGGATCGTACTTGGATCCATTCTAATTCATTCGTACAATCTATTCTATTTCATTCGTACGATCCATTCTTACTCATTCGTATGATCCATTCTAATTCATTCGGACGAATGTATCCATTCTAATTTATTCGTACGATCCATTCTAATTCATTCGTACGATCCATTCTAATTCATTCGTACGATCCATTCTTACTCATTCGTATGATCCATTCTAATTCATTCGTACGATCCATTCTAATTCATTCGTACGATCGATTCTAATTCATTTGCACTATCCATTCTAATTCACTCATACGATCCATTCTAATTCATTCGTACGATCCATTCTAATTCTTTCATACAATCCATTCTAATTCATTCGCACGAATGTATCCATTCTAATTCATTCGTACGATCAGTTCTAATTCATTCACAAAATCAATTCTAATTCATTCATACGATCCATTCTAATTCATTCACACGAATGTATCCATTCTAATTCATTCATACGATCCATTCTAATTCATTTGTACGATCCATTCTAATTCACTCATACGATCCATTCTAATACATTCATACGATCCATTCTAATTCATTTGCATAAATATATCCATTCTAATTCATTCGTACGATCCATTCTAATTCCTTCGTACGATCCATTCAAATTCATTCGTACGATCTTTTCTATTTCATTCGTACGATCTATTCTTACTCATTCGTACGATCCATTCTAATTCATTCGTCCGATTCATTCTAATTCATTCGCACGAATGTATCCATTCTAATTCAATCGTTCGATCAATTCTAATTCATTAGCACGATCCATTCTAATTTATTCGTACGATCCATTCTAATTCATTAGCACGATCCATTCTAATTCATTCATAGGATCCATTCTAATTCATTCATACGATCTATTCTAATTCTTTCGCACGAATGTGTCCATTCTAATTCATTCGCACGAATGTATCCATTCTAATTCATTCGTACGATCTATTCTAATTCATTCGTACGATCCATTCGAATTCATTAGTACGATCCATTCTAATTCATTCATACGATCCATTCTAATTCATTCGTATGATCCATTCTAATTCATTCGCACGAATGTATCATTTCTAGTTCATTTGTACGATCTATTCTAATTCATTCGCATGGATCGTGCATTCGTACGATCCATTCTAATTCATTCGTAAGATCCATTCTAATTCATTCGTACGATCCATTCTAATTCATTCGTACGATCCATTCTAATTCATTCGCACGAATGTATCCATTCTAGTTCATTCGTACGATCCATTCTAATTCATTCGTACGATCCATTCTAATTCATTCATACGATCTATTATAATTCATTCAAACAATCCATTCTAATTTTTTCACACGATCCATTCTAATTCATTCGTACGATCCATTCTAATTCATTCGCACAATCCATTCTATTTCATTCGTACGATCCATTATTACTCATTCGTATGATCCATTCTAATTCATTCGCACGAATGTATCCATAATGGATCATACGAATGAGTAAGAATGGATCGTACGAATGAAATAGAATGGATTGTGCGAATGAATTAGAATGGACCGTACGAATGAATTAGAATGGATACATTCGTGCGAATGAATTAGAATGGATCGGACGAATGAATTAGAATGGATCGTACGAATGAATTAGAATGGATCGTACGAATGAATTAGAATGGATCGTACGAATAAATTAGAATAGATAAATTCGTCCGAATGAATTAGAATGGATCATACGAACGAATAAGAATGGATCGTACGAATGAAATAGAATAGATTGTACGAATAAATTAGAATGGATCCTACGAATGAATTAGAATAAATCGTGTGAAAGAATTAGAATGGATAGCATGAATGAATTAGAATGAATTCGTACGATCCATTCGAATTCATTCGCACGATCCATTCTAATTCATTCATACGATCCATTCTAATTCATTCATACAATCCATTTTAATTCTTTCACACGATCCATTCTAATTCATTCGTAGGATCCATTCTAATTCATTCGTACAATCTATTCTATTTCATTCGTACGATCCATTCTTACTCATTCGTATGATCCATTCTAATTCATTCGGACGAATGTATTCATTCTAATTTATTCGTACGATCCATTCTAATTCATTCGTACGATCCATTCTAATTCATTCGTACGATCCATTCTAATTCATTCGTCCAATCCATTCTAATTCATTCGCACAAATGTATCCATTCTAATTCATTCGTACGATCCATTCTAATTCATTCGTACGATCCATTCTAATTCATTCGTACGATCCATTCTAATTCATTTGCACGAATGTATCCATTCTAGTTCATTCGTACGATCCATTCTAATTCATTCGTGCGATCCATTCTAATTCATTCGCACGATCCATTCTAATTCATTCGTACGATCCATTCTAATTCATTCATACGATCCATTCTAATTCATTCGTACGATCCATTCTAATTCATTCGCACAAATGTATCCATTCTAATTCATTCGTACGATCCATTCTAATTCATTCGCACGATCCATTCTAATTCATTCGTACGATCCATTCTAATTCATTTGCACGATCTGTTCTTATTCATTCGCACAATCCATTCTAATTCATTCGCAAGAATGTATCCATTCTAATTCATTCGTACGATCCATTCTAATTTATTCGTACGATCCATTCTAATTCATTCGTACGATCCATTCTAATTCATTCATACAATCCATTCTAATTCATTCACACGAATGTATCCATTCTAATTAATTCGTACGATCCTTTCAAATTCATTCATATGATCCATTCTAATTCATTCGCACAATCCATTCTATTTCATTGGTACGATCCATTCTTACTCATTGGTACGATCCATTCTAATTCATTCGCACGAATGTATCCATTCTAATTCATTCGTACGAATCCATTCTAATTCATTCGTACAATCTATTCTATTTCATTCGTACGATCCATTCTTACTCATTCGGGATACATTCGTGCGAATAAATCTAAATGGATTGTATGAATGAATTACAATGGATCGTACGAATGAATTAGAATGGATCATACGAATGAATTAGAATAGCTCTTATGAATGAATTAGAATGAATCGTATGAATGAATTAGAATGGTTGCATTCGTGCGAATGAATTAGAATAGATCGTACGAATGAATTAGAATGGATCGTACGAATAAATTAGAATGGATCGTGGGAATGAATTAGAATGGATCGTACGAATGAATTAGAATGGATCCACCGAATGAGTTAGAATGGATCATACGAATGAATTAGAATGGATTGTACGAATGAATTAGAATGGATTGTGCGAATGAATTAGAATGGATCCTACGAATAAATTAGAATGGATCGTGGGAATCAATTAGAATAGATCGTACGAAAGAATTAGAATGGATACATTCGTGCGAATGAATTAGAATGGATTGTGCGAATGAATAAGAACAGATCGTGCGAATGAATTAGAATAGATCGTACGAATGAATTAGAATGGATCGTACGAAGGAATTAGAATGGATCGTACGAATGAATTAGAATGGATCGTACGAATGAATTAGAATGGATCGTACGAATGAATTAGAATGGATCGTACGAATGAATTAGAATGGATACATTCGTGCTAATAAATTAGAATGGATCGGACGAATGAATTAGAATGGATCGTACGAATGAATTAGAATTGATCGTACGAATGAAATAGAATGGATTGTGCAAATGAATTAGAATGGACCGTACGAATGAATTCGACGTACGAATGAATTAGAATGGATACATTCGTGCGAATAAATTAGAATGGATCATACGAATGAGTAAGAATGGATCGTCATTCTAATTCATTCGTATGATCCTTTCTAATTCATTTGTATCCATTCTATTTCATTCGGACGATCCATTCTAATTCATTCGCGCAATCTATTCTAATTCATTCGTATGATCCATTCTAATTCATTCGTACGATCCATTCTAATTCATTCAAACAATCCATTCTAATTTATTCGCACGAATGTATCCATTCTAATTCATTCGTACGATCCATTCTAATTCATTCGCACAATCTATTCTAATCCATTCGTACGATCCATTCTTACTCATTCGTATGATCCATTCTAATTCATTCGTATGATCTATTCTAATTCATTCGTACGATCCATTCTAATTCATTCGTACGATCCATTCTAATTCATTCGCACGATCCATTCTAATTCATTCATACGATCCATTCTAATTCATTCATACGATCCATTCTAATTCATTCCTACAATCCATTCTAATTCATTTGCCCGATCCATTCTAATTAATTCATACGATCCATTCTATTCGAATTGATCATGCGATCCATTCGAATTCATTCGCACGATCCATTCTAATGCATTCATACGATCCATTCTAATTCATTCATACAATACATTCTAATTCTTTCACACGATCCATTCTAATTCATTCGTACGATCCATTCTAATTCATTCGTACAATCCATTCTATTTCATTTGTACGATCCATTCTTACTCATTCATATGATCCATTCTAATTCATTCGTACGATCCATTCTAATTCATTTGTACGATCCATTCTAATTCATTCGTACAATCCATTCTATTTCATTCGTACGATCCATTCTTACTCATTCGTATGATCCATTCTAATTCATTCTCACGAATGTATCCATTCTAATTCATTCATACAATCCATTCTAATTCATTCCGTACGATCCATTCTAATTAATTCGTACGATCGTACGAATGAATTAGAATGGATCGGACGAATGAATTAGAATAGATTGTGCGAATGAATTAGAATGGATCGTACGAATGAATTAGAATGGGTCGTACGAATGAATTAGAATGGATCATACGAATGAGTAAGAATGGATCATACGAATGAATTAGAATGGATCGTACGAATGAATTAGAATGGATTGTACGAATAAATTAGAATGGATACATTCGTCCGACTGAATTAGAATGGATCATACGAATGAGTAAGAATGGATCGTACGAATGAAATAGAATAGATCGTACGAATGAATTAGAATGGAATATACAAATGAATTAGAAAGGATCGTATGAATGTATTAGAATGGATCGTATGAATGAATTAGAATGGATCATACGAATGAATTAGAATGGATCGTGCGAATGAATTCGAATGGATCGTACGATCCATTCTAATTCATTCATACAATCCATTCTAATTCATTCGCACGAATGTATCTATTCTAATCCATTCGTACGATCCATTCTAATCCATTCGTACGATCCATTCTAATTCATTCGCACAAATGTATCCATTCTAATTCATTCATATGATCCATTCTAATTCATTCGTACGATTCATTCTAATTTATTCGTACGATCCATTCTAATTCATTCGTATGATCCTTTCTAATTAATTCGTATGATCCATTCTAATTCATTCGTACGATCCATTCTAATTCATTCGTACGATCCATTCTAATTCATTAGTATGATCTATTCTAATTAATTCGTATGATCAATTCTAATTCATTCGTACGATCCATTCTAATTCATTCGTACGATCCATTCTAATTCATTCGTACGATCCATTCTTACTCATTGGTACGATCCATTCTAATTCATTCGCACGAATGTATCCATTCTAATTCATTCGTACGAATCCATTCTAATTCATTCGTACAATCCATTCTATTTCATTCGTACGATCCATTCTTACTCATTCGTATGATCCATTCTAATTCATTCGCACGAATGTATCCATTCTAAATCATTCGTACGATCCATTCTAATTCATATGTACGATCCATTCTAAATCATTCGTACAATCCATTCTATTTCATTCGTACGATCAATTCTAATTCATTCGTACGATCCAGTCTAATTCATTCGTACGATCCATTCTAATTCCTTCATACGATCCATTCTAATTCATTCGTACGATCCATTCTAATTCATTCATACAATCCATTCTAATTCATTCGCATGAATGTATCCATTCTAATCCATTCGTACGATCCATTCTAATCCATTCGCATGAATGTATCCATTCTAATCCATTCTAATTCATTCGCACGAATGTATCCATTCTAAATCATTTGTACGATCCAATCTAATTCATTCGTACGATCCATTCTATATCATTCGTTCAATCCATTCTATTTCATTCGTACGATCAATTCTAATTCATTCGTACGATCCATTCTAATTCATTCGTACGATCCATTCTAATTCCTTCGTACGATCCATTCTAATTCATTCGTACGATCCATTCTAATTCATTCGTACGATCCATTCTAATTCATTCGTACGATCCATTCTAATTCCTCGTACGATCCATTCTAATTCATTCATACAATCCATTCTAATTCATTCATACAATCCATTCTAATTCATTCATACGATCAATTCATACAATCCATTCTAATTCATTCGCATGAATGTATCCATTCTAATTCATTCGTACGATCAGTTCTAATTCATTCACAAAATCTATTCTAATTCATTCATACTATCCATTCTAATTCATTCACACGAATGTATCCATTCTAATTTATTCATACGATCCATTCTAATTCATTCGTACGATCCATTCTAATTCCTTCGTACGATCCATTCTAATTCATTCGTACGATCTATTCTAATTCATTCGTACGATCCATTCTATTTCATTCGTACGATCCATTCTAATTCCTTCGTACGATCCATTTTAATTCATTCGTACGATCCATTCTAATTCATTCATACAATCCATTCTAATTATTTCACACGATCCATTCTAATTCTTTCGTACGATCCATTCTAATTCATTCGTGCAATCCATTCTATTTCATTCGTCCGATCCATTCTTACTCATTCGTACGATCCATTCTAATTCATTCACACGAATGTATCCATTCGTACGAATGAATTAGAATATATTGTACGAATGAATTAGAATGGATCGTACGAAGGAATTAGAATGGATCGTACGAATGAATTAGAATGGATCGTACGAATGAATTAGAATAGATCGTACGAATGAATTAGAATGGATCGTACGAAGGAATTAGAATGGATCGTACGAATGAATTAGAATGGATATATTCGTGCAAATGAATTAGAATGGATCGTATGAATGTATTAGAATGGATCGTACGAATGAATTAGAATGGATCGTGTGAAAGAATTAGAACTGATAGTACGAATGAATTAGAATAGATACATTCGTGCGAATGAATTAGAATGGGTTGTATGTATGAATTAGAATGGATCCTATGAATGAATTAGAATGGATCGTACGAATGAATTAGAATGGATACATTCGTACGAATGAATTAGAATTGATCGTACGAATGAATTAGAATGGATCGCACGAATGAATTAGAATGGATCGTACGAATGAATTAGAATGGATCGTGTGAAAGAATTAGAATGGATTGGATGAATGAATTAGAATGGATCGTACGAAGAAATTAGAATGGATCGTACGAAGGAATTAGAATGGATCGTACGAATGAATTAGAATGGATCGTACGAATGAATTAGAATAGATCGTACGAATGAATTAGAATGGATCGTACGAAGGAATTAGAATGGATCGTACGAATGAATTAGAATGGATCGTATGAACGAATTAGAATGGATACATTCGTGTGAATGAATTAGAATGGATACATTCGTGTGAATGAATTAGAATTGATTTTGTGAATGAATTAGAACTGATCGTACGAATGAATTAGAATGGATACATTCGTGCGAATGAATTAGAATGGATTGTATGAATGAAATAGAATGGATCCTATGAATGAATTAGAATGGATCGTACGAATGAATTAGAATGGATACATTCGTGTGGATGAATTAGAATTGATCGTACGAATGAATTAGAATGGATCGCGCGAATGAATTAGAATGGATCGTGCGAATGAATTAGAATGGATCGTGCTAATGAATTAGAATTGATCGAACGAATGAATTAGCATGGATCGTGCTAATGAATTAGAATGGATCATACGAATGAATTAGAATGGATCAAATGAATGAATTAGAATGGTTACATTCATGCGAATGAATTAGAATGGATCGTATGAATGGATTGAATGGATCGTACGAATGGATTAGAATGGATACATTCGAGCGAATGAATTAGAATGGATCGTACGAATGAATTAGAATGGATCGTACGAATAAATTTGAATCGATATATTTGTCAGAATGAATTAGAATGGATCATACGAATGAGTAAGAATGGATCGTACGAATGAAATAGAATAGATTGTACGAATGAATTAGAAAGGATCCTACGAATGAATTAGAATGGATCGTGTGAAAGAATTAGAATGGATTGTATGAATGAATTAGAATGGATCGTATGAATGAATTAGAATGGATCGTGCGAATGAATTAGAATGGATAGTACGAATTCATTCAAATTCATTCATACAATCCATTCTAATTCTTTCACACGATCCATTCTAATTCATTCGTACGTTCCATTCTAATTCATTAGCACGATCCATGCTAATTCATTCGTTCGATCAATTCTAATTCATTAGCATGATCCATTCTAATTCATTCGTACGATCCATTCTAATTCATTCGCACGATCCATTCTAATTCATTCATAGGATCCATTCTAATTCATTCATACGATCTATTCTTATTCTTTCGCACGAATGTATCCATTCTAATTCATTCGCACGAATGTATCTATTCTAATTCATTCGTACGATCCATTCTAATTCATTTGCACGATCCATTCTAATTCATTCGTACGATCAATTCTAATTCATTCGCACGAATGTATCCATTCTAATTCATTCGTACGACCATTCTAATTCATTCATAGGATCCATTCTAATTCATTCATACAATCCATTCTAATTCATTCGCACGAATGTATCCATTCTAATTCATTCGTACGATCAGTTCTAATTCATTCACAAAATCTATTCTAATTCATTCATACGATCCATTCTAATTCATTCACACGAATGTATCCATTCTAATTCATTCATACGATCCATTCTAATTCATTCGTACGATCCATTCTAATTCCTTCGTACGATCCATTCTAATTCATTCGTACGATCTATTCTAATTCATTCGTACGATCCATTCTAATTCATTCGTACGATCCATTCTAATTCCTTCGTACGATCCATTCAAATTCATTCGTACGATCCATTCTAATTCATTCATACAATCCATTCTAATTCTTTCACACGATCCATTCTAATTCATTCGTACGATCCATTCTAATTCATTAGCACGATCCATGCTAATTCATTCGTTCGATCAATTCTAATTCATTAGCACGATCCATTCTAATTCATTCGTACGAACCATTCCAATTCATTCGCACGATCCATTCTAATTCATTCATAGGATCCATTCTAATTCATTCATACGATCTATTCTAATTCTTTCGCACGAATGTATCCATTCTAATCCATTCGCACGAATGTATCCATTCTAATTCATTTGTACGAATGAATTAGAATGGATCGTACGAATGAATTAGAATAGATCATACGAATGAATTAGAATGGATCGTACGAAGGAATTAGAATGGATCGTACGAATGAATTAGAATGGATATATTCGTGCAAATGAATTAGAATGGATCGTATGAATGTATTAGAATGGATCGTATGAGTGAATTAGAATGGATCGTACGAATGAATTAGAATGGATTGTATGAATGAATTAGAATGGATCGTACGAATGAATTAGAATGGATCATACGAATTAATTAGAATGGATCATACGAATGAATTTGAATGGATCGTACGAGTGAATTAGAATGGATCGTACGAATGAATTAGAATGGATCGTGCTAATGAATTAGAATTGATCGAACGAATGAATTAGCATGGATCGTGCGAAAGAATTAGAATGGATCATATGAATGAATTAGAATGGATGCTATGAACGAATTAGAATGGATCGTGCGAATGAATTAGAATGGATCGTACGAATGAATTAGAATAAATCGTATGAATGAATTAGAATGGATCGTATGAAGGAATTAGAATGGATCGTACGAATGAATTAGAATGGATATATTCGTGCAAATGAATTAGAATGGATCGTATGAATGTATTAGAATGGATCATATGAGTGAATTAGAATGGATCGTGTGAAAGAATTAGAATGGATCGTATGAATGAATTAGAATGGATCGTGTGAATGAATTCGAATGGATCGTACGAATTCATTCTAATTCATTCATACAATCCATTCTAATTCTTTCACACGATCTATTCTGATCCATTCTACGATCCATTCTAATTCATTCGCACAATCCATTCTATTTCATTCGTACGATCCATTCTTACTCATTCGTATGATCCATTCTAATTCATTCGCACGAATGTATCCATAATGGATCATACAAATGAGTAAGAATGGATCGTACGAATGAATTAGAATGGATCGTACGAATGAATTAGAATGAATTAGAATGGATCGTACGAATGAATCAGAATAGATCATAGGAATGAATTAGAATGGATTGTGCAAATGAATTAGAATGGATACATTCATGCGAATGAATTAGAATGGATCATGCAAATGAATTAGAATGGATCATATGAATGAATTAGAATGGATCTTACGAATGAATTAGAATGGATCGTACGAATGAATTAGAATGGATCGTACGAATGAATTAGAATGGATACATTCGTGCGTAAGAATTAGAATGGATCGGACGAATGAATTAGAATGGATCGTACGAATGAATTAGAATGGATCGTATGAATGAATTAGAATGGATCGTACGAATAAATTAGAATGGATACATTCGTCCGAATGAATTAGAATGGATCATACGAATGAGTAAGAATGGATCGTATGAATGAAATAGAATAGATTGTACGAATGAATTAGAATGGATCCTACGAATGAATTAGAATGGATCGTGTGAAAGAATTAGAATGGATTGTATGAATGAATTAGAATGGATTGTATGAATGAATTAGAATGGATCGTACGAATGTATTAGAATGGATCTTACGAATGAATTAGAATGGATAGTACGAATGAATTAGAATGGATTGTACGAATGAATTAGAATGGATACATTCGTGCGAATGAATTAGAATGGATCGGACGAATGAATTAGAATGGATCGTACGAATGAATTAGAATAGATCGTACAAATGGATTAGAATGGATCATACGAATAAATTAGAATGGATACATTCGTCCGAATGAATTAGAATGGATCATACGAGTGAGTAAGAATGGATCATACGAATGAAATAGAATAGATTGTACGAATGAATTAGAATGGATCCTACGAATGAATTAGAATGGATCGTGTGAAAGAATTAGAATGGATTGTATGAATGAATTAGAATGGATCGTATGAATGAATTAGAATGGATCGTGCGAATGAATTCGAATGGATCGTACGAATTCATTCTAATTCATTCATACAATCCATTCTAATTCTTTCACACGATCAATTCTAATTCATTCGTACGTTCCATTCTAATTTATTAGCACGATCCATGCTAATTCATTCGTTCGATCAATTCTAATTCATTAGCACGATCCATTCTAATTCATTCGTATGATCCATTCTAATTCATTCGCACGATCTATTCTAATTCATTCATAGGATCCATTCTAATTCATTCATACAATCCATTCTAATTCATTCGCACGAATGTATCCATTCTAATTCATTCGTACGATCAGTTCTAATTCATTCACAAAATCTATTCTAATTCATTCATACGATCCATTCTAATTCATTCACACGAATGTATCCATTCTAATTCATTCATACGATCCATTCTAATTCATTCGTACGATCCATTCTAATTCACTCATACGATCCATTCTAATACATTCATACGATCCATTCTAATTCATTTGCACGAATATATCCATTCTAATTCATTCGTACGATCCATTCTAATTCCTTCGTACGATCCATTCTAATTCATTCGTACGATCTATTCTATTTCATTCGTACGATCCATTCTTACTCATTCGTACGATCCATTCTAATTCATTCGTCCGATCCATTCTAATTCATTCGCACGAATGTATCCATTCTAATTTATTCGTTCGATCAATTCTAATTCATTAGCACGATCCATTCAAATTTATTCGTACGATCCATTCTAATTCATTCGTATGATCCATTCTAATTCATTCATAGGATCCATTCTAATTCATTCATACGATCTATTCTAATTCTTTCGCACGAATGTATCCATTCTAATTCATTCACACGAATGTATCCATTCTAATTCATTCGTACGATCCATTCTAATTCATTCGTACGATCCATTCTAATTCATTTGTACGATCTATTCTAATTCATTTGTACGATCCATTCTAATTCATTCATACGATCTATTCTAATTCATTCATACAATCCATTCTAATTCTTTCACACGATCCATTCTAATTCATTCGTTTTATCAATTCTAATTCATTAGCACGATCCATTCTAATTCATTCGTATGATCCATTCTAATTCATTCGTACGATTCAATTCTAATTCATTCGTACGGTCCATTCTAATTCATTCATATGATCCATTCTAATTAATTTGTATGATCCATTCTAATTCATTCGTACGATCCATTCTAATTCATTCATACAATCCATTCTAATTCATTCGCACGATCCATTCTAATTCACTCATACGATCCATTCTAATACATTCAGACGATCCATTCTAATTCATTTGCACGAATATATCCATTCTAATTCATTCGTACGATCCATTCTAATTCCTTCATACGATCCATTCAAATTCATTCATACGATCCATTCTAATTCATTCATACGATCCATTCTAATTCATTCGTACGATCCATTCTAATTCATTCGCACAAATGTATCCATTCTAATTCATTCGTACGATCCATTATAATTCATTCGTACGATCCATTCTAATTCATTCGTACGATCCATTCTAATTCATTCGTACGATCCATTCTAATTCATTCGCACGAATGGATCCATTCTAGTTCATTCGTACGATCCATTCTAATTCATTCGTACGATCCATTCTAATTCATTCGCACGATCCATTCTAATTCATTCGTACGATCCATTCTAATTCATTCATACGATCCATTCTAATTCATTCGTACGATCCATTCTTACTCATTGGTACGATCCATTCTAATTCATTCGTACGATCCATTCTAATTCATTCGCACGATCCATTCTAATTCATTCGTACGATCCATTCTAATTCATTCGCACGATCCATTCTAATTCATTCGTACGATCCATTCTAATTCCTTCGTACGATCCATTCTAATTCATTCGTACGATCCATTCTAATTCATTCGCGTAATCTATTCTAATTCATTCGTACGATCCATTCTAATTCATTCGTACGATCCATTCTAATTCATTCATACAATCCATTCTAATTTATTCGCACGAATGTATCCATTCTAATTCATTCGTACGATCCATTCTAATTCATTCGCACAATCTATTCTAATTCATTCATACGATCCATTCTAATTCATTCGCACGAATGTATCCATTCTAATTCATTCATACGATCCATTCTACTTCATTCGTACTATCCGTTCTAATTCACTTATACGATCCATTCTAATTCATTCATACGATCCATTCTAATTCATTTGCACGAATATATCCATTCTAATTTATTCGTACGATCCATTCTAATTCCTTCGTACGATCCATTCTAATTCCTTCGTACGATCCATTCTAATTCCTTCGTACGATCCATTCTATTTCATTCGTATGATCCATTCTAATTCCTTCGTACGATCCATTCTAATTCCTTCGTATCCATTCTAATTCACTCATACGATCCATTCTAATTCATTCGTACGATCCATTCTAATTCATTCATACAATCCATTCTAATTTATTCGCACGAATGTATCCATTCTAATTCATTAGTACGATCCATTCTAATTCATTCGCACAATCTATTCTAATTCATTCATACGATCCATTCTAATTCATTCGCACGAATGTATCCATTCTAATTCATTCATACGATCCATTCGTACTATCCGTTCTAATTCTCTCATACGATCCATTCTAATTCATTCATACGATCCATTCTAATTCATTTGCACGAATATATCCATTCTAATTCATTCGTACGATCCATTCTAATTCCTTCGTACGATCCATTCTAATTCCTTCGTACGATCCATTCTATTTCATTCGTATGATCCATTCTAATTCCTTCGTACGATCCATTCTAATTCCTTCGTATCCATTCTAATTCACTCATACGATCCATTCTAATTCATTCATACGATCCATTCTAATTCATTCATACAATCCATTCTAATTCATTCGTACAATCCATTCTATTTCATTCGTACGATCCATTCTTACTCATTCGTATCATCCATTCTAATTCATTCGTACGATCCATTCTAATTCATTCGTACGATCCATTCTAATTCATTCGCACGATCCATTCTAATTCATTCATACGATCCATTCTAATTCATTCAAACGATCCATTCTAATTCATTCCTATAATTCATTCTAATTCATTCGCCCGATCCATTCTAATTCATTCATACGATCCATTCTATTCGAATGGATCATGCGATCCATTCGAATTCATTCGCACGATCCATTCTAATTCATTCATACGATCCATTCTAATTCATTCATTCAATGCATTCTAATTCTTTCACACGATCCATTCTAATTCATTCGTACGATCCATTCTAATTCATTCGTACAATCCATTCTATTTCATTTGTACGATCCATTCTTACTCATTCGTATGATCCATTCTAATTCATTCGTACGATCCATTCTAATTCATTTGTACGATCCATTCTAATTCATTCGTACAATCCATTCTATTTCATTCGTACGATCCATTCTTACTCATTCGTATGATCCATTCTAATTCATTCGCACGAATGTATCTATTCTAATTCATTCATACAATCCATTCTAATTCATTCCGTACGATCAATTCTAATTCATTCGTACGATCGTACGAATGAATTTGAATGGATCGTACGAATGAATTAGAATAGATTGTGCGAATGAATTAGAATGGATCGTACGAATGAATTAGAATGGATCGTACGAATGAATCAGAATGGATCATACGAATGAGTAAGAATGGATCGTACGAATGAATTAGAATGGATCGTACGAATAAATTAGAATGGATACATTCGTCCGAATGAATTAGAATGGATCATACGAATGAGTAAGAATGGATCGTACGAATGAAATAGAATAGATTGTACGAATGAATTAGAATGGATCCTACGAATGAATTAGAATGGATCGTGTGAAAGAATTTGAATGGATTGTATGAATGAATTAGAATAGATCGTATGAATGAATTAGAATGGATCGTATGAGTGAATTAGAATGGATACGAAGGAATTAGAATGGATCGTACGAAGGAATTAGAATGGATCATACGAATGAAATAGAATGGATCGTACGAAGGAATTAGAATGGATCGTACGAAGGAATTAGAATGGGTCGTACAAAGGAATTAGAATGGATCGTACGAATGAATTAGAATGGATATATTCGTGCAAATGAATTAGAATGGATCGTATGAATGAATTAGAATGGATCGTATGAGTGAATTAGAATGGATAGTACGAATAAAGTAGAATGGATCGTATGAATGAATTAGAATGAATACATTCGTGCGAATGAATTAGAATGGATCGTATGAATGAATTAGAATAGATTGTGCGAATGAATTAGAATGGATCGTATGAATGAATTAGAATGGATCATAGTAATGAATTAGAATGGATCGTACGAATGAATTAGAATGGATACATTCGTGCACGATCCATTCTAATTCATTCGCACGAATGTATCCATTCTAATTCATTCGTACGATCCATTCTAATTCATTCGTACGAACCATTCTAATTCGTTCGTACGATCCATTCTAATTTATTCATACGATCTATTCTATTTCATTCTTATGATCCATTCTTACTCATTCGTACGATCCATTCTAATTCATTCGTCCGATCCATTCTAATTCATTCGCACGAATGTATCCATTCTAATTCATTCGTTCGATCAATTCTAATTCATTAGCACGATCCGTTCTAATTCATTTGTACGATCCATTCTAATTCATTCGCACGATCCATTCTAATTCATTCATAGGATCCATTCTAATTCATTCGTACGATCCATTCTAATTCATTCGCACGATCCATTCTAATTCATTCATACAATCCATTCTAATTCATTCGCACGATTCATTCTAATTCACTCATATGATCCATTCTAATACATTCATACGATCCATTCTAATTCATTTGCATGAATATATCCATTCTAATTCATTCGTACGATCCATTCTAGTTCGTTCGTACGATCCATTCTAATTCAGTCGTACGATCCATTCTAATTCATTCATATGATCCATTCTAATTCATTCGTACGATCCATTCTAATTCATTCGCACAAATGTATCCATTCTAATTCATTCGCACGATCCATTCTAATTCATTCATAGGATCCATTCTAATTCATTCATACGATCTATTCTAATTCTTTCGCACGAATGTATCCATTCTAATTCATTCGCATGAATGTATCCATTCTAATTCATTCGTACGATCCATTCTAATTCATTCGTACGATCCATTCTAATTCATTCATACGATCTATTCTAATTCATTCATACAATCCATTCTAATTCTTTCACACGATCCATTCTAATTCATTCATATGATCCATTCTAATTCATTCGTACGATCCATTCTAATTCATATGCACAAAGGTATCCATTCTAATCCATTCGTAGGATCCATTCTAATCTATTCGTACGATCCATTCTAATTCATTCGTACGATCCATTCTAATTTATTCACTCGAATGTATCCATTCTAATCCATTCGTACGATCCATTCTAATCCATTCGTACGATCCATTCTAATTCATTCGCATGAATGTAACCATTCTAATTCATTCATACGATCCATTCTAATTCATTTGTACGATCCATTCTAATTCATTCGTACGATCCATTCTAATTCATTCGCACGAATGTATCCATTCTAATTCATTCATCTGATCCATTCTAATTCATTCATACAATCCATTCTAATTCTTTCACACGATCCATTCTAATTCATTCGTACGATCCATTCTAATTCATTCGTACAATCCATTCTATTTCATTCGTACGATCCATTCTTACTCATTCGTATGATCCATTTTAATTCATTCGTATGATCCATTCTAATTCATTCGTACGATCCATTCTAATTTATTCGTACGATCCATTCTAATTCATTCGTACGATCCATTCTAATTCATTCGCACGAATGTATCCATTCTAGTTCATTCATACGATCCATTCTAATTCATTCGTACGATCCATTCTAATTCATTCGTACGATCCATTCTAATTCATTCGTACGAATGGATTAGAATGAATTAGAATGGATCGTAGGAATGAATTAGAATGGATCGTATGAGTGAATTAGAATGGATACGAAGGAATTAGAATGGATCGAACGATGGAATTAGAATGGATCATACGAATGAAATAGAATGGATCGTACGAAGGAATTAGAATGGATCGTACGAAGGAATTAGAATGGATCGTACGAAGGAATTAGAATGGATCGTACGAATGAATTAGAATGGATATATTCGTGCAAATGAATTAGAATGGATCGTATGAATGAATTAGAATGGATCGTATGAGTGAATTAGAACGGATAGTACGAATGAAGTAGAATGGATCGTATGAATGAATTAGAATGGATACATTCGTGCGAATGAATTAGAATGGATCGTATGAATGAATTAGAATAGATTGTGCGAATGAATTAGAATGGATCGTACGAATGAATTAGAATGGATACATTCGTGCGAATGAATTAGAATGGATCGTACGAATGAATTAGAATGGATCGTACGAATGAATTAGAATGGATACATTCGTGCAAATGAATTAGAATGGATTGGACGAATGAATTAGAATGGATCGTACGAATGAATTAGAATGGATCATATGAATAAATTAGAATGGATCGTATGAATGGTTTAGAATAGATACATTCGTGCGAATGAATTAGAATGGATCGGACGAATGAATTAGAATGGATCAAATGAATGAATTAGAATGGTTACATTCATGCGAATGAATTAGAATGGATCGTACGAATGGATTAGAATGGATACATTCGTGCGAATGAATTAGAATGTATCATACGAATGAGTAAGAATGGATCGTACGAATGAAATAGAATGGATTGTACGAATGAATTAGAATAAATCGTGCGAATGAATTTGAATGGATCGTACGAATGAATTAGAATGGATCGTGCTAATGAATTAGAATTGATCGTACGAATGAAATAGAATGGATTAGAATGAATTAGAATAGATTAGAATGGATCGTACGAATGAATTAGAATGTATCGTATGTACGAATGAATTAGAATGGATATATTCGTGCGAATGAATAAGAATGGATCGTACGAATGAATTAGAATGGATCGTACGAATGAATTAGAATGGATCGTGCGAATGAATTAGAATAGATCGTACGAATGAATTAGAATGGATCGTACGAATGAACTAGAATGGATACATTCGTGCGAATGAATTAGAATGGATCGTACGAATGAATTAGAATGGATCGTACGAATGAATTAGAATGGATCTTATGAATGAATTAGAATGGATCGTACGAATAAATTAGAATGGATCGTATGAATGGTTTAGAATGGATACATTCGTGCGAATGAATTAGAATGGATCGGACGAATGAATTAGAATGGATCATACGAATGAATTAGAATGGATCAAATAAATGAATTAGAATGGTTACATTCATGCGAATGAATTAGAATGGATCGTACGAATGGATTAGAATGGATCGTACGAATGGATTAGAATGGATACATTCTTGCGAATGAATTAGAATAGATCATACGAATAAGTAAGAATGGATCGTACGAATGAAATAGAATGGATTGTACGAATGAATTAGAATGGATCGTGCGAATGAATTTGAATGGATCGTACGAATGAATTAGAATGGATCGCGCTAATGAATTAGAATTGATCGTACGAATGAAATAGAATGGATTGTACGAATGATTTAGAAGGGATCGTACGAATGAATTAGAATGGATCGTACGAAGTATTTAGAATGGATACATTCGTGCGAATGAATTGGAATGGATCATACGAATGAGTAAGAATGGATCGTACGAATGAAATAGAATGGATTGTACGAATGAATTAGAATGGATTCGTACGAATGAATTAGAATGGATTCGTACGTGCGAATGAATTAGAATGGATCGTACCAATGAGTAAGAATGGATCGTACGAATGAAATAGAATGGATTGTGCGAATGAATTAGAATGGATCGTACGAATGAATTAGAATGGATTGTACGAATGTATTAGAATGGATCATACGAATTAATTAGAATGGATCATACGAATGAATTAGAATGGATCGTACGAATGAATTAGAATGGATCGTACGAATGAATTAGAATGGATCGTACGAATGAATTAGAATGGATCATACGAATTAATTAGAATGGATCATACAAATGAATTAGAATGGATCATACGAATGAATTAGAATGGATCGTATGAATGAATTAGAATGAATCGTACGAATGAATTAGAATGGATACATTTGTGCGAATGAATTAGAATAGATCGTACGAATGGATTAGAATGGATCGTACGAATGGATTAGAATGGATACATTCGTGCGAATGAATTAGAATGGACTGTATGAATGAATTAGAATGGATCGTACGATCCATTCTAATTCATTCGTACGATCCATTCTAATTCATTCATACGATCCATTCTAATTCATTCGTACGATCCATTCTAATTCATTCGTATATTCCATTCTAATTCATTCGTACGATCTATTCTATTTCATTTGTACGATCCATTCTTACTCATTCGTATGATCCATTCTAATTCATTCGGACGAATGTATCCATTCTAATTTATTCGTACGATCCATTCTAATTCATTCGTATGATCCATTCTAATTCATTCGTAAGATCCATTCTTACTCATTCGTATGATCCATTCTAATTCATTCGTACGATCCATTCTAATTCATTCGTTCGATCCATTCTAATTCATTTGCACAATCTATTCTAATTCATTCGTACGATCCATTCTATTTCATTAGTACGATCGTACGAATGAATTAGAATGGATCGTACGAAATGAATTAGAATGGATTGTATGAATGAATTAGAATGGATACATTCGTGCGAATGAATTAGAATGGATCATATGAATGAGTAAGAATGGATCGTACGAATGAAATAGAATGGATTGTACGAATGAATTAGAATGGATCGTACAAATGAATTAGAATGGATCGTACGAATGAATTAGAATGGATCATACGAATGAGTAAGAATGGATCGTACAAATGAATTAGAATGGATTGTACGAATGAATTAGAATGGATCATACGAATGAATTAGAATGGATCGTGTGAAAGATGTACGATCCATTCTAATTCATTAATATGATCCATTCTAATTCATTCATACGATCTATTCTAATTCATTCACACAATCCATTCTAATTCTTTCACACGATCCATTCTAATTCATTCGTATGATCCATTCTAATTCATTCGCATAATCCATTCTATTTCATTCATACGATCCATTCTTACTCATTGGTACGATCCATTCTAATTCATTCGCACGAATGTATCCATTCTAATTCATTCGTACAAATCCATTCTAATTCATTCGTACAATCTATTCTATTTCATTCGTACGATCCATTCTAATCCATTCTAATCCATTCTAATTCATTCGTACGATCCATTCTTACTCATTCGTATGATCCATTCTAATTCATTCGTACGATCCGTTCTAATTCATTTCTATAATCCATTCTATTTCATTCGTACGATCCATTCTTACTCTTTCGTGTGATCCATTCTAATTCATTCGCACGAATGTATCCATTCTAATTCATTCGTACGATCCATTCTAATTCATTCGCACTATCCATTCTAATTCATTCGTACGATCCATTCTAATTCATTCGTATTATCCATTCTAATTTATTTCTTCAAATATATCCATTCTAATTCATTCGTACGATCCATTCTAATTCATTCGCACGATCCATTCTGATTCATTCGCACGAATGTATCCATTCTAATTCATTTGCACGATCCATTCTAATTCATTCCTATGATCTATTCTAATTCATTCGTATGATCTATTCTAATTCATTCGCTCGAATGTATCCATTCTAATTCATTCGTACGATCCATTCTAATTCGTTCATATGATCCATTCTAATTCATTCGTACGATCCATTCTAATTCGTTCGTACGATCCATTCTAATTCATTCGTATGATCCATTCTAATTCATTCCTACGATCTATTCTAATTCATTCGCTCGAATATATCCATTCTAATTCATTCGTTCGATCCATTCTAATTCATTCGCACGATCCATTCTAATTCATTCGTATGATCCATTCTAATCCATTCGTACGATCTATTCTAATTCGTTCGTACGATCCATTCTAATTCATTTGTACGATCCATTCTAATTCATTCGCACAAATGTATCCATTCTAGTTCATTCGTACGATCCATTCTAATTCATTCGTACGATCCATTCTAATTCATTCGCACGATCCATTTTAATTCATTCGTACGATCCATTCAAATTCATTCATACGATCCATTCTAATTCATTCGTACGATCCATTCTAATTCATTCATACAATCCATTCTAATTCATTCGTACGATCCATTCTAATTCACTCATACGATCCATTCTAATTCATTCATATAATCCATTCTAATTAGAATGGATCGTACGAATGAATTAGAATGGATCGTGCGAATGAATTAGAATGGTTCGTACTAATGAATTAGAATTGATCGAACGAATGAATTAGCATGGATCGTGCTAATGAATTAGAATGGAATGTACGAATGAATTAGAATGGATCGTGTGAAAGAATTAGAATGGATTGTATGAATGAATTAGAATGAATTCGTATGATCCATTCGAATTCATTCGCACAATCCATTCTAATTCATTCATACGATCCATTCTAATTCATTCATACAATCCATTCTAATTCTTTCACACGATCCATTCTAATTCATTCGTAGGATCCATTCTAATTCATTCATACAATCTATTCTATTTTATTCGTACGATCCATTCTTACTCATTCGTATGATCCATTCTAATTCATTCGTACGATCCATTCTAATTCATTTGTACAATCCATTCTAATTTATTCGTACAATCCATTCTATTTCATTCGTACGATCCATTCTTACCCATTCGTATGATCCATTCTAATTCATTCGCACGAATGTATCCATTCTAATTCATTCATACAATCCATTCTAATTCATTCCGTACGATCCATTCTAATTCATTCGTACGATCGTACGAATGAATTAGAATGGATCGTACGAATGAATTAGAATAGATTGTGCGAATGAATTAGAATGGATCGTACGAATGAATTAGAATGGATCGTACGAATGAATTAGAATGGATCGTACGAATAAATTAGAATGGATACATTCATCCGAATGAATTAGAATGGATCATACGAATGAGGAAGAATGGATCGTACAAATGAAATAGAATAGATTGTACGAATGAAATAGAATAGATCCTACGAATGAATTAGAATGGATCGTGTGAAAGAATTAGAATGGATTGTATGAATGAATTAGAATGGATCGTGCGAATGAATTAGAATGGATTGTGCTAATGAATTAGAATTGATTGAACGAATGAATTAGCATGGATCGTGCTAATGAATTAGAATGGAATGTACGAATGAATTAGAATGGATCATGTGAAAGAATTAGAATGGATTGTATGAATGAATTAGAATGAATTCGTACGATCCATTCGAATTCATTCGCACGATCCATTCTAATTCATTCATACGATCCATTCTAATTCATTCATACAATCCATTCTAATTCTTTCACACGATCCATTCTAATTCATTCGTAGGATCCATTCTAATTCATTCGTACAATCTATTCTATTTCATTCGTACGATCCCTTCTTACTCATTCGTATGATCCATTCTAATTCATTCGTACGATCCATTCTAATTCATTTGTACAATCCATTCTAATTCATTCGTACAGTCCATTCTATTTCATTCGTACGATCCATTCTTACTCATTCGTATGATCCATTCTAATTCATTCGCACGAATGTATCCATTCTAATTCATTCATACAATCCATTCTAATTCATTCCGTACGATCCATTCTAATTCATTCGTACGATCGTACGAATGAATTAGAATGGATCGTACGAATGAATTAGAATAGATTGTGCGAATGAATTAGAATGGATCGTACGAATGAATTAGAATGGATCGTACGAATGAATTAGAATGGATCGTACGAATAAATTAGAATGGATACATTCATCCGAATGAATTAGAATGGATCATACGAATGAGTAAGAATGGATCGTACGAATGAAATAGAATAGATTGTACGAATGAATTAGAATGGATCCTACGAATGAATTAGAATGGATCGTGTGAAAGAATTAGAATGGATTGTATGAATGAATTAGAATGGATCGTATGAATGAATTAGAATGGATCGTGCGAATGATTTCGAATGGATCGTACGAATTCGTTCTAATTCATTCATACAATCCATTCTAATTATTTCACACGATCCATTCTAATTCATTCGTACGTTCCATTCTAATTCATTAGCACGATCCATGCTAATTCATTCGTTCGATCAAGTCTAATTCATTAGCATGATCCATTCTAATTCATTCGTACGATCCATTCTAATTCATTCGCACGATCCATTCTAATTCATTCATAGGATCCATTCTAATTCATTCATACGATCTATTCTAATTCTTTAGCATGAATGTATCTGTTGGGGGTAGCTGAAATCTGCCCTGGAGTTCGCACCCCCCCCCCCCCCCCCCGTGCTCACCAAATCACCTTGACAGGGAGCGAGATCCACATTAGGCTGAAAGGGCCTAGGCCAAGAGCGCTCTTAGGAGCTCGCCTAAGCTCGATGGAGCTCGCCTGAGATCGCCCAGGAGCTCGCCAAGCTCACCCAGGAGCTCGCCTAAGCTCGCTCAGGAGCTCGCCCCGGAGCTCGCCTAAGCTCGCTCAGGAGCTCGCCCCGGAGCTCGCCAAGCTCACCCAGGAGCTCGCCTGAGCTCGCTCAGGAGCTCGCTCCGGAGCTTGCCAAGCTCACCCAGGAGCTCGCCTAAGCTCGCTCAGGAGCTCGCCCCGGAGTTCGCCAAGCCCGCGCGAGAACTCGCTGGCATTGATAGCGGGAGTTAGACCGTCATGCATAACGAAGAGACCGGCATCGCGAACGCCCCTAGCTCGCGCAGGAGCTCGCCCCTAGCTCGCTCAGGAGCTCGCCCAAGCTCGCCAGAATTCCCCAGTTTATCGAAGAGGTTGCTCCCGCGAGGTCCGACTCTTGATAGATGTGGAAGAGAAGGCGGAGCAATGGAGGGCGAGCTCACCTTAGCTCCCCATCGGAGGTCGCCCACAATGTATGAGAGGGTGCCAGGTGTCAAAACCCCACGGAAGCTACGTGGACAAACGTGGACCACGGAAGCTCGCTCGAATCAGTTCGAGACCTCCCAGACTTGAGCACTCCAGAATGGCCACCTGGCCACGACAAGAAAGATTCCCTCTCCTACTCAAACCGCCTGGCAGGCTTGACGACAGAATGTCAGGGCGCGAGTACCAAGGACTGTCAGACCCACGCGAGCTAGAACGTGGGGGGTCTAGAAGGCGCCGGAAGAATCTCCACGTGTCGGGCCACGGTAGGCCGCCGATTGCTATAAATGCTCACCCCCAGGCTCCATAGTACAGGTTCGAAATCCTTTTTCCTTCCTCTTTGGTCCATTACAGCTCGCCGTTGTGCCACTGTGACTGACTTGAGCGTCGGAGGGTCTGCGCTCCTAAGGGAGCCAGCCGTTCTCACGTTCTCTTTTCTTTGTCTTGCAGGCAGCCCGCACGGACCAGCGAAAAATCCCCCGAATATTTGGCGCCGTCTGTGGGATAATATTGGGGGTAGCTGAAATCTGCCCTGGAGTTCGCACCCCCCCCCCCCCCCCCCCCCGTGCTCACCAAATCACCTTGACAGGGAGCGAGATCCACATTAGGCTGAAAGGGCCTAGGCCAAGAGCGCTCTTAGGAGCTCGCCTAAGCTCGATGGAGCTCGCCTGAGATCGCCCAGGAGCTCGCCAAGCTCACCCAGGAGCTCGCCTAAGCTCGCTCAGGAGCTCGCCCCGGAGCTCGCCTAAGCTCGCTCAGGAGCTCGCCCCGGGGCTCGCCAAGCTCACCCAGGAGCTCGCCTGAGCTCGCTCAGGAGCTCGCTCCGGAGCTTGCCAAGCTCACCCAGGAGCTCGCCTAAGCTCGCTCAGGAGCTCGCCCCGGAGTTCGCCAAGCCCGCGCGAGAACTCGCTGGCATTGATAGCGGGAGTTAGACCGTCATGCATAACGAAGAGACCGGCATCGCGAACGCCCCTAGCTCGCGCAGGAGCTCGCCCCTAGCTCGCTCAGGAGCTCGCCCAAGCTCGCCAGAATTCCCCAGTTTATCGAAGAGGTTGCTCCCGCGAGGTCTGACTCTTGATAGATGTGGAAGAGAAGGCGGAGCAATGGAGGGCGAGCTCACCTTAGCTCCCCATCGGAGGTCGCCCACAATGTATGAGAGGGTGCCAGGTGTCAAAACCCCACGGAAGCTACGTGGACAAACGTGGACCACGGAAGCTCGCTCGAATCAGTTCGAGACCTCCCAGACTTGAGCACTCCAGAATGGCCACCTGGCCACGACAAGAAAGATTCCCTCCCCCACTCAAACCGCCTGGCAGGCTTGACGACAGAATGTCAGGGCGCGAGTACCAAGGACTGTCAGACCCACGCGAGCTAGAACGTGGGGGGTCTAGAAGGCGCCGGAAGAATCTCCACGTGTCGGGCCACGGTAGGCCGCTGATTGCTATAAATGCTCACCCCCAGGCTCCATAGTACAGGTTCGAAATCCTTTTTCCTTCCTCTTTGGTCCATTACAGCTCGCCGTTGTGCCACTGTGACTGACTTGAGCGTCGGAGGGTCTGCGCTCCTAAGGGAGCCAGCCGTTCTCACGTTCTCTTTTCTTTGTCTTGCAGGCAGCCCGCACGGACCAGCGAAAAATCCCCCGAACATTTGGCGCCGTCTGTGGGATCTTCGACTGGTTCCGGCGAGAACGCCCACGACCACGCGGTTGAGCGCCGTTCTCTCTCGTAACCTGAAGGATGGCTCCGGCGACAAGGGGAGGCAGGCGACCGAGGACTTGTGCCAGATCTGCGCGCAGCGAGCCTCCGGTCGAGACCCCTCAGCCCCAGGTCCCGCTCAGCGACCAACTCTTGTTGGAGATGTTGGCCACCCAGCGGGCCATGATGGAGGAACTGACGCGATTGCGACAGGCTCCGGTGGCCAGCCGGCGGTCTGGGCCGGCGAAGACGGCGTCTCCGGTGCGACCACCGGTGTCAACATCGCGACCACCCACGGTCGCTCCGGCGCGGCAGGTTTCCCATCCGGAACCCCCAGTCGGGAGAGCGGCTACGCGAGGGGTACTGGAAACCCCGCTCACGAGGTTGCAGAAGCTGGTCACCCAGCGATCTAGCAACCAGGCGACCTCGCGCGCGACCATTCCCTGCCGTCGTAGCCGGAGCGCCGATTCTGAGGGGTCGGAGGCAAGATCTCTAGAGCGGGATCGCGACCCACGCCATCGGCGACGAGGGAAAGAGCCCGCGGTGGAAATATCTTCAGGAGCTCGAGAGGCAACGGCCTCCCACAGACCAACTGACGCACCGAAGGAATCCGTGGGTGGACGGCAAGGAGGCCGCCGAGCGGTTGCCTCCGAGGGTCGCCGCGGGGTGGGGCCGACCTCGCCACAAGGGAGCGTACGAGACCGCCTAGGACCTGCGCAGCCGCCTCTAGGAGTTCTCCCCGGGCGCTGGCGGCGACCTAGTGCGCCAGTAGATTTACTGGAAGATCTCGCCGCCCACGGAGGTAGCTCGCCTTTCACCAGCGAGGTCCACCGAGGGGGTTTTCCGCACCACTGGACCCCCCCGAAGTTTGTATTGTTCGACGGGTCGCAGGATCCCGTTGACCATCTCTTGGCTTACAGAAAGCTTCTGTTTTTCCGGGACCAAGACCACGTCTTGTGCCGAGCATTCCCGAGCAGTCTGACCGGCTCGGCATTGAACTGGTTCCACAAGTTGCCGCCCGGCATGATCCCCGACTTTCCAACTCTCTCTAGGCTATTCCTGGAGCAGTATCGCTGCAATAGGCAGCCCCCGAAGAGAATCGAGTCTCTGTTTACCTTAACCATGGGAGCTCGCGAGACGCTCCGGTGCTTCGCAACGCGATTCCGGAGCGCCTACCTCACTCTGGAAGACGCGGCGGGCCAAGATCGTACCGTGGTGAGCGCTTTCAGAAGCGCCCTCCCTGAGGGTTGCAAGCTTCATGACGCTCTAGTGATCAAGGACCCTCGCACGATGGTTGAACTATTTGCCCTGGTCCAGCAACACATCAAGCTCGAAGACGCTGTGCTAGACCGAAAGGGAAAGGCAGTCGAGCAGCGACCTCCTCCAGCCCCGCGACCGCTCGTCGTCAAGGCCGTGGAGAGAAGGGAGGTGCCCCTGGCGATGGCTTTGCCCGGACCGCCTGCTGTTCCTGCTGAACAGCCCGCTGAAGCCCCCACGGCTGTCGCTGGAAGGCCGGCGAACTGGCGCCTGCCTCCAGGACCCGGGGAGCGGGACTTCACCGTGCTGACCCACTCGCCAGGACAAATCTTCCATCAGATTCGGAATGAACCTTTCTTCCAGTACCCGCCACCCCTGCAGGTCGGAGAGCCTGGCTCTACCGACAACTCACGGCGGTGTGCATTTCATCGAAGCCCTGGGCATCACACTAACAGATGCCGGGCTCTCAAGAACCACCTCGAGGATTTGGTCACCCAGGGCCACTTGAATCAGTTTATTTCGCCTCCAAGGAGGTTCGAGGTGGTACCGGCACGGGCTCCTCGGGAGGGAGATCGCCCGGGGCCTGCTGAACCCGCCCTGCCTCCGCCTCCCCCGGGAGGACCGGCGATCTGCCATACCATTAGCGGGCGGCTGAGCGGCCCGAGATCCAGTAATGAAGCTCGCCGACGAGTCAGGGAGATGGAGCGGGCACAGAAGGTATTTTCCGTCTCGCTAACTCCTACTTTACTTCAAGCACCAAGGGTGGAAGCCCGCGATTTTCTCTGGTTTTCGGAAGATGACATGACTGGGGTCGTTACACCCCACAATGACCCCCTCGTCGTACGCCTGATGATGGCTAACATCGAGGTGAGGCGAGCTCTGGTTGATTCGGGGAGCGCCGTGGACATCCTTTTTCTGTCGGCCTACCTACGGATGGGGTTGAGACTCGCCGACCTGTCTCCCTCGACGAGCTCCCTCAGTGGATTCACCGGCGAGGTCGCCAAAGTGGCAGGGGAGATAACCCTCACTGTGACCGCTGGCCCGGAGGCTCGCCAAGTCCGCTTCGCGGTAGTGGATGGAAGTTCCGCATTTAACGCCATCCTTGGGCGGCCTTGGCTAAGGCAAATGAATGCGGTAGCTTCACCCAACCATCAGGCCCTCAAATTCCCGACCGCGAGCGGGGTCGTAGTAATTCGGGGTGATCAGGTAGCCGTTACCCGATGCGAGCAGGATGTCCTTCACCTCATGGACATGGAGGTCGCCGAGGCCAAGAGGCCCGCACCCTCCTAGCAATTACCGCCCGCTACGAGCGAGCTATTGGGGAGCCCGCTGGAGGCCTCCTCGCTTAAGTCCCCTACTCCACCCCTGGGTGGGAGCGGTGTGGACCTTAAGTTGGAGGAGGGAGGTCGCCCGACAACCCCCAAGAGAGGAAGTTTTCCAATTGCCGAACCACTTAAAGAGGTCGACATTGGCGGCAAAGAAGGGCCAAGAGTTGTTAGCCTCGGGACCTCGCTAACCAAGGGCGAGGTCCTGGCCATAACCAACTTGCTCAGGGAATACCGTGACGTATTCGCTTGGAGCTTCGCGGACATGCCAGGGATTGACCCGGAGGTCGCCTGTCATCGTCTGCACACCATGAAGGAGTTCCCGCCGGTCAAGCAGAAAGCTCGGCACATACCTGCTGCAAAGTCCGTTGCAGTGGCGGCAGAGATAGACAAGCTGGAGCGAGCCGGCTTCATCCGCGAGGCGCACTTCCCCGAGTGGATCTCCAATATCATGGCGGTGCCAAAGAAGAGCGGAGCGGTCAGGGTGTGCATCGACTTCTCCGACCTCAACAAGGCATGCCCGAAGGATGGATTTCCTCTTCCGAGAATAGGCGCACTGGTCGACGCAGCTGTCGGGTTCCAGGCCCTGTCCTTCATGGATGGATATTCTGGGTATAACCAGATACCTCTCCACGCCGACGATCAGGAGAAGACCGCCTTCTACTCCGGAGCGGGCTACCAGAAGTTGTACTGCTATCGAGTGATGCCGTTCGGACTTAAGAACGCTGGAGCGACCTACCAAAGGCTAGTCACTCAGATGTTCAAAGATCAGATCGGCAGAAACGTCGAAGTTTATGTAGACGACCTCCTGGTGAAGAGTCGGGAGAGGGAGGGGCATGTTGCCGATCTCCGCAAAACCTTCGAGGTACTGAGAAAGTACCAAATGAGGCTAAACCCGGCGAAGTGCGCATTCGGGGTGACGTCGGGGAAATTCCTCGGGTACCTAGTCACCCACAGGGGGATCGAGGCCGACCCTGGGCAAATCCGAGCACTTGTCGAGATGCCCGCGCCGAGGACCCGGCAGGAAGTCCAGAGACTGAGCGGGCGAATCACCGCGCTCAATCGGTTCATCTCCAAATCCTCAAACAACTGCCGACCTCTTTTCGAGCTGCTACGAAAAGGAGCAAGCGTTTGTTGGGATGAGAAGTGCAAGCACGCCTTCCAAAAGATCAAGGACTACCTGGCGAGCCCACCGATCTTAGCGGCACCCAAAGAGGGCGCCGAACTCGGTGTGTACCTTGCGGTCACTGAGAATGCGGTGAGCGGTGTCCTGGTTGTGGAAGAAGCAAAGGTGGAGCGGCCTGTCTACTTTGTAAGCCACACGATGCTTCCCGCCGAGCTCCGGTATCGACCAATCGAGAAGGTCGCATTGGCCTTGGTCCGTACCGCGAGAAAGCTCCACCCCTACTTCTCGGCGCACCCTGTCAGGGTCATCACAGAGCACCCTCTAAAGAGCGCGCTCTCCAGGCCCTCAGTAGCCGGCAGGCTCTACCGTTGGTCCGCCGAGCTCGCCGCCTATGGCTTGGAGTACGTCCCTCGAGTTGCTGTCAAAGGACAGGCGCTCGCCGATTTCTTGGCGGACTTCCCTATAGAAGAACCGGTCCAGTACCGGGAGGATGAGCCAACTGAGGCACACCCTGGGAAGGTGAGGTTCTTGGACAATCAAGGCGAGCTTCCTCCAACTAAGCGTTCAGAGGAGGCAGGCTGGGAATTATTCGTCGATGGATCCTCCAACACTTTGGGGGCTGGGATCGGGGTCGCACTGATCGCCCAGTCGGTACTTCTGGAGAAGTCAGTCCGACTGGATTTCGCCGCTACCAACAATGAGGCGGAATATGAGGCGCTGCTGGCCGGCCTGGAGCTCGCTAAAGAGGTAGGCGCCAAACGCCTGAAGGTCTTTAGCGATTCCCAGCTAATTGTTTGCCAAGTCAATGGGGAGTACCCCTCTCGGGACGCACGAATGGCGGGCTATGTGGATCTGGTGAAGCACAAGGCCGCAGAGTTCGAAAAGATCTCCTTCGAGCAAATTCCGCGAGCCGATAATAGGCGAGCTGATGCTTTGGCAAACACCGCCTCTTTGCTGGGAACATCAGAGGCTCGCCAGATTCTCATCGAAGTCCAAAATCAGTCTCGGCTCCAACTGATGGAGCCCGCTGTTAACCAAGTCTCCGCCAACGTACCACTCAGCGGGTGGATCGCCCCCATTTTTCGCTTTCTTCAGAAGGGCGACCTACCAGAGGATAGAGAGGAAGCCCGGCGAGTGGAGAAATGCGCTGGGCGCTATCTCATTCACTGGGATCGCCTTTTTCGAAGGTCCTTTGGCGGGCCAAGTCTCCGTTGCGTCGAGAGCCCGGAAACCGAAGAAGTTCTAAAGTGCATTCACTCCGGCGAGCTGGGAAACCACACTGGTGGGCGGTCTCTGGCTGCGAAAGTACGAAGGCAAGGATACTGGTGGCCTACTCTGGAGCAAGACGCTTTGAAGGTCGCCCAGAGGTGCATCCAGTGCCAGAAGCACGCCACCACGAACCATATGCCCGCAGAGGAACTGCATCCTCTGGCGAGCCCCTGGCCTTTCCAGCAATGGGGGTTGGACATTGTGGGACCTTTCCCTGTGTCAGCCCGGCAAAAGAAATTCATTCTAGTAGCTACGGACTACTTCACCAAATGGGTGGAAGCGGTCCCGCTAGCTAAGATAGGCGAGAAGCAGGTAAGAGACTTCCTTTGGAAGAATGTCTTCTGCCGCTTTGGGCTACCACGAGTGCTGATCACCGACAATGGTCGCCAGTTCGACAATCGCTTGATCAGAAGCTTTTGTGTTGAATATGGGGTCGACCTAAGGTTCTCATCCCCGAGGTACCCTCAAAGCAACGGGCAGGCCGAAGCGACGAATCGCGTGATCTTGGACAACCTCAAGAAGAGGCTGGAAGGGAGAAAAGGATTGTGGGAGCAGGAGCTTGATGGAGTCTTGTGGGCCTATCGCACTACTCCACGTCGCTCAACTAACGAATCCCCTTTCAGTCTCACGTTTGGTTGCGAAGCCGTGCTACCCATAGAGGCCGAGCTGCCCACTGAAAGAAGGCTTGCGTCGGTGGAGGTCGACAACGACAAGCTGCTCGTCGACTCCCTTGATCAGCTCGAAGAAAGACGAGAGCGCGCCAATCTACACCTCGCCGGATACAGACAAGAGATGAAGCGCGCCTATGACAAAAGAGTCCGCCATCGGGCATTTAAGGCCGGCGATCTGGTGATGAGAAAGGTGTTTGCAAACACGCAAGAGCCTAATGCAGGAAAGCTCGCGGCGAACTGGGAAGGCCCCTACATAATACACGAAGCAGGAAGCTCGGGGGCTTACCGGTTGATGACCGCTGGAGGCGACCTGTTAGAGCGACCATGGAACGCTCTGCACCTTCGCAAGTTCTATACCTAAGGAAATTTTTGTAAATTCTGAAGAAGTTATGAATGAACGATGGGGGTTTTTCAACAATTTAACTAGGAAGCTCGGCGCAGACAGAGCCCGCATGATTTATAGTGTGCAGTCCACCGTTGTGCGGACTTAAAGCAAGACCGGGATCCTCAGAGGCAGCCAGTGGGCGACCTTGAGTTTCCCGGGGCAGTCCGCCGTTGTGCGGACTTAAAGCAAGACCGGGATCCTCAGAGGCAGCCAATGGGCGACCTTGAGCTTCCCGGGGCAGTCCGCCGCTGTGCGGACTTAAAGCAAGACCGGGATCCTCAGAGGCAGCCAGTGGGCGACCTTGAGTTTCCCGGGGCAGTCCGCCGTTGTGCGGACTTAAAGCAAAACCGGGATCCTCAGAGGCAGCCAGTGGGCGACCTTGAGCTTCCCGGGGCAGTCCGCCACTGTGCGGACTTAAAGCAAGACCGGGATCCTCAGAGGCAGCCAGTGGGCGACCTTGAGCTTCCCGGGGAAGTCCGCTGCCTAGTGGACTCTAAACCTAACCAGGATCCTTCGCGTTCACCCGCCATGAACGGAAGCATCCTGGCGTTGGCAAATCCCTCAAAGGGCGAGCCCGCCGAACAGGATCATCGAGAGAAATTAACCGGGCAGGGGGCAGCTAGCACTTATTAGTTTCCTTTAAAAATAAAAATGGTTTAAGTCTCTGAGTGTAGGGAAGTTTTTGAAGTCTTTTGGTTCGCTTAAATGTTTTCCGGGCTCAGAGACTATCGAGTTTTTGCGAGCATGCCGAATTTTTCGTTTGCATATATTTTAAAATAAAAAGTTTGAATCGAATTAGCTGCCTCGCCCGGGGTATCGCTCTCGAGGTCGCTGCGAACTCCTAAAGCGGACTCATAAGCAACACAAGGAAAGGAAAAGAGACATGGAAAAGTAAGGAGCAGAGGCGAACTCAAAAGGATATGTCATTCATTATACCGAAAATGATTACAAGGGTTACAAAGATACAACCTAGGCTGGGCCCGCGCCAGTGCCCGCGTCATCATCGCGCTTCCTCTTTTTCGACCTTTCGGCCTTGTACTTCTCGATGGCGTCAAGCGCACCTTTCCGCAGGAGCTCGTTGAGCTGCGCCTGGAGGCGGCGTTGCTGAGAGTGGAGGTCCTGGAGATGCGTTTCCCTCAGAGACGCGATCTCATCCCTAGAGGCCGCCAACTGACGTTGAAGCTCGGAGATTTCCTTCCGGGCGGCCTGCGCATCGGATAGGGCGCGGTCGCGGGCATCCTCCACCGAAGCTAGCGTGGTGGTGAAAGTGGCGTCCCGCTGGCGCAGTTCGGCGACCTCAGCATTAGAGGAGGCGACCTGCTGGCGCAGCCGGTCCACTTCAGCCCGCAGCTCGCCTGACCGGTCCATTTGGCGGATCCGATAGATGTACTCGTCTACTCTCCTCTCCGAGTCATGGAGAGTGTCATCGTAGAGGGCGACAGTATCCCCCGCGATGCCCGCGACCTCGTCGGCGAGAGCCCGGTTGACCCGCTCTGCCTGCGAAAAGGGCGAACAGTTTGAGTTAAGAGTTAGAGCAGGAGTTTGGGGACAAAGAAGTGTGAAGGCGGCCTTACCTCGAGCAGTCGGTTGATGAGAGCGATGTAGGGAGTCCGGGCGAAGATGTTGCGCCCCAGGATCTCCCGCATGAAGAAAGGGGCGCGCTCAGGACCGCCAGAGGAGGAGCCCGCTTGGCTCGCCTCGGTGGGAGCAGCTGGAGGGGGCGCACTGATGGCGGCAGCAGCGGGCTCGGCCCCTTGAGCGCCGGCAATCCCTTCGTTGATAGGGTAAGGCACGGCGGCTCCCCTTCTAGAATGGATTGTATGAATGAATTAGAATGAATTCGTACGATCCATTCGAATTCATTCGCACGATCCATTCTAATTCATTCATACGATCCATTCTAATTCATTCATACAATCCATTCTAATTATTTCACACGATCCATTCTAATTCATTCGTAGGATCCATTCTAATTCATTCGTACAATCTATTCTATTTCATTCGTACGATCCATTCTTACTCATTCGTATGATCCATTCTAATTCATTCGGACGAATGTATCCATTCTAATTTATTCGTACGATCCATTCTAATTCATTCGTCCGATCCATTCTAATTCATTCGTCCGATCCATTCTAATTCATTCGCACGAATGTATCAATTCTAATTCATTCGTACGATCCATTCTATTTCATTCGTAAGATCCATTCTAATTCATTCATACAATCCATTCTAATTCATTCATACGATCCATTCTAATTCATTCGCATGATCCATTCTAATCCATTCTAATTCATTTGTACGATCCATTCTAATTCTTTCACACGATCCATTCTAATTCATTCGTAGGATCCATTCTAATTCGTTCGTACGATCTATTCTAATTCATTCGTACGATCCATTCTAATTCATTCGTATGATCCATTCTAATTAATTCTTATGATCCATTCTAATTCATTCGTACGATCCATTCTAATTCATTCGTACGATCTATTCTAATTCATTTGTACGATCTATTCTAATTCATTCATACGATCTATTCTAATTCATTCATACGATCCATTCTAATTCATTCGCACGATCCATTCGAATTCATTCGTACGATTCATTCTAATTCATTCGCACGAATGTATCCATTCTAGTTCATTCGTATGATCCATTCTAATTCATTCGTACGATCCATTCTAATTCATTCGTACGATCCATTCTAATTCATTCATACAATCCATTCTAATTCATTCGCATGATCCATTCTAATTCACTCATACGATCCATTCTAATACATTCATACGATCCATTCTAATTCATTTGCACGAATATATCCATTCTAATTCATTCGTATTTCACACGATCCATTCTAATTCATTCGTAGGATCCATTCTAATTCATTCGTACAATCTATTCTATTTTATTCGTACGATCTATTCTTACTCATTCGTATGATCCATTCTAATTCATTCGGATGAATGTATCCATTCTAATTTATTCGTACGAACCATTCTAATTCATTCGTACGATCCATTCTAATTCATTCGTACGATCCATTCTTACTCATTCATATGATCCATTCTAATTCATTTGTACGATCCATTCTAATTCATTCGTACGATCCATTCTAATTCATTCGCACAATCTATTCTAATTCATTCGTACGATCCATTCTAATTCATTCGTACGATCCATTCTAATTTATTCGTCCGATCCATTCTAATTCATTCGCACGAATGTATCCATTCTAATTCATTCGTACGATCCATTCTAATCCATTCTAATTCTTTCACAAAATCTATTCTAATTCATTCATACGATCCATTCTAATTCATTCACATGAATGTATCCATTCTAATTCATTCATACGATCCATTCTATTCATTCGTACCATCCATTCTTACTCATTGGTACGATCCATTCTAATTCATTCGAACGATCCATTCTAATTCATTCGTACGATCCATTCTAATTCATTCGTACGATCCATTCTGATTCATTTGTACGCTCCATTCTGATTCATTCGTACAATCCATTCTATTTCATTCGTAAGATCCATTCTTACTTATTCGTATGATCCATTCTAATTGATACGCACGAATGTATCCATTCTAATTCATTCATACAATCCATTCTAATTCATTCCGTACGATCCATTCTAATTCATTCGCATGAATGTAACCATTCTAATTCATTCATTTGATCCATTCTAATTCATTCGTACGATCCATTCTAATTCATTCCTCCGATCCATTCTAATTCATTCGCACGAATGTATCCATTCTAATTCATTCGTACGATCCATTCTAATTCATTCGTACGATCCATTCTAATTCATTCGTAAGATCCTTTCTAATTCATTCGTACGATCCATTCTAATTCATTCGTACGATCCATTCTAATTCATTCGCACGAATGTATCCATTCTAATCCATTCGTACGATCCATTCTAATCCATTCGTACGATCCATTCTAATTCATTCGCATGAATGTAACCATTCTAATTCATTCATTTGATCCATTCTAATTCATTCGTACAATCTATTCTAATTCATTCATACGATCCATTCTAATTCATTCATACGATCCATTCTAATTCATTCGTCCGATCCATTCTAATTCATTCGCACGAATGTATCCATTCTAATTCATTCGTACAATCCATTCTAATCCATTCTAATTCTTTCACAAAATCTATTCTAATTCATTCATACTATCCATTCTAATTCATTCACACGAATGTATCCATTCTAATTCATTCATACGATCCATTCTATTCATTCGTACGATCCATTCTTACTCATTGGTACGATCCATTCTAATTCATTCGCACGATCCATTCTAATTCATTCGTACGATCCATTCTAATTCATTCGTACGATCCATTCTAATTCATACGATTCATTCTAATTCATTCTAATTCATTCTAATTCGTATGATCCATTCTAATTCATTCGTATGATCCATTCTTATTAATTTGCACAATCCAGTCTAATGGATTCGCACGAATGTATCCATTCTAATTCATTCGCACGATCCATTCTAATTCATATGCACAAAGGTATCCATTCTAATCCATTCGTAGGATCCATTCTAATCCATTCGTACGATCCATTCTAATTCATTCGTACGATCCATTCTAATTCATTCGCTTGAATGTATCCATTCTAATCCATTCGTACGATCCATTCTAATCCATTCGTACGATCCATTCTAATTCATTCGCATGAATGTAACCATTCTAATTCATTCATTTGATCCATTCTAATTCATTCGTACGATCCATTCTAATTTATTCGTCCGATCCATTCTAATTCATTCGCACGAATGTATCCATTCTAATTCATTCGTACGATCCATTCTAATTCATTCGTACGATCCATTCTAATTCATTCGTAAGATCCATTCTAATTCATTCGTACGATCCATTCTAAATCATTCGTACGATCCATTCCAATTTATTCGCACGAATGTATCCATTCTAGTTCATTCGTACGATCCATTCTAATTCATTCGTCCGATCCATTCTAATTCATTCGCACGAATGTATCCATTCTAATTCATTCGTACGATCCATTCTAATTCACTCGTACGATTTATTCTAATTCATTCGTACGATCCATTCTTACTCATTCTTACGATCCATTCTTACTCATTCGTATGATCCATTCTAATTCATTCGCACGAATGTATCCATTCTAATTCATTCATACAATCCATTCAAATTCATTCCGTACGATCCATTCTAATTCATTCGTACGATCGTATGAATGAATTAGAATGGATCGTACGAATGAATTAGAATGAATCATACGAATGAGTAGGAATGGATCGTACGAATGAAATAGAATGGATTGTACGAATGAATTTGAATGGATCGTGCGAATGAATTTGAATGGATCGTACGAATGAATTAGAATGGATCGTGCTAATGAATTAGAATGGATCGTATGAATGAAATAGAATGGATTGTACGAATGATTTAGAATGGATCGTACGAATGAATTAGAATGGATCGTACGAATGATTTGGAATGGATACATTCGTGCGAATGAATTAGAATGGATCATACGAATGAGTAAGAATGGATCGTACGAATGAAATAGAATGGATTGTACGAATGAATTTGAATGGATACGTACGAATGAATTAGAATGGATACATTTGTGCGAATGAATTAGAATGGATTGTACCAATGAGTAAGAATGGATCGTACGAATGAAATAGAATGGATTGTGCGAATGAATTAGAATGGATCGTACGAATGAATTAGAATGGATCGTGTGAAAGAATTAGAATGGATTGTATGAATGAATTAGAATAGATCGTATGAATGAATTAGAATGGATCGTATGAATGAATTAGAATGGATCGTACGAATGAATTAGAATGGATTGTACGAATGAATTAGAATGGATACATTCGTGCGAATGAATTAGAATGGATACATTCGTGCGAAAGAATTAGAATAGATCGTATGAATGAATTAGAATGGATCCTATGAATGAATTAGAATGGATCGTGCGAATGAATTAGAATGGATCGTACGAATGAATTAGAATGGATCGTGCTAATGAATTAGAATTGATCGAACGAATGAATTAGCATGGATCGTGCTAATGAATTAGAATGGAACATACGAATGAATTAGAATGGATCGTGTGAAAGAATTAGAATGGATTGTATGAATGAATTAGAATGGATCGTACGAATGAATTAGAATGGATCGTGTGAAAGAATTAGAATGGATTGTATGAATGAATTAGAATAGATTGTATGAATGAATTAGAATGGATCGTACGAAGGAATTAGAATGGATCTTACGAATGAATTAGATTGGATCGTACGAATGAATTAGAATAGATCATACGAATGAATTAGAATGGATCGTACGAATGAATTAGAATGGATCGTGTGAAAGAATTAGAATGGATCATACGAATGAATTAGAATGGATCGTGCGAATGAATTAGAATGGATCGTATGAATGAATTAGAATGGATCGTGCTAATGAATTAGAATTGATCGAACGAATGAATTAGCATGGATCATGCATTCGTACGATCCATTCTAATTCATTCGTAAGATCCATTCTAATTCATTCGTGCGATCCATTCTAATTCACTCGTACGATCCATTCTAACTCATTCGCACGAATGTATCCATTCTAGTTTATTCGTACGATCCATTCTAATTCATTCGTACGATCCATTCTAATTCATTCATACGATCTATTCTAATTCATTTATACAATCCATTCTAATTCTTTCACACGATCCATTCTAATTCATTCGTATGATCCATTTTAATTCATTCGTACGATCCATTCTAATTCATTTGTACGATCCATTCTAATTCATTCGTACAATCCATTTTATTTCATTCGTACGATCCATTCTTACTCATTCGTATGATCCATTCTAATTCATTCGCAAGAATGAATTAGAATAGATTGTACGAATAAATTAGAATGGATCCTACGAATGAATTAGAATGGATCGTGTAAAAGAATTAGAATGGATCGTACAAATGAATTAGAATGGTTCGTACGAATGAATTAGAATGGATCATACGAATGAGTAAGAATGGATCGTACAAATGAAATAGAATGGATTGTACGAATGAATTAGAATGGATCGTAAGAATGAATTAGAATGGATCGTGTGAAAGAATTAGAATACATTGTATGAATGAATTAGAATGGATCGTTTGAATGAATTAGAATGGATCGTGCGAATGAATTCGAATGGATCGCATGATCCATTCGAATAGAATGGATCGTATGAATGAATTAGAATGGATCGGGCGAATGAATTAGAATGGATTGTAGGAATGAATTAGAATGGATCGTATGAATGAATTAGAATGGATCGTATGAATGAATTAGAATGGATCGTGCGAATGAATTAGAATGGATCGTACGAATGAATTAGAATGGATCATACGAATGAATTAGAATGGATCATACGAATGAGTAAGAATGGATCGTACGAATGAAATAGAATGGATTGTACGAATGAATTAGAATGGATACATTCGTGCGAACGAATTAGAATGGATCGTATGAATGAATTAGAATGGATCGTACGAATGAATTAGAATGGATCGTATGAATGAATTAGAATGGATCTTACGAATGAATTAGAATGGATCGTACGAATGGATTAGAATGGATACATTCGTGCGAATGAATTTGAATGGATTGTATGAATGAATTAGAATGGATCGTACGAATAAATTAGAATGGATCGTACGAATGAATTAGAATGGATCGTACGAATGGATTAGAATGGATTGTACGAATGAATTAGAATGGATCCTACGAATGAATTAGAATGGATCGTGTGAAAGAATTAGAATGGATTGTATGAATGAATTAGAATGGATCGTGTGAATGAATTAGAATGGATCGTGTGAATGAATTCGAATGGATCGTACGAATTCATTCTAATTCATTCATACAATCCATTCTAATTCTTTCACACGATCCATTCTAATTCATTCGTACGTTCCATTCTAATTCATTAGCATGATCCATTCTAATTCATTCGTTCGATCAATTCTAATTCATTCGCACGATCCATTCTAATTCATTCATACGATCCATTCTAATTCATTCATACAATCCATTCTAATTCTTTCACACGATCCATTCTAATTCATTCGTAGGATCCATTCTAATTCATTCGTACAATCCATTCTAATCCATTCGTACGATCCATTCTAATTCATTCGTACGATCCATTCTAATTCATTCGTACGATCCATTCTAATTCATTCATACAATCCATTCTAATTCATTCGCACGAATGTATCCATTCTAATCCATTCGTACGATCCATTCTAATTCATTCGTACGATATATTCTAATTCATTCGTCCGATCCATTCTAATTCATTCGCATGAATGTATCCATTCTAATTCATTCGTACGATCCATTCTAATTCATTCGTACGATCCATTCTAATTAATTCGTATGATCCATTCTAATTCATTCGTACGATCCATTCTAATTCATTCGTACGAATCCATTCTAATTCATTCGTACAATCTATTCTATTTCATTCGTACGATCCATTCTTACTCGTTCATATGATCCATTCTAATTCATTCGGACGAATGTATCCATTCTAATTTATTCGAACGATCCATTCTAATTCATTCGTATGATCCATTCTAATTCATTCGCTCGAATCTATCCATTCCAATCCATTCGTACGATCCATTCTAATCCATTCGTACGATCCATTCTAATTCATTCGCATGAATGTAACTATTCTAATTCATTCATTTGCTCCATTCTAATTCATTCGTACGATCCATTCTAATTCATTAGCACGATCCATGCTAATTCATTCGTTCGATCAATTCTAATTCATTAGCACGATCCATTCTAATTCATTCGTACGATTCATTCTAATTCATTCGCACGATCCATTCTAATTCATTCATAGGATCCATTCTAATTCATTCATACGATCTATTCTAATTCTTTCGCACGAATGTATCCATTCTAATTCATTCGCACGAATGTATCCATTCTAATTCATTCGTACGAATGAATTAGAATGGATCGTACGAATGAATTAGAATAGATCGTACGAATGAATTAGAATGGATCGTACGAAAGAATTAGAATGGATCGTACGAATGAATTAGAATGGATATATTCGTGCAAATGAATTAGAATGGATCGTATGAATGTATTAGAATGGATCGTATGAGTGAATTAGAATGGATCGTACGAATGAATTAGAATGGATTGTATGAATGAATTAGAATGGATCGTACGAATGAATTAGAATGGATCATACAAATTAATTAGAATGGATCATACGAATGAATTAGAATGGATCGTACGAATGAATTAGAATGGATCGTACAAATGAATTAGAATGGATACATTCGTGCGATCCATTCTAATTCATTCGCACAATCCATTCTATTTCTTTCGTACGATCCATTCTTACTCATTGGTACGATCCATTCTAATTCATTCGCACGAATGTATCCATTCTAATTCATTCGTACGAATCCATTCTAATTCATTCACACGATCTATTCTAATTCATTCGCATGAATGTAACCATTCTAATTCATTCGTACGATCCATTCTAATTCATTCGTACGATCCATTCTAATTCTTTCACCCAATCCATTCTAATTCATTCACACGAATGTATCCATTCGTACGAATGAATTAGAATAGATTGTGAATGAATTAGATTGGATCGTACGAATGAATTAGAATAGATCGTATGAATGAATTAGAATGGATCGTACGAATGAATTAGAATGGATCGTGCGAATGAATTCGAATGGATCGTACGATCCATTCTAATTCATTCGCACGATCCATTCTAATTCATTCGTATGATCCATTCTAATTCATTCATACGATCCATTCTAATTCATTCGTACGATCCATTCTAATTCATTCGCACAAATGTATCCATTCTAATTCATTCGTACGATCCATTCTAATTCATTCGCACGATCCATTCTAATTCATTCGTACGATCCATTCTAATTCATTCGCACGATCTGTTCTTATTCATTCGCACAATCCATTTTAATTCATTCGCACGAATGTATCCATTCTAATTCATTCGTACGATCCATTCTAATTCATTCGTACGATCCATTCTAATTCATTCGTATGATCCATTCTAATTAATTCATATGATCCATTCTAATTCATTCGTACGATCCATTCTAATTCAGTCGTACGATCCATTCTAATCCATTCTAGTTCATTCGTACGATCCATTCTAATTCCTTCGTACGATCTATTCTAATTCATTCGTACGATCTATTCTAATTCATTGTATCCATTCTAATTCATTCATACGATCCATTCTAATTCATTCGTACGATCCATTCTAATTCATTCGTAAGATCCATTCTAATTCATTCGTACGATCCATTCTAATTCATTCGTACGATCCATTCTAATTCATTCGCACGAATGTATCCATTCTAGTTCATTCGTACGATCCATTCTAATTCATTCATACGATCCATTCTAATTCATTCGCACGATCCATTCTAATTCATTCGTACGATCCATTCTAATTCATTCATACGATCCATTCTAATTCATTAGTACGATCCATTCTAATTCATTCGCACAAATGTATCCATTCTAATTCATTCGTCCGATCCATTCTAATTCATTCGCACGATCCATTCTAATTCATTCGTACGATCCATTCTAATTCATTCGCACGATTTGTTCTTATTCATTCGCACAATCCATTCTAATTCATTCGCACGAAGGTATCCATTCTAATTCATTCGTATGATCCATTCTAATTCATTCGTATAATCCATTCTAATTAATTCGTATGATCCATTCTAATTCATTCGTACGATCCATTCTAATTCATTCCTACGATCCATTCTAATTCATTCGTACGATCCATTCTAATCCATTCTAGTTCATTCGTACGATCCATTCTAATTCATTCGTACGATCCATTCTAATTCATTCGTACGATCCATTCTAATTCATTCGTATGATCCATTATAATTAATTCGTATGATCCATTCTAATTCATTCGTACGAATGTATCCATTCTAGTTCATTTGTACGAATGAAATAGAATAGATTGTATGAATGAATTAGAATGGATTAGAATGAATTAGAATGGATCTTGTGAAAGAATTAGAATGGATCGTACAAATGAATTAGAATGGATGAGAATGAATCGTGCGAATGAATTAGAATGGATCGTACGAATGAATTAGAATGGATCGTACGAATGAATTAGAATGGATCATATGAATGAATAAGAATGGATCGTACGAATGAATTAGAATGGATCGTGCGAATGAATTAGCATGAATCGTACGAATGTATTAGAATGGATCGTACGAATGAATTAAAATGAATCGTACGATCCATTCTAATTCATTCGTACGATCCATTCTAATTCATTCGCACGAATGTATTCATTCTAGTTCATTCGTACGATCCATTCTAGTTCATTCGTACGATCCATTCTAATTCATTCGTACGATCCATTCTAATTCATTCGTATGATCCATTCTAATTCATTCGTACGATCCATTCTAATTCATTCATACAATCCATTCTAATTCATTCGCATGAATGTATCCATTCTAATTAATTCATACGATCCATTCTAATTCATTCGTATGATCCATTCTTATTGATTCGCACGATCCAGTCTAATGGATTTGCACGATCCATTCTAATTCATTCGCACGAATGTATCCATTCTAATTCATTCATACGATCCATTCTAATTCATTCGTACGATCCATTCTAATTCATTCGTACGATCAGTTCTAATTTATTCATACGATCCATTCTAATTCATTCGTATGATCCATTCTAATTCACTCATACAATCCATTCTAATACATTCATAAGATCCATTCTAATTCATTTGCACGAATATATCCATTCTAATTCATTCGTATGATCCATTCTAATTCCTTCGTACGATCCATTCTAATTCATTCGTACGATCTATTCTAATTCATTCGTACGATCCATTCTAATTCATTCGTACGATCCATTCTAATTCATTCGCACGAATGTATCCATTCTAATTCATTCGTACGATCCATTCTAATTCATTCGCACGATCCATTCTAATTCATTCGTACGATCCATTCTAATTCTTTCCCATGATCCATTCTAATTCATTCGTACGATCCATTCTAATTCATTCGCACGATCCATTCTAATTCATTCGTACGATCTATTCTAATTCATTCGCACGATCTGTTCTTATTCATTCGCACAATCCATTCTAATTCATTCGCACGAATGTATCCTTTCTAATTCATTCGTACGATCCATTCTAATTCATTCGTACGATCCATTCTAATTCATTCGTATGATCCATTCTAATTAATTCGTATGATCCATTCTAATTCACTCATACGATCCATTCTAATCATTCTAATTTATTCGTACGATCCATTCTTATTCATTAATACGATCCATTCTAATTCATTCGCACAATCCATTCTAATTCATTCGTACAATCCATTCTAATTCATTCGTATGGTCCATTCTAACTCATTCGGTGGATCCATTCTAATTCATTCGTACGATCCATTCTAATTCATTCCCACGATCCATTCTAATTTATTCGTACGTTTCATTCTAATTCATTCGTACGATCTATTCTAATTCATTCGCACGAATATAACCATTCTAATTCATTCATACGATTCATTCTAATTCATTCGTATGAGCTATTCTAATTCATTCGTACCATCGATTCTAATTTATTCGTACGATCCATTGTAATTCATTCATGCAATCCATTTAGATTCATTCGCACAAATGTATCCATTAGAATGGATCGTACGAATGAATGGATCTTACGAATGAATTAGAATGGATCGTACGAATGAATTAGAATGGATCGTACGAATGAATTAGAATGAATACATTCGTGCAAATGAATTAGAATGGATCGGACGAATGAATTAGAATGGATCATACGAATGAATTAGAATGGATCGTACGAATGAATTAGAATGGATCGTACGAATAAATTAGAATGGATACATTCGTCCGAATGAATTAGAATGGATCATACGAATGAGTAAGATGAATCGTACGAATGAAATAGAATAGATTGTACGAATGAATTAGAATGGATCCTACAAATGAATTAGAATGGATCGTATGAAAGAATTAGAATGGATTGTATGAATGAATTAGAATGGAGCGTATGAATGAATTAGAATGGATCGTGCGAATGAATTCGAATGGATCGTACGAATTCATTCTAATTCATTCATACAATCCATTCTAATTATTTCACACGATCTATTCTAATTCATTCGTAGGATCCATTCTAATTCATTCGTACAATCTATTCTATTTCGTTCGTACGATCCATTCTTACTCATTCGGATGATCCATTCAAATTCATTCGGACGAATGTATCCATTCTAATTTATTCGTACGATCCATTCTAATTCATTCGTATGATCCATTCTAATTCATTCGTACGATCCATTCTAATTCATTCGTCCGATCCATTCGAATTCATTCGCACGAATGTATCCATTCTAATTCATTCGTACAGTCCATTCTAATTCATTCGCACAATCCATTCTATTTCCTTCGGACGATCCATTCTTACTCATTCGTATGATCCATTATGGATACATTCGTGTGAATGAATTAGAATGGATCATACGAATGAGTAAGAATGGATCGTACGAATGAAATAGAATGGATTGTGCGAATGAATTAGAATGGATCGTATGAATGAATTAGAATGGATCGTGTGAAAGAATTAGAATGGATTGTATGAATGAATTAGAATAGATCGTATGAATGAATTAGAATGGATCGTACGAATGAATTAGAATGGATCGTACGAATGAACTAGAATGGATACATTCGTGCGAATGAATTAGAATGGATCATACGAATGAGTAAGAATGGATCGTACGAATGAATTAGAATGGATCGTACGAATACACGATCCATGCGAATGAATTAGAATAAATCGTACGAATGAACTAGAATGGATACATTCGTGCGAATGAATTAGAATGGATCGTACGAATGAATTAGAATGGATCGTATGAATGAATTAGAATGGATCGTACGAATGAATTAGAATGGATCATACGAATGAATTAGAATGGATCGTATGAATGAATTAGAATGGATACATTCGTGCGAATGAATTAGAATAGATCGTATGAATGAATTAGAATGGATCCTATGATTGAATTAGAATGGATCGTGCGAATGAATTAGAATGGATCGTACGAATGAATTAGAATGGATCATGCAAATGAATTAGAATGGATCGTATGAATGTATTAGAATGGATCGTATGAGTGAATTAGAATGGATCGTACGAATGAATTAGAATGGATCGTATGAATGAATTAGAATGGATACATTCATGTGAATGAATTAGAATGGATCGTATGAATGAATTAGAATAGATTTTGTGAATGAATTAGAACTAGAATGGATTGTATGAATGAATTAGAATGGATCGTACGAATTAATTAGAATGGATCGTACGATTGAAATAAAATGGATCGTGCGAATGAATTAGAATGGATCGTACGAATGAATTAGAATGGATCGTATGAATGAATTAGAATGGATCGTACGAATGAATTAGAATGGATCGTATGAATGAATTAGAATGGATCGTACGAATGAATTAGAATGGATCGTGCGAATGAATTAGAATGGATCGTACGAATGAACTAGAATGGATACATTCGTGCGAATGAATTAGAATGGATCGTACGAATGAATTAGAATGGATCGTACGAATGAATTAGAATGGATCTTACGAATGAATTAGAATGGATCGTATGAATGAATTAGAATGGATCGTATGAATGAATTAGAATGGATACATTCGTGCGAATGAATTAGAATGGATCGGACGAATGAATTAGAATGGATCGTATGAATGAATTAGAATGGATCGTACGAATGAATTAGAATGGATCGTACGAATAAATTAGAATGGATACATTCGTCCGAATGAATTAGAACGGATCATACGAATGAGTAAGAATGGATCATACGAATGAAATAGAATAGATTGTACGAATGAATTAGAATGGATCCTACGAATGAATTAGAATGGATCGTGTGAAAGAATTAGAATGGATTGTATGAATGAATTAGAATGGATCGTATGAATGAATTAGAATGGATCGTGCGAATGAGTAAGAATGGATCATACGAATGAAATAGAATAGATTGTACGAAAGAATTAGAATGGATCCTACGAATGAATTAGAATGGATCGTGTGAAAGAATTAGAATGGATTGTATGAATGAATTAGAATGGATCGTACGAATGAATTAGAATGGATCGTGTGAAAGAATTAGAATGGATTGTATGAATGAATTAGAATAGATTGTATGAATGAATTAGAATGGATCGTACGAAGGAATTAGAATGGATCTTACGAATGAATTAGAATGGATCGTACGAATGAATTAGAATAGATCGTACGAATGAATTAGAATGGATCGTACGAATGAATTAGAATGGATCGTGTGAAAGAATTAGAATGGATCGTACGAATGAATTAGAATGGATCGTGCGAATGAATTAGAATGGATCATATGAATGAATTAGAATGGATCGTGCTAATGAATTAGAATTGATCGAACGAATGAATTAGCATGGATCATGCATTCGTACGATCCATTCTAATTCATTCGTAAGATCCATTCTAATTCATTCGTGCGATCCATTCTAATTCACTCGTACGATCCATTCTAATTCATTCGCACGAATGTATCAATTCTAGTTTATTCGTACGATCCATTCTAATTCATTCGTACGATCCATTCTAATTCATTCATACGATCTATTCTAATTCATTTATACAATCCATTCTAATTCCTTCACACGATCCATTCTAATTCATTCGTATGATCCATTTTAATTCAATCGTACGATCCATTCTAATTCATTTGTACGATCCATTCTAATTCATTCGTACAATCCATTTTATTTCATTCGTACGATCCATTCTTACTCATTCATATGATCCATTCTAATTCATTCGCACGAATGAATTAGAATAGATTGTACAAATAAATTAGAATGGATCCTACGAATGAATTAGAATGGATCGTGTGAAAGAATTAGAATGGATCGTACAAATGAATTAGAATGGATCGTACGAATGAATTAGAATGGATCATATGAATGAATAAGAATGGATCGTACGAATGAATTAGAATGGATCGTGCGAATGAATTAGCATGAATCGTACGAATGTATTAGAATGGATCGTACGAATGAATTAAAATGAATCGTACGATCCATTCTAATTCATTCGTACGATCCATTCTAATTCATTCACACGAATGTATCCATTCTAGTTCATTCGTACGATCCATTCTAGTTCATTCGTACGATCCATTCTAGTTCATTCGTACGATCCATTCTAATTCATTCGTATGATCCATTCTAATTCATTCGTACGATCCATTCTAATTTATTCATACAATCCATTCTAATTTATTCGCACGAATGTATCCATTCTAATTAATTCATACGATCCATTCTAATTCATTCGTATGATCCATTCTTATTCATTCGCACGATCCAGTCTAATGGATTCGCACGATCCATTCTAATTCATTCGCACGAATGTATCCATTCTAATTCATTCATACGATCCATTCTAATTCATTCGTACGATCCATTCTAATTCACTCATACAATCCATTCTAATACATTCATAAGATCCATTCTAATTCATTTGCACGAATATATCCATTCTAATTCATTCGTATGATCCATTCTAATTCCTTCGTACGATCCATTCTAATTCATTCGTACGATCTATTCTAATTCATTCGTACGATCCATTCTAATTCATTCGTACGATCTATTCTAATTCATTCGTACGATCCATTCTAATTCATTCGTACGATCCATTCTAATTCATTTGCACGAATGTATCCATTCTAATTCATTCGTACGATCCATTCTAATTCATTCGCACGATCCATTCTAATTCATTCGTACGATCCATTCTAATTCTATCACATGATCCATTCTAATTCATTCGTACGATCCATTCTAATTCATTCGCACGATCCATTCTAATTCATTCGTACGATCTATTCTAATTCATTCGCACGATCTGTTCTTATTCATTCGCACAATCCATTCTAATGTATCCTTTCTAATTCATTCGTACGATCCATTCTAATTTATTCGTACGATCCATTCTAATTCATTCGTATGATCCATTCTAATTAATTCGTATGATCCATTCTAATTCACTCATACGATCCATTCTAATCATTCTAATTCATTCGTACGATCCATTCTTATTCATTCATACGATCCATTCTAATTCATTCGCACAATCCATTCTAATTCATTCGTACAATCCATTCTAATTCATTCGTATGGTCCATTCTAACTCATTCGGTGGATCCATTCTAATTCATTCGTACGATCCATTCTAATTCATTCCCACGATCCATTCTAATTTATTCGTACGTTCCATTCTAATTCATTCGTACGATCTATTCTAATTCATTCGCACGAATATAACCATTCTAATTCATTCATACGATTCATTCTAATTCATTCGTATGAGCTATTCTAATTAATTCGTACCATCCATTCTAATTCATTCGTACGATCCATTGTAATTCATTCATGCAATCCATTTAGATTCATTCGCACAAATGTATCCATTAGAATGGATCGTACGAATGAATGGATCTTACGAATGAATTAGAATGGATCGTACGAATGAATTAGAATGGATCGTACGAATGAATTAGAATGAATACATTCGTGCAAATGAATTAGAATGGATCGTACAAATGAATTAGAATGGATCGTACGAATGAATTAGAATGGATCATACGAATAAATTAGAATGGATACATTCGTCCGAATGAATTAGAATGGATCATACGAATGAGTAAGATAGATCGTACGAATGAAATAGAATAGATTGTACGAATGAATTAGAATGGATCCTACAAATGAATTAGAATGGATCGTATGAAAGAATTAGAATGGATTGTATGAATGAATTAGAATGGAGCGTATGAATGAATTAGAATGGATCGTGCGAATGAATTCGAATGGATCGTACGAATTCATTCTAATTCATTCATACAATCCATTCTAATTCTTTCACACGATCTATTCTAATTCATTCGTAGGATCCATTCTAATTCATTCGTACAATCTATTCTATTTCATTCGTACGATCCATTCTTACTCATTTGTATGATCCATTCAAATTCATTCGGACGAATGTATGCATTCTAATTTATTCGTACGATCCATTCTAATTCATTCGTACGATCCATTCTAATTCATTCGTACGATCCATTCTAATTCATTCGTCCGATCCATTCTAATTCATTCGTACGGTCCATTCTAATTCATTCGCACAATCCATTCTATTTCCTTCGTACGATCCATTCTTACTCATTCGTATGATCCATTATAGATACATTCGTGTGAATGAATTAGAATGGATCATACGAATGAGTAAGAATGGATAGTACGAATGAAATAGAATGGATCGTGCGAATGAATTAGAATGGATCGTACGAATGAATTAGAATGGATCGTGTGAAAGAATTAGAATGGATTGTATGAATGAATTAGAATAGATCGTATGAATGAATTAGAATGGATCGTACGAATGAATTAGAATGGATCGTACGAATGAACTAGAATGGATACATTCGTGCGAATGAATTAGAATGGATCGTACGAATGAATTAAAATGGATCGTACGAATGAATTAGAATGGATCTTACGAATGAATTAGAATGGATCGTACGAATACACGATCCATGCGAATGAATAAGAATAAATCGTACGAATGAACTAGAATGGATACATTCGTGCGAATGAATTAGAATGGATCGTACGAATGAATTAGAATGGATCGTATGAATGAATTAGAATGGATCGTACGAATGAATTAGAATGGATCATACGAATGAATTAGAATGGATCGTATGAATGAATTAGAATGGATACATTCGTGCGAATGAATTAGAATAGATCGTATGAATGAATTAGAATGGATCCTATGAATGAATTAGAATGGATCGTGCGAATGAATTAGAATGGATCGTACGAATGAATTAGAATGGATCATGCAAATGAATTAGAATGGATCGTATGAATGTATTAGAATGGATCGTATGAGTGAATTAGAATGGATCGTACGAATGAAATAGAATGGATCGTATGAATGAATTAGAATGGATACATTCATGTGAATGAATTAGAATGGATCGTATGAATGAATTAGAATAGATTTTGTGAATGAATTAGAACTGATCGTACGAATGAATTAGAATGGATACATTCGTGCGAATGAATTAGAATGGATTGTATGAATGAATTAGAATGGATCGTACGAATTAATTAGAATGGATCGTACGATTGAAATAGAATGGATCGTGCGAATGAATTAGAATGGATCGTACGAATGAATTAGAATGGATCGTATGAATGAATTAGAATGGATCGTACGAATGAATTAGAATGGATCGTATGAATGAATTAGAATGGATCGTACGAATGAATTAGAATGGATCGTGCGAATGAATTAGAATGGATCGTACGAATGAATTAGAATGGATCTTACGAATGAATTAGAATGGATCGTACGAATGAATTAGAATGGATCGTACGAATGAATTAGAATGGATACATTCGTGCGAATGAATTAGAATGGATCGGACGAATGAATTAGAATGGATCGTATGAATGAATTAGAATGGATCGTACGAATGAATTAGAATGGATCGTACGAATAAATTAGAATGGATACATTCGTCCGAATGAATTAGAATGGATCATACAAATGAGTAAAAATGGATCATACGAATGAAATAGAATAGATTGTACGAATGAATTAGAATGGATCCTACGAATGAATTAGAATGCATCGTGTGAAAGAATTAGAATGGATTATATGAATGAATTAGAATGAATTAGAATTAGAATGGATTGTATGAAAGAATTCCTTCGTACGATCCATTCTAATTCATTCGTACGATCCATTCTAATTCATTCATACAATCCATTCTAATTCTTTCACACGATCCATTCTAATTCATTCGTAGGATCCATTCTAATTCATTCGTACAATCTATTCTATTTCATTCTTACGATCCATTCTTACTCATTCGTATGATCCATTCTAATTTATTCGGACGAATGTATCCATTCTAATTTATTTGTACGATCCATTCTAATTCATTCGTATGATCCATTCTAATTCATTCGTCCGATCCATTCTAATTCATTCGCACGAATGTATCCATTCTAATTCATTCGTACGATCCACTCTAATTCATTCGTATGATCCATTCTAATTCATTCGTAAGATCCATTCTAATTCATTCGTACGATCTATTTTAATTTATTCGTAAGATCCATTCTAATTCATTCGTACGATCCGTTCTAATTCATTAGTAAGATCCATTCTAATTCATTCGTACGATCCATTCTAATTCATTCGTACGATCCATTCTAATTCATTCGCACGAATGTATCCATTCTAGTTCATTCGTACGATCCATTCTAATTCGTTCGTACGATCCATTCTAATTCATTCGCACGATCCATTCTAATTTATTCATACGATCCATTATAATTCATTCATACGATCCATTCTAATTCATTCCTACGATCCATTCTAATTCATTCGCACAAATGTATCCATTTTAATTCATTCATACGATCCATTCTAATTCATTCGCACGATCCATTCTAATTCATTCGTACGATCCATTCTATTTCTTTCACACGATCCATTCTAATTTATTCGTACGATCCATTCTAATTCATTCGCACGATCCATTCTAATTCATTCATACAATGCATTCGAATTCTTTCACACGATCCATTCTAATTCATTCGTACGATCCATTCTAATTCATTCGTACAATCCATTCTATTTCATTTGTACGATCCATTCTTACTCATTCGTATGATCCATTCTAATTCATTCGTACGATCCATTCTAATTCATTTGTACGATCCATTCTAATTCATTCGTACAATCCATTCTATTTCATTCGTACGATCCATTCTTACTCATTCGTATGATCCATTCTAATTCATTCGCACGAATGTATCCATTTAATTCACTCATACAATCCATTATAATTCATTCCGTACGATCCATTCTAATTCATTCGTACGATCGTACGAATGAAATAGAATGGATCGTACGAATGAATTAGAATGGATCGTACGAATGAATTAGAATGGATCGTACAAATGAATTAGAATGCATCATACGAATGAGTAAGAATGGATCGTACGAATGAATTAGAATGGATCGTACGAATGAATTAGAATGGATCGTACGAATAAATTAGAAAGGATACATTCATCCGAATGAATTAGAATGGATCATACGAATGAGTAAGAATGGATCGTACGAATGAAATAGAATAGGTTGTACGAATGAATTAGAATGGATCCTACGAATGAATTAGACTGGATCGTGTGAAAGAATTAGAATGGATCGTACAAATGAATTAGAATGGATCGTACGAATGAATTAGAATGGATCATACGAATGAGTAAGAATGGATCGTACAAATGAAATAGAATGAATTGTACGAATGAATTAGAATGGATCGTACGAATGAATTAGAATGGATCGTGTGAAAGAATTAGAATGCATTGTATGAATGAATTAGAATGGATCGTATGAATGAATTAGAATGGATCGTGCAAATGAATTAGAATGGATCGTACGAATGAATTAGAATGGATCGTATGAATGAATTACAATGGATCAAACGAATGAATTAGAATGGATCATATGAATGAGTAAGAATGGATCGTACAAATGAAATAGAATGGATTGTGCGAATGAATTAGAATAGATACATTCGTGCGAATGAATTAGAATGGATCAAATGAATGAATTAGAATGGATCGTACGAATGAATTAGAATGGATCGTACGAATGAATTAGAATGGATCTTACGAATGAATTAGAATGGATCGTACGAATGGATTAGAATGGATACATTCGTGCGAATGAATTAGAATGGATCGTACGAATGAATTAGAATGGATCGTACGAATGAATTAGAATGGATCGTACGAATGGATTAGAATGGATTATACGAATGAATTAGATAGGATCCTACGAATGAATTAGAATGGATCATGTGAAAGAATTAGAATGGATTGTATGAATGAATTAGAATGGATCGTATGAATGAATTAGAATGGATCGTGCGAATGAATTCGAATGGATCGTACGAATTCAATCTAATTCATTCATACAATCCATTCTAATTCTTTCACACGATCCATTCTAATTCATTCGTACGTTCCATTCTAATTCATTAGCACGATCCATGCTAATTCATTCGTTCGATCAATTCTAATTCATTGGCACGATCCATTCTAAGTCATTCGTACGATCCATTCTAATTGATTCGCACGATCCATTCTAATTCATTCATACAATCCATTCTAATTCTTTCACACTCATTCGTATGATCCATTCTAATTCATTCGGACGAATGTATCCATTCTAATTTATTCGTACGATCCATTCTAATTCATTCGCACTAACAATTCTAATTCATTCGTAAGATCCATTCTAATTCATTCGTACGATCCATTCTAATTCATTCGTACGATCCATTCTAATTCATTCGTACGATCCATTCTAATTCATTCATACGATCTATTCTAATTCATTCATACAATCCATTCTAATTCTTTCATATGATCCATTCTAATTCATTCGTACGATCCATTCTAATTCATTCGCACAATCCATTCTATTTCATTCGTACGATCCATTCTTACTCATTCGTATGATCCATTCTAATTCATTCGCACGAATGTATCCATAATGGATCATACGAATGAGTAAGAATGGATCGTACGAATGAAATAGAATGGATTGTGCGAATGAATTAGAATGGACCGTACGAATGAATTAGAATCGATACATTCGTGCGAATGAATTAGAATGGATCGGACGAATAAATTAGAATGGATCGGACGAATGAATTAGAATGGATCATACGAATGAATTAGAATGGATTGTACGAATAAATTAGAATGGATATATTCGTCCGAATGAATTAGAATGGATCATACGAATGAGTAAGAATGGATCGTACGAATGAAATAGAATGGATTGTACGAATGAATTAGAATGGATCCTACGAATGAATTAGAATGGATCGTGTGAAAGAATTAGAATGGATTGTATGAATGAATTAGAATGGATCGTGCGAATGAATTAGAATGGATCGTATGAACGAATTAGAATGGATCGTGCTAATGAATTAGAATGGATCGTACGAATTCATTCTAATTCATTCATAAAATCCATTCTAATTCTTTCACACGATCCATTCTAATTCATTCGTACGTTCTATTAATGAATTAGATTGGATCCGTACGAATGAATTAGAATAGCTCATACGAATGAATTAGAATAAATCGTATGAATGAATTAGAATGTTTACATTCGTGCGAATGAATTAGAATAGATCGTACGAATGAATTAGAATGGATCGTACGAATAAATTAGAATGGATCGTGGGAATGAATTAGAATGGATCGTACGAATGAATTAGAATGGATCCACCGAATGAGTTAGAATGGATCATACGAATGAATTAGAATGGATTGTACGAATGAATTAGAATGGATTGTGCGAATGAATTAGAATGGATCGTGTGAATGAATAAGAATGGATCGTACGAGTGAATTAGAATGGATCGTGCGAATGAATTAGCATGAATCGTACGAATGTATTAGAATGGATCGTATGAATGAATTAGAATGAATCGTACGATCCATTCTAATTCATTCGTACGATCCATTCTAATTCATTCGCACGAATGTATCCATTCTAGTTTATTCGTACGATCCATTCTAGTTCATTCGTACGATCTATTCTAATTCATTCGTACGATCCATTCTAATTCATTCGTATGATCCATTCTAATTAATTCGTATGAACCATTCTAATTCATTCGTACGATCCATTCTAATTCATTCGTACAATCCATTCTAATTCATTCGCACGAATGTATCATTTTTAATTAATTCGTACGATCCATTCTAATTCATTCGTATGATCTATTCTTATTCATTCGCACGATCCAGTCTAATGGATTCGCACAATCCATTCTAATTTATTCGCACGATCTATTCTAATTCATTCGTAGGATCCATTCTAATTCATTCGTACAATCTATTCTATTTCATTCGTACGATCCATTCTTACTCATTCGTATGATCCATTCTAATTCATCCGGACGAATGGATCCATTCTAATTTATTCGTACGATCCATTCTAATTCATTCGTACGATCCATTCTAATTCATTCGTACGATCCATTCTAATTCATTCGTCCGATCCATTCTAATTCATTTGCACGAATGTATCCATTCTAATTCATTCGTACGGTCCATTCTAATTCATTCGCACAATCCATTCTATTTCATTCGTACGATCCATTCTTACTCATTCGTATGATCCATTATGGATACATTCGTGCGAATGAATTAGAATGGATCATACGAATGAGTAAGAATGGATCGTACGAATAAAATAGAATGGATTGTGCGAATGAATTAGAATGGATCGTACGAATGAATTAGAATGGATCGTGTGAAAGAATTAGAATGGATTATATGAATGAATTAGAATAGATCGTATGAATGAATTAGAATGGATCGTACGAATGATTTAGAATGGATCGTACGAATGAACTAGAACGGATACATTCGTGCGAATCAATTAGAATGGATCGTACGAATGAATTAGAATGGATCGTACGAATAAATTAGAATGGATCTTACGAATGAATTAGAATGGATCATACAAATGTACGATCCATGCGAATGAATTAGAATAGATCATACGAATGAATTAGAATGGATCGTACGAATGAATTAGAATGGATCGTACGAATAAATTAGAATGGATACATTCATCCGAATGAATTAGAATGGATCATACGAATGAGTAAGAATGGATCGTACGAATGCAATAGAATAGATTGTACGAATGAATTAGAATGGATTCGTACAAATGAATTAGAATGGATACATTCGTGCGAATGAATTAGAATGGATCATACCAATGAGTAAGAATGGATCATACGAATGAAATAGAATGGATTGTGCGAATGAATTAGAATGGATCATACGAATGAATTAGAATGGATCGTACGAATTAATTAGAATGGATACATTCGTGCAAATGAATTAGAATGGATTGTATGAATGAATTAGAATGGATCGTACGAATGAATTAGAATGGATCATACGAATTAATTAGAATAGATCATACGAATGAATTAGAATGGATCGTACGAATGAATTAGAATGGATCGTACGAATGAATTAGAATGGATACACTCGTGCGAATGAATTAGAATGGATTGTGCGAATGAATAAGAACAGATCGTGCGAATGAATTAGAATGGATCGTACGAATGAATTAGAATGGATCGTGCGAATGAATTAGAATGGATCATACGAATAAATTAGAATGGATACATTTGTGCAAATGAATTAGAATGGATCGTATGAATGTATTAGAATGGATCGTATGAGTGAATTAGAATGGATCGTACGAATGAATTAGAATGGATCGTATGAATGAATTAGAATGGATCGTACGAATGAATTAGAATGGATCGTACGAATGAATTAGAATGGATCATACGAATGAAATATAATAGATTGTACGAATGAATTAGAATGGATCCTACGAATGAATTAGAATAGATCGTGTGAAAGAATTAGAATGTATTGTTTGAATGAATTAGAATGAATTCATACGATCCATTCGAATTCATTCGCACGATCCATTCTAATTCATTCATACAATCCATTCTAATTCATTCATACAATCCATTCTAATTCTTTCACACGATCCATTCTAATTCATTCGTAGGATCCATTCTAATTCATTCGTACAATCTATTCTATTTCATTCGTACGATCCATTCTTACTCATTCGTATGATCGATTCTAATTTATTCGGACGGATGTATCCATTCTAATTTATTCGTACGATCCATTCTAATTCATTCGTACGATCCATTCTAATTCATTCGTACGATCCATTCTAATTCATTCGTCTGATCTATTCTAATTCATTCGCACGAATGTATCCATTCTAATTCATTCGTACGATCCATTCTAATTCATTTGTACGATCCATTCTAATTCATTCGTAAGATCCATTCTAATTCATTCGTACGATCCATTCTAATTTATTCGTAAGATCCATTCTAATTCATTCGTACGATCCATTCTAATTCATTCGTACGATCCATTCTAATTCATTCGTAAGATCCATTCTAATTCATTCGTACGATCCATTCTAATTCATTCGTACGATCCATTCTAATTCATTCGCACGAATGTATCCATTCAAGTTCATTTGTACGATCCATTCTAATTCGTTCGTACGATCCATTCTAATTCATTCGCACGATCCATTCTAATTCATTCATACGATCCATTCTAATTCATTCATACGATCCATTCTAATTCATTCGCACAAATGTATCCATTCTAATTCATTCGTACGATCCATTCTAATTCATTCGCACGATCCATTTTAATTCATTCGTACGATCCATTCTAATTCTTTCACACGATCCATTCTAATTTATTCGTACGATCCATTCTAATTCATTCGCACGATCCATTCTAATTCATTCATACAATGCATTCTAATTCTTTCACATGATCCATTCTAATTCATTCGTACGATCCATTCTAATTCATTCGTACAATCCATTCTATTTCATTTGTACGATCCATTCTTACTCATTCGTATGATCCATTCTAATTCATTCGTACGATCCATTCTAATTCATTTGTACGATCCATTCTAATTCATACGTACAATCCATTCTATTTCATTCGTACGATCCATTCTTACTCATTCGTATGATCCATTCTAATTTATTCACACGAATGTATCCATTCTAATTCATTCATACAATCCATTATAATTCATTCCGTACGATCCATTCTAATTCATTCGTACGATCGTACGAATGAATTAGAATGGATCGTACGAATGAATTAGAATAGATTGTGCGAATGAATTAGAATGGATCGTACGAATGAATTAGAATGGATTGTACGAATGAATTAGAATGGATCATACGAATGAGTAAGAATGGATCGTACGAATGAATTAGAATGGATCGTACGAATGAATTAGAATGGATCGTACGAATAAATTAGAATGGATACATTCGTCCGAATGAATTAGAATGGATCATACGAATGAGTAAGAATGGATCGTACGAATGAAATAGAATAGATTGTACGAATGAATTTGAATGGATCCTACGAATGAATTAGAATGGATTGTGTGAAAGAATTAGAATGGATCGTACAAATGAATTAGAATGGATCGTACGAATGAATTTGAATGGATCATACGAATGAGTAAGAATGGATCATACAAATTAAATAGAATGGATTGTACGAATGAATTAGACTGGATCGTACGAATGAATTAGAATGGATCGTGTGAAAGAATTAGAATGCATTGTATGAATGAATTAGAATGGATCGTATGAATGAATTAGAATGGATCGTGCGAATGAATTTGAATGGATCGCATGATCCATTCGAATAGAATGGATCGTATGAATGAATTAGAATGGATCGGGTGAATGAATTAGAATGGATTGTACGAATGAATTAGAATGGATCGTATGAATGAATTAGAATGGATCGTATGAATGAATTAGAATGGGTCGTGCGAATGAATTAGAATGGATCGTACGAATGAATTAGAATGGATCGTATGAATGAATTAGAATGGATCAAACGAATGAATTAGAATGGATCATACGAATGAGTAAGAATGGATCGTACGAATGAAATAGAATGGATTGTGCGAATGAATTAGAATGGATACATTCGTGCGAATGAATTAGAATTGATCGAACGAATGAATTAGAATGGATCGTACGAATGAATTAGAATGGATCGTACGAATGAATTAGAATGGATCTTACGAATGAATTAGAATGGATCGTACGAATGGATTAGAATGGATACATTCGTGCGAATGAATTAGAATGGATCGTACGAATGAATTAGAATGGATCGTACGAATGAATTAGAATGGATCGTATAAATAGATTAGAATGGATTGTACGAATGAATTAGAATGGATCCTACGAATGAATTAGAATGGATCATGTGAAAGAATTAGAATGGATTGTATGAATGAATTAGAATGGATCGTATGAATGAATTAGAATGGATCGTGCGAATGAATTCGAATGGATCGTACGAATTCATTCTAATTCATTCATACAATCCATTCTAATTCTTTCACACGATCCATTCTTATTCATTTGTAGGATCCATTCTAATTCATTCGTACAGTCTATTCTATTTTATTCGTACGATCCATTCTTACTCATTCGTATGATCCATTCTAATTCATTCGGACGAATGTATCCATTCTAATTTATTCGTACGATCCATTCTAATTCATTTGTATGATCCATTCTAATTCATTCGTATGATCCATTCTAATTCATTCGTACGATCCATTCTAATTCATTCGTATGATCCATTCTAATTCATTTGTACGATCCATTCTAATTCATTCATACGATCTATTCTAATTCATTCATACAATCCATTCTTATTCTTTCACACGATCCATTCTAATTCATTCGTATGATCCATCCTAATTCATTCACACAGTCCATTCTATTTCATTCGTACGATCCATTCTTACTCATTCGTATGATCCATTCTAATTCATTCGCACAAATGTATCCATAATGGATCATACGAATGAGTAAGAATGGATCGTACGAATGAAATAGAATGGATTGTGCGAATGAATTAGAATGGACCGTACAAATGAATTAGAATCGATGCATTCGTGCGAATGAATTAGAATGGATCGGACGAATGAATTAGAATGGATCGTACGAATGAATTAGAATGGATCGTATGAATAAATTAGAATGGATACATTCGTCCGAATGAATTAGAATGGATCATACGAATGAGTAAGAATGGATCGTACGAATGAAATAGAATAGATTATACGAATGAATTAGAATGGATCCTACGAATGAATTAGAATGGATCGTGTGAAAGAATTAGAATGGATTGTATGAATGAATTAGAATGGATCGTGCGAATGAATTAGAATGGATCGTATGAACGAATTAGAATGGATCGTGCTAATGAATTAGAATGGATCGTACGAATTCATTCTAATTCATTCATAAAATCCATTCTAATTCTTTCACACGATCCATTCTAATTCATTCATACGTTCTATTAATGAATTAGAATGGATCGTACGAATGAATTAGAATAGGTCATACGAATGAATTAGAATGAATCGTATGAATGAATTAGAATGGTTACATTCGTGCGAATGAATTAGAATAGATCGTACGAATGAATTAGAATGGATCGTACGAATAAATTAGAATAGATCGTGGGAATGAATTAGAATGGATCGAACGAATGAATTAGAATGGATCCACCGAATGAGTAAGAATGGATCATACGAATGAATTAGAATGGATTGTACGAATGAATTAGAATGGATTGTGCGAATGAATTAGAATGGATCGTATGAATGAATAAGAATGGATCGTACGAATGAATTTGAATGGATCGTGCGAATGAATTAGCATGAATCGTACGAATGTATTAGAATGGATCGTATGAATGAATTAGAATGAATCGTACGATCCATTCTAATTCATTCGTACGATCCATTCTAATTCATTCGCACGAATGTATCCATTCTAGTTCATTCGTACGATCCATTCTAGTTCATGCGTACGATCTATTCTAATTCATTCGTACGATCAATTCTAATTCATTCGTATGATCCATTCTAATTAATTCGTATGATCCATTCTAATTCATTCGTACGATCCATTCTAATTCATTCATACAATCCATTCTAATTCATTCGCACGAATGTATCCATTATAATTAATTCGTACAATCCATTCTAATTCATTCGTATGATCCATTCTTATTCATTCGCACGATCCAGTCTAATGGATTCGCACGATCCATTCTAATTCATTCGCACAAATGTATCCATTCTAATTCATTCATACGATCCATTCTAATTCATTCGTACGATCCATTCTAATTCATTCGCACAAATGTATCCATTCTAATTCATTCGTACGATCCATTCTAATTCATTCGTACGATCAGTTCTAATTCATTCATACGAACCATTCTAATTCATTCGTACGATCCATTCTAATTCACTCATACGATCCATTCTAATACATTCATACGGTCCATTCTAATTCATTTGCACGAATATATCCATTAAAATTCATTCATACGATCCATTCTAATTCCTTCGTACGATCCATTCTAATTCATTCGTACGATCTATTCTAATTCATTCGTACGATCCATTCTAATTCATTCGTACGATCCATTCTAATTCATTCGCACGAATGTCTCCATTCTAATTCATTCGTACCATCCATTCTAATTCATTCGCACGATCCATTCTAATTCATTCGTACGATCCATTCTAATTCTTTCACACGATCCATTCTAATTCATTCGTACGATCCATTCTAATTCATTCGCACGATCCATTCTAATTCATTCGTACGATCCATTCTAATTCATTCGCACGATCTGTTCTTATTCATTCGCACAATCCATTCTAATTCATTCGCACGAATGTATCCATTCTTATTCATTCGTACGATCCATTCTAATTCATTCGTACGATCCATTCTAATTCATTCATATGATCCATTCTAATTAATTCGTATGATCCATTCTAATTCACTCATACGATCCATTCTAATCATTCTAATTCATTCATATGATCCATTCTTATTCATTCATACGATCCATTCTAATTCATTCGCACAATCCATTCTAATTCATTCGTACAATCCATTCTAATTCATTCGTATGATCCATTCTAACTCATTCGGTGGATCCATTCTAATTCATTCGTACGATCCATTCTAATTCATTCCCACGATCCATTCTAATTTATTCGTACGATCCATTCTAATTCATTCGTACGATCTATTCTAATTTATTCGCACGAATGTAACCATTCTAATTCATTCATACGATTCATTCTAATTCATTCGTATGAGCTATTCTAATTTATTCGTACGATCCATTCTAATTCATTCGTACGATCCATTGTAATTCATTCATACAATCCATTTAGATTCATTCGCACAAACGTATCCATTAGAATGGATTGTACGAATGAATTAGAATGGATCGTACGAATGGATTAGAATGGATTGTACGAATGAATTAGAATGGATCTTACGAATGAATTAGAATAGATCGTGTGAAAGAATTAGAATGGATTGTATGAATGAATTAGAATGGATCCTATGAATGAATTTGAATGGATCGTGTGAATGAATTAGAATTGGTCGAACGAATGAATTAGCATGGATCGTGCTAATGAATTAGAATGGAACGTACGAATGAATTAGAATGGATCGTGGGAAAGAATTAGAATGGATTGTATGAATGAATTAGAATGAATTCGTACGATCCATTCGTATTCATTCGCACGATCCATTCTAATTCATTCATACAATCCATTCTAATTCATTCATACAATCCATTCTAATTCTTTCACACGATCCATTCTAATTCATTCGTAGGATCCATTCTAATTCATTCGTACGATCCATTCTAATTCATTCACACGAATGTATCCATTCTAGTTCATTCGTACGATCCATTCTAATTCATTCGTACGATCTATTCTAATTCATTCGTACAATCTATTCTAATTCATTCGTACGAATGGATACATTCGTGTGAATGAATTAGAATGGATCATACGAATGAGTAAGAATGGATCGTATGAATGAAATAGAATGGATCGTGTGAAAGAATTAGAATGGATTGTATGAATGAATTAGAATAGATCGTATGAATGAATTAGAATGGATCATACGAATGAGTAAGAATGGATCGTACGAATGAATTAGAATGGATAGTATGAATGAATTAGAATGCATCATACGAAAAAATTAGAATGGATCGTACGAATGAATTAGAATGCTTCATACGAAAGAATTAGAATGGATATATTCGTGCGAATGAATTAGAATGGATAGTATGAATGAATTAGAATGGATCATACGAATGAGTAAGAATGGATCGTATGAATGAAATAGAATGGATTGTACGATTGAATTAGAATGGATACATTCGTGCGAATGAATTAGAATGGATCGTACGAATGAATTAGAATGAATCGTACGAATGAATTAGAATGGATCGTACGAATGAATTAGAATGCATCGTGCGAAAGAATTAGAATGGATATATTCGTGCGAATGAATTAGAATGGATCGTACGAATGAATTAGACTGGATCGTACGAATGAATTTGAATGGATACATTTGTGCAAATGAATCTAAATCGATTGTATGAATGAATTACAATGGATCGTACGAATGAATTAGAATGGATCGTACGAATGAATTAGAATAGCTCATACGAATGAATTAGAATAAATCTTATGAATGAATTAGAATGGTTACATTCGTGCGAATGAATTAGAATAGATCGTACGAATGAATTAGAATGGATCGTACGAATAAATTAGAATGGATCATGGGAATGAATTAAAATGGATCGTACGAATGAATTAGAATGGATCCACCGAATGAGTTAGAATGGATCATACGAATGAATTAGAATGGATTGTACGAATGAATGAGAATGGATTATGCGAATGAATTAGAATGGATCGTATGAATGAATAAGAATGGATCGTACGAATGAATTAGAATGGATCGTGCGAATGAATTAGCATGAATCGTACGAATGTATTAGAATGGATCGTACGAATGAATTAGAATGAATCGTACGATCCATTCTAATTCATTCGTACGATCCATTCTAATTCATTCGCACGAATGTATCCATTCTAGTTCATTCGTACGATCCATTCTAGTTCATTCGTACGATCCATTCTAATTCATTTTTACGATCCATTCTAATTCATTCATATGATCCATTCTAATTAATTCGTATGATCCATTCTAATTCATTCGTACGATCCATTCTAATTCATTCATACAATCCATTCTTATTCATTCGCACGAATGTATCCATTCTAATTACTTCGTACGATCCATTCTAATTCATTCGTATGATCCATTCTTATTCATTCGCACGATCCAGTCTAATGGATTCGCACGATCCATTCAAATTCATTCGCACGAATGTATCCATTCTAATTCATTCGTACGATCCATTCTAATTCATTAATATGATCCATTCTAATTCATTCGCACGATCCATTCTAATTCATTCGTACGATCCATTCTAATTCATTCGCACGATCTATTTTAATTCATTCGCACGATCTATTCTATTTCATTCGTACGATCCATTCTTACACATTCGTATGATCCATTCTAATTCATTCGGACGAATGTATCCAATCTAATTTATTCGTACGATCCATTCTAATTCATTCGTACGATCTATTCTAATTCATTCGTACGATCCATTCTAATTCATTCGTCCGATCCATTCTAATTCATTCGCACGAATGTATCCATTCTAATTCATTCGTACGGTCCATTCTAATTCATTCGCACAATCCATTCTATTTCATTCGTACGATCCATTCTTACATATTCGTATGATCCATTATGGATACATTCGTGCGAATGAATTAGAATGGATCATACGAATGAGTAAGAATGGATCGTACGAATGAAATAGAATGGATTGTGCGAATGAATTAGAATGGATCGTACGAATGAATTAGAATGGATCGTGTGAAAGAATTAGAATGGATTGTATGAATGAATTAGAATAGATCGTATGAATGAATTAGAATGGATCGTACGAATGAATTAGAATAGATCGAACGAATGAATTAGAATGGATCGTACGAATAAATTAGAATGGATACATTCATCCGAATGAATTAGAATAGATCATACGAATGAGTAAGAATGGATCGTACGAATGAAAAAGAATAGATTGTACGAATGAATTAGAATGGATCCTACAAATGAATTAGAATAGATCGTGTGAAAGAATTAGAATGGATTGTATGAATGAATTAGAATGAATTCGTACGATCCATTCGAATTCATTCGCACGATCCATTCTAATTCATTCATACAATCCATTCTAATTCTTTCACATGATCCATTCTAATTCATTCGTAGGATCCATTCTAATTCATTCGTACAATCTATTCTATTTCATTCGTACGATCCATTCTTACTCATTCGTATGATCCATTCTAATTCATTCGGACGAATGTATCCATTCTAATTTATTCGTACGATCCATTCTAATTCATTCGTACGATCTATTCTAATTCATTCATACGATCCATTCTAATTCATTCATACGATCTATTCTAATTCATTCATACGATCCATTCTAATTCATTCGCACGATCCATTCTAATTCATTCGTACGATCCATTCTAATTCATTCGCACGAATGTATCCATTCTAGTTCATTTGTACGATCCATTATAATTCATTCGTACGATCCATTCTAATTCATTCGTACGATCCATTCTAATTCACTCATACAATCCATTCTAATTCATTCGCACGATCCATTCTAATTCACTCAGACGATCCATTCTAATACATTCATACGATCCATTCTAATTCATTTGCACAAATATATCCATTCTAATTCATTCGTATTTCACACGATCCATTCTAATTCATTCGTAGGATCCATTCTAATTCATTCGTACAATCTATTCTATTTCATTCGTACGATCCATTCTTACTCATTCGTATGATCTATTCTAATTCATTCGGACGAATGTATCCATTCTAATTTATTCATACGATCCATTCTAATTCATTCGTACGATCCATTCTTACTCATTCGTATGATCCATTCTAATTCATTCGTACGATCCATTCTAATTCATTCGTATGATCCATTCTAATTCATTCGCACAATCTATTCTAATTCATTCGTACGAACCATTCTAATTCATTCGTACGATCGTACGAATGAATTAGAATGGATCTTATGGAATGAATTAGAATGGATTGTATGAATGAATTAGAATGGATACATTCGTGCGAATGATTTAGAATGGATCATACGAATGAGTAAGAATGGATCGTACGAATGAAATAGAATGGATTGTACGAATAAATTAGAATGGATCGTACAAATGAATTAGAATGGATCGTACGAATGAATTAGAATGGATCATACGAATGAATTAGAATGGATCGTGTTAAAGAATTAGAATGGATTGTATGAATGAATTAGAATAGATCGTATGAATGAATTAGAATGGATCGTACGAATGAATTAGAATGGATCGTACGAATGAACTAGAATGGATAAATTCGTGCGAATGAATTAGAATGGATCGTACGAAGGAATTAGAATGGATCGTACGAATGAATTAGAATGGATCGTACGAATGAATTAGAATAGATCGTACGAATGAATTAGAATGGATCGTACGAAGGAATTAGAATGGATCGTACGAATGAATTAGAATGGATATATTCGTGCAAATGAATTAGAATGGATCGTATGAATGTATTAGAATGGATCGTATGAGTGAATTATAATGGTTCGTACGAATGAATTAGAATGGATTGTATGAATGAATTAGAATGGATCGTACGAATGAATTAGAATGGATCATACGAATTAATTAGAATGGATCGTACGAATGAATTAGAATGGATCGTACGAATGAATTAGAATGGATACATTCATGCGATCCATTCTAATTCATTCGTACAATCCATTCTATTTCATTCGTACGATCCATTCTTACTCATTGGTACGATCCATTCTAATTCATTCGCACGAATGTATCCATTCTAATTCATTCGTACGAATCCATTCTAATTCATTCGTACAATCTATTCTATTTCATTCGTAAGATCCATTCTAATTCATTCGTACGATCCATTCTAATTCATTCATACGATCCATTCTAATTCATTCGTACGATCCATTCTAATTCATTCGCACAATCCATTCTATTTCATTCGTACGATCCATTCTTACTCATTCGTATGATCCATTATGGATACATTCGTGCGAATGAATTAGAATGGATCATACGAATGAGTAAGAATGGATTGTACGAAAGAAATAGAATGAATTAGAATGGATCGTATGAATGAATTAGAATAGATCGTATGAATGAATTAGAATGGATCGTACGAATGAATTAGAATGGATCGTACGATTGAATTAGAATGGATCGTACGAATGAATTAGAATGGACACATTCGTGCGAATGAATTAGAATGGATACATTCGTGCGAAAGAATTAGAATAGATCGTATGAATGAATTAGAATGGATCCTATGAATGAATTAGAATGGATCGTGCGAATGAATTAGAATGGATCGTACGAATGAATTAGAATGGATCGTGCTATTGAATTAGAATTGATCGAACGAATAAATTAGCATGGATCGTGCTAATGAATTAGAATGGAACGTACGAACGAATTAGAATGGATCGTGTGAAAGAATTAGAATGGATTGTATGAATGAATTAGAATGAATTCGTACGATCCATTCGAATTCATTCGCACGATCCATTCTAATTCATTCATACGATCCATTCTAATTCATTCATACAATCCATTCTAATTCTTTCACACGATCCATTCTAATTCATTCGTAGGATCCATTCTAATTCATTCGTACAATCTATTCTATTTCATTCGTACGATCCATTCTTACTCATTCGTATGATCCATTCTAATTTATTCGGACGAATGTATCCATTCTAATTTATTCGTACGATCCATTATAATTCATTCGTACGATCCATTCTAATTCATTTGTACGATCCATTCTAATTCATTCGTCCGATCCATTCTAATTCATTCGTAAGATCCATTCTAATTCATTCATATGATCCATTCTAATTCATTCGTACGATCCATTCTAATTTATTCGCATGAATGTATCCATTCTAGTTCATTCGTACGATCCATTCTAATTCATTCGTGCGATCCATTCTAATTCATTCGCACGATCCATTCTAATTCATTCGTACGATCCATTCTAATTCTTTCACACGATCCATTCTAATTCATTCGTACGTTCCAATCTAATTCATTAGCACGATCCATGCTAATTCATTCGTTCGATCAATTCTAATTCATTAGCACGATCCATTCTAATTCGTTCGTACGATCCATTCTAATTCATTCGCACGATCCATTCTAATTCATTCATAGGATCCATTCTAATTCATTCATACGATCTATTCTAATTCTTTCGCATGAATGTATCCATTCTAATTCATTCGCACGAATGTATCCATTCTAATTCATTCGTACGATCCATTCTAATTCATTCGTACGATCTATTCTAATTCATTCGTACGATCCATTCTAATTCATTCATACGATCTATTCTAATTCATTCATACAATCCATTCTAATTCTTTCACATGATCCATTCTAATTCATTCATATGATCCATTCTAATTCATTCGTACGATCCATTCTAATTCATATGCACAAAGGTATCCATTCTAATCCATTCGTAGGATCCATTCTAATCCATTCGTACGATCCTTTCTAATTCATTCGTACGATCCATTCTAATTCTTTCGCTCGAATGTATCCATTCTAATCCATTCGTACAATCCATTCTAATCCATTCGTATGATCCATTCTAATTTATTCGCATGAATGTAACCATTCTAATTCATTCATACGATCCATTCTAATTCATTCGTACGATCCATTCTAATTCATTCGTGCGATCCATTCTAATTCATTCGCACGAATGTATCCATTCTATATCATTCATATGATCCATTCTAATTCATTCATACAATCCATTCTAATTCTTTCACACGATCCATTCTAATTCATTCGTACGATCCATTCTAATTCATTCGTACAATCCATTCTAATTCATTTGCACGAATGTATCCATTCTAATTCATTCATACGATCCATTCTAATTCATTCGTACGATCCATTCTAATTCCTTCGTACGATCCATTCTAATTCATTCGTACGATCCATTCCAATTCATTCGTACGATCCATTCTAATTCATTAGTAAGATCCATTCTAATTCATTCGTACGATCCATTCTAATTCATTCGTACGATCCATTCTAATTCATTCACACGAATGTATCCATTCTAGTTCATTCGTACGATCCATTCTAATTCATTCATACGATCCATTCTAATCCATTCGTACGATCCATTCTAATTTATTCATACGATCCATTCTAATTCATTCATACAATCCATTCTAATTCTTTCACACGATCCATTCTAATTCATTCGTAGGATCCATTCTAATTCATTCATACAATCTATTCTATTTCATTAGTACGATCCATTCTTACTCATTCGTATGATCCATTCTAAATCATTCGGACGAATGTATCCATTCTAATTTATTCGTACGATCCATTCTAATTCATTCGTACGATCCATTCTAATTCATTCGTACGATCCATTCTTATTCATTCGTATGATCCATTCTAATTCATTCGTGCGATCCATTCTAATTCATTCGTACGATCGATTCTAATTCATTCGCACTATCCATTCTAATTCATTCGTATGATCCATTCTAATTCATTCGTATGATCCATTCTAATTTATTCGTTCAAATATATCCATTTTAATTCATTCCGTACGATCCATTCTAATTCATTCGTACGATCTATTCTAATTCATTCGTACGAATGTATCCATTCTAATTCATTCGTACGATCCATTCTAATTCATTCGGACGAATGTATCCATTCTAATTTATTCGTACGATCCATTCTAATTCATTCATTTGATCCATTCTAATTCATTCGTACGATCCATTCTAATTCATTCGTCCGATCCATTCTAATTCATTCGTAAGATCCATTCTAATTCATTCGTACGATCCATTCTAATTCATTCGTACGATTCATTCTAATTCATTCGCACGAATGTATCCATTCTAATTCATTCGTACGATCCATTCTAATTCATTCGTACGATCCATTCTAATTCATTCGCACGATCCATTATAATTCATTCGTACGATCCATTCTAATTCATTCATATGATCGTATGAATGAATTAGAATAGATCGTATGAGTGAATTAGAACGGATAGTACGATTGAAGTAGAATGGATCGTATGAATGAATTAGAATGGATACATTCGTGCGAATGAATTAGAATGGATCGTATGAATGAATTAGAATAGATTGTGCGAATGAATTAGAATGGATCGTACGAATGAATTAGAATGGATACATTCATGCGAATAAATTAGAATGGATCGTACAAATGAATTAGAATGGATCGTACGAATGAATTAGAATGGATCATACGAATGAGTAAGAATGGATCGTACAAATGAAATAGAATGGATTGTACGAATGAATTAGAATGGATCCTACGAATGAATTAGAATAGATCGTGTGAAAGAATTAGAATGGATTGTATGAATGAATTAGAATGAATTCGTACGATCCATTCGAATTCATTCGCACGATCCATTCTAATTCATTCATACGATCCATTCTAATTCATTCATACGATCCATTCTAATTCATTCATACAATCCTTTCTAATTCACTCATACGATCTATTCTATTTCATTCGTACGATCCATTCTTACTCCTTCGTATGATCCATTCTAATTCATTCGGACGAATGTATCCATTCTAATTTATTCGTGCGATCCATTCTATTTCATTCGTATGATCCATTCTAATTCCTTCGTACGATCCATTCTAATTCATTCGTACGATCCATTCTAATTCCTTCGTACGATCCATTCTAATTCATTCGTACGATCCATTCTAATTCATTCATACAATCCATTCTAATTCTTTCACATGATCCATTCTAATTCATTCGTACGATCCATTCTAATTCATTCGTGCAATCCATTCTATTTCATTCGTATGATCCATTCTTACTCATTTATATGATCCATTCTAATTCATTCACACGAATGTATCCATTCGTACGAATGAATTAGAATAGATTGTACGAATGAATTAGAATGGATCGTACGAATGAATTAGAATGGATCGTTCGAAGGAATTAGAATGGATAGTACGAATGAATTAGAATGGATCGTACGAATGAATTAGAATAGATCGTACGAATGAATTAGAATAGATCGTACGAAGGAATTAGAATGGATCGTACGAATGAATTAGACTGGATCGTACGAATGAATTTGAATGGATACATTTGTGCGAATGAATCTAAATAGATTATATGAATGAATTACAATGGATCATACGAATGAATTAGAATGGATCGTACGAATGAATTAGAATAGCTCATACGAATGAATTAGAATGAATCATATGAATGAATTAGAATGGTTACATTCGTGCGAATGAATTAGAATAGATCGTACGAATAAATTAGAATGGATCGTACGAATAAATTAGAATGGATCGTGGGAATGAATTAGAATGAATCGTACGAATGAATTAGAATGGATCCACCGAATGAGTTAGAATGGATCATACGAATGAATTAGAATGGATTGTACGAATGAATTAGAATGGATTGTGCGAATGAATTAGAATGTATCGTATGAATGAATAAGAATGGATCGTACGAATGAATTAGAATAGATCGTGCGAATGAATTAGCATGAATCATACGAATGTATTAGAATGGATCGTACGAATGAATTAGAATGAATCGTACGATCCATTCTAATTCAATCGTCCGATCCATTCTAATTCATTCGCATGAATGTATCCATTCTAATTCATTCGTACAATCCATTCTATTTCATTCGTACGATCCATTCTTACTCATTCGTATGATCCATTCTAATTCATTCGTATGATCCATTCTAATTCATTCGTACGATCCATTCTAATTCGTTCGTACGATCCATTCTAATTCATTCGCACGATCCATTCCAATTCATTCATACGATCCATTCTAATTAATTCATACGATCCATTCTAATTCATTCCTACAATCCATTCTAATTCATTCGCCCGATCCATTCTAATTCATTCATACGATCCATTCTATTCGAAGGGATCATGCGATCCATTCGAATTCATTCGCACGATCCATTCTAATTCATTCATACGATCCATTCTAATTCATTCATACAATGCATTCTAATTCTTTCACACGATCCATTCTAATTCATTCGTACGATCCATTCTAATTCATTCGTACAATCCATTCTATTTCATTTGTACGATCCATTCTTACTCATTCGTATGATCCATTCTAATTCATTCGTACGATCCATTCTAATTCATTTGTACGATCCATTCTAATTCATTCGTATAATCCATTCTATTTCATTCGTACGATCCATTCTTACTCATTCGTATGATCCATTCTAATTCATTCGCACGAATGTATCCATTCTAATTCATTCATACAATCCATTCTAATTCATTCCGTACGATCCATTCTAATTCATTCGTACGATCGTACGAATGAATTAGAATGGATCGTACGAATGAATTAGAATAGATTGTGCGAATGAATTAGAATAGATCGTACAAATGAATTAGAATGGATCGTACGAATGAATTAGAATGGATCATACGAATGAGTAAGAATGGATCGTACGAATGAATTAGAATGGATTGTATGAATGAATTAGAATGGATCGTACGAATAAATTAGAATGGATACATTCGTCCGAATGAATTAGAATGGATCATACGAATGAGTAAGAATGGATCGTACGAATGAAATAGAATAGATTGTACGAATGAATTAGAATGGATCATACGAATGAATTAGAATGGATCGTGTAAAAGAATTAGAATGGATTGTATGAATGAATTAGAATGGATCGTATGAATGAATTAGAATGGATCGTGCGAATGAATTCGAATGGATCGTACGAATTCATTCTAATTCATTCATACAATCCATTCTAATTCTTTCACACGATCCATTCTAATTCATTTGTACGTTCCATTCTAATTCATTAGCACGATCCATGCTAATTCATTCGTTCGATCAATTCTAATTCATTAGCACATTCGTACGATCCATTCTAATTCATTCGCACGATCCATTCTAATTCATTCATAGGATCCATTCTAATTCATTCATACGATCTATTCTAATTCTTTCGCACGAATGTATCCATTCTAATTCATTCGCACGAATGTATCCATTCTAATTCATTCGTACGATCCATTCTAATTCATTCGCACGATCCATTCTAATTCATTCGTACGATCAATTCTAATTCATTCGCACGAATGTATCCATTCTAATTCATTCGTACGATCCATTCTAATTAATTCATAGGATCCATTCTAATTCATTCATACAATCCATTCTAATTCATTCGCACGAATGTATCTATTCTAATTCATTCATACGATCAGTTCTAATTCATTCACAAAATCTATTCTAATTCATTCATACGATCCATTCTAATTCATTCACACGAATGTATCCATTCTAATTCATTCATACGATCCATTCTAATTCATTCGTACGATCCATTCTAATTCACTCATACGATCCATTCTAATACATTCATACGATCCATTCTAATTCATTTGCACGAATATATCCATTCTAATTCATTCGTACGATCCATTCTAATTTCTTCGTACGATCCATTCTAATTCATTCGTATGATCTATTCTATTTCATTCGTATGATCCATTCTTACTCATTCGTACGATCCATTCTAATTCATTCGTATGATCCATTCTAATTCATTCATACAATCCATGCTAATTCATTCGTTCGATCAATTCTAATTCATTAGCACGAATATATCCATTCTAATTCTTTCGTACGATGCATTCTAATTCATTCGTACGATCCATTCTAATTCATTCGTACGATCCATTCTAATTCATTCGTACGATCCTTTCTAATTCATTCGTCCGATCCATTCTAATTCATTCGCACGAATGTATCCATTCTAATTCATTCGTACGATCCATTCTAATTCATTCGCACGATCCATTCTAATTCATTCGTACGATCCATTCTAATTCATTCATACGATCTATTCTAATTCATTCATACAATCCATTCTAATTCTTTCTCACGATCCATTCTAATTCACTCGTACGATCCATTCTAATTCATTCGCACAATCCATTCTATTTCATTCGTACGATCCATTCTTACTCATTGGTACGATTCATTCTAATTCATTCGCACGAATGTATCCATTCTAATTCATTCGTACGAATCCATTCTAATACATTCGTACAATCTATTCTATTTCATTCGTACGATCCATTCTAATCCATTCTAATCCATTCTAATGTTATAATTGGTGAGATCTATAGCTCGTAAAAACCTATAGTTTAGCTATGTATGGTTGATAGTATAGGATTGCATATTGGTACGTACCTTAGTACGTGTTCTGATTACAGAACAGAGAGTCATGGCTACATGGTAATCCTCTTAAGTGGGAGACTCAAGGGACTTGTCCCATGTAACCTAAATACGTTCGCAGCTCTGATTAGGGTTGGTCACCCTATCAGGTTAAGTTGTTGGGATGACAGAGCGTGGGTGTCTCCACCACGGTCATTACCAGGCACAGTGTCTGTGGCCGAACAGAACCAACACGGTGCACAGATCGATGAGCAGACATCGGTGCACTAAACCGTGTTTCTGCTTAGGGTAAAATGGTCCTAAACCCTGAGGAACCATGTCTGGTGGACTAACCAGTTGTGTGGTGCTTTGGCGCACCAATGTGTGAGGATCCGGATGCAGTGATCCAAAACCACGGTGTACTGGGTTACCCAGCTGGTGTTGCATCAGCGTGTCACTCCTGCAGGCTATCCACACCCCTAACGGGAGGTGCGTTCCTTGGTCTGACCTACGTCGTAATAAACCCTGGCCAGGTGGTCATCAGTTGGACTGATGACGGATCCGGTTGCTCGTCAGAGTAATCGGAGGTATGATGTATATGGTCAACCTGGAAGGAACCGAGTGATATGAGCACTCGAGTCTGATGGTATTCTCCACCGCTCGAGTTGCATCATGGCACCAGTGGAGGGACAGCGAGTTTACCATACTAAGCGGAGAGCAAGGGTCTGAGGGAGAACATAGTAACTCCGGGGGAATTGGAGTGCAGCCTGCGTCGCACTCTGGGTGGCTACGCAGGTTAACTCGGACTCAGAGGATCGATGGTACACTCGGGTAGTGTGTCGATCGAGTCTGAGTTGGAAGCCATGAACCCTGGTCCCTGAAGGTTCCACCTTATCGACATTATGTACGGTTCTTATACCATCTCGTCAAAACACAAAACGTAGTTAGAGGAAGCGAGAAGTCCAAGCCTACGCTCCGTGAGTGCTTCGCACTAGTGGACGATAGATGCGTAGCTACGTGTGTGCACTAAGGGTAAACCCTAGGTTAGTGCAGAGACGCATGTAACAATTCCTTGTCATAAGTGGACTTTGCCACATGGGTGCGATGCACCGGGACATGTTGCGAGTTGACTAGTTGATTTTACTAGTGGCACCCTACGGGAACCTCAGAGAATAGTAAAATCACTAGTGCACTTCACTTATGTGTGCCTTGCAAAGTCTCGTACACGAGGAACGGCCAACTAGTGACATAAGGGTGTTTTGGTCATACCATGCGCCACTATGTACTAAGGGGGCCAGCCCTAAGTGTTGAGAGACTGGTCAAGGCCGGCCCTATTAGTTTCAGGAGGTTGTTGCCTCCGATGAAACGGCCGGTCATGAGGCGCAGAAAACGGGCTGGTTTTGACCGTTTTCGAAAACAAGGAAAAGATAGAGATAAAAGAAGAGATATATAGGGAGAGGTTTGAATCAGTCAATCCAATCTGTTAGGCTTATCCATAAGGATAAGGCCGACCCTATATAAGGCATAGGGAGAGAGGGGGGAACGAAATTAATGAGCCATGCAAGCCCTAGGGCCGGCCCAAGCCATGGGGAAACCCTAGCCGCTCCCCTCTCCTCTCTTCGCATCTCCTCTCTCGTCTCTCTCTCCCTCGCTTGCGCCATTGGATGACGACTCGTCTTCCTCACATGGTGTTTCGTAGAAGGAGAAGGCTCATCGTATGGAGGCACTCAGAGATCCATCGACGAGGTACTGTGCATCGTGTGAGATCGGGTGAACAATTGTGATTTTAGTATTAGGGACAGTTTTGTTATTTAAAGTGAAGAAATAGTCAACAAAGGAATTTATTGTAAATGTATTTTTTTGGAAGGAACCTTGTGCCAAACCATCTTGTTGTCTGTCATTTTTGCCAAACCGATCTCTTGGTAGAGAGGACCTAATATAATCGTGTTCTTTTGCATGTCATTAGGGGCTGAATTTGATTCACCAGTCGGACTGGGTATCACAGACGGTTGTGATTCAGTTCTAAGGTTATATCATCATGGAGTTTTACAAACTCACTTTACAGTCGTATAATCACAGCGTCCATGTGTGATGTGTCCCTGTTCGGTCTAAGTGTCATTCAATGCAAGGGACGACTGTGATCTTGTGCCGCGTGGCAGGCATGTGGGAGAGCATGATAAACAAAAAATCAGGAGAGTATGAATCAATTTTGCCTACTATTTTAATAGCAGAATTTTGGTACCGTACTGAATCCATCTCCACTGTCCATCTCATTTTTCATGCATCCTAACGGTGAGAGCATTGCTCTAAGGGCAATGGGATAAACCCTAGATCTCCTACAGTCTGTCAGCCCTGGTCGATGGGTCCGACACAAACCACAGCTTCATGCCGTCGTTGGACTGCGATTTACTTTTGGGTCGCTAGCCATTGTAGATGCCAACCAAGCCCACCGATCTACTGGAGGAGACCTGAACTCACCCTAGGTGGATGCCGGAGACCTCCGTAGGGCCATCTGATGGTGCCTGTGAATTTCGGTATATTATTGGTCCCAGTGAATTTCCTATAAAGAAACAAAATCGGACAACGTTAACACGGAATTTTAGGAACTTTACGGCTCGAGAGTATTGCCACATCATCCGAAAGAAAGGGCAAAATGGACAAATTAGTCCCGAAGCAAGTGAGATCTCCATTATATCCTTTCTTTTGGACAACATGATAGCCAATGATTGAGCTGTAAGCAAATGCAGCAAATGAATCCGGTTGAAATAATTGCTCTTGCTGCTCATGTGTGAACCACTTATCAAATAAAAAAACCAGAAAAACAACCCCTGCTCTCTTTTATTATAGATGTAACCTAGATGGCTATGACATTGCTTCATTTGGCAATGAACAAGTTAATTATAAGATGGTTTTTCATAAAATATAACAATACCTAAAATATCAATAAAAGGATTTTTTTAAAATAAATTTTAAAAAATATTTTACTATTATATTGATCATGTGAGAAACTAAACTCAAAAAGTGACAATCTGACTGTCACATGCAAAATCCAATATACCAATTTGCAAGTTATGTACACAACGGGATCAGCTTTGTACGCAACCTTTTGCTGTCCAGAATCTGCACAGAAAATCTGCATTGTTTCTGTGATTCCGGGAGCTACAGAAATCCAAACGACGTGAAACTTATTGTAAAAGTTGCGTCTTGAAGTTAGCTACCTGCAGTCCAAATTTCAGCCCAATCGGAGTTCGAATCAGAAAGTTATGGCCATCGCACCGAATCTATGTCGAGCAGATCCATAGCCCGTCTCCATCAACAAAGAAGAAATTTGTCGCGGTGAAAGATTCCGCACGCAGGTATGATCTCTAACAAGTAGATCTAACATAATTAGAACATTTATACATGCTAGATTGTTCTTTCGTATTAGATCGTCGTTAGGGGTTCGCGTAGTTGCCATGCTAGATTCATGCACACATATGTAGATCGTTTCGATGAAAATTTTGATATGTAACGTTAACGCACACCGCCTACGGTTCTCGGACCTTCACTTTGCTTCCGCTGCGGGCCTCTACCATGGATTTATTTCCAACATCTAATTCATTCGTACGATCCATTCTTACTCATTCGTATGATCCATTCTAATTCATTCGTACGATCTATTCTAATTCATTCGTAAGATCCATTCTAATTTATTCATACAATCCATTCTAATTCTTTCACACGATCCATTCTAATTCATTCGTACGATCCATTCTAATTCATTCGTGCAATCCATTCTATTTCATTCGTACAATCCATTCTTACTCATTCGTATGATCCATTCTAATTCATTCACACGAATGTATCCATTCGTACGAATGAATTAGAATAGATTGTACGAATGAATTAGAATGGATCGTACGAATGAATTAGAATGGATCGTACGAAGGAATTAGAATGGATCGTACGAATGAATTAGAATGGATCGTACTAATGAATTAGAATAGATCGTACGAATGAATTAGAATAGATATATTCGTGCAAATGAATTAGAATGGATCGTATGAATGTATTAGAATGGATCGTATGAATGTATTAGAATGGATCGTATGAGTGAATTAGAATGGATCGTACGAATGAATTAGAATGGATCGTATGAATGAATTAGAATGGATACATTCGTGCGAATGAATTAGAATTGATCGTACGAATGAATTAGAATGGATCGTGCGAATGAATTAGAATGGATCGTACGAATGAATTAGAATAGTTCGTACGAATGAACTAGAATGGATACATTCGTGCAAATGAATTAGAATGGATCGTACGAATGAATTAGAATGGATCGTACGAATGAATTAGAATGGATCTTACGAATGAATTAGAATGGATCGTACGAATGAGTAAGAATGGATCGTACGAATGAAATAGAATGGATTGTACGAATGAATTAGAATGGATTCGTACGAATGAATTTGAATGGATATATTCGTGCGAATGAATTAGAATGGATCATACGAATGAGTAAAAATGGATCGTACGAATGAAATAGAATAGATTGTACGAATGAATTAGAATGGATCCTATGAATGAATTAGAATGGATCGTGTGAAAGAATTAGAATGGATTGTATGAATGAATTAGAATGGATCGTACGAATGAATTAGAATGGATCGTACGAATGAATTAGAATGGATACATTCGTGCGAATGAATTAGAATTGATCGTACGAATGAATTAGAATGGATCGTGCGAATGAATTAGAATGGATCGTACGAATGAATTAGAATGGATCGTACGAATGAACTAGAATGGATACATTCGTGCGAATGAATTAGAATGGATCGTATGAATGAATTAGAATGGATCGTACAAATGAATTAGAATGGATCTTATGAATGAATTAGAATGGATCGTACGAATGAATTAGAATGGATCGTACGAATGTATTAGAATGGATACATTTGTGCGAATGAATTAGAATGGATCGGACGAATGAATTAGAATGGATCGTACGAATGAATTAGAATGGATCGTACGAATGAATTAGAATGGATCGTACGAATAAATTAGAATGGATACATTCGTCCGAATGAATTAGAATGGATCATACGAATGAGTAAGAATGGATCGTATGAATGAACTAGAATGGATACATTCGTGCGAATGAATTAGAATGGATCGTACGAATGAATTAGAATGGATCGTACGAATGAATTAGATTGGATACATTCGTGCGAATGAATTAGAATGGATCGGACGAATGAATTAGAATGGATCGTACGAATGAATTAGAATGGATCATACGAATGAATTAGAATGGATCGTACGAATAAATTAGAATGGATACATTCATCCGAATGAATTAGAATGGATCATACGAATGAATTAGAATGGATCGTATGAATGAATTAGAATAGATCATATTAATGAATTAGAATGGATCGTACGAATGAATTAGAATGGATACATTCGTGAGAATGAATTAGAATGGATCCTGCACGAATGTATCCATTCTAATTCATTCGTACGATCCATTCTGCACAAAGGAATCTATTCTAATCCATTCGTAGGATCCATTCTAATCCATTCGTACGATCCATTCTAATTCATTCGGACGATCCATTCTAATTCATTCGCTCGAATGTATCCATTCTAATCCATTCGTACGATCCATTCTAATCCATTCGTACGATCCATTCTAATTCATTCGCATGAAAGTAACCATTCTAATTCATTCATTTGATCCATTCTAATTCATTCGTACGATCCATTCTAATTCATTCGTCCGATCCATTCTAATTCATTCGCACGAATGTATCCATTCTAATTCATTCGTACGATCCATTCTAATTCATTCGTACGATCCATTCTAATTCATTCGTAAGATCCATTCTAATTCATTCGTACGATCCATTCTAATTCATTCATACGATCCATTCTAATTCATTCGCACGAATGTATCCATTCTAGTTCATTCGTACGATCCATTCTAATTCATTCGTACGATCCGTTCTAATTCATTCGCACGATCCATTCTAATTCATTCGTACGATCCATTCTAATTCATTCATACGATCCATTCTAATTCATTCGTACGATCCATTCTAATTCATTCGCACAAAAGTATCCATTCTAATTCATTCGTACGATCCATTCTAATTCATTCGCACGATCCATTCTAATTCATTCGTACGATCCATTCTAATTCATTCGCACGATCTGTTCTTATTCATTCGCACGATCCATTCTAATTCATTCGCACGAATGTATCCATTCTAATTCATTCGTACGATCCATTCTAATTCATTCGTATGATTCATTCTAATTAATTCGTATGATCCATTCTAATTCATTCGTACGATCCATTCTAATTCATTCGTACGATCCATTCTAATCCATTCTAGTTCATTCGTACGATCCATTCTAATTCCTTCGTATGATCCATTCTAATTCATTCGTACGATCCATTCTAATTCATTCGTACGATCCATTCTAATTAATTCGTATGATCCATTCTAATTCATTCATACGAATGTATCCATTCTAGTTCATTTGTACGAATGAAATAGAATAGACTGTACGAATGAATTAGAATGGATCGTGTGAAAGAATTAGAATGGATCGTACAAATGAATTAGAATGGATTAGAATGGATCGTGCGAATGGATTAGAATGGATCGTACGAATGAATTAGAATGGATCGTACGAATGAATTAGAATGGATCATATGAATGAATAAGAATGGATCGTACGAATGAATTAGAATGGATCGTGCGAATGAATTAGCATGAATCGTACGAATGTATTAGAATGGATCGTACGAATGAATTAAAATGAATCGTACGATCCATTCTAATTCATTCGCACGAATGTATCCATTCTAGTTCATTCGAACGATCCATTCTAGTTCATTCGTACGATCCATTCTAATTCATTCGTATGATCCATTCTAATTCATTCGTATGATCCATTCTAATTAATTTTTATGGTCCATTCTAATTCATTCGTACGATCCATTCTAATTCATTCATACAATCCGTTCTAATTCATTCGCACGAATGTATCCATTCTAATTACTTCATACGATCCATTCTAATTCATTCGTATGATCCATTCTTATTCATTCGCACGATCCTGTCTAATGGATTCGCACGATCCATTCTAATTCATTCGCACGAATGTATCCATTCTAATTCATTCATACGATTCATTCTAATTCATTCGTACGATCCATTCTAATTCATTCACATAATCTATTCTAATTCATTCATACGATCCATTCTAATTCATTCGCACAAATGTATCCATTATAATTCATTCATACGATCCATTCTACTTCATTCGTACTATCCATTCTAATTCACTCATACGATCCATTCTAATTCATTCATACGATCCATTCTAATTCATTTGCACGAATATATCCATTCTAATTCATTCGTACGATCCATTCTAATTCCTTCGTATGATCCATTCTAATTCATTCGTATGATCTATTCTAATTCATTCGCACGATCCATTCTAATTCATTCGTATGATCCATTCTAATTCCTTCGTACGATCCATTCTAATTCATTCGTACGATCCATTCTAATTCATTCATACAATCCATTCTAATTCTTTCACACGAATGAATTAGAATGGATCGTACGAATGAATTAGAATGGATCGTGCGAATGAATTAGAATGGATCGTGCGAATGAATTAGAATGGATCGTACGAATGAATTAGAATGGATACATTTGTGCGAATGAATTAGATTGGATCGTACGAATGAATTAGAATGGATCGTATGAATGAATTAGAATGTATCGTGCGAATGAATTAGAATGGATACATTTGTGCGAATGAATTAGAATGGATCGTACGAAAGAATTAGAATGGATCGTGTGAATGAATTAGAATGGATCGTACGAATGAATTAGAATGGATCGTGCGAATGAATTACAATGGATCGTAAGAATGAATTAGAATGGATCATACGAATGAACTAGAATGGATACATTCGTGCGAATGAATTAGAATGGATCGTACGAATGAATTAGAATGGATCGTACGAATGATTTAGAATGGATCATACGAATGAATTAGAATGGATCTTACGAATGGATTAGAATGGATCGTACGAATGAATTAGAATGGATCGTGTGAAAGAATTAGAATGGATTGTATGAATGAATTAGAATGAATCGTACGAATCAATTAGAATGGATCGTACGAATGAATTACACGAATGTATCCATTCTAATTCATTCATACGATCCATTCTAATTCATTCGTACGATCCATTCTAATTCACTCATACGATCCATTCTAATACATTCATACGATCCATTCTAATTCATTTGCACGAATATATCCATTCTAATTCATTCGTACGATCCATTCTAATTCCTTCGTACGATCCATTCTAATTCATTCGTACGATCTATTCTAATTCATTCGTACGATCCATTCTAATTCATTCGTACGATCCATTCTAATTCCTTCGTATGATCCATTCTAATTCATTCGTACGATCCATTCTAAGTCATTCATACAATCCATTCTAATTCTTTCACACGATCCATTCTAATTCATTCGTACGATCCATTCTAATTCATTCGTGCAATCCATTCTATTTCCTTCGTACAATCCATTCTTACTCATTCGTACGATCCATTCTAATTCATTCACACGAATGTATCCATTCGTACGAATGAATTAGAATAGATTGTACGAATGAATTAGAATGGATCGTACGAATGAATTAGAATGGATCGTACGAAGGAATTAGAATGGATCGTACGAATGAATTAGAATGGATCGTACTAATGAATTAGAATAGATCGTACGAATGAATTAGAATGGATATATTCGTGCAAATGAATTAGAATGGATCGTATGAATGTATTAGAATGGATCGTATGAATGTATTAGAATGGATCGTATGAGTGAATTAGAATGGATCGTACGAATGAATTAGAATGGATCGTATGAATGAATTAGAATGGATACATTCATGCGAATGAATTAGAATTGATCGTACGAATGAATTAGAATGGATCGTGCGAATGAATTAGAATGGATCGTACGAATGAATTAGAATGGTTCGTACGAATGAACTAGAATGGATACATTCGTGCAAATGAATTAGAATGGATCGTACGAATGAATTAGAATGGATCGTACGAATGAATTAGAATGGATCTTACGAATGAATTAGAATGGATCGTACGAATGAGTAAGAATGGATCGTACGAATGAAATAGAATGGATTGTACGAATGAATTAGAATGGATTCGTACGAATGAATTAGAATGGATATATTCGTGCGAATGAATTAGAATGGATCATACGAATGAGTAAAAATGGATCGTACGAATGAAATAGAATAGATTGTACGAATGAATTAGAATGGATCCTATGAATGAATTAGAATGGATCGTGTGAAAGAATTAGAATGGATTATATGAATGAATTAGAATGGATCGTACGAATGAATTAGAATGGATCGTACGAATGAATTAGAATGGATACATTCGTGCGAATGAATTAGAATTGATCGTACGAATGAATTAGAATGGATCGTGCGAATGAATTAGAATGGATCGTACGAATGAATTAGAATGGATCGTACGAATGAACTAGAATGGATACATTCGTGCGAATGAATTAGAATGGATCGTATGAATGAATTAGAATGGATCGTACAAATGAATTAGAATGGATCTTATGAATGAATTAGAATGGATCGTACGAATGAATTAGAATGGATCGTACGAATGTATTAGAATGGATACATTTGTGCGAATGAATTAGAATGGATCGGACGAATGAATTAGAATGGATCGTACTAATGAATTAGAATGGATCGTACGAATGAATTAGAATGGATCGTACGAATAAATTAGAATGGATACATTCGTCCGAATGAATTAGAATGGATCATACGAATGAGTAAGAATGGATCGTATGAATGAACTAGAATGGATACATTCGTGCGAATGAATTAGAATGGATCGTACGAATGAATTAGAATGGATCGTACGAATGAATTAGATTGGATACATTCGTGCGAATGAATTAGAATGGATCGGACGAATGAATTAGAATGGATCGTACGAATGAATTAGAATGGATCATACGAATGAATTAGAATGGATCGTACGAATAAATTAGAATGGATACATTCGTCCGAATGAATTAGAATGGATCATACGAATGAATTAGAATGGATCGTACGAATGAATTAGAATAGATCATATTAATGAATTAGAATGGATCGTACGAATGAATTAGAATGGATACATTCGTGAGAATGAATTAGAATGGATCCTGCACGAATGTATCCATTCTAATTCATTCGTACGATCCATTCTGCACAAAGGAATCTATTCTAATCCATTCGTAGGATCCATTCTAATCCATTCGTACGATCCATTCTAATTCATTCGGACGATCCATTCTAATTCATTCGCTCGAATGTATCCATTCTAATCCATTCGTACGATCCATTCTAATCCATTCGTACGATCCATTCTAATTCATTCGCATGAAAGTAACCATTCTAATTCATTCATTTGATCCATTCTAATTCATTCGTACGATCCATTCTAATTCATTCGTCCGATCCATTCTAATTCATTCGCACGAATGTATCCATTCTAATTCATTCGTACGATCCATTCTAATTCATTCGTACGATCCATTCTAATTCATTCGTAAGATCCATTCTAATTCATTCGTACGATCCATTCTAATTCATTCGTACGATCCATTCTAATTCATTCGCACGAATGTATCCATTCTAGTTCATTCGTACGATCCATTCTAATTCATTCGTACGATCCGTTCTAATTCATTCGCACGATCCATTCTAATTCATTCGTACGATCCATTCTAATTCATTCATACGATCCATTCTAATTCATTCGTACGATCCATTCTAATTCATTCGCACAAAAGTATCCATTCTAATTCATTCGTACGATCCATTCTAATTCATTCGCACGATCCATTCTAATTCATTCGTACGATCCATTCTAATTCATTCGCACGATCTGTTCTTATTCATTCGCACGATCCATTCTAATTCATTCGCACGAATGTATCCATTCTAATTCATTCGTACGATCCATTCTAATTCATTCGTATGATTCATTCTAATTAATTCGTATGATCCATTCTAATTCATTCGTACGATCCATTCTAATTCATTCGTACGATCCATTCTAATCCATTCTAGTTCATTCGTACGATCCATTCTAATTCCTTCGTATGATCCATTCTAATTCATTCGTACGATCCATTCTAATTCATTCGTACGATCCATTCTAATTAATTCGTATGATCCATTCTAATTCATTCATACGAATGTATCCATTCTAGTTCATTTGTACGAATGAAATAGAATAGACTGTACGAATGAATTAGAATGGATCGTGTGAAAGAATTAGAATGGATCGTACAAATGAATTAGAATGGATTAGAATGGATCGTGCGAATGGATTAGAATGGATCGTACGAATGAATTAGAATGGATCGTACGAATGAATTAGAATGGATCATATGAATGAATAAGAATGGATCGTACGAATGAATTAGAATGGATCGTGCGAATGAATTAGCATGAATCGTACGAATGTATTAGAATGGATCGTACGAATGAATTAAAATGAATCGTACGATCCATTCTAATTCATTCGCACGAATGTATCCATTCTAGTTCATTCGTACGATCCATTCTAGTTCATTCGTACGATCCATTCTAATTCATTCGTATGATCCATTCTAATTCATTCGTATGATCCATTCTAATTAATTTTTATGGTCCATTCTAATTCATTCGTACGATCCATTCTAATTCATTCATACAATCCGTTCTAATTCATTCGCACGAATGTATCCATTCTAATTACTTCATACGATCCATTCTAATTCATTCGTATGATCCATTCTTATTCATTCGCACGATCCTGTCTAATGGATTCGCACGATCCATTCTAATTCATTCGCACGAATGTATCCATTCTAATTCATTCATACGATTCATTCTAATTCATTCGTACGATCCATTCTAATTCATTCACATAATCTATTCTAATTCATTCATACGATCCATTCTAATTCATTCGCACAAATGTATCCATTATAATTCATTCATACGATCCATTCTACTTCATTCGTACTATCCATTCTAATTCACTCATACGATCCATTCTAATTCATTCATACGATCCATTCTAATTCATTTGCACGAATATATCCATTCTAATTCATTCGTACGATCCATTCTAATTCCTTCGTATAATCCATTCTAATTCATTCGTATGATCTATTCTAATTCATTCGCACGATCCATTCTAATTCATTCGTATGATCCATTCTAATTCCTTCGTACGATCCATTCTAATTCATTCGTACGATCCATTCTAATTCATTCATACAATCCATTCTAATTCTTTCACACGAATGAATTAGAATGGATCGTACGAATGAATTAGAATGGATCGTGCGAATGAATTAGAATGGATCGTGCGAATGAATTAGAATGGATCGTACGAATGAATTAGAATGGATACATTTGTGCGAATGAATTAGATTGGATCGTACGAATGAATTAGAATGGATCGTATGAATGAATTAGAATGTATCGTGCGAATGAATTAGAATGGATACATTTGTGCGAATGAATTAGAATGGATCGTACGAAAGAATTAGAATGGATCGTGTGAATGAATTATAATGGATCGTACGAATGAATTAGAATGGATCGTGCGAATGAATTACAATGGATCGTAAGAATGAATTAGAATGGATCATACGAATGAACTAGAATGGATACATTCGTGCGAATGAATTAGAATGGATCGTACGAATGAATTAGAATGGATCGTACGAATGATTTAGAATGGATCATACGAATGAATTAGAATGGATCTTACGAATGGATTAGAATGGATCGTACGAATGAATTAGAATGGATCGTGTGAAAGAATTAGAATGGATTGTATGAATGAATTAGAATGAATCGTACGAATCAATTAGAATGGATCGTACGAATGAATTACACGAATGTATCCATTCTAATTCATTCATACGATCCATTCTAATTCATTCGTACGATCCATTCTAATTCACTCATACGATCCATTCTAATACATTCATACGATCCATTCTAATTCATTTGCACGAATATATCCATTCTAATTCATTCGTACGATCCATTCTAATTCCTTCGTACGATCCATTCTAATTCATTCGTACGATCTATTCTAATTCATTCGTACGATCCATTCTAATTCATTCGTACGATCCATTCTAATTCCTTCGTATGATCCATTCTAATTCATTCGTACGATCCATTCTAAGTCATTCATACAATCCATTCTAATTCTTTCACACGATCCATTCTAATTCATTCGTACGATCCATTCTAATTCATTCGTGCAATCCATTCTATTTCCTTCGTACAATCCATTCTTACTCATTCGTACGATCCATTCTAATTCATTCACACGAATGTATCCATTCGTACGAATGAATTAGAATAGATTGTACGAATGAATTAGAATGGATCGTACGAATGAATTAGAATGGATCGTACGAAGGAATTAGAATGGATCGTACGAATGAATTAGAATGGATCGTACTAATGAATTAGAATAGATCGTACGAATGAATTAGAATGGATATATTCGTGCAAATGAATTAGAATGGATCGTATGAATGTATTAGAATGGATCGTATGAATGTATTAGAATGGATCGTATGAGTGAATTAGAATGGATCGTACGAATGAATTAGAATGGATCGTATGAATGAATTAGAATGGATACATTCGTGCGAATGAATTAGAATTGATCGTACGAATGAATTAGAATGGATCGTGCGAATGAATTAGAATGGATCGTACGAATGAATTAGAATGGTTCGTACGAATGAACTAGAATGGATACATTCGTGCAAATGAATTAGAATGGATCGTACGAATGAATTAGAATGGATCGTACGAATGAATTAGAATGGATCTTACGAATGAATTAGAATGGATCGTACGAATGAGTAAGAATGGATCGTACGAATGAAATAGAATGGATTGTACGAATGAATTAGAATGGATTCGTACGAATGAATTAGAATGGATATATTCGTGCGAATGAATTAGAATGGATCATACGAATGAGTAAAAATGGATCGTACGAATGAAATAGAATAGATTGTACGAATGAATTAGAATGGATCCTATGAATGAATTAGAATGGATCGTGTGAAAGAATTAGAATGGATTGTATGAATGAATTAGAATGGATCGTACGAATGAATTAGAATGGATCGTACGAATGAATTAGAATGGATACATTCGTGCGAATGAATTAGAATTGATCGTACGAATGAATTAGAATGGATCGTGCGAATGAATTAGAATGGATCGTACGAATGAATTAGAATGGATCGTACGAATGAACTAGAATGGATACATTCGTGCGAATGAATTAGAATGGATCGTATGAATGAATTAGAATGGATCGTACAAATGAATTAGAATGGATCTTATGAATGAATTAGAATGGATCGTACGAATGAATTAGAATGGATCGTACGAATGTATTAGAATGGATACATTTGTGCGAATGAATTAGAATGGATCGGACGAATGAATTAGAATGGATCGTACGAATGAATTAGAATGGATCGTACGAATGAATTAGAATGGATCGTACGAATAAATTAGTATGGATACATTCGTCCGAATGAATTAGAATGGATCATACGAATGAGTAAGAATGGATCGTACGAATGAACTAGAATGGATACATTCGTGCGAATGAATTAGAATGGATCATACGAATGAATTAGAATGGATCGTACGAATGAATTAGATTGGATACATTCGTGCGAATGAATTAGCATGGATCGGACGAATGAATTAGAATGGATCGTACGAATGAATTAGAATGGATCATACGAATGAATTAGAATGGATCGTACGAATAAATTAGAATGGATACATTCGTCCGAATGAATTAGAATGGATCATACGAATGAATTAGAATGGATCGTACGAATGAATTAGAATAGATCATATTAATGAATTAGAATGGATCGTACGAATGAATTAGAATGGATACATTCGTGAGAATGAATTAGAATGGATCCTGCACGAATGTATCCATTCTAATTCATTCGTACGATCCATTCTGCACAAAGGAATCTATTCTAATCCATTCGTAGGATCCATTCTAATCCATTCGTACGATCCATTCTAATTCATTCGGACGATCCATTCTAATTCATTCGCTCGAATGTATCCATTCTAATCCATTCGTACGATCCATTCTAATCCATTCGTACGATCCATTCTAATTCATTCGCATGAAAGTAACCATTCTAATTCATTCATTTGATCCATTCTAATTCATTCGTACGATCCATTCTAATTCATTCGTCCGATCCATTCTAATTCATTCGCACAAATGTATCCATTCTAATTCATTCGTACGATCCATTCTAATTCATTCGTACGATCCATTCTAATTCATTCGTAAGATCCATTCTAATTCATTTGTACGATCCATTCTAATTCATTCGTACGATCCATTCTAATTCATTCGCACGAATGTATCCATTCTAGTTCATTCGTACGATCCATTCTAATCCATTCTAATTCATTCGCATGAATGTAACCATTCTAATTCATTCATTTGATCCATTCTAATTCATTCGTATGATCCATTCTAATTCATTCGTCCGATCCATTCTAATTCATTCGCACGATCCATTCTAATTCATTCGTACGATCCATTCTAATTCATTCGTACGATCCATTCTAATTCATTCGTAGGATCTTAGAATGGAATATACGAATGAATTAGAATGGATCGTACGAATGAATTAGAATGGATCGTATGAATGAATTAGAATGGATCGTACGAATGAATTAGAATGGATCATGCGAATGAATTCGAATGGATCGTACGATCCATTCTAATTCATTCATACAATCCATTCTAATTCATTCGCACGAATGTATCCATTCTAATCCATTCATACGATCCATTCTAATTCAATCGTACGATCCATTCTAATTCATTCGCACAAATGTATCTATTCTAATTCATTCGTACGATCCATTCTAATTCATTCGTACGATCCATTCTAATTCATTCGTACGATCCACTCTAATTAATTCGTATGATCCATTCTAATTCATTCGTACGATCCATTCTAATTCATTCGTACGATCCATTCTAATTCATTTGTACGATCCATTCTAATTAATTCGTATGATCCATTGTAATTCATTCGTACGATCTATTCTAATTCATTCGTACGATCCATTCTAATTCATT